>CM053582.1:304293452-304352951 GCA_028627135.1 Pseudochirops cupreus
GGGGGAAACACTGGGATGGCTGTTTTGGGGTGGTGGGCGGGGGAAAGACGGGGAGAAAATATGTAACTCAAAAATTTCATAAAAAGAACTGGGATTGGAACTAAAAAAAAAATAAATAAAGTGATAACCAGGAATTCTTAAAAAAACAAACAAACAAACAAAGTGGTGGGGCTTCAACCTACATTCTTCTCACTCCATCTCCAGCTCTCCTTCCACCTCACCACACTGCTTCTGATGGTCTTAGAGTTTGTTGTGTTTCTGCAGTCAACCTGGTGAAGAACTTCTCTAAGTCCCAACTAAAATCCCACCTTCTACAGGAAACCTCCCTCACACCCTTCTTAATGCAAGTACCTTCCCTTTTAAAATTATTTCCAATTTATCCTGTATGTAGCTTGCTTCGTTTATATTTCTCTGCATGTTGTCTCACGTGTTAAATTTAAAGCTCCATGAGGGCAGACACTGTCTTTTTCCTCTTTTTGTATCCCCAGCACTTGGCATAGTGCCTGGTGTATAACAGGCACTTAATAAATGTTTACTGATTGTGCTCTGAAGCAAGATGTATTATCTATCATATCATTTATGTTATGCTATGCTATGCTATGCTATGTTCTGTTCTGTTCTGTTATGCTGTGTTATGCTATGCTATGTTATGTTATATACTGGACTTAAGATCTTTCCAACTTAATAGGAGCTACTAGCACTTATATTTCACTAGTATAGCCCCTTGAGAACCTAAGGGTCATGAAGTCACAAGGAAGCTTGACAGCAGACCTTAATTCAGTCTTTCCTCCTTAATAAATAATGTCAATTCAAGCCTTTAAAAAAATATTTACAATTTTCCCTTCTACATCACAACTTTCCCTATTGTGGTTTCAATATATTGTGGGTCAACATAAGAAATTAAATGAGAATTTTCAGGGAGATTTGCAAAAGTCACAAACATACAAGCTAAGGCCAGCAGAAGACAGAAAATATTTGGAAACTCAGAAATGCATAAGATATTTGTGCAGTATCATATGAGGTCAACATATTTTATCTTTTAATACAATAATTCAGACTTCTATTGTATGAAGGGAGGGCTAAAAATTTTTATGTGGATTTTCCTGATTGTGGAGGCTCCATGCCCCTAACTCCCATGATACGGAAGAGATAACTGTAATCTCCTTTTTTATATTCCTCCAAACCATATAACTTTGTACATGTTATTTCAATATTATCTGGAATAAAATATAGCACTTCAGGAGAGTTTTGTCTCCTACCATTGACAATAAATTTTACTTGTCCCCTTTAGTCTGTCTATGGGAAATCTCTTTAATGTTATAGTTTCATAGACGAGTTAGAAATATTGTTCGTCATGGTGACTCAGGAACACTAAAGGCCTAGTATTAAATATATTTCATTTGCTGATTCTTAGCAAGTTGGTTCTCTACCTCTGCTATATACAAATATCCCATCCCATAATCATACCAGATTGTGCCATCCTTATAGCTTGAAAGTACTCTGCATTAAAGGACAGAAAAGATTGTATCTAGCACATGCCATAAAAGGATAAATCACAAGGGTATGTGTGAATATGTATAACTCTCATTTAGTAACTTTCTGCTCCTGACTTATTTTGGTGTTGTCACTTCCTGATACGACTTCAGATAAGTCCTACCTTCCTAGTGTGTAAAATGAAGAGCTTGGGACAGAAGATCTCTAATATCTCTTGCAGCTCTGAATGTGATGATCTTGACTTGACATCTGAGCTTGGTTTCATAGCCTGTATGTTGATGCTGTTGTCTTTTTCTTTGGCATGATAATTCCCTTGGAGCATGGATCTGCCTTCTCCATTAATTGATTTAAATTTCTGACCTCATCATTCGAGTGTGATAGCCAGCTATTCCAGGGTTCTGGCATTCCAGTGATTAATTCATGCTTGCCAAGCAAGAGGACTAACTTTTACATTGACTGTTCATATGTCACTCTATAGTGTTATGGTTTTTATTAAAAATATATATTTTAGAAGTAATATGTTACTGACTCCAGCTGAGTCACCATTAACTCACTGGCTTTCGCTTCAATGATTTCCCGCAATAAATAGCTATCCTGTTTCTCATCCTGCTTGCTCTTCCATAGCATTTTTCATTATTGATCACAATTCATTGTTTGTGCCCACTTTTGTAACTTGTCAAGGTCAGGTTGAATTCTAATGCTATCTTAAAAAGATTATTGTGACCCCTCCTAGCTCTATGTCAACTACAAACTTATTGATTGGGCTCTGTTCATCACCCAGTCATATTCACAAACACCAGACCTAGAACTAACCTCTGTGGAAAGCCACTTATAATATCCCCTTAGGTTGACTCTAATCTATTGATAGCAGCTCTTAAGAGTATAAACCCCTATTCACTTGGAAGCCCAGGGAAAGCTAGTATGGATTGAATCATATTTTCACAGTTTATTGATGGCTCTGTCATGAAGGACAGAATCAAAAGCCTTGCTAAAGTCAAGAAAAATTACATCCATTGCCTGTTATGAGCCAGTGAGTTGGTTTTCAAAGGTCTAAAAGACTTCAAGCCACTGCTTGGGTTAGAATTATCGTACAAACTGAATTTTTATCCCTAACTTTAATTGTTCTAGTATAATTTCTAAGTAAGACATATACTGTACATTTGTATAATTAATGAAATGTGGAAACGTCTTCTACAGGACCACTGATAAACAATATTATTTTGCTTGAGGGGTGGGAATTTCAATTGTGGATTTGGCCAGTGAGTATTACTTACTTATTTTTGTTCAACTGCACTTATTTGTTACAATGGAGAGATTTTTTTTAACTTGAGGGAGTTAAAAGGGAGAGGGGGTCACATTAGGGGTGCAAAAAAGAAAAAGACATCATAGTTCTTAAAGAAGTTCATATAACAAAGTTCAGTAGGAAACTCAGACAAGTAGGACAGTTTTGAAAGTAACATACTGAACATATTATAATCCTTTAAAATGTAAGCTATATGTAACAAATGTATAATTTCATGTATAATTCTATTTTTGTTCTATATATGGAAATACTTATGTTTGATGATGTTTTTCAAATACAGAGTAGCAACTAAAAAAGAAAAAAGAAAAACACCCTTAAATTTAAAAAAAAGAGAGAAAAGTTTTCAATTGATGGTGTGTCTTAAAGTAGGATAACACATTATTCATTCACTCCCACAGTAATAATTCGCTTATCCAGAACTCAGTTCTTTGGTAAACTCACTGAAATGTCTCTAAGTAACCATGACAGATGTTTTAAAGTCCATGAAATGAAGCTTATATAATTTATTTGGTAGTGTAACCCTTAAGTCATTCCTTGGAGCAAACCTATGTACACACAATTCTAGTAAGATTAGACTTTGTTGGAATTTGAGCATGCTATGGAGCTCAACAGGAATGACAGAATAGTTGTATACAGGAGGATGGAGGGCCATGTAGCTTCCAGCCTATTTAAGCCTTCTAACTCTTGTTGGTCACATTATAAGAAAGGGGCTAGCCTGGAAAAAGTGAAGGAAGTAGAACAGTCAGAGAATTAGCTGTGGGGCTGGGGCACTGGTTGGTTGTAGAGCAGTGTGATAAAGGTGGCATACTAGACCCTGTTCAAGGGATTCAGAAAACAAAACAAAACTATGAGGGGGAAAGATTGAGAGAAAAGTGAGACTTCAGACTCTCTCCCTCTCCCTTTCCCCTTCCCTCTCCCTCTCCCTTTCCCTCCCTCCCTCTCTAACTCTTCCTCCCCCTCCAACTCTACCTCCCTCCCTCCCTCCCTTCCCCCCCTCTCTCACACTCTCTCTCTTTCTCTCTCTCTCTCTCTCTCTCTTTCTGTGTGTGTGTGAGAGAGAGAAAGAGTGAGAGAGATTAGAGACAGAGAGAGACAGAGACAGAGAGACAGAGACAGAGAAAGAGACAGAAACTGAGAGAGAGACATGGAGGGAGGAAGGGAGACAGGCAGACAGAGAGACAGACAGATATGGAGGGAGGGAGAGAGGGAGAGACAGACAGAGGCAGAAAGACAGAGAGAGACAGAGAAAGACAGACAGAGACAGAGATACAGAAAGACAGAGAGAGATAGAGACAGAGAAAGGAAGAAGTAAGAGGAAGAAGAGGAGGAGGAGGAGCAGCCAGCGGTGGCACTGGTAAGTGGTGGCAGAGCAATTTGAGAACTAGTAAAAAAAATTAGCTGAGCTTTGAACTTTGATCTTAGATTATGATTGAGGGTAAGGGAATGACTTAGATCTTATGGCCCCTTACACAAAGAATATACTTGCATGGAGAAAGCTATTAGAACACCAATTATCATGCAGTTATCTAGTCTAGATCTGAGATTTCATCCAGGGAGAGAAATCCTTTTGTGGAAACTCAGCCAGTGGCACAGTGGAGAGAACTCTGTGCCTAGAGTCAGGAAGATGAGTTCTAGTCTGGTCTCAGAAATTACTAGCTGTTTGCCTCAGTTTCCTAAACTATAACGTGGGGACGGTAGCAACTCCTTCCAAGGGTTATTGTGAGGATCATATGATATATTTGGAAAGAGCACTTAGCATAGGGCCTGACACATAGGAAGTGGTGTATAAGTGCTTGTTTCCTTCCCAACCCCTCTCTCCACAGGTACAGATTGGCAGCTATTCATCCTGCTTCTGTCAATAAAGTTCCTACACAACTCATCAGTAACTTTCAGTTTCCCGGGGGCATTGAGGGGTTAAGAGCCTTGCCCAGGGTCACAGAGTTTGTATGTGCCAGAGGCCTTATAATTTATCAGAGTTTGGCATGTCTCAGCCTCTTGAAGATTTTTGGGGGGTGGAAAGGGAAAAGGCATTGTGGGAAGGGGCACAGAATGTAAGGTTGTGAAAGCAAGTTTATGGCAAAGAAAAAGCAGCACATTAGAAGGGAGGAGAAGGGCAGTAATAGAGAATAACAGTGCCTTCATCTATAGGGAGAGGAGAGTGATTGGGAATTGGCCATAATGTCACCATAAAATTATATTGTCTCTCATTATACTCGTGAAGTTGTAATAATAATAATTGCGAAAATGATAATAATAACAATAATAACAAGTCACATTTATGTCACATTTACTATGTGTCACTGTGCTAAGCACTTTACAATTATTGTCTCCTTGATTCTATAAATCATCACATTCCTTCTTCCGTGTTGTTCTGACCTAGATTTGTGTGGCTTGATTTCCTCCTTGGTTTCAGAAATACATGCTACTAAATTGTTTCCATTTTCTCCTCCCTAGACCATAGATCTGGCATCCCTGGTTGTTGATGGATATCCAACCTGAATCTTTGGATAGTATCACTGGTCACCCAACTAATCCGTTTGCCCTCTGTGGCCTAAGATTGTTGATACTTTCATATGTCCAGATGACACTTGTACTTGCTTTCTTATTGACACCAGTACCTGTTAATCATTCACTAATCCCTCAGGAAAACGAACAAACCAGCAAAACAAAACAACCAAACATCTCAGCTCTCAGTTCCCCACAGATATTCACAGGATGGAACAAGGAGGCATGGTGACCACAGTAAAATATAATATTTGATAACTTGATGGTAAAGAGAAAGACCAAAAGATTCTAAATAACTGGCACAAGCCATTTTTAAAGAGCATTTTGAGACTATTTAGTATAAAGACAAATAGCCCTATAGAACTGAATAGATCCTAAGGGCATCACTATAATGTAGCACAGGCATGTTAAAGAATAGGGCACTGAAGGTTGGAGTCTCAGATTTACCACTAAGTCAATGTATGAACTTGGGAAAATAATTTGATATGATTTTCCTCAAGTGCAAAATGAAGAGATTTGACTAGTGATCTCTCACATCCCTTCCAGTTCTCTTATATTATTAATCTGTAGGAACATCTATTTTAATGAGAATAATCTACACAGAGAGGGGAGGGGGGAGGGAGGATGTATTTGCTTTTCAAAGGTATTTCCAATATATCCTTAATGAGGGTATTAATGAGGTGATATTTCGTAAGTGATATACTATAGTAGATCACATCTTTATAATCACACAATCTACTGAAAAGTGTAGAGAACACTAAATCCCCTAATGCTTATTGTTTTCTTTTTGTCTATAAAAAGAACTTGATGCAGTTGAGCAAAAATACCAGCCTGAGGCTCCCCTCCAAGAAAGTGTCTGCCATGTAAATGTCAAAGTTATGCAAGATATTGTGAAAAATGTAATTACGGAGATAGCTTTGCTCAACAATCCTCTGGTTATTAATAATGAAGTAAGGCAGAGGAAAAAAAGGACATGTATGCTTACCAAAGGTGTTTGTCACTGTCATAGAGCAAAGAGACCAAATCAAAGAGGAATTCCTTGCAGATGGCAAGATCATCCTATCATTTATTCATTCAACTCATCCATCCGTTCGTCGATTCAAGCATTTACTAAATAATCATAAGCAATTCCAGGTACTGAGCATACAGAGGCAAAAATTAAACAATTATTGGCCCCAAGAAACTTACAATTCTACTGAACATTTCTGCTTGCAGATGACATACTTGTTTTCTAGATAGGGTGAGTCATAATCTGTTGGTTACTTTGATTCTAGCTCCACAAAGCCCTCAAGGTGTCATAACTAGCGCCAATAAAGCAGAGGTTCTCAACCTGTGGGTCATGACCCCTTTGGGGGTCAAAAAACCCTTTTACAGGGGTGATCCTGTGACCCTAAGACCATCGGAAACCATATATTTCAGATGGTCTTAGGAACTAAGACACCGCTCCTCTATCTGTCTCTAGGCAGGTCCATCCACATGCAGATACGCCCACATACAAGTATTAAAGGGTCCTGGCATTAGGAAGGTTGAAAACCACTGCAGTAAAGAGTTTGTTCTATCTACTTATGTTCTGAATTTTTTTCTTCTTTTTTAAAAAAAATATTTTTAATATGTGAAATAAAACAAGCATTTCTATAATACAGCATAATAGATGATTACACATGAAATTTCAAATCCTTTATGTACAACTTGCTATTCCTTTTAAATATATAATAAAGTTATCATATAAATATATGTTATGCTTTGTTTCACACTTCCCCAACCTGACCATTTCCTGGTTCTCCTCCTCTTTTAAAGAAGAAGCTTTTTATTTTGTATGGTATCAGTAAGCAATGAAATTTTCTCATGGAACCCCTATTTATATCCTGAAGAGTAGTAGGATTTTGTAGACCACAATTTGTGAAACAGCAATCTGTTATTGTAACAGTAATCAATTTAGCAGATACTTAGCCCTTAGTAACTTAGGTGTGAGCTCTGTCTCCTGTTGCTTGTGGCAGGAGGGGGTTGGCTGACACAGGAGGCCAGTGTGTGTATATAAGAAGAGTTCTAGAGACAGAGAGACAGAATTGGGAATCTTCCTCCTGGTGATTCCTGTTGGAGGGAGCAGGATTGCCCCAGCATCTGGGAACTGGGCTGCTGGGCTGAGAACTGAGTTGGAGTTTTCTTGAGACCAGAATATGATAAAGGCTGCCTGGAAGGCTGAGAGGGCTGTTTGGAAGGCTGCCTGGAAGGCTGAGATTCCTTCTGGGTCCTAGGGCCAGCTGAACTGCTGGAAGATTGAAAAAACATGACTGAGATAAGCCTTTGTTGGTTTGTGGTTTGGTGGATACTTGAGTTCCTGGCAACAGAAGTGGTGAAGGGTTTGAAATGTGCTGGACCCTGTGAACTTCAGTGTGTGCCAGGGACTGCCCTGAGGACTGGACAAGGTCCTGGGAGCTGTCTACCTCTGAGGACTGGACTATCTGCCCCTGAATCCAGGTAACCATTTGGTGGATTCAGGTAGGACCTGGGACCATGGAGCGGATCCAGGGAATTTGAGAGAACACCCCGAGTCAAGATGAAGAAAAAGCCTCCCCTTGGTTGCATGATGAAATTGAAGATACCAAGTGGTGGAGAGTTTGTATCATTTTCTAATGACTGAGTTTAGTGATTAATGATATTTAGTAATTGTGAATCTAGATTAGTGACTGTTTAAGTTAGTGGTTGCCCCATAAGTGGAAGATTGATTATTGTATTGTGAATTGATTGAATGATTAAGTAACGAGGGTTTCCCCTTAGGGAAACCAGAGTAAGGAGGGTTTCCCCTTAGGGACACCAGATGATTATTCTTTTGTTCTTTGTTCTAAATATTGTGGCCACTGTAGTGAAAACTGTGTGGCCATTCTAATGTTAAGCTGTTGTGAACACTAGATTGTGATTTTCTGTGATAAGAAGTAATGTTGTGAATATTATATTATGATTTGTTGTGAATGTTTGCCTTGATGTGTAATGGAATAAATGGAGTGTTCACTATACTGTGTAATCAGGACCTTAAAAGCTGTTCACAATAGTATTCTTTGGGGAATCTGCTTGTGCATGGCATTACAGTTATGACGGATCCAATTTTTATTATGAACTCCAAATTTTAAGAGAAAAAAACTGAAGAGCATTCAGAGGAAAATGACTAAAAAGCTAAAATGTCTGGACATCTTGTTATATGGAAATAATTGGGAGAAATGAGATAGTAATTATTAATAAAACTCTTAAATTAAAATAACAATGATTATGATCATCTAGCATTTATATGAACTTTAAGTTTTGCTGCACAACAATTAAGCCACACAACAACCCTAGGTTCTATTATTATTTCCTTTTTATAGATAAGGAAACTGAGATGGAGAGAAGTTAAGTGTCTTGCCCAGGTTACGCAGCTAGAATATATCTGAAGCTAGATTCAAATTTTGGTCTTCTTGATTCCATGCCCAGCATTAATCTCCTATACCAACCAGGTAGCTGAAGAAGAGAAGCCTTATAACACATGGGAGAGATATCTTCAGAGAAATTAAAGAGAGATTAGATTTATTCTCTGTAGTTTTAGTGGGAAGAACTATGTCCAATGGGTAAAAAGTAGAAAACATAAGTAGGAAGATTTTGACTCAACATAATGAAGAACTTTCTAGTGAAGTTCTTTCTAAAAGTCTGGCTATTGGTCTGGTTAAGTACTGAGTTAGCCAACATGCAAAATGTTTGTGCAGAAGTTATATAAATACCATCAGGAATATTCTGGAATTCCTTTCATCACTGGAGATTAAATGAGATAGGCTTTTAAGATATGCTTCAAACTCTTAAGAATCTGATGCTCTGTTCATAATGGTGCCATATGCTTAAGAAAAAGCTAACATTGATATCATTGGTTTAGAGTTGGAAGGGGCATCAGAGTTCATCTAGTCCAGTGGTTTTCAACCTTCCTAATGCCGGGACCCTTTAATACTTGTATGTGGGCGTATCTGCATGTGGGTAGACCAGCCTAGAGATGGATAGAGGAGTGGTGTCTCAGTTCCTAAGACCATTAGAAATATGTGTTTTCTGATGGTCTTAGGTGACCCCTATGACCCCTGTGAAAGGGTTGTTCGACCCCCCAAAGGGGTTGCGACCCACAGGTTGAGAACTGCTGATCTAGTCTAACTCTATGATTTTATAACCTAATAAACTGAGGCCCAAGGAGACTAAGTGACCTTATCATTCGTATATGTATATGTATGTATATATACATATGTATACATATACACATAAACACAGAGATATATACATATATACTATATATATATTCATATATACTGTATGTACATATAAACTATTTTATATATGTATATATATATATATATCATGCATGCATACATACATACATTGTTTCTAATGGTTGGGAAACTCATAATTTATGTTAGAAGAATTTTCATCTAAAATATCTAAACTAAATAAAGCATTAGTCCTTAATATTTTAAATCTACAATCTCTTGGGTCCTCAGGTATCTCAAACAATTCCTTTCTCAGAAGTCCCAGATAGCCACTTTTTGTGGTGTTTCATCTACAAACTATATTTTTTTTCTGAGAGACCAATGTAATAGAAAAATAGTTCCCATAGCCTGAGTAAATTGAGAGAGTAAAGCTAAGAACACAGAACATACCTAATAAATTTTTACACACACACATTTCCTATGAAGCCAGAAAAATATTTTTCTCACTACTGCAAAAGTTTGAACAAACTTTTTGTTCCAGAATGCTGTAATCCATATCAATTCAATTACTTTTCACAAGAAAATAAAACAGTATATGCTTCCTAGTGATTTAAAATGACACCTTCCCCACACTACAGTACTTGGTATTTTTTTTTTCCAGTAGCAGCTTTTCAATAATAAAAGCCAAACTAATCAGTATCCTTTTCCTGGGGAGAGAAGCCAAAAAAGTGAATTCCTATCTTCTAGCATTCATGATGATCCCTGTAGGCCCAACATGAAATGCTTGGGCAGAGCAGTTTAGAGATAATTTATAGGGGAAATATAGGAAAGGAAGAGGGAAGAGTTGTCTGAGGGTAATTTTACCAATGAAAAATTACAGTTACTGGAAATGACTAAAAATTTTGTAGAAAAAGGGACAGAAGAGATTTTGCATTATGGAGAATGTAGTTAGAGGCTGATTTCCAACTTCAACAATTCAATATTTTTTTTGTGGGGGTGGTTATAGGTGCCAAGCACTAGGGATACTAAGATGAAACAAAATAATTTCTGCCCTCAAGTAGCTTACATTCTACTGGGGTAGGAAATTATAATGAATAACTTTGTCACCAAAGAAGAGATATGAGAAGACTCCATCTTGTTTTTTCTCTTCTTTGCTGACTCAGGGTACTTCAGGTCTGCAACATTGCATTTATGATTTCAGAATTTTTTGATATATTATTTAGACTCCCTAAACTTTACTTTTTCTCTTTTCTATTCTTGACTATAAAGCCATGGCTGTCTCTGGGAGAGTGAGACCAGAGTATGCCTCTGGGGAGATGTAGATTATGTAAAAATAAAAGATATCAAAACAATCTAATTTTAAAATGAATAATAAATGTCAGCTGTTAATGTAGTATATGGTCTCTGATGGCATGTTAATCCAAACTTTGTAAAAGGGTTAAGTGCATATTTTGCCTGAAATGTCTCTTCAAATTAAAACTACTTTAAAAACTCTAGGTAATAATTTTTAAAATATATGGATACTTTGTTTTTAATAACACCTTAATTTCCAAATATATCCTTCCCCTCCCTACCCAGAGAACCACCACTTCTTTTTTTTTTACAACCACCACTTCTAAAAAGAATTAAAGAGAAAGAAAAACAAAAGAAAGTTTTGCAAAACCAACACTTTAATAGTTAACAATATATTCCATACACATAGTCCTCCATCTCTGCAAAGAAGGGAAGTGGTTGTATTTTCTTATCCCTTTTTTGTTACCTGAATCATTCAGTTTAATCACATGATATTTAATTTTTAAACTACTTTTCTCTAATTTTTAATAGTCAACTTGAAAATTTCTGAAAAATAACAAGAGGTAGGCAATTAAATGTTGATCTACTTCTGTAACAGTAATCAATTTAGCAGATACTTAGCCCTTAGTAACTTAGGGCTTAAGTACAGAAGGTGTGAGCTCTGTCTCCTGCTGCTGATGGTGGGGGGGTGGGGATGGAGTTCGCTGACACAGGAGGCCAGAGTGTGTATATAACAAGAGTTCTAGAGACAGAGAGACAGAATTGGGAATCTTCCTTCTGGTGGCTCCTGTTGGAGGGAGCAGGAATTTCCAGCATCTGGGAGCTGGGCTGCTGGACTGAAGAACTGAGTTGGAGTTTTCTTGAGAAAGAGTTTCCCACCATCTGAAAGCTGACTTCCAACTGAGTTGGATTTTTCTAGAGACCAGAATCTGGTGAAGGCTGCCTGGAAGGCTGAGATTCCTTCTGGGTCCTAGGGCCAGCTGAACTGCTGGAAGACTGAAGAAGCATGACTGGGATAAGCCTTTGTTGGTTTGTGGTGTGGCTGATCTTTGAGTTCCCAGCAACAGAAGTGGTGAAGGGTTTGAGATGTGCTGGACCCTGTGAACTTTGGTGTGTGCCAGGGACTGCCCTGAGGACTGGACAAGGACCTGGGAGCTGTCTGCCCCTGAATCTAGGTGACTGTTTAGTGGATCCAGGTACGAGCTGGGACCATGGAAGGGGATCCAGGGAATCTGAGAGACCACCCTGAGTCAAGATGAAGAAAAGGCTTCCCCTTGGAGGGATGATGAAATTGAAGACACCAAGGGGTAGAGGGTTTGTGTAATTTTCTAATGACTGTACTTAGTGATTAATGATATTTAGTAATTGTGAATCTAGATTAGTGACTGATTAAGTTAGTGGTTACCCCATGAGTGGAAGATTGATTATTGTATTGTGAATTGATTGAATGATTAAGTAGGGAGGGTTTCCCCCTTAGGGAAACTAGATGATTTTTCTTTTGTTCTTTGTTCTAAGTATTGTGGCCACTGTGTGGCCATTCTAATGTTAAGCTTTTATGAACACTATGTTGTGATTTTCTGTGATAAGATGTAATGTTGTGAATATCATATTGTGATTTGTTGTGAACGTTTGCCTTGATTTGTAATGGAATAAATGGAGTGTTCACTATACTGTGTAATCTGAACCTTAAAAGCTGTTCACAGTAGTATTTTGGGAATCTGCTTGTGCATGGCATTACAACTTCATAGAAATAAAGAAGAGTGACTTTACTTACAGGGTCTTTGTCCCACTGTGGATGATATAAAAAAAAGACCATGTTGAAGCTACATCATTTTCATTGGTTATTGATAATCAACAGTAGGTGAAGCAGCATTACATATCAGAGAACACACACACTTCCTGCTCTGTGGGTTTACATTCTAAATAGAGGAGATGAAAGAACCAAACAAAGTAACTGAGGAGGTAAATAAATCTCTGGGTGAGCCTCATCATATTCCTGGGTATTTTTCTATCTCAGCTTTGTCTTCTTTCTTTCATGATTCCCATCCCTTCCATTCTCCAGGGTGAGTGATCACTGAAAAGCTCTGCAAAAGTTATTTTAAGAAATAATTTAGAAGGTATAGAGGAGATGTTACATGTTTGGTTTATGCTTAAGGCAGGAGGAGGTAGGGAAGACTGAATGAATGAAATGGTTATGCCAGAGCAGACTCTGTGACCTGCCTGGTCAAAGCAAAAGCAGGAAGATGAGAAACAGGACAGTACAAGAGCAGTTAATGTAAGCAAGAACTGAATTTTGAAAATCTAAACAATCAACTTTGACTAGACTACAGGGAAATCAGTTGAAAGAAACAAGAACCATAAAATGGTTATGCCAGGGGGAGACTATGTGACTTGCCTAGCCAACATGTAATGAAAGCAGATGAGAAATATGTCTCTAGTTCTTGCCAGTGTTTCCATATACCTGCCAGTATCACCTTCTCAACATTTTCACCTTGTCTAGGCTAGGTCTCAGAGAGGTCACTTACCTTAGAGATACCCTCACACTGAAATACATAATAGAAAAGAAATATTCATAGACTGAGTCTGGAGGTATAAGGAGAAGGGGATGGAGGGATGAGGGACTCAAGGAGATAAAAAGAGGATATGTAAAACCAAATGATAGGTGATGGGAAACGAGTCTTCTCTTGGTGTTCCTCTAAAATAAGATTAAAATCAGTCCATTTTGGAAATTCCTGTTCACATAAATCAGCTCAGGCTCATCCAGATGGAGTTTCAGCCAAGTCCCATCCATCTAATGATAGCTATCATTAAAACAAGTCAAATCTAGACCAGAGATCATCCTTTAAAACTAGTGAAACAGTCACACTAAGCAGTTATGTGTGTCTGGGGTATAACAGATGAAAGAAGAAAATCTAACATCAAAAGGTAGTTCCAGGTCCCTCATCAGATAAATGTTAAATAGCTAAGCAGCCAAGATAAGGAACTGAGCATCACATTCTGACATACTGCAGCAACATTTCTAAGTAAAAGATTTTGAATGCCAAATGATATATTGGAAAGTGACCAAGAAAAGAACACCCAGGAGCTGAAATGGTAGAAAAGCATTTCAAATGGTGAAGTTTTGAGTACCTAACCATAAAAGTACAGGTGAAGAGGTATTAAAGAAATGCGTCATTCTACTCATTCACCTATGAAGTATACTGCAATCTGAGGTTAAAATATCTCTGCAATCTGGGTTACACAGTATAGGGAACTACTTTGTAATGTTTGAATTGAATACAGTGATTGATTAACTGAAATACAACTAAGCAGACTCTCAATTAACCAGAATTCTTTATTCTTTCTTTCTTTCTTTCTTTCTTTCTTTCTTTCTTTCTTTCCTTCCTTCCTTCTTCCCTCCCTTTCTCCCTCTACTCGTCCCTCCCTCCCTCTCTCTTTCCTTCTTCCCTCTCTCCTTCCTTCCTCCCTCTCTCCTTTCCTTCCTTCCTTCCTCTCTCTCTCACTTTCTTTCTTTCTTTCTTTTTCTTTCTTTCTTTCTTTCTTTCTTTCTTTCTTTCTTTCTTTCTTTCTTTCTTTCCTGTTTTGGTTCTTGTTCTTGTTCTTCTTGTTCTTGTTCTTCACTAAGCTTTTAGGTGAAAGGGGTATGTATAGAAATATATACCCAAATGAATACTAGGGATTATTTTTCACACACATCCCTCCCACAAAAGTAATGTTTGAGGTATAGTGAAGATAGTCTAATTTGAAGGTTTAGTTTAGTTTAAAGTATTCTGTGGAGATAGTAAAAATTCGACCCAATTTCCTAAATATCCTATATCCACATCTACAGTAATTACAAAGTGAGAGTTTGTTAAATAGTTTGCCAAATACTTATTAGGCACTTACTAAAAGCAAGGGAAAAATGGAATAGCTTTTTATCTGTAAATGGTTTACAGCTTTCAATATTCACATTTCTATGTATTATATATGTGTGTATAAGTATATATGTGTATGTGTTTTTGTATGTGTATGTATATGTATATACGTGTGTGTGTATGTGTATGCAGCCAGGTGTCATAGTGGATAAAGTGCCAGGTATGGAATCACGAAGACTCATCTGCCTGAGTTCAAATCTGGCCACAGACAATTATTAGCTATGTGACCCTGGGCAAGTCACCTAATCCGGTTTATCTCAGTTTCCTCATCTGTAAAGTGATTTAAAGGAGGAAATGACAAACAACTCCAGTATCTCTGCCAAGAAAACCCCAAATGGGGTCATGAAGAGTTGGATGCAACTGTAACAATTGACCAAAAAATTATAAAATTATGTAAACATAAGAGAATATCAGGGGCAAAAGAGATTGAGGGTCTAGGAATGGGAGTTCTAAGAAAATCTGAGGAGAAAACAAATAGCAAATTGCTGAGAGACTAAGGATTTTATGGAAGAAATGGCATATAATGGGTGAAGATAAGGTTGGCATACATTCCAAACAAGGGAGGCAACGTGAGAATTCTCAGAAGCAAGAAAGTGTTATGCCAAGCTCAGGGCACAACTATTAGTCCGGTATGATTGAATGCAGAGGGAGGAATATGAAATAAGGCTGAAGGCATAGGTTGCAGTAAAATGCCCAGCTGAAAAGCATGTGTTTTTTCCTAGAGTTAATAGTGAGCCACAGAAAATACTTAATCTGGATAATGTTATTTTCCTATCTGTGCCTTGGAAAGATTATTTCAGCAACTGTGAAGGAGATAGAGAAAAATTGACAGTAGAGAAGCCAGATAGGAAAACACTGTAACAGTTCAGAAAAGAAGTGAGGAAGGTAGAAGTGATATTAGTCCAAAGATTGATAAATTTTGGGGGCAGATGTTGTTGCGGTAAAATAGACAGAATCTGTCAACTGATGGAATATTGGAGGTAAGAAAGGGGAGACTTAAAAGATGGCTGAGATTACAAACCCAAGCACCTGGGAGAATGGTAGTGCCTTCCATAGAAAAAGGGGTTTGGGGAGGTGGGAAAGTGGTGCAGTGAATACAGCACAGGCCCTGGAGTCAGGAGGACCTGAGTTCAAATGCGGCCTCAGACACTTAACACAAAACTAGCCATGTGACCTCGGGCAAGTCACTTAATCCTAATTGCCCTACCTTCCCCCCTCCAAAAAGCAAAAAAAAAAACAAAAAAAAAAGGAGGGGGTGTTTGGAGGAGGGAAGCTTGGAAGAAAATAATGAGATCATTTTGGGCATAATGACTTTGAGATGCTGAAGAGACAAGAAGGGAATGATTTTAAGCAGGCAGTTGGAGATGTGGGACTGGAATTCTCAAGAGAGAGAAGGGTTGGAGTGCTGTTTGTTATATACTTTGTGCACTAGTTCAGCAAAGTCGATTTCAAAAGATTTTTTTATCCTTACTAGAGCTGAAAAACAGAAAGAAGCTTTTAATCTAACTCCTATGAGCCAAAATATCCATTCAAACAGGACACATCTAATAATTTTGGTTGTTACAAGTTTTAATGCATCATCTACCATTTTAAAGACTATCTTTAAAAAAGGCTTCCGTGACATGCAGTAGTTGTATTTCAAGGGATATGAAATGTCCAAATCCACATATTAATAAGCAGTGTCATAACTGGGAGGTAAATTGTACTTTGTCCAGGGTTCCCTATGGGGAACCTGTGATCTCAAGGCCTAGACCATGAGTTAAAAACTGAGAAAAGTTGTGTGTCAAAATTTCAAAAATGTCCTTCTATAGTTCCCTGAGAGTGAGGAGATGAGTAATTAGGGAAGGCATGCTGAGCAAATGACTGCAAAATAACAAAGAAGAAAGGCACATTCTTGACAATTGTCCCATCTGCTAAGATTTAGTTCAGCCACTAGACTTAGAATCAGGAGACCTGGCTTCATATTTTGCCTTTGTCATTTATTGCCTTCATGATAATGGGCAAATCATCAGACCTTTATGAAACTTCATTCTTCTCTCACTTGTAAATTTTTGGGGCCACTAATGCCTTCAATGAATGAGTAATGCATTGATTAAGCAATTACTCTGTGTGAAGGGGAAGGGAATAAGCATTTATATATAGCGCCCACTACAGACCAGGTACTGTGCTAAGCACTTTACAAATATTATTTTATTTTATCCTCATAACAACCCTTCAAGGTAGGTTCTGTTATTATCCCCATTTTACAGTTGAAGATATCAAGGCAAAGATTAAGTGACTTGACCAGGGTCACACAGCTAGTAAATGCCTGAAACTAGATTTTGAATGCAGGTCTGTCTTGCTTCTAGCCCAGCATTCAATCCACTGTGCTATCTGACTGCCTCTAAATAGTACAATGCACTGTGCTAACCCCTGGGAATAAAAATAGAAACCTAAGGCACTTCCTCCCCTTAAGGAGCTCATATTCTTTTTGGAGAGACAATACTTAAGGATGATTTCAGCTGCAAATCAAATCCAAAAGTCCTATAGTCCTTAGAGCATTGCACCAAAGCAGATGGGAAAGTATTTTCTTTAATCTCAATTCAACTGATAAGATCATATCAGTTTCTGATGTTGAACCAGTAGATAGAGCCAAGGACTTTGGTGACAAGAACTATCTTTTCTGGGTCTTCAATAGCTATGGCTGAAACACTCTGGGAGCACTTACCAGGCTACATATTCACAAGAGCTGTCTTCCCAGAAGGCTGCTCTGAGGACTGGGCTGGAAGCTGAACTGGTGGTCTGGGAGTTGCCTGTTGGTAGCAAATGGCCCTCAGCAGTTACTAGAGACTACGAGGAAGGGAGGCCCCATTTCCATTTCTTCCCTAAATGATAGCTTCTGAGACTGAACTGGAAGCAAGTCTTGTGGCCCGGGAGACATTATTATTCCCAAGATTGCTAGGTTCAGGATCCTGGGCTATCTGAATCAGATTCAAAAGGGAGATGGTAGTCAAGATGTTAGTGGTGTTTCGATTTGCCAGATATTTCTCTCACAAGATTATTGTAGCATTTGTTAAATGTGCCAAGTACTGAGCTAAGGACTTCCAGAATAGGGGAAGAAAGAAAGATAAGACCTGCCTTCCAAAAGCTTACATTTTAATGGCCATGAGACAATGAATAAACTAAAGGGGGCTGGAGGAAAAAGGTGTCTGTGTGCAGGCAGGGAAAGTCCAAAGAGTTAGGAATGAATCCTAGAGAGGATGAAGATATACCAGGTCTGGATACTTTACTTCAAATGAAGTTCTGGAGAAGAAGCAGTCATCCAGAGGAAGGAGGCCAGGGGTGGAATATACTTCCAATTTAAGAAATCCAGGGGTAGAGTGAAGTTCCAGGGTGAGGTGCCTTCTGTGATATGGTAGAAAATGTCCATGGAGTCAGGGATGGAGCTTAGAAAGGAATGAACATTGCAAACAAAAGTGTAAATGCAAGTTTAGAGCACGTTAATAGGAACATAAAGTTTTGATCACAGGACGTAATAGTCCCACTCCCCATTGCCTTGATCAGCCCATATGTATTTATGAGTATAACACTTTATAGAAGACATTGACACACTTGAACACATAAGATAACGATCACAGTGAAGAGAGCACCCATCAGGACCATTTAAATGTTAAATGAATCCGAGGTATTAAGCTTAGAAGAAAAGACTTGGGAGGGGGTCATGATAACTGATGGACTTCAAGTATTAAAAAGACTGTAGTGTGAGAGTAGACTTAGATTTGTCCTTCTTGAGAAAGGGTAGAGAAAGAAGCACTGGTTGGAAGCAACACAGAGGCATATTTTACATGAATATAATCATGGATAGAGCACTGAGCCTGGAGTCAGGAAGACCTATCTTGGACATTTTCTAAGTGTATGACTCTTGGCAAGTTACATAATTCCATTTGCTTCCGTTTCCTCACCTGTAAAATGGAGATAATAAAAATACCCACCTCACAGAGTTGTTGTGAAGAAGAAGTGAGATAATATTTATAAATGTTTTTGCTAATCTTAAAGTGCCATAAGTATGCTAGGTGCTGCTACTACTACTACTACAACCACAACCTACTATACCATATGATGGTGATGATGATGATGATGGCTGATTGTGTGCCTCTAGAGAAGTCACTTATCCTCTCAATGGCCTATGCAGTCTCTGACTAAATAACAAAGAAAGGTGTTGTCCTGTTTTGGTACAGGGAGTTTTATCATTTGGATGTTCCCTATACCCATATGAAACTATACATCCAGTTCCTATTCTATCCCTATGAGGATAATCTTCCTATTGATCAGAATTGTTCCAAACTGAATTGGGCAAAGGTGGAGGTAATAGATTTCCTCTCATTGGCGATCTTGAGCCAGAAGCTGGATGACTTCATGTTAGGAATGGCAGAGACCATTCATTCCTGGACAAGACTGAATTGTAGTAGATAATGTTTTAGTTCCCTTTCAGCTCTGAGATTATGTTTGACTTACACTCAATAGACAGTTTCATCTCCTGTCTCTTAACAGCATATACCCACAAAGGTGCACCTGCTATGAATTTACCCTCTAACTTTCTTGTGGGATCAACAGAGGTCCATATTATAGAAAACAAAACAAAAACAAACTTCCTATATGATATATTCCCATGCATTGCTTACTTCACTAGATTTATCATTATACACCTATTACAATAAAATATATAATAACATTATATCTATCTAAATGTGATGCATAAATTTCCTATATAAATAATGTCTCCCTCAGTGCATATTCTAATACTTGCAACCCCCTCCCCCTTTTTCCACCTTTTATTTTTGGTGTCCATAGCTTCCCACAAAATCCTCTTCAGCAAACTCACCCTATTTTCTGACATTCTTCTCTTCATACTTTTAAAGCCTCAGTATTGTCAATGTACCATACAAACTGACAATCTTTTGTCTTTTCTTCTTATTGTGAGGAGTTCACTTGTTTTTCTCAGAAAATTTGTCTTTACTTCACTTTTTCTTTTAGTGAAACATCTCAAGTGTAAATCATTGTTGGTAATACATTGAAACCTATTATATTCACCATGTATTTCTCCTTTTTTCTTTTTTCCTTCCTTCCTTCCTCCCTCCCATTCTTCCTTCCTTCCTCCCTTCCATTCTTCCTTCCTTCCTTCCTTCCTTTCACGTATTTTTTCTCCTCATGATGCTCCCTGACCTGAAGCCATGAAAAAGATCACTAGAGAATGCTTGAGTTAAAGAGAAGGTGTTTTGGGATATCTGTAAGTACTATGACTTCTCAAGCGCAATCTAGTCTCATCTTTCTCTTCTAGTCAAGTATAACTTCAACTCATTATCTATCTTGTCACATAGCCAGTACATACAGATTAATGAAATAACTTGATAATTTGCCCATACAGTCATAGTCAGGATGTGGTATTAAATGTTTAACAACAGGTTCTCAAAAATTTACAGGATCCACTTTTAAATTTAATCTGCATTATTAATATTTTCTCCATGAATTTCTTAGGACTAAATCACCAACAAAACAATAAATTAAAGTCTGAGTTTTATTATTTGCCAATTTCTGAGATATAAATTCTCACACTGAAAATTTAATAATCAGTTCTTGTTAGACAATTTGAGCTGGCTCCAGCACCCCACTGGCCATATGTCATGATCTAGACAAAATAAATTTTAAGTGCTACTGCTAATAATAACATTCAGCTAGATCTTTCAAATTGTTTATTATCTCTGGATGGAATCCATGAAACAGCAAGATGCAGGGGGAAAATCAAAGGCCCTCTATGGGTGATATCCTCATAAATTCAACAAACTATATGTCTATAAAAAACACCAAACTAAAGGTTGTGTCATGTAGGTTTTTTTAAAATAGAAACATAGAGGTTTATGATGACAATTCAGGATCAGGTCACTGCCACTACTAATTATGGAAGTATTATCTTTAAAGAGCCCAGAGTTATTGATCCATGCTGGTTCTTCAAGGGACTGATAGAAACTGTGAAACACATCACTACAGGCTACACAAAAATGAGCATCTATTGAATACCTAGCAAGGTACAACATATGGGCTATAATAATACATCAAAAGCTTACTATCTTTCATATATTAACATGCAACAAATACTTGTACTGCATATAGACATCTTAAAATATCCTTGAGAATTCAACAAATAAACTCCACTGGAACCAAGCCCTTATTACAGAGAAAATTATTGCTCACAATTCCATAGACATAACATTGATCCATAAACATTCAAGAGAAACATTTTCAGTAGGTGTAACTATATCTACTACTTACAACCTTCAAAAAATAAAAAATAAAAACTTCATGTGAATAGAATGAGCTAACTATAATGCCCATTGTTTTATCTGCTACCAGAGTGTAATGGTAATGGTAATTTAAAAATCTTTCCTG
Source organism: Pseudochirops cupreus (assembly GCA_028627135.1). Classification (NCBI taxonomy): domain Eukaryota; kingdom Metazoa; phylum Chordata; class Mammalia; order Diprotodontia; family Pseudocheiridae; genus Pseudochirops; species Pseudochirops cupreus. Next base: position 304,314,599 of record CM053582.1, read on the forward strand.
CTCCTTAATAAGCCTAAGGGAATCTGAAGACCTTCCCTGCTTTGAAGATATACCCTTCCCCCTAATAGGCTGAATGTAATCACATGGAGCCTGTGGTGGAGTTCAAAACACACCTTTTGAAAAGCAGTTGTTAGCTGCATATTGGGCTTTGGTAGAGACTGAACAATGACTCTGGGCCATGAAGTGATAATGAGGCCTCTAATCCCCATTATGACCTGGGTAATGAGTACCCCAGCTTCTCACAGAATTGGACATGCACAACAGGCCAGTATAATTAGATGGAAATGGTATATTCAAAATAGAGCTAAACGAGGCAAAACTAGAGTTTCTGCTCTACATGAATCTATGGCAAACATTGATACTGAGGGAAATGATACATTCCCCGAACCAAAGCAACAGTTGGTAAAAGGCAATTATGGATATGATAGATTAACTGAAGAAGGGAAGAAACATGCATGGTTTATTGATGGGACAGCAAAATATTTTGGCCATAAAAGACACTGGAAAGCAGTAGCCTATAACTGATGTATTAGGCAGACTTTGGAAAGTACTGGGACGGGTGGAAGTAGTCAATATTTTGAACTTATGGCAGTACATCAAGCCATCAAAACAGAATTAGGAGGACAGTGTCATATATTTATGGATTCATGGGTACTAGCTAATGGGTTAGCTACATGAATGTCCCTGTGAAAAATCAAAATAGGGAAATTCATGGTAAACAAATCTGGGGCAAAGAATTATGGGAAGATATATGGGACGTGTCTTGGTTAGTATTTTGTCAGTTTTTCACGTAGATGCTCATGTGGCCCTCACCATGCCAAATGTGAGTACAATGCACGTGCTGATTGACTAGCAAAGATTGCTGCTCAACATATTTTCCCAACTCTGACATCAACTGATGATCTGGTACTAGCAAAATGGGTCCATGAAATGGCCAGCCATTTAGGGGTCCAGCCCACATATGTGTGGGCACAAGATTGAGGTATTAGTATCTCTCATTCATTGTTAAATCAATGTCATTTATGTCATATATGTCCACTGGAAAAGAAAAAAAACTATTCCATGGGTAGTAACTGGAGAGATAGAAGGGGAAAAGTCCCAGCGCAAATCTGGCAAATAGATTATATTGGTCCTCTACCACAAGATAAAAGAAGCAAATTGACATGTACTTGTGTTGATACCTATTCAGGTATACTAGTGGCTTGTCTTAACAAGAATGCAATCCAGAAAAAAGAATCTGTAAAACTCTAGATCTCATAAGTCTACATTATAGAACCCCAATGCAGATTCAAAATGACAATGGGTCACATTTCAAAGGTAATGAAATGAAGAGATATTGCATATTAAACAATATAGAATGGATATATCATGTCCCATATTATTTGCAATCATCTGAGTTAATTGAAATAATGAATGGATTATTGAAAAAATAGTCAAGGAAGTTGAATTCTAATAATTTGTATCAACATTGGAAAGACAATTTGTTGATGGTTTTATGTAATTTGAATAATGGATCATTGGAGGGAAATAGGCCTTTAGCCAGAATGATGACCCCAAATCTGCAAATTAAAAAACAGCACACACCTAAGATCCCAAATATTGAATATTGGACTGTGAGGCAAGATGCCCCAGCACCATATCCAGGAACACCTGGTTCAGCAGGATATGATTTGTATTGTTCAGAGAACTTTTTGTTGGATAGAAAAGAAATAAGAAACATCTCTACTGGAAGATGTATGAGAATCTCTAAAAATTATTTTAGATAGATATTACCTAAATCAGGCTTAGCAGCTTGAAGAATACATGTATTAGCTGGAGGAATAGATTCTAATCATCAAGGAGAAATTATTGTTACATTCCAAAATTTGGGTGAAGAACCCATTCAGTTTGTAAAAGTGATAAAATAGTTCAAATGGTTATTATTTCTTGTGAAACAATACCCCTTGTGAAAACTGACCCTCCTTCTGAAAAACTATCAGAGGAACTGAAGGGTTTGGTTCTACTAATAGAATAAAATTGAGAGCTAAGGAAGCCAGATGATGTTCCAAAGATTGTGGAGATTATAGCAAATGGGAAAGATAATACTGTCACTATTGTTTATTCAGGAGAAGATGATTACCAAATTGTACCCTTAACTCATATTCTACCATGAATGAGGCTATAATAGTGAGTTCATAGACCCCAGAAGCACAGCTGACTCTATATTTGTCTCTTTTTGTCTTTTTGTCTGTTAAACTTGTTTGCTAGATTTGTTTCCTGCAGGCTCAGTACCCTCTACTTGCAGATGCCTGATCACTTAAGCCAGATGCTACCCCCTGTCCATAACTGTGATGTGCCACCTCTGGAACTGGTGTTGACCAAGCTCTGGATGCCAGCTAAAGAACCAGCCTTTTGAATGGGACCTCCTGGATCTGGCGTCAATTAAGCTCCAGATGCCAATTAAAGAACTGACTTCTTGAATGGGACCTCTTGGGGCAGGGACACCTTTATGTCCAATTTCAGCTGGAAGTAGCTATGGAGAAGAGATCTTTGCTCCTTACCCCAAAATTTTGAGCTCCATTCATTTGAAGGGAGAAATATAGGGTGCTTGTACCCAAGCCCCCATTCTAAGATATTGTTTTATGTGCTTATTTTCAATTATACTTGTTATATTGTTGCAATGTTCTGTTGACACCAGTTACCCCTAAACTCTCATTAATCTATTCAATGAAATGTACTATTAATGTATTTTTGCTATGTAATGGATATGAAAGATCTTGGGGCCAAATGTAACGGTAATGATGATTTGAAAATCTTCCCTGCCTCTTAGTAAGCCTAAGGGAATTTGAAGACCTTGCTTGCTTTGAAGATATATACCCTGCCCCCTAACAAGCTGAATGGAATCACATGGAGGCTGTGGCAGGAGGAGTTGGCTGAAGGGTGGAACAGAACCCACAAGGAAGCTGGGAGTGAGAGCAGCTAGAGTCTGGAGGGAGGAAAGGATGCATCCTAGGGTAATAGTTAGGCTTATGAGTAAATGTTCATTTGTGGAAAGGCTAAAAGATGGTGTAGCTCTCTGTGCCATTGTGGCTTATTAACTTCTTTGCTACTATGATGGGACTGGCTTACTGGTTTGGGGATTCGTTGTTCTGATTTCTGAATAAATGTTTTGCTTTTGTCTTCTATATTGAGAGTCTGTTATATTTTGTGATTGTACTATGCAGGCATATTTATGGTAACTGTTGACACTGTGAATATTGCATTGGTGCTACATAAAGCTATCCTGAAGTAGTTTTAAGTCAGCCTATAGAAGATGAACTTATGTTGTAATACTTTTATTCAACTACAAAAAGTAGTTATTTCATTTACCTATGCAAAATTTGCAGAATATTAAATATAAAAGAAATCACAGGGCAATGACTCTTGTCCTGGGATTGTTTCTATTTGGACAGCAGACACACACACACACACACACACACACACACACACACACACAGCGAGAGAGAGAGAGAAAGAGAGAGAGAGAAACCTAGATGAACAATAAGAAGACTGTAGTTGATAGTTGTATGAAACTTTAGGTTTTGCAAAATGCTCTAGGTGTATTATTTAATCTCACAATAGTCCTGTGAGATTGCTACCTTCAGATATATTCAAGAGGAAATGGGTTCCAAAGAAGATGAAACTGAAGTCAAAAACATCAAACACATACTGAAGAAATGAGTGTCAAAGGCAACAACATTTTAATGGCACACTGAAATTGATTAAGATAATTCAAAGGGAGCAAATTTCCAAAAGGATAGGAAAAACCATAGTCAGTGTATTTTTGTAGTTGTTGTTGTTTTATTTTACCAAAAACAGGTAACCAAGAAGAGAGAAGTGGCACTGGATGATATGCTTTTATGAGAATATAAAACCTTTGTGAGAATAGTTAGTTTATGCATGCAGTAAGAATATCTTCCATAACAATATAAGAAGGGTATAAGAAGGCCTTCATAAGCAATTTTCTACAAGAGACCTCATCTTTACAATCTCATAACCTTGGGTGCTACCAAATGGTGCTCATATAATGGGAAAGAAAACTTCAGAGAAAGTAAATAATGGAGGTAGGAGTTGAATTCATGTCTTTCCTGGCTTCAAGTACTGTGCTTTTTTGACTCTTCTACTTTGCTTTGCAAGGCGAATAGTTAGATTGATCTTTATTGCATATAGCTGAGGTATCTTTATAGTCTTGCTAGGTTCAAAGTGATTGACACAATTTCATTTGCAAATAGGAACATTTGGAAACTGCTGTCACCAAGAGTGAATATTTCTTTTACTTAGATGTTTCAAACTAAAATTTCTGTGTCACTGGTGAAACCCTAAGGTGAGCATATGTCTCTTTATTTTATACCCCTCTGGAAGGCCACACTAAATAGACTACTGAACAAAATAGTTTTTGTGATCACATCTGTTATGGAGTCTTCTACAAATGTAATGGAGAAATGGATGGGTTTTTTTCGGGAAGGAAAGTCCTCAAGGCTGCATTTTTTCCTACCATCTCAAAGACTTAAAAAATCCCCAAACTTTTATTGCATCAATAGATGGCAGGATCTTTATTCTTGGCAGTGTACTACTCTAAGTTATGAGATTGTAAAGATGGGGTCTATTGTAGAAAACTGCTTATGAAGGCCTTCTTGTGCCCTTCTTATGTTATTATGGAAGATATTCTTGATACATGCATAAACCAACTATTCTCATAAAGATTTTATATTCTCATAAAAGCGTATCAGCCATTGCTGCTGCTGTCTTCTTGGTTACCTGTTTTTGGTAAAAAAGTACTGCCTGAGATTTTTCCTACTCTTTTGGAAATTTGTCCTTTTTGAATCATCTTGATCAATTTCAGTGTGCCATTAAAATGTTGTTGCCTTTGACACTCATTTCTTCAGTATGTATTTGATCTTCTTGACTTCATCTTCTCAAGTGTCACAGACACTTTCTCACATAGCACACTGGGTCCTGAGGTGACAGTCCAAATGAAGTAGCTCTACTTATCACAAATGAAAACAGAACACCATAAATATCCTGGCAAATGTTTTCCTGTAAACATCTGAATATAGGTCTCCCTGATCTAGAGTTTAGCTCTTTGTATATAGTACACCACAATGGCTCATTTTACTCCTTTGTGTTTTACAAAAGATCTATCTCTTTAAATCTGGGTTGGCCTTGGCTTCCATGTCTTTGTACTTGGCAAAGATATCATGTATATGATAGATTAAAGCAATTTCTGGTCTCTTTTGGCTTTCATATTATGGTAGATCTTTTATTTGATCAAAATTTCTCAGGAGACGTAATGGTAGTCAAAGATGATGTTTTTGTCATCTTCCTTTCTTTTTCCTTCCTTCCTCTTTTTTCATATCTCTCTCTCTCTCTTTCTCTCTCTCTCTCTCTCTCTCATGCAAACACACACACACACACACACACACACACACACACACACACACATTATTTAAGCATACTAGGCTGGAGTTCCTGTAATCATGAATAACATAGTTTTCCTCTGAGAAAAGGAGAAAACTTTTTCTTAGCCTAGATATAGAATAAAAAAAAATCCTAGTGCCCAGATATTCCATAAAAGATGTTCACAGAGAAACAGTCAAGTAATTTAGTCGATGACAGACTGTTCTTTTTATATAATGCATTGGCTCTGTTTATAACCAGATTGAGACTTTTTTTCTGGCAGCCAAAAAGCTGGTATGTTCTTGGAAATGCCTTTTTTTTTCTCTTAGTATTAGTGAGAGAGAATCTATAGTCTTGAGAGTTATTTTGTCCACAAAAGAAAAAGATATGTTCTACTATAAATGTAGTACCTGCACAATTCTCAGGTCACATATAATAGAGTAGTATTAATGAAACACAAGTGTGCAATTTGATTTGCTCAAAAGTGAGGCATCTCATCTTGATTCTAGGGGAAGCATCCATATTGAGCTCAGACCATGGAGGACTCTTGTCTTTGTTCTTCCTCGCAGCATGCTGGAAGACTATTCAGCTGAACTAAGACTTTTCCTCAGATATTTGTGCTTGCTCCCTGCACTCCAAGAAAATGAATTTCTAACTGACCTTTTCCTCCTAGGCTGGAATAAACAATTAATTCAAGTTGGGTATGAAGCTGAACCAACCTCCTTCCTCTTGAGTTGAGTTTTCCACTCCTAACCCACAATAGCCCCCCCATATTCCTCAACCAGTCTGCTTTTAGTGCTTTTAGTGAACAGATGGTTTGCTTTCACAAAAAAGTTTTGCTATTTTTAAATTGTTGGATGATTTAAGGACAGATTCTGCCCTCAGACCACACACACACACACAAATCTTACATCAAGTACTAGGCATTTTGAATCATACCAGATAGAATTTGGTTTACCATTCTTGATGTCATTTTCCCATTATTTCATTATAAATATATTTTATAGCATCTTCTTTAAAAAAAATCCTTAAGATTCAACGCTTCAAACAGTCCTGAATGCCTCTCCCATCTAGATTGCTCCTTTTAGAGAAATTCCCCTTATACAGGGCTACTGGCAAACACACTGTCTCTTTCCCCCCAGCACCACCTGATACTCAGAATTATTCCATATTTATTTTATATATTTATTCAAGTTTTGCTCTTTAGAAAATGTCACTAGTGATGCAGCAGGTATCATCCCATTAAACTGTACACATTCCTTCAAATATCGCTCAGTGCTATCATGAACAAAATGTTCTTTCTGAAAAACAATATTTTCATATAGCCAGCAAGGTGATACTGGGATTTAGGTAGGAAGGAAGACTAATTATACTATTTGATACAATTATTTTTCTTTCCTATATAGGATCTATAACTTACAGTGAGTCTAAAAAGCAAACCCATGTCAACCAACACATGATGCATTTTAAGCAAAGAAAGATTTTTTTAAAAGGAAAAAAAAATGCCAGCCCAGTAGATGTTTTGTAGGTGGCCCAAGGTGTCATTTGATTCAAAATCCAATGGGTAAAGAAATAATATTAACTTACTACAGTAACTGTGCTCTTTTTATTTAAAAGATAATAGCATATATATTATTCATTTGCCAAAGCAGACTTTTTTTTCTGAAAGATTTATAAGTAAACTTAGTGGTCACAAAAATGAGAAAATAGGCAATGATAGGCTGAGTCATTTTTTTTTTCCATCCCAGTACAAGTTCTTCTTATAATGCCCCTTAGGCTACTGTAGAGAAAAAAACAATCTATTACAGATTTTCAAGTTGAAGAATTAGCATTTGTCAGTTCATTGAAATGAACTTTCACAGTGAATGTAAATAAGACAAACTCTCAGCAAGAAGTCATTTAGTAAGCCACCATGTCCCATAGCCCTATGTCCAAATTAGATTTTTACAATACTTTTTCAGCTTCATTATATTACTGTACTTAATTAATAGGACTACTAATTTTATTAGATTTTTCCCACCTGACTAAACCAAATGAATCTTTTAATGGAATAATAAAACTAATTTAATTTATTCTAATTTGCCATTTATTTTTGAGATCATTGCATCTGGCTCAAAAACTGCAGGTTAATCAGAATGTCTAATGAGGACAATCAAAATGTCCGTTTTGATATGATAGTAGAGGAAGTAAACAAATGTTATAACAGGAAAAAAATTACTAGCTTGGGAAATAGGAGATGTGGGTCCAAGACCTATATTAACTATCTGACCTTGGGTGTCAACCTTTTCAGATCTGTTTCCTCCTTTGTAAAATGGGGAAGGGAGAGATGTGGACTAGATGGAATCTAAGGTCTATAAAATTCTATGAATTCAATGAAATTTTTAAATGTATTTTTAGCCTTCTATTCTATGGTGTATTTGGAATATAAAGCTGAATTTGCTCTGAAAGATGCACATACTGATGTTCTGTGATGATGATTCTGCTTTCAAATAAATGTGTCAGTGTCTATGAAGATTTATACAAGAACTAGGCAGGATCTGATCAACACTTGTTCTGATATTTTGCACATAAAAAGAATCTACCAGGGTTTGGAAATAAAGCAATTATTTTAAAATTTGTTGGTCTTATTTCTCAACTGAATTTTTCACAGTAAAAGTGAGACCCGCTATTCACAGTACTCTCATAAGCCTGGTTTGGAGAAGGTAAAGATTATATTGTTCTCCTTTTTTTAAAAGGCCCTTCTTCATGTGCAGTAATACAATCCCAAATAAAATAAGCTACAATCATCTAGAGTTCCTTCAAAGGCAGGATGAATGTTATTAGCAACTACATAGAAAGAGCAGTGCTAGATTCCTGCAGAAAGAGGTAATAGGACTTCCCAGTGTGAGCCTATTTCAATTCTAATCTATGTCAATTAACAATAGTTATCACAGACCATCTATGCAGGGACAAAAATAATACTCTTCCTTAGCACCTTCAACCTGAAGCCTACTAATAAAAGGGAGAAAGAAAAGATGGTGGAAACATCTGGCCAACAAGTTGTTCACGTTTCTACTTGCAATGCATTTGGGATGCAGAATTGTATTACACACATCACAAAAAGAGACAATCCATATACAATGCACACCCTTTATCACTTGGCTGAGTTGTCAGGTTGCCACAGGAAATGTTTTCTCTAAATTCCCATCACCCCCGATTTTTCCTCCATTTTGTCTTGGTTCTCTTCTGGATTACCCTGTTCTCACATCCCATGCCCACCAATGGGATGAAACCATAGAGACCTTAGCGATCACTATCATCAAGATTTTATGAGTAAGTGAATGAGGCCCAGAAGAGTGAAATAACTGGTCAACCGCAACACAATCTGGAAATAATTTTGGGATTGGAGATGATAAATTCAGAGTGCATCCCGAGAATGTTGGGCTGCCACCTGAGATGATGAGGAATAGATGTGTGGGTTCTATTGTCCTGAAAGAAATTCTCTCTCCAAGTTAAAGAAAGGTATTTATTGGGATGACACACTCTAGTGGGCTTTGTTTCCATGTGGGAGAAACAGAGCATAGGCAGCAGATCTTGCTTCCCTAAGGGAGCAGAGGAGCCCCTGGTTTCTGAAGGAGGCAAAGGTGATTGGTCAGGTTAAAGATCTGATTTTAAAATAATTTTATGGAATGGGGGGAAATGGAACAAGAGAATGGGAAGAGCAAGCATGGCTCCAAAATACCTGAGATATCAGGTAGGCCAGAGGTGCCTTTATCATACAGATAAGCAAAGAGAATAGGAGAGAGGAGAGAAAGAGTTGTTCTGGAATTGGGGATCTGGAAAGAACAAAACCACAACTGCTCTAGGGCTACAAAGCAATATTTTTCTTGAGATGTTCAATGCTCTAATCAAAAGAGATTGCTTTCCATTTCTGGAGCATATATTCCAACTTTGATTGCCACTCCTCACTTGTTTTACTCATCCTTTTGCCTATGCCTGGAATACTCTGTCCCCAACACACAAACATGAATACATTTGAAACTATACAGTTTATAACCTCTTTAGTACCTCAGTGTCTAACACTGACACACAGAAAGCACTCAATTAATGTCTGCTGAATTGTAGAATGAAGTAGAGGTTCCCAAAGTGGGTGATACTGTCCCATGGAAGGGGAGAGCTGGAATGATCCAGGGAGATGGTAGTAGACTCAGGTGCAATTCGAGAGCATTGAATAAAAGTAAAGTGGAGGTGGAAGCATAAGAAAAGAAGAGAGGAGAAGAAAATTTTGAAAAACCATTCATACGTGTTTCATCTGCTGTGTAACAGAGTTACTGTCATAGTAAATTACATTATTTTCCAAATAATGCAAGACATAACCAATCAGTGGCCAAGTCCACCATGCAAATTTAAAAAGAAAAAAAAAACATTAAAGGGTAAAAGAAAGTAGATTCCTAGGGGGGCATTGAGTATTTTTTTTAAAGGGGGTAGTAGGCCAAATACGTTTGAGAACCTCTGAAATCCCTGGCGGTGGTAGAAAAAAAAAAGAAGGGAATTGATCATGGATCCAGACACATGAAGATGCTTCTCTAAATTGATTATAACTGGCAGGAGACTCTGCCACTCCTGTTGCCCTCAATTCTTTACCTAAACATTTCTACTAATATTACTTTCCCTGTTCTTAATCCCATCAGACTTTTTCTTTGTTCCTTGATTCCACATCTCACAAGGTCCTACTCCATGGCTGGAGCCAGGAGAGTCCCTTTTTCCCACTGCCCGGCAGATGGTATAAGTGTGAGGAGGGTTATTCTCAATTGCACTGTAATAGGGGGAGAAAATTTTCCTGGGTGTGCCCACTTTGCCGAAAGAAGCATTGTACTATGATTAGTATAGTAATATGTTTCAGGTATGTTAAGATGGAGTGATTGGAACTAGATGATGATGGAAACTGAGGGGTTCAGAGTTGGTTGAAGGAATGGACTCTAAGGAAGCAGTTAATGATTCAGTGTCAGTATAGAATGCTGTTTCCCAATGGGTGACCTCAGAGATCTGTAGCTGGTCCTGTGCTGTTTCTATTCTTTATTAATAGCTTGTCTAAAGCCATAGATGACATGCTCATTCAATTGTCAAATGACAAAGCTGGGAGGGGTAACTAAAACACTGGAGAAAAGTCAAGTTCCAAAAATATCTCCACGGATTGGAATGAAGCTAATGGCATGAAATCAAAAGAGATAAACATAAAGTGTTATACTTGGATGCAAAAAAAGGTAAAAAACCAACCCCCCTCCCCCAAACCCCAACCTAACAACTTTATGAGGAGATGGGGAAAGGGATGCTTAGACAAAAAATATTTGTCTGAAAAAGAACTAGAGATTTTAGTAGATTGCATACTCAATATGAGTCAATTTAGCATGATGTGGCAGCCAGAAAACAATGCAATCTTGGGCTGCATTGCGTGAAACACAGCTTCCAGGAATAAGGAAGGGATAGTTTCTGTAGTCTGCTTTATTCAGACTACACCTGGAATAGTGTGTTTATTTATGAATGCTACAGTTTAGGAAGGACATCAGTAAGCAGAAGAAAGCAATCCAGATGATTTAAGGCCCTACATATTCATCATTTGAGGATAACTTGGTGGAACTAGGGATGTTTACTTTGAAGAAGGAAGATTAGGGGAAATTGGACAATTGTTTTCACTTATTTTGAGGGCCATCATGAGGAAGAAGATTAGATTTTCTCTGTCCCCAGAAGTTAGAAGCAGGAGCCAAGGGTGGAAGTAGTAAAGTGGCAAATACGTACTTGATATCAGAAAGTTTATCCTATCTATCAAAGTCATCAACAATGGAATTTGCTGACTCTGTCAGGAGTGAGGTGCTCATGTCTGGAGGTCTTAAAACAGAGGCTTGGATATATTAAGGTAGGAAAGTGGTACACTATAGATGGCACATTGGATTTGGCATTAGAAAGACCTGAATGCAAATCTGGCTCACAAACTTAATAGCTATGTGACCATGGTCAAGTGATTTAACCTCTCTATGACTCAGTTTCCTAATCTGTAAAATGGCTACAATAATACCACCTACCATTCAGGGTTTTGTGAAGACTGAAAGAAATGATTGTTAATAAGTAATGATCTGGGGAGATCCAGAGTCCCCCCTTTTCTTATAATCCTCATTTCTGTTCAGTCTCTTGAAGGACGTTCTTGATAATGAGATTGAATTAACTCTCCTCAATCCTGATCAGACCCCACCTAACTTTACAAGCAATTTAATCCAAGGTGGGAAAGCCCACTGTGCTCTACACTGGTATGGGTATGAATAAATTCTTTGATTCGATTGGCCAAGACTGGGCAATTTGGAAGTAAATGACTTAATCAAAATTTATTAGAATAGCTCTAACTCCCCATTGTGATATTTATTCTCTCTCATTACTTGTTAACCAATCAAAGTTGATTGCCACCTTCTGTAATACCCACTTTTCCAAGGCCATATAAGCTTTGAGCTCACCACTCTGAGGGTCTTCGGCATTTGAGAGTGGTACAGACCTCTTTGATTAAAATGCTATCATTATTAATAAAATGATTACCCAGAAATTATGTCTCTCAAACCTTTTAAATGTCACAGGATCAAATGAGAATGTTTGTAAAGCACTTTGCAAACATTAAAGTGCTATATAAATGCTGGCTACTTTATTATCTTTAATATCACAGTACAGGGGAGGATTCCTTTTCAGTTATGGGTTGGACTGGAAAGTAGCTAATGTCCCCTTTAATTGTAAAATTCTGTGATTGTATATTAGTCAGCCCTGGGGAGAGAAGACTAGACTAGTGACCTAACCACAATTTACAATATAATCTCTATGGAAAAATTCATTATTAGTTATAAGCAACTGACTTTGGAATGAACTTTATCACATTTTTAAATTGGAGACTTCTTATCCCTACATAAATTTATGTGTTTTCATTTCTACTATGAAAATTATGAAACTTACTAAGGCAAAGAAGAGGGGAAAATTACATCCCACAATATCTCCCTAGTCTCTAGAGTTCTGTTTTTGTTACCTCTGTGGTTACAAGCCGGAGGATTGGAGATTTAGGGTATCTTGATAGATATGTTTAACAATATCTCTCTCACCACAATCTAACCACTGAATGGGGGATGGAAGTAGAACCTTTGGTTGGATAAGGACTGTAGAGAAGTGGTGCTCCATAGTGATTGTGGCAGGACTTGTTTCTCTGAAATGCCTCTGTCAAGCAGCCCTTCCTCACCATCATTCGCCCACAACAATCCCTCCCAAAGCTGCTTCTGAACTTGGTTTTCCAACACAGAATAAAGGCCTCCCTGGGAACTGTTTCTTTACTCCTTGGGCCCAATGCCATAGGAAAAGACCTTCAATAGCGCTATGTCATTCTCAGTAGAGAATAGCAAGAGCCCCTACTTCCTACAATGTCACCTTTTGCATTGAAAGGGATTCTGGAACCAGCAGATGCTGATAAAGCACATGGAGATTACTCAATAGTACAAACTAAGTACCTGCTACATATATAGCCATTAAAGGGGAGCCTAGTTTACCAAACCCCCCCCAAAAAATTGAGAAAGGAGTAATATTTCTTTCTAAGGCTCTAAATAATCTAGAAAGAAAAGGATAAACAGAATAGTAGAAAAAAAGAAAGAAAATCTGAATTCCAGCTACAGTTTTAACATAAGCTATAGTTCTCTAGAGCAGCATTTAAGCTCATTACATAATGCAATTTGTTATTTCAAAAAAGGATGTCTAGAGTAAAATTTTAAAGTACATAAAAAATTATAGAAATTCTTAGACTTGGTCCTCAATACCAAGCTTGACATTTTTCTACCTTTTTTTATTCCTCACTTAATAGTTTAGTGGTAAATCTAAGGCAACTTTCAGGTGGCAGGAAAAGGCTGCCTTTAGGAAATGATGAGAAAAATCAGGGTTAACTACTAAAGGAATTAGTATTACTAAAGGGAGAGGCATTTGGCCAGATCCCATGTATAATCAGTCTGGCTTCTGATTCTTGTTTATGGGTCCATCCATCATGGAAGAGAAAATATCTTGTCAGGAATAACTCCTCCCTTGTCTTTGCATTTCAATCTACAGTGTGAATGCCTGCTTTGAACCAAGTTTACTGACCAAATTGTGAACTCAACTTTGGGAATGCTATCAGTCCTGTATCTCATTGCTATCCAAGACTGTGTTAGAGGCACCTCTGCCCTCTGGTGTCAAACTTTGGTATTAGAGCTACTTGTTGAAAGTTACAACATCAAGGACGGTAATAGTAGAATATAAGCTTTTACGGTATTAGAGCTTTAAGGGGAATAAGGGATTATTTAGTAGACCCCTCCTTGATGTACAGATCAGAAAACTAAGAACCAGAGAATATAAGTGATTTGCTTTTGGGCAAATAGTGATTTAGAGTTGCAAGGGTCATAGCTTAAGAAGGACATTGGACAGCAGGAAAGTAAATAAAGCAGAAAGGAGGTAAACTAGAACTAAAATTCTTAAAAAGTTCAGCTCATATGAGGGGATATTTAGTATGAGGAAAATAAGATTCAAGGAATGTGATAGCTATGTTAAAGTACTTGATTTTTAAAATTAAATTATATTCTTTTCAATCAACAGGCATTTGTTTTCTCTCCTTCCTCTCTCTGTGCCATCAAGAAAAGAAAGAAAACCCAAACCTTTATAACAAATACACTTTATTGAGCAAGAAAAATTCCCACATTGGCCATGTTCGGAAATGAATGTCTCAGTCTGCATAATGAGTCCATTGCCTTTCTTGTTAGGTCATGGGTAGCATTCTTCATCATTGATCCTCTGGAATCATGGTTGTTTATAGGGCTGAGTTGAGTCCTTAAGTCTTTTAAAGTCTATTTCTCACAATGTTCATGTTATTGCATAAATTATTCTGTTTATTCACTCTATTTTGCATCAGTTTATATAAGTCTTCCCAGGTTTCTTTAAAACCATCCCTTAGGTCATTTCTTTTGGCACAACATTATTTCATTACATTTATGTTCTATATTTTGGTTGGTCATTTTGTGCTCGATGGACATTCCCTAAGTACATAGTTCTTTACTATGTTCAAGTATCTGAAGGGCTATCCAGTGGAAGAGGGATTATTCTTAGTCTGTTAGACACTAGAAGCCTGAGAAGCAGGAGCAATAGGGTGCACTTTCAAAGGAACAGATTTAGATTTGAAAACAGGAAAAAATAAAACTTCCTAACACTTAGAGCTATTAAAAAATAGAATGGGTTGTCTCTATTTATACTGAGATTTCCATGACTGGAAATTATTAAACAGAGACTAGATAACCACTAGATTATTTTATAATACACATATTTTTGAGTAAATTTTGCATTAGATGGCTGCTAAAGTCCCTTCCAACTCTAAAATTCTCTGACATTATAAGAACCAAGATGAGGACTGAGGTCTACAGGCTCCTAATTCGGTGTTCTGGGTTATACCACACTGACTTTCCCACATAAATTATTACAGAATATTTTATGCATAAAATACTGTGAAAAGTGTTAACTTATCTACCTGGGATTGAGTAAGTCACAAGAAGGGTGGGTCTGGGGGTGAGGAAGGCAAGTTATGAAAAACCTGGAATGATGAACAAAGGAGTTAGGCTTTGACATCGTCAGACCTATGCTTGAGGAAGCATAGGAAATGGAAGCAACACAGTTAAAATCATCTTGGTCCCTTTAATTAAAACAATCCAAAACTAAATTACTTTTTCATCTTTGGTGCTTCCCATTCCTTCTTTGCTGAATACCTTTCCTCTCTTCTTCTATCTTACTATATGAATTAGCTCACTTTATACCTGGTTCAAAACTTTCTCTCCTTCAGGAAACTTTTTGTGACGGACCCTTACTGATTGCTTATTCTTCTACTCAACCTTCTGAGCTAAGTGGAAGAATGGATAAAGCACAGAATCTAGAGTTCAAACCCAGGCTCAGACACTAGCTGTGTTACTCTGGAGAAATCACTTTACCTCTGCCTGCCTTAATTTCCACATCTGTAAAATGGGGACAATGATAGCAGCTGCCTCCAAGGACTATTGTGAAGATCAAATGAGATAATGTTTGTAAGAGCTTTGCAAATCTTAAAGCATTATATAAATGTTAGTTATTATTATTACTTAGTTGGTATATTAATTTGCATTTGTTGCTTTGTAAATATATCTACAGAGCTGTGCATATGTGTATGAGTATATTTTATCTCCTCAATTAGACTCTAAGTTCCCTAAGGGAAAGGATATACATTCCATTGATTTTGTACCTGATTATAGTGATTGGTAGAATTTGTTCTACCCTGAAATCTCAATAAAGATTATTGGCAGACTGTTGTTAATCTGAAATATGCCTTCCTGTTACTGTGCCCTTAGTAGCTGATGATAATAGTAGTTAACAGTTATGTAGTGATTTCAGGTTTGCAGAAATACTTTACAGATGTTATTTCATTTCATCATCCCAGCAGCCTTCAGAGACAGGTATTGTTATTATTCCCCCTATTTTATAGTTAAGGAAACTGAGGCAGAGACAAGTTAAAGTGATTGTCCACAGTCAGAGAGCTAGTTAATTGTCTGAGCAGAATTGTAACTCGGGTCTTCCTGGCCCCAAGTCTCATGCTCTCCTATCTGCCCCACTATCTCACTAATTGTCTATTCCCTCTGCATAGAAAACCTCAGCTCCTCTTCTATGGGAAATTTCAGAATCTCCTTCCCTGGCGAAATTTAAAAATAGAGCTCATATCTATCTGCTTGATTAATATTGGTGATTAGATAGGCAGTGTGGTACAACGAGTAGACAATCTGTCTCAATACCAGAAAAACCTGAGCCCATGTCCTTCCTCCGACATTAACTAGCTGTGTGACTGGGCAAATCACTTAATTTCTCAGTGCTCTAGGCCAATGGTATCAAACTCAGAGAGAAACAGGGGCTATTCAACAGTGCACAGGGATCTCTGCAGGGCATATATTCATTTAGAAAACCATATGTTAGCATTATTTAATTCTACTGCATTTTTGCTTATTTTGCTAAATATTTCCCAATTACATTTTAATCTGCTTCTGGCCATACTCAGGAGTGTTGTTGCTACATGTTTGACACTTCCACTCTTAAGTAATTCTCTGAAATTATTGAGTTTCTGACTTTCGTTGTAGAGGGAGTCCTTTCTGGGGCCTCCTTACATTAATGAAATCATAAATGCATTCTTTATCTTTGGTGAGTATTAGAGGGCAGAGAATATGTATAAGTACATAGCCTGATATTGTGTCCATCTCTACTATTCTACAAACTTTCAATGTTTCATAGTCACTGAGATATGTGAGACAATAGGTAAGTAAAAACAGATGTACTCTAAAGCATTATTTTAAAATAATATTCAGTTATTTGAGAAAATATATAGAAAATCTTGGCTGTCCACTTGGCCACTTTGGGGGCAGGAGACTTCACACCCGTGACAGAGCAGCCTGGCCAAATCCTCATGTTACATTCAGAAAGCATTTCTAGGTAGGGTAAATTGCTGCTTCATCATTTCCCTTTCATTCCATCTATGAATGTGATTTTGTAAAAAATTGAATTTCTTGGGAACACAAAACCATAAGACAGCAGTCTATTGGACAGTGCAACTTTTGTACAATTGTTTATCTTTTTAAATCATAGGATCATAAATTTAGAGCTGCAAAGGACCTAAGAAGCCATCTACTTCACCACCTCATTTTGTAGATACATAGATGAGTCATAAATACTTTCCAATAACAGCAAAATGAAGGACCAAGTTATTACTTTTCTCCAAAGTTGGTGCTTACTAGCCCAAATGCCCAGTTTAATCACAAACATCATCCTAATCTACGAATGATTAAAAGGAAGAAAAAAGCCATTAAAAATATGGAAAAGACATAAAGGAAGATGCAATAAAGAGGAAAACTAGAAAATCATAGTAGAAAGAATTGAGTTATTGAGTTGCCCAATTTAGATCAGAAAAAAAAATCCTTATGAAACAGTAGAGAATAGAGAATTATGACAGAAGCTCAAAGTGGGGTTAAAAATGACTATGCCCAGAAAAGGATAAATGGAAAAATGACTTCTTGCAACTTTAACAAGGAGAGCCCCAATTTAAGCCTAATAACCCCTATTTCTGCTAATGTTGCTATAACTAATGTTCTTTAGCTCATACCACCAATCTTTCAATAAAGCATAGTTGGCAACATTGCTTTTACTAGGCTGACAGGTTGTGCCTGATTTATTTAGCAAAAGTTTGAAAGGATCCTATTTTCAGCATCATCAAGATAGGGAAAGGGAAAATTAACCAAAACCAGTGGGAGAGAGAAATACTTAATTACGTCTTTCATCCACAGGTTACATCACTCTTGTGCACTCATCATGCTTTAATTTATAAGTTGACCTGAGTATTTACTTTTTACCTTAGTTGGACTATCAGCTTCCTGAGGACAGGGATCATGACTTATTTATCTTTGATTCTCATTCTAATCACTAGTATAGTGCATTTCATAGAACAAAATCTTTATAAATGCTTGTTGAATGAATGAAGATTATGCTGTTATAACCCCAGTTTTGCAGATGAGTAAATTTACATACAGAAGGGTTAAGTGGCTTATTTAGGGTTACAAAGCAAGTAGGTATCTAAGGCAGAACTGAAACTTGAGTCTTCCAGACTTTAAATCCAATACTCTTGCCACTGTCCTATGAGAATTCCCTCCTTCTATAAATAAAATATATTTTATAAAAGTTTTCCAATGTGCTAACAAAGAGGTAATTCTCCAGTTTCGGTAATGTATTAGGACATAGCATATAAAAAACACATGCATAAGTGAGTACCTGGAGGATACTCATGATTATGACGATGATGATATCAGGGATGATGAAATTGACAACTGCCACTCACGTTCCACTTTGTAGTTATCATTTTATTTGGTCTTTCCAAATACTATATAATATGGTGAGAGCAAGTATCATCACTTTACAGGTGAGGCAAGTAGAATCTGAGCAGTTAGATGATTTTCTTAAGGTTGCATAGCTGGGATTCAAGGCAAGTCTTCTTAAATCCAATACTTTTTCCATTACACCACAGCTGAATATTTCTTACAGCTTCTCATCATTACTCAGGTCAGAAGTTGTTTTATATAACAGATTAAATCATTGGCAAAACATTTTTTTTTTTTGGCCATTAGAAAGTCAAGTTCACTCTGTTATCCTGAGGCTAAGTGGGAGACATGAAGGTCAATTAAGGTTGTACTCCTAACTTTAATGAGTAAACAAGAGGAATGAAGGAAAGAAGAGTTAGAGAAAGAAAACTTCTTTCAGTCATAGATGGGAAAAACATAATTCCTGTCACATGTAGTGACAGAAGAAGAAATTTTCATAATTCACTTAAGATTTCACATCATGAATAGTCAATAAAAGGTGGTTTTAAAATTCCATATATTTGGTAAAAAGCATCATACTGGGGATGTTTCAATAATGTACAAATTTAAATGAACAAAATACAGAAAATTCTTGCTGACAGACTAGAAAAGAGGTATTTTACAGGAACTTCTTAAGTCCTATACTGGTGGTACTTTTTTGTCTGAGTAATTTTAGATTTTTCATTCTAATTCTGATAAAGGAAAAGGAAGTCTTTAAGTTTTAAATGGGATAATAAGTTTTAAAGTGTAGGATTCCCTAGGAAAACTCAATATCAGGAATTCCTATTGCATGCAAATATGAGTTGATATACAAAATGTTAATTTGCACATAGCTTTCCTAAAACATGAATTGCACGAAACCAAACGTATCCATGGTTATTTAAATAATGACATGCTGATATTATATGATCTCAGAGTGAGGAAAGTAAGGTTGAAAGGATCTCTTTTAGTTTCTCCAAGACTGCTAAGTAATGTACCAGAAACATTTCAGTAATTGTGAAGAGCATCCCAAACTATATAGATGAACATCACAGAAAAGATTCTGGTATGGAATTATAAAGTTTTAAAATTAAACAATGATCACATGAGAACATTCTCTTTTCCTTGAACTGCCATTATTCCTTTATAAAGAAGATAAATATATAAAAATGTATTATTAGCTAGTATTTATCTACTGCTTTAAGGTCTATAGATTGTGTTATCTCTTGTGCAGAATGAAAAGCATCACTGCAAATATTTTTGAGTCTTAATTGGTTTGGGGCCACCCATGTCACCTTATGTTATTTAGCATTTGCATTCTCTCATGTACCTTATTTTCAAATTCTTGGATTTTGTACATTTTTTTCTTCTCCTTGCATAAAAATTTTCAGATCTAATGTCAAATCACAAGTGAAACATTAAAAACTCAAGGAAAATTAATTCATGCTTTTTATAAAGATCAGAAATATATTTTCATTACCTTTTTTAAAAAAAAGCTGCATAATATATGTCTAAACTGATAAAACCTTGAATTTTAAATAATGTTTTTCATGTCAGTAATCCCTAATCAACCTGATTCTGCTAGCTCATAAACTATGAGATTCAGTAACTTACATACTTGCAGAAATATATCAGTTGATTAAGTAAGTGTATCTACCACATGCTGGGCACAATGCTAGGTAAAGGGTATACAAATAGAAAATGAAACAGGCCCTGTCCTTAAGGAACTTACATTTTCCTGGGAGAGCACAGCACATTAACAGATAAGCAAATAAAGAACAGATACAGAAAAGGAGTTGGGAGGGTCCTCTCCTGGAGGAATAAAGAAAGGCCTCTTGAAATAGAGGCACTTGAGCAGAGCCGTGAAGTTAGGGGTCCCAAAAAGTAGAGGGGAAAAAAGGAAGAGCATTGCAGATATGGGGGAACAGCCTGTCTAAAGACAGAGTCAGGAGATGGAGTGACATTTATGGGTCACAGTAAGTAGTTTGATGACAATGGAGAGAAAGTAAGAAGAAACAACATACAATCTGCTTGGTGAGGGATGGGTATAAAAATGAAGCCATATTTTGAAGGGCTTCAAATGCCAAGCAGATGAGTCTGTACTTGAGATAATGATGAGCTACTGAATTATGACAGTTTTAGAGAAAGGGGGATGGAAGTGAAATGTGTTGAGAAGGTGGGCTTAACCAGATTTGGCAGTTGATTAGATTAGGGTTGATCAATGAGATTAAAGAGTTGAGAACGACTCAGTCTGAAAGACTGAAGAAACATGGTGGATATGAAAACAAGGAAGATGGAGTGGAGTTTGTAAAGAAAGATAATTCATTCTGTTTTGGACATACTGAGTTTAAGATGCCTATGACATAGCCAGATGAAAATGCCAGACTGGCAATGCTCCCATTTCCATTTCATTTGTCCATATGAGAATCAAACTATTTAGCTGATTTAATCAGTGATAGTCATCAAACTATATCATTTAAGTCCAGATAATTGGTGATTAAAACAACAGTTATATCTAGCATTTATAAGGACCTTTAAAATTTACAAAATATTTTACATGTTAGCTTATTTGTTCCCACCAATAACCCAATGAACTATGTGCTATTACTGTCTCAGTTTTAAAGGTGAGAAAACAGAGGTTGAGAGAGGTTTAGTGATTTCTAAGGGGCATATAATTAGCAAGTCTCCTAAGCAGGATTTGAACTCAGGTCTTCCTGACTCTAAATTCTACATTTACTGTGCTCCCTAGAAGTCTCAAATAGCCAATTATCTGTCAATTATCAATTGCCAAGTCTTTGCTGCACTTTTTTTGTGTATAAAGTTTTGGTGCATCAATTTACTGTTTTTTTTTGCGTATAAAATTTTAGTGCATCATTTACTGATTATCACCTACCTCCTGTTTCCTTAGCATGGGTATCTACCAACGTTTAGCCATAAAACTTCTCTTCCTTCCTTCTGTCCCTTGGTAATATGTTTCTATGGTTCCAAATACTAGCTCTACAGAATGACTCCCATAACTACATATCCTGGGATAAATTCTATCCTAAACTTTAGTCCTGCACCATCCATTTCATGTGGGATAGTTCCATCTAGATGTTCCATTAATAATTACCTCTAATTTCCCTTGTCTATATACCACACCCTAAACTTCCACATGACTGTTTCTCTACTACCCTTTATCCTATGCTACTGAAACCTTCTCACTCTTCTGGGAGATTATTGTATCTAGCCCTAAGTCAGAGTCCAAAATCTTAAGAGAGTCTATGTGACAGAACGGCTTCTGATTGTTTTTTTGGGATTCCTCAAAAGCAGGAGCTACTTGCACATCATTTAGGCCTCTTCAGATATTTCCCTCTCATTCCATTTACCACATATTCAATGCACTGTGCTAGTATCAGTTATGCACACATAGCTCTGGTCCTTTAGTTTCTTATTATCTAAACAAGCCAATCTGAATATGAGCACAGGATAAGGTCTCTCTGAATGTCACTTTCAATGAACATTACAATCCTATAATCCATGCAATTTGAAGAAGCTAACATTTATACAGCAGAAATAACTTTGGCTTTTCTTTTCCTTAAAACCCCCCCTAACTGTGACTTGTTTTTGCATTTAATTACTGTTAATTTCAAACACCACTACTTTCATTTAAAAAAAAAAGACAAAAACTTAGAGAATTACCAAGCTCAGTAATGGGACTGAATCTAGTAAGTCAATTTGGTTTTTAAATTAGACCAGTAGTCAAAGGAAATACTTGGTATCTTCACCAAAAATATATTTGTCTGAAAGAAAATTTTTATCTTTGCCACATTAACTTTCATCTTTGTTCCAAGCCAAAAGGGAGTTTTTAACTAGAATTCCCCCTAACACAGTTCTTTCTTAATCATAATTTCTACCACAATTAAGAGCATACATTCATTTCCATTTTGGATACTGTACATCCTCTATTGAGTTAAAATGAAATCCTGTTCCAGACTCACAAAATAACACTTGCCTCATTACCCTCACTTAATATACTCCAATCTATGCTTAGCTAATAAAAAATAAACAAACAAAAATGGTTTTATACTAACCCACTGCCTGTTAAATATTTTTATTCATCTATTGTACAGCTTGGTATTCTTGGGGTCGAGGAGGGTCAGTAGATCCAACACAAAATCTGTTACTTAGTTTATTAAGAAAAATACCTATGACCTCAGTCATGGTTGATATAATCCAGGACATCTATACATCTTTAATGCCTAATCATTTCCTTAATATTCCCCCCTAATATTATAATAATAATAGTATTAATAACAATTTATAGAGTGTTTTAAGTTTTAGAAAGAATTTTGCATATGTTAACTCTTTCAATCAAATTGAATTTTCTTTTTTTTCATATAATCAGTGCCAGATTCTAATGCAAAAAATATAAACCATAACTACTTCTATGTTCATTTCCCTTTGGCACTCAAAAGCATTCATCTTTGTTCCTCTTACTCTGAAGATGTGGAAAATGATTTATTTTCTAACTTTTAAAATTTTATATCTTTAATTAATAAGAACTTATCTTCTGTTCCTCCCAGTTCTCCCTCATTAACAAGGGGGGGGGAGAAGAAAAGAAAAATGAAACCCTTATAACAGGTATGCATAGTCACAACAAATTCCCCCCATTGACCATATTCGAAATTGTATATCTCATTTTCTATATTGGATAACAAGATTTGAAATTTAAAGACACTTAATACAAAGACTTGCAAAAGTGTTTTCAAAAAACATTTTAATAGTATTTTAATATGATTGACCTGGACAGTACACTAAAAAGCAGAGATATCGCCTTCCCAAAAAAGGCTCATATAGTTAAAGCTATAACTTTTCCAGTAGCAATATATGTTTGTGATAGTTGAACTAAGCTGAGTGCTACAGAATTGACTCTTTGAAATTGTAGTACTGAATGAAGACTTTTGAAAGCCCCTTAGATAGCAAGGACATCAAATCAGTCAATACTTAAAGAAATCAATTCAGGCTATTAACTGAAAGGTTAAATATCGAAGCTGACACTTAATCTACTTTGGCCACATAATGAGAAGACAGGGCTCATTGGAAAAGACCCTGATGTTGGGAAAATTTGAAGGCAAAAGGGGAAGAGTATGGCAGAAGATGACAGCATAATGGAAACAATGAACATGAACCCAATTGGACAGACTTCAAAACAGTGAAAGATACAAAAGCCTGATGTTATGGTCCATGGTATCACAAAGAATTGGACATGACTGAATAAATGAGTAACACCAACAATGTTTAATTTTGTGCATGAAAAAAACATTATTGTGAGAAAGGGCCATAGGTTTCACCAGACTGTCAAAGGGATCTATGAAACAAAAAAGGTTAAGAACCACTGAGTGAATTCAATCTTTTCATTTTACAGGTGAAGAAACTGAGCCCAGAGAGGTTGTAATTCCTCTATGGTCATGGAGGTAATAAACAACAGAGTTGGTATTTTAATCCAAGTTCTTTGACTTAAATACAAAATACTTTGTACCTTTCCATACTGTTTTCAACTAAACCATTCATCTACAAAATTTTTAATGATCTAAAATGCACTTATTATCTTCTTTCAATCATTCAGTCAATACTCCTTGAGCATTCACTATACACAGATTTAGGTACTATGGGTAAAGAGCTATACCAACATCACTGCTCTAGAGAAATTTATGATCTAATTGGGGAGACCAAATATATACACCCAAAATAAACTTGGACTATAGCTACATAAAGCTAAACTATTTATTTAGTCTAGATTTTTTTTTAAATTGAAATCATAGATTTCGGACTCAAAAGGGACTTCAGAAATCATCTAGTCTAATGACCTCATTTTACAAATGAAGTAGCTAGAACCTGGAGAGATTAAGTGCCTAGTCCAAAGTCACTTAGGTCATAAAATGTCCCAGCCTGAATTTAAACACAGGGCCTCTGACTACAAATCCATCACTCCTTCCACTGAACCAGGTAAATGTATTAGAAAAAAAAAAACAAAACCAAATTTCTTTAAGTCTTCTATAACTTTATGATTGACCCATGCAATGACCAACCACAAATCCAGAGGAAAAACGAAAAAGCATGCCACCAGCGATGTGCTAATGGCTCTCAGGGTGGGGTGAGGGTAGAGGTATATATACACATTATACACTTTTAAATTTAATCTGCATTATTAACATTTTCCTCTCACCTTCTTATGCCTAAACAATCAACAAAACAATTAATCAAGTCCTGATTTGTCATGTTTTTCCATTTTGGAAAATTTAACAATCAGCTCTCATGAAATGGTATCGGCTGGCTCCAGCATACCCATGCATTTTATCCACCCTCTGATAAGGATGGGATGGACTCAAGTTGCAAAGTGAAACATACATTTTTGGACATGGCTAATGTGGGAATTGGTTTTGCTTGACTATATGTATTTGTTACTCCTAAAAAAAAGTTTTTGATTGACAATTAACTAGCTGATTTACTGCATTCTTCACTTTTCAGTGGGTTTGCTTTGGTATTAGATAGACATGGGTTTGGGAATATTTGAGGAATGACACACAAAAAGATATTAAACAAATCAGAAGAGTACAAGTTGTATATTTGCTATTGGTGAAGGGTTTCTGCAATTGCTAAGATTTGAAAATGCAAGAAAAGGTAATAGACCTTGATCATAACATTAAACCAAAGCAGTAAAGTTAGCAGTAATTTGTGCACACACAAAGTTAAATATAGAGCCTTAATTGAAAATCTTATAAAGTCTTAATTAGACTTCCTAATCAGATGTTTCAGGTGAATGTGCTTTCACTCTGCAACCTGCATAAATGGGAAGCAACAAAAAATGTCAGTCCTCTTTAAAACTGAGGAACAAGGTTGAGTTTGTGAACCATTGTGGGAAAGGCTATTGTGGCTTTTATTTGAATGATCCCTATATAAATACAAAATATGCTTAGAAGGTTTATGTGGTCTTGAAGAACCATGAAAACAGAGAAAACAGCATTCATGGCAACACAATCATTAGAAGCAGTGGATTGCATAGGGTCTCCTTTGTAAAATTTTATCCTAGAACCCTCAATGTGGATGACAAATGACAAATTATATCAGCTGGAACAAGCTTTTATCTTCCTTGTATGGGACAGGTAGGACTGAGCCATTATAGTCTATCAAATTGTCCATAGACTCTTAGATTGAGGACTGGAAGAGCTTTGGGGAACATCTTGTGTACTCTCTCATTTGAGAAAATAAATACAGAGAGGGTAAGTGACTCTACCAATCTCACAGAAGTGGTGGAGAAAGGATTCAAAACCAGGTCCTCTGATTCTAAACCAAGCAGTCTTTGAGTAATAGATGAATGGGAATATAATGCTTAGATTCCTACCCAGGAACCTGATTTTAAGCTAAAAGTCTTTTCACTTAATCCAAAGGTCATTTCCTCTCAGAAAGATTTGCCCTACTTCTGACTGGTTCAGGGGTCTCCACATTCATCTATAGATCTATCTATAGGAATACACACTATCTATATATCTGTGTGTGTGTGTGCGTGTGTGTGTGTAGTCTATAGATTGCTGCCTTAAGCTGAACATGTCATATTTCTCTCATCTTTGGTGGAGAGTGTGTGGGAATGTCCAATATAGTCCTTTGGTCCTCTTGGTTTTTGTTTTTGTTTGTTATATTTGCTTCCAAAGGAAAGAAGAATTCACATTGGGGTGGAACAATTTAGTGTTTAACTGACAGAAAATTCCTTCTGCTTACAAGATTGGTAGAAGAATAAATGGGGAATTTCTTGCTCTTGAAGTCTTGTTATGTTTGATTTGCGATGCCTTGAAACACTCTGGAGAATCTTATTTATGATTCAAAGAATGACAAGAATAGTGCAGGGGGATGTTAGCAAGGGAGACATAGCATTTGATAAATATTCATTGAATAAGGCTAGTATTGCTCAGGGGAGGGGGCTTTTTGTTCTTTGGTTGGCAAATAAATGTTCAACTCCTTGATTAAACTCCTTCAGGGCCAACCTGCAAGCTAAACTTTGTGGTCTTTTGCTGATGTAAAGTTGACGACAATGATGTATTTTCCCATTCTGAATCAAAGTTTGATAGGTTCCTCTTTCTGCTTAGAACTAACTGTATGTTCTCAAAGAGACTGAATATATTCATCAGCTACCTGGTTTTCTTTCAGTTTATACCAACATCTCTCATCCAATGTATATTTGGTAATTCTCTACTTCTTTGGTTTAAGCAACCTCAGAATTATCCATATTTCTGTTCCCACAGAGAAGAAAATGAATCCAAAGATAAAAGCAATTCCCAAGTAGCTAAAAACAAGTTACTTTTTTTTCCTCTTTGGGTTATGTCAGCTTATCAGTCCCTACAACATCCCCAGGAAAGTATATTAATTTTTTTCCTTTTATTTATTTTGTTCTAAAGTTAAGAAATAAACCAAGCATTTCCATAACATAGTAGAATAGAAAAAAGATGATTGTACATGAAATTTCAAGTCTATTATATACAACTTGTTATTCCTTCTAAATATATAATAAAGTTATCGTTTAATTTTCTTTTTTCCCCTTTTTTCTTCCCTTCCCCCTCTCCTAGAAATGGCTACCATTAGACATACACACATATACATTGTGTGTGTGTATATATATGTATATATATACACACACATATTTATATGTACACATGTCTATAAATATACAGATATATGAAAAATCATTCTATTAATATTTCTATTTATCAGTTCTTTCAGCTAAAAATATAAAATATGAGTGGTTCATTCATGAGTCTATGGTGAGTCACATGGTGAAAATGACTTAAAGGGCCTCTTCTCCCAGAATTTTCCTCCTGTTCACTAAAGCATGGTTAAGAAATCAGAAGTTACCTCAAGGAGACCAACAGCAAAAGAAGGAATAGAGAGAAGGTAGAGAACCATCCTATGAGCTAATCTCACAGAGAAAAGAAAATCTAATTGATATCAGATGAAAAATTAATAGAAACAACATGAGGATATTAGTCAGCCTGTATTTTAGTTCCAACTCTGCTTACTGTTTCTCTGATCTTGGACAAGTGACTCCATCTCTGTGGGCCCAATGTTTGACTTCCAAAGTTTCTTCTAGTTCTAAAATTCTATGATTCAATTCAAATGTTGCCATTTTCCAGTGTTTCTGCTTTGCCTTTGTAATCTTTGGGGACACCCTAGGGCACAGGACATATACCACAGTAGTAAGCAGATGAAGCAGGATTTGGGAGATATATACTCAAGTGAGGCTGCCCTCACTGTCTCTAGGTCAGTGTATGCTCTGGTGCTCTAGGCCAAGGATAGGGGCAAAATGGTGGTGATATAATTCTTTTGTCTGCTTTTCTTTTTTTGCCTCTGTTCTTTCCACAATCTTCTTTCTTTAATTTGAAAACAAGAGCTTCCTCTGAGATGGCAGGGTTGGAAGCTTAGATTGAAGCCGGGGTAGTATGAATGACATGAGGGAAACCTGGGAGCAGCCAGGCTGCTTAAGACAGTGAGGACCAGAGATACAGTCTTCAACACCCAGCATGACTCCTGTGTGTGTCTATAGAAGGGAGAGCTGAAGACAATGGAGTCTTCCTCATTTTCCATAGTTCCTAATCTGTGACCCTGAGACAGGTAGTAAGATACCCTTGACCCTTTTGCTTTCCCAGGAATAGAAGGTATGCAGGAAATGCCCCTCACAACCCTGCCCAAAGTTCAATAAGGGTGACCAGAAGGAACACTAAGAGATGCTTCTAGGCAAATGCTTCCATATAGGAGCATTAATTTAGTTCCTTCTAAGTCATTGTATGTATCATAAACAATGCAATCACTACATGCTAAAGCTCAATCTGTGAATGCACTGGGCAGGGAAGTGAGAGGTAGAATTAGGGCTTCTTCACTAGGGAGAGATAGTAGATTTCAAATTTATCATTTTGAGCAACATTCCTTTTCATCTCCTAGTTTGATTTTGGACCTGGCTGGAGGTAATTCATCTAAATTGCTTCCCACAATCACCACCTTCCCCCATGGGCATGGTTGCTGTTCCAGGCAAGGAGGGAAGTACCATATATATGTTTGCAGCATAAGTGCCCTCTGATAATCAGCAGGGACACACCAGATTTTATAGAAAAGGTTATCTAATGCATGTTCTAGAGCAAGTGACTATGTGGTGGTTTAAGTAGAGCTTCACCTGTTGGTAATTAAGATGCAGCATTCCCTTAGTAGATAACTAAGAGTTAGTGACAGACTGTCTATAGACTTAAAGAAGGCAACATTCAAGGAGATATGCAACACAGAAGCCCAAGATGGGATGAGAAACAATATCATAAGTTTTACATGTCAAGATTAAATTGGAATGGTTTGATTTTTTAAATCAGAATAACTATTTCACCAACTATCACATTAACATTTTAATTATAGTAACTAACATACGAGGGTTTTGCTCTTATGCTTGCCCCCACAGTAATTCAGCACTAAAATAAATTTTTGATGAAAATCTTCCCCAAATACATTCATATTTCCTTACTTTATTAAAGCACTACTGAACAAAATTTGAACTTTTCTTGATGACTTGTAAGCATCATAGCATGTTATGACATGAGAACAAATGACAACTTCTATGAATCTCAGTTTCTCATATGTAAAATTGGGATAACAATATGTGTGCCTTGGCTAATATACAGGATTGATATGGGAATGGAATGAAATAGTTCTTTGAAAACCATAAAAGTGTCATATGACTGTAAGGCGTAATTATTACGCTATGCTAGGACATAGAATAGCCCATTCAACAGCTCTTTCTATAGGTTGGGCTCTATAATCTGTACTTAATGGTCCAAAATTGTTTTGCAGATTATTATTCTGCCAAACTATTTCTTCCTTCTGTTCTCCAAGTTACTAGGATCAGAGAACACAAGCACCTGTCTGAAGAAATATTTTTTTGAATGTTTCCATACAAAACACAAAGGAGAAAAATGGAGGTTGACAATATTCATTCAGCTACCTGGTTTTCTTTTGGTTTATACCAACCTCTCTTATGCAATTAGGTATATGGTCATTCCTTACTTTTTTTAAAGTGACCCCAGGATTATTAACTTTTCTGTCCCCATGAAAAAGAAAAGGAATTAAAAGAAATAAACAAATCTCTAATAACTAAAAAAGTTATAATTTTTTCTCAGGGAATTTGGCAAAAAAAAAAACAAACCAATGTTTATGTTAGTGTGTCTATGGTTTTTTTTAAGTGAAAAAGTTCTCTAAAGAATGGGGCCATAGCTTTCTAACTCTTATATAGACACCTGGCACCACAGCTACATAAAGGGCAGCATTGAGGGGATCTACTGTAATGGAAAGACTGTTGGGTTTGGAGTAATAAGGTTAAATCTCAGCTTTCCTTCATAAATGTGTGTGTGTGTGTGTATGTATGTATATGTACATATATATATATATATGTATGTATATATATATCCCCAGTTTACAGATAATAAAGGTAAATCCCATGGAGATGAAATGATTTGTCTAATATTACATACACACACACGTAAAATAGGGGAGGGAATGGACTACTTGACCTATAAGATCTATTCCATCTCTATATTTCTGACCTTGTGAACTCCTAATGACCTCTACCCCTATTGAGATTTTCTTTATTGTAGTTAGCCAGTCAGTTTGACTGAAATGAGCAGGCGGTAAAGGGTGAAGTGTGGAATAACTTGGAAAGCTAAATGGAGAGGACAGATTGTGGAGGACAATAAATGTTAGACTATAAAAATTGAATTTTATGTTAGGGATATATAGGGAGCCACTGGAAAAAATAGTGGAGAAGTGGTATGGTCAGAAATGTGTTTTAGGATTAAATAACTTGACAGCTGAATGAAGGGTGGGTTGGATAGGAGTTTGAAAACAGGAAATAAATTAGAAAATCATTGCAATAGCTAAAGCAAGAGATATTGAGGGCCTGACGTACAAAAAAAGAGGAAATGGGAATAATGTGACATATATTCTGCAGGTAGAATTGAAAATACATAAAAACTCATCAGGTATGGAGGGAGGAGAAAAGTAAAAAGAAGCATTGAGAATGACTTTAAGTTTGGCAACTTGGGTGGATAGGATGGCTATGTCTTCTGAAAAATAGGAAAATTTGGAAGAATGGTAGAACTTTGGGAGAAATGTAATGAATTTTTTTTTCTTTTGCTTTTTGGAGGACAGTTGGGGTCAAGTGACCTGCCCAAGGTCACATGGCTAGTAAGTGTGTCAAGTGTCTGAGGACTGATTTGAACTCAGGTCCTCCTGACTCCAGGACTGGTGCTCTACTCATTGTGCCGCCTAGCCATCCCATATAATGCATTTTTTGATCCTTAGAGCAACCTTGGTAGTTCAAGTATCAATATTTCTAATTCATAGGAGAGGAAAAAGAGACTCAGAGAAGTGAAATGACATGTCTTTTTTTGACATGGTCATTAATTGGTAATTTGCTAGTGCCCTATTGGTAAATGCAATCAAAATAGGCATATCTTCATTTCAGAAACATATTTGATGGAGTCTTCAATAATATTCCTGTGGATAAGGTGACGAAGTGTGAGCCAAATTACAATATAGTTGCTGAAATCTCTATCTGATTGAATAGTCATAACAAAAGGTGCTGACTAATGGTTTATAATCAATTAGGAGTCAGAGCTTTACTTGATTGCTACAGGGCTCTGTTCTTGGCCCCAGAAACCATAGGATCCTAGGGACCATTAAGCTCTTCTATTCTTAATTTCCTCATTTTCCAGATGCGGAAATTGAGGCCTTCAGAGAACTTGCTCAAGTTGAACAGGCTGTAAATAGCAGAGCCAGAATTTGAATGGATATCTTCTGACTCCAAATCTAGCACTTCCATTATAATATGCCCTCAATCAGAATGGCTTGTCCAACATGTTTTTAATTACTTCAGTGATGACATATAAGGCATGCTTATTACATTTTGTAGATGACACAAAGCTATAAGGAGTAGCTAACATGCTGAATGACACAATAAAGATTTTTAAAGTTTCCATGGGCTGGGAAGATGGGCATAATCTAACAAGAAGAAATGTGACAGGGACACATGTAAAATTCTTCACTTAGGCTTTAAAAAGTCAAATTCACAAGTATGATTTAAGAAAGAGTTGGCTTAACAGCACTTCATGAGAAAGGACTTGGGAATTTTAGTTTCCCATAAGTTTAGTATGAGCCAACAGTGTGATGTGACTGCCAAGAAAGTTAATAGAATCTTAGGCTGAATTAATAAGACAGTGTTCACAGCAAAGAGGCTGTTCCATTGCCCCTTGGTAAGATTACAGCTGAGGTGTTCAGCTCTAGGCACCACATTTTAAGGGGAAATTGACAAAGTGAAGAACATTTGGAGGAGGGACACCAAGATGATGAGGGGATCTGAAACTATTACCTCATGAGACTTTGCTTAAGGAAATGAACCTGGAAAATTAAGAACAGAGGAAAATTGACACTCTTCTACAAATGCTTGGACGGCTGTTATGTGGAAATGGTATTAGACATGCTATGTAATCATAGAAGGCAGGAGTAGAACCAATGAAACTTAAATACAGGTAGAATTTTTGATAAATGAAAGAAATAATTTGCTAACCATCAGAGCTGCCTTAAATTGAGATGGTGTTTTGTTCTATTAGATAGTGAACACCTCATAGTTTGACTTTCAAAGAGAAGATGGATAACCACAAGTCAAAAGTTTTCTATTGAGAAAGTTCCTGTTGGTGGTAGGACATGACCTTTAGCCTCCCTTCATACTCTAAAATTGTATGGCTCTGAGTCTAAACTCCTTAGCTTTGGAATCAAGATCTTCCACAAGTGAGCCCTAAATTGCTTTTTCAAACATGTCCTCATTAATCTCTAAGTGAAAATATACTTGTTAACTTCAAAGTTCTTGAGTGTGCTTTGTCCATTTCTACCTTCTTTCCAGGTGACACTAAATCAATGGCCAGTACTTGTCCACTGTGATTGTTAAGCAGTTATAGGTCTACCTAAAAGTAGTATCATCAGACCCCTATTATTTAGCTTCTTGATAAAGACAGTGACAAAGTTGGTTGATCAAATAGCTAGATAACAATTCAGAAACATTGAGTGTATGAAATTGAATCATGAAAGTTTTAATTTGACTCAATTTCTTTATAACACATTGCTTTTTTGTGGTGATGCTGATCAATTATTTTCTAGGAAATGAAGAAGGGGAAAATCATGTATAATGGAGGGTAGTGCTAGAACGATGATACACAGAAAGTAGGGGAAGGAGTGGTGACATGATGGCAAGAAGAATACACTGGAATGTAGAGTGTGGATCAAGAGTCAGAGGACCTGGCCCTTACTCAATACTTATTTATTGACTCACTATTTTTACCACCCACCAGCTGTGTGACCTTGAGCAAATGACTTATTCTTTCCTGATGTCAGTTTCATCATATGTAACAGGAGGAGGTTGGCCTTAATGATTGGAAAGGTCCCTTCTACTATTAATAGTCTATGACTTAATTCATTCCAATTCAACTCAACTGAAGACATTTATTATGAACCTGCCATGTTGTATGAAAGGCACTCTGCTAGGTGCTAGGGACTAAGGAAAAAAGTCTCTACCCTCAAAAAGTTGACATTTTACACACACAAATAAATGAGTGAATGAATCAATAAGGAAATAAGCACTGAGTAATTTGAGGAGGGAGATGGCACTAACAGGCATAGATGGAGAATCCAAGTTGGGGATTCTTTTAGATAGTGGAAGAGAAAACATTGAAGTAGGCAAAGAAAACAAAATGGCCTGTGCTTGAAGATAGTGTTACCTACTTATTTCTTGTTATGCAATGTATTTGCTATTAGGTCTAGCTGTTATCTTTAGGGGATGAGACTTTGACCACAATGTAACTTGGCCTTTCCTAGCCAACCCCTAGTTAGAGAGGGCAAGGGAAAGAAAATAAAGGCGTATTTACCTATTCACGCACTGAGGTATGCAGAATAAAAGAGAGAGAGCCTCAAGTACAGAAGACTTTAAAAGAAAAGAAGTTGCTAATCTGATCTAGAGCAGGAAATGGTATACAAAGGGGTGAGGACATGAATAAAAGAGAATACCTGGGATAAGGGGCAGACAAGAAGAGATAAGAAGGAATTCAAAAAGCATGGGAAAAAAACTGTAGGTTGAGAGAAAGTAGCAGAGTGAGAGAATACAAGGAATTGAGAGTAGAAGTGATCAGGAAGGTGATGGAAAGAAGAAAACAAGAGGGAGGGAGAGGGCTCTGCCAAGTCCAATCTCCAAAGACTATAAGGCCTGGGAGAAGGATATGTGACCTGGGAGAAGAGCTGCATGTTGGAAAATAAAATAATGGGAGGAGAGAAGGAGACAAAAGGATATGGGTAGTTGAACAAAGGCTAGCAAACATCAAAAAGAAAAATACATGAACGAGAATAAAAGAAGAAAACGAAGGGAAGATATGAAACACATTTTTGAAATGGGGGAAAACTAGCTTTCTTTTAAAAACTGAAAAATAGAAAAGAGGGAATAAAGGAAACAGAATAATAAAGTAAAAATGAAAGAGAACACCAGAGAAGTAAGCAAGGAAATAACATGAATAGGAAGGTGAAATGAGAGGGACAGTGAGGAAAAGGGAATAAGAAAAGAGGGAAGCTGAAGTGAAGAATACAAAATATTTCACAAAATTAATTATTCTTCATCATAGTTTCCTATGTCACAGTATTTCCTTTCCAGACACTATATTTATGTAGATTTTTTCAGAAAGGAATAGGAATACAGAGTGGTTTGCTGAGAGGATTTGCTGTGCCTAGTACTGGCTGTTCCGTACTATTACTGTGCACCATGTATTTATAAAAGCTCTGAGCTACAGTGACAGGTAATTTTCTAAGAATTTCAAACTCTGATTTGGGACAAAAAAAATTTTAAAAACAAAAGAGAAACTAAAAAGAGAAAAGAGAATTAACTTGTGGTACATGATAGTTTGTCAGAATGATTATGTGAAGGAAACAGATGAGCAGTCACTAAGAATGCTAAGAAGCCAGACAGTCACACTGAAAAAAGAAAAAGCATGTGAGATCTTTATTTTTAGATTTGTCTTCTGGAGGTCTTCCTAATAGATAAGAAACTATTCAATGTATATTTTAAAGCAAGACAAGTGGAATTTGAAATTGCCTTAATCACCAGTCAAGTATTTATCTTTAGTCCTGTCTTTTCCCTTCCTAGGGTCCCTGTTCTGTTCACTGTCATATTTTACTGGGGTCATCTGCTTGCTTTTTGTTTTTAATTCAAGAATGAAGCTTCCTTGCATTATTTGTAACGGATGATTCCCTAAAGGTCTGCTGACTTTCTTCTGATAGGGCCTTCCGTTCACTGCCCATCACACGTAGCTATCTCTTTTTTATGTAGATGCCTCCTAGTTATCTGCTCAATAGGTTTTTCATAAGAATTTAATACTATATGAAGAATTCCAGCAAGGGAACTTAATGTCCCTTGATTATCAAATGGTAATCTCTTCCCCTTTCCTCAAATGGAAAGAATATAATTTTTTAAAATATCAAAATTATCAACAAATACAGTCTATGAAAGTGCACAGGAAGTGTCCAATTAAGTCGATGGTACTTCTAAAGTTTGCTTATAAGTAATTTATTCAAGTATCTAAATAATATTTCCAATAGAAACACTGCTATAAAACAGATTCCTGAACTAACTTATAAAAACTAACTTACGAAAAACTTATAAAAACTTTTTTTAGAAAAACTAACTTATAAAAAGCGATTTAATCCTTAAGAGAGCCAAACTGGTGGCATTTGCAAAAAAAAAATAGAAGATAACTATTTGGTTGCAAGACTAGAAACTAAAAGTGTTTGCTTTAATACTGAAAAAGACTCAAGATTTCATTTGTGTTAAGAATCTATCTCTACCAATGTAGATTCCCATCCTGCCATAGTATTTACTCAGCTAAGTTTAGATATATCAGCAAGTGACTGGCTATGGTGATTTCAAACAAACAAACAAACTTTAATTTCTTACAATGACTAAATACTATTCTTTAACAAGTGGTAATCTAGTTTATTCTTTTTTCTTTGGGGGAGGGGGGAAATACAGTCAGGGTAAAGAGAATTGCCCAGGGTCACACAGTTAGTAAGTGTTAAGAATCTGAGGCCTGATTTGAACTCTACAGAGTCTGTGCTCTATCCACTGTGTCACCTAGCTGCTCCAATCTAGTTTATTCTTGAAAACTTTTGGTGAGGGGAATACTTCCTGAAGTAATCCATTCCATTTGTGGATCCAATTATTTAGAAAATTTTCCTTCATATTATGAACCAAAATCTGCCTCTCTGTAGCCTTTAACTCACTGTTAAAAAATCAGACTTCTGGGAACCAGAATATCAATTGTAATCTTTCTTCTTTAAGTCATCCTTAAATATTTGTAAATAACTATAATGTCCCCCTTAAGCCTTCTCTTCTCCACATTAAACATTTTTAGGAAGATATTTTCCCAAAACTGTTCAATAAAACAACATAAAAAGTTTTTACAACTGATTATATATGTATTGTGCATATACATTGTGCATAGAACTGATTATATACTATATACATGAACTTGAATTTACATACTGATCACTGTATTTAACCTGATTTTTGTTGTTACATAATACCTTCATTTACAAAGTTGTGGTCAGTATGAATATTTCTTTTCTGCATCCACTGCCTTCATTCTGAATCAGTTCACAAAAGGTTTCCCATATTTCTTTAAGTTCTTCACATTCATTATTATTCATGGTGTCATAATATCCCATTACATTCATATGGTACAATTTCTAAATCTATTCTGCTATCATTGGGTACCTAGTATATATTCAGTCCATTTATGTATTTGAAATTTTTGTTGTTTTATTTGGCTATTTTGGAGATTGTCTTCTCTTACAATTTATATTTTTCCTCGTGTTATTTGTGTGTGTTTACTTATACTAGTCTAAGTTATACATTTGCTTCTAAAGCACTCCTACTTTTCCACATTTTTATTCAGTACTACACAGGAAGTCCCAAAAGTCTTAGTGTAGTTTTAAACTCTTACAGCTTTTGCACATCTTGCATTGTTTTGACCACAGTAACTGGCAAAGAGTAGGGACTTAAAAAGTGTTTGTTGATCTGACTTACAACTGCTAATGTGGTAATGTTCTACTTTATCTTTCTCTTTTACATACTTCTTCCATATTTTTCACATTTTTCCAATCCATATGAATATTACTGTTATTTTTGTCTAATTTTATAAAGCATCTTCTT
This sequence comes from Pseudochirops cupreus, assembly GCA_028627135.1. NCBI lineage: Eukaryota > Metazoa > Chordata > Mammalia > Diprotodontia > Pseudocheiridae > Pseudochirops > Pseudochirops cupreus. The sequence goes on from CM053582.1 coordinate 304,351,226, forward strand.
AACATTTTCATTGGTATAATGACAAATTTATAGACTAATTTGTATATAGTTGTCAAATTTATTTTATCAGTAGGTCTGAGGATAAATATTGAATACCAATATTGTCCATGTCTTTGTATGTTACCGTTTGGATGTTTAATGTAATTGGCCATTGTCTTGGAATACTATTTCTCTTTGTATCTGTATTTACTAGGTTTAAAAAATATGTGGTTATATGAATAATGATGCTTTGTGTGGAATAACTTTTATCTTGCTACTTTACTGAAACTATTGGCATAACATATTTTTGTTGATTCATTTTACTTAAAATTCATATTCCCTTAATTTATTTTTATTCAAGTGCTATAAGTAGCATTTCTAGTATACGTAAAATCCTATTGATCAGTGGGCATGCCTTTTGTCTTTATACTTTTTATATTGTTATTTCATTAAATATTGACTAATCACATTTTTAAAAATTTAACATTCATATCTTAAAATTCTGAGTCCCAAATTCTGTCCTTCTCTCCCATCACCCATGAGAAAGAAAACATTACAAAATCACCTATGTATGTGAATTCATGAAAAATGTTTCCATATTAGCCATGTTACAAAAAAAAAACACTAAAAAGCAAGAATAATAAAAAAGCATGCTTTAATCTGTACTCAGAGTGTTCATTTTTCTCTCTGGAGGTGAATAGCATTTTAAATTATGGTTCCTTTGGAATTATGTTGGATCATTGTCTTGGTTAGAGTAGTTAGAGTTTTCACAATTGATTATACAATATTGCTGTTACCATGTACAATGTTCTCCTGGTTTTGCTTACTTCACTTTGCATCAGTTATATAAGTCTTCAGTGGGTATACTTGGCTCACACCTTATCATATTTGAAAAGCTTCCACGTTGTTTTCTTTATTACTAACAATATTATTGGTTCTTTGATTTAGGTAAATATAAAAAATCAAATTATTGAAATGTTTCCATGTCTATGCTTTTTAGTATTTTAATATAGATGGGTATTTAAAATAAATGTTTATCAAAGAGCTTTTCTGAATTTATTAATGTACTACTCTTGTTTTTTGCTTTGTTATTAATTTTTCTTATTATGGGAGGAAAACTAGGTATGAATATTTTATTTTATCATCACTAGAGGGAGTACTCCATTGGTGATATCACAAATCTATTGAAAAATTCACGTACTACACTGATTGTTTTCCTAATGTTAAATTATCATTAATTTCTTTGTATGGATCCAATTTGATCATAAATTCATTTTCAATATGTTGCTGCAGTCTTTTTCAAGTATTCCATTTGTTATTTGTCTATTACTAGTCTCAGTCAAACTTCCTATATTGATTATTCTTTTTTTTTTTTTTGCTTTTTGCTTTTTGAAGGGCAATTGGGGTTAAGTGACTTGCCCAAGGTCATATGGCTAGTTTTTGTGTTAAGTGTCTGAGGCCACATTTGAACTCAGGTCCTCCTGACTCCAGGGCTGGTGCTCTATTCACTGTGCCACCTAGCCACCCCTGATTATTCTTATTATATAATTTTTCAGAACAGGATGCATTTAAGTTTTCTAACTTCCTGCATTTTCATGAGTTGTTTTTGCTGAAGTACGTGAACAGTTTTTGTGAAAGTACCATGAATATACAAGAAACATATGTTCTACATGATTCCTATTCAATTCTCTCCATAAATCTATCAAAACCAGGATTTTTTCCCATTGGATTATTCAATCAAACATTC
>CM053582.1:304353451-304386357 GCA_028627135.1 Pseudochirops cupreus
TGACATAAACCTTAAACTGGGTATCTTGCCACACTGGAGAGTAGGGGGAATGGAGATGAGAGGTGGGATGATGGAGGGGAGGGGAGGGTTGGGGGGAGGTTTGATGGAAGTACACACTTCTGTAAAGGGACAGGGACAGGGTAGAGAATAGAACAAGGGAGGGGCTGGATAGGAAGGAGGGACATGTAATCAGTCTCTCACAATATGCCCACTGTGGAGAGGTTCTGTGTAATTACACATGTACAGACTGTATTTAATTGCATATCCTTCCAGTGTGGGTGGGTGATGAGGGAGGAAGAGAAAGAATCTAAAATTTAAAGTTCTATAATCAAATGTTAAAAATATATATGTATATATGTATACAATTATTATCATCATTATTATTAACTACATTCAACTGGGACTTGGGATACATAGGCATTGTGGTAGGGAGATCCATCCTGCCCTACTGGAAAGTCAGAGGGGTGATGGGGAGGACATAGGAGAGAATAGGAGGGGTTATACAATGGGATGGTTGTTTTGAGGTGGTGGGTAGGAGAAAGATGTGGAGAAAATTTGTAACTCAAAATCTCATGGAAATGGATGATGTAAACTAAAATTAATAAAAAATTAATGATGTGGAAATGTTTTACATAATTGCACATATATGACCTATATCTGATTGTTTACTGTCTCAGGGAGAGAAAAGTGTGGAACTCTAAACTTTAAACAAAAAACTTTTTAAGAAGGGATGATAGATTTGGAAAAGACCTTAGAGATCACCTAGTCAAATCTCCTTATTTTACATGCACAAGAACTGCAACTTAGAAGTAAAGTGACTTGCTAAAGATCATAAAGTTAGCTCCTGAACCAGAATGACAATCTTAGTCTGACTCTTGGCAAGTGTATCACTATGCACTGAAACACTGGGTTCAGATGGTATAGCAGCAAGCACCCTAGCATAACTTGGATGGCTGCTAGCACAAGTTATGTGATCTGCTTTTCTAAAGCAAAGCAACTAAAAAAGGGGTTAACCATCTTACTTTAATTTTAATTACTTTGCTTTCCCTGAACTTCAGAGAAAATACAAACAGTTATAAGCAGAAAAAAATACAGACAGAGAAACAGACCAACAGACAGGGCTTTCAGCTGTCTGAACATTACATCCATGCCTAGTTAGTTACCAGAGAGAGAAGCACCAACATCTGGGTTTTCAAAACCAGGGGGCTCAGTGGCTTCCCAGATTCTCATTTGGCCAAATCACACAACTCTTCCAATGAGTGAACCCCAAAGCAAAACCTCACATCAGGGTATCTATAGCCTTCTTCAGGGTCAGAGAACATCACAACCCCTTGACACACTGCCCAATCACAAATTAACAAGGTGTGGAAATTCCTGAAAAAGAAGCCTCCCAGCATGGGCTCTGTGGGACCACATTCAGCCTATTATGGGGCAGAGTATATTTTCAAATCATGGAAGTTCCTCAAATTCACTTAAGCCTATAAAGGGACAGGGAAGATTTTCTAATTCCCATTACCGTTACAGATGGGAAAGAATGGTAAGTGATATACTGAAGAATTTCAATGTTATCCTATAGGTCATAGGAAGCAGTTCAAAACTTTAGGGACAGAGGCATGGCATAAATATAAAGGGAGATGATTTTTTAAAAAATTTATTCTTTTATTTTTAGTTTATAACATTCAGTTCCACAAGCTTTTGAGTTCCAGATTTACTCAGCCTCTTCCCTTCCCTTCTCCTCAAGATGGCATGCAATCTGATAAAGACTCTACATATACATTCACATTTAACTTATTTTCAAGTTAGTCATCTTGTAAAGAAGAATTATAACCAATTGAAGGAACTATGAGAAAGAAGAAACAAAACAAAGCAAAGAGAGAGATCGAATAGTATGCTTCAATCTGCATTCAGACTCTAATTCTTTCTCTTTATGTGGATAGCATTTTCCATCATGAGCCTTTTAGAGTTGTCTTAAAACCTTGCATTGCTGAGAAGAGCCAAGTCTATGAAAGTTAATTAATTGAATAGTGTGACTGTAATTGTGTACAGTGCTCTCCTAGTTCTGCTCCCTTCACTCAGCATCAGTTCATATAAGTCTTTCCTGGTTTTTCTGAAGTCCTCCTACTTGTCATATCTTATAGCACAATAGTATTCCATTACATTCATGTACCTCAACTTGTTCAGCCATTCTCAAATTTATGGACATCCCCTCACTTTCCAGTTCTTGGCCTCCACAAACAGCACTGCTATAAATATTTTTGTACATGTGGATTCCTTTCCCATTTGTGTGATCTCCTTGGGATACAGCCCTAGAAGTAGTTTTGAAGGGTCAAAGGCTATGTGCATTTTTATAGCCCTTTGAGCATAGTCACAAATTGCTCTCCAAAATGGTTGGATAAGTTCACAACTGCACCAGCAATGCATTGGTGTTCCAATTTTCCCACGTCTTCTCCAGCATTTATATTTTTTTCTGTTTTTTCATGTTAGCCAATCTGACAGGTATGATGTGGTACCTAAGAGTTGTTTTTATTTGCATTTCTCTAATCAATAGTGATTTAAAACATTTTTCATATGACTATAGATATCTTTAATTTCTTCCTCAGAAAACTACCTATTCATATCCTTCAGTCATTTAGGGGATGCTATTTTATGTAAGTTGTTGAGAAGGGAAATGGAAGGAAAATGCTTTCTTAGACTGCTGCAATAATGTAAATATGAAGTGAAAAGTACTAGAATTATTGTAGTATGATTAAATTGGGAACATAAAGAAAGATATCTATTTGAGTGACATGAAAAAAGTATGCTGTAGTTTCAGGAGACTAGTATTTGGTGTCAGAGGACATGGATTTGAGTACTAGCTTCATCATGAGTCTAATGATGAGACCTTTGATAACCTCTCTGGGCATCAGTTTTTTTGTCTCAAATATTCAATTAAGATCAATCAAAGCATTTTCATTAGATTTCCTCCAAGCCTGGAATTCTCTGCTCCTTCATCTTGGCCTCCTGACTTCTCTGACTTCCTTCAAGTCCTAGCTAAAGTCCCAGCTTCTACTGAAATTCCTTCCCAATCCTTCTTAATTCTATTATATGTCCTTTGTCAATTATCTCCAGTGTATCCTGTATATAGCTTATGTGTACATTGATGTTAGCATGTTATCTCCTCAATTAGACTTCGAACTCTGTTAGAACAGACTGTCTTTAGCCTTTCTTTGTATTAACAGCACTTAGTGTAGTGCCTGGCAGTAATAGTCACTTAATAAATGTTTATTGACCAACTGATTGACTGACAATGCAAAGTGTTTTTAAGGAATAATTACTTTCTCAGAACAAATATATAGTGACCTTGCAGCTACTTCCCCTCCATACTTAAAGAGTGTGTGTGTGTGTGTGTGTGTGTGTGTGTGAACTTATGCAGCTAAGCCCAAATTCATAAAGGTTAAAAGGACAATAAATGAGATTTTAGAATATTTTAAAGCCTACAAAAGTGTTGCTATTGTAATTAGCCCTATTTTACAGGTGAGAAAACTGAAGAACAGAGAGGGAAGATGGCTTGCCCACTGTTCCATAGCTTGTAAGTTTCAGAGCTGGAACTTAACCGAAGACTTTTTAACTACAAGCCTAGTACTCTTGCCACACTTTGTCATTATAGTCCTCATTAGGCTCAGCTCATTGCATTGCCAGCTCTCTTTGGCAGAACATTTCATTTTGAGAACACATTTTATATCCAATCTAAGCTTTATCATTTCCCAAACCTCCTTCTGTCTTTGTCTCATTATTTAGAATGAACTTCTTTATGCAAAAGCATTGACATCATCCTTTCCTCCAAAAAATATTTATTAAGGGCATATCTGTGTATGACACTTGAGTAGAATGAAGTAGTGAGACATGATTCTTGCATTCCTAGAAATTGATAGCCTATGCCGGAAAATCTCAATTTAGGTGGACATGATTAAGGACACATAGATAATTGAATAAAATGTTTGTACTCAAAAGTTATTTCCATAATAAGAGAACACAAAAGCAAACATATCAGTATGGGGAGGTGAGTGAAATAGCAATCAAATGAAGCAGACATATACATGTATACATACATATATACATATACATATAAGCATATACATATACATGCACACAAATCACATTAGGGCATTGCTTTGCTTATGGCATTCTGCCCAGGTATTAAAGCATAATTCCATTCCCTCAAACCACAGCATCTATCACTGCATTCTACTGGTAGATCTGCCTGATGATTATACCTTCCCCAGTCCTCTTCTTCCTTCCTACTCCTAGATTCCTCTGATGCTGTATACTTCCCCACCACCAAGACATACCCTTGATGCTCTGCAGCTAGATGTGTTTGGTGGATATTTTAAGACCTGCCTATACTTCTACAATACTTTTCTGATGATACAGTACATTTATCTGCTTTCTTGCTACAAGGACTTTCCTGGAACTTTTCTTCTTAGCAGGGCCACAGTGAAAGATTGTATTTTTATGTTGATATAACTAGGTTTTTACTTTCTTTACTTAGGAATATTTCATCACCTGCAGGTGCATAGATGCATTTCTGAATGTCTGAGAGAAGTCTTATAGTTACCACATCTACAAAATTTTCCTAGAGAAGAACGTAAGGGTTTCAGATCCTTCAGTCAGAATCTTTTGTTGATGGCTAAGCAGACAAGAAGCTAGTGAAGTTTTCTGATCAAATGTTATATAATACTTGCATTGAGATCTGAACAGAGAATAGTGTTTATTGTATATAATAATCCTATTCTATTAAACAAGGAATTTAGTCAAACAGTTAAAAGTATGCTATATATGGTCTATAAGTGAAAAAAAAGTCACTTCTTGTCTGAATTCATGAAAACTTAGGGATAAATGCTGATCACTCATCCTGTAAAACTGCTATGATTAAGCAACTGTCTATCATCAACTTCTGATCCTTCTCAAGAAGAAATCATGACAAGCTAGATAAAATTATTCCATTCAGTTTGTGTAATCCCTACAAATGTCTCAGTCCTGATAAAGACAATGAACAGATACTGAAGTCATCATTCAAATATATTTCTGTGAAATAAGATGCAAAGGAGGACATGTATTGATATGACCAGATCAGTTTCTAGTCCTTTTAGTAGCAACTTGGTGTAGTGGATAGAACACTGGACTTGGAATCAGGAAGGAAGATGTGAGATTAAACCCAGCCTCAGAAACTCATTACCTGTGCAACCATGACAAGTCGCTTAAAGTCTCTGAATTTTAGGTTCTTCATTTGTGAAATAATAACACCTACCTGCTAGGTTGTTGTGAGGATCAAATACGATTACATTAGCATGTAAAGTGCTCAGAGAATATTAAAGTGGCTCTAGTCTTGAGAGTAATTTTATAGCATGGGTGTTAATTGCTCTTTAATTTTTTTAAAAAAATTCTCATAGTCAATGAATTCATATAAAAGTGTTCTTAGAACAGGGAGCTAACTTGCTGCTCTTCTTTTATAATAATATTCAGTGAACTATTATAGAGGTAGGTGCTATTTTTATAATTGAATAAAAGTTTTGGAAAGCAAATTCATCTTCAACAGATTTACTGAAAGGATCTTGGGTTTAACTACAGTAGCAGAGAGTATTGACTATCTGTTCTTCATCATGTCCCCGTATAATTTTTGTTTCTTCTGTTGTACCTCTTTATTTTAAAAATTCAAATATGTATAGATATCTTAATTATATCTTTATTACATTTTTATTATTTCTGAGAATTCTATTTTCCATATAGAGTATTTAATATGGCGACCACCTTAAAATATCATTCTTACAATTTTGGGGGTGGGGGAGGTTAATGTTATATTCAGGTGCTTGTGGACAAGAGTTTAATCCATGGTCACTATCCATTTCCATGATAGTTTGTTTGTTGAATTCTAAAGGCTATTTGGGAGGCTGTGTTTGTATTAGCACTGGAGCTTTGTCATTTACTAGTTTAGGAGGGAGGGTGAGCTTCTACTGTGTAATTTTGGCTACTTGATCATGACTTTTTAGATATGCAGCTGGTGCTAAATGTTTGCACCCTGTGAAGATAAGTTGTGCAATTTCTACAGTTTCTTGAAAAAAATCTGCATTGCTCAATAAGTCATGACCCCTTAAAGATAGCCTTTCTGCAATTTCTGGTAGCAATGACCAGCTCTTGTTCCACTCTCAAAAAACCTTCCTGTTTCTAGAGACAAAATACTATTGACTCAGCTATTTTTTGATGAGTCTTTGTCAACATATTGTTGGCTGAGTTCCTGCAGATATCTTCTATAGAGTCATTTGTTTCCATTCTTGCATTTTGGCTATTTGAAATGATATTAAGTTATAATCCATGAAAGGAATTTCAGAGTTCAGTATCATGGAAGTACTTCAATGATAGGTGATTTCTGTCCAGTTGCATCTGACTCTTTGTGATCCCACTTTGTGCTTTCTTGGCAAAGATACTGGAGTAGTTTGTCATTTCCTTCTCCAATTCTTTTTACAGATGAGGAGACTGAGGCAAAAAGGGTTAAGTGACTTGCCCTAGGTTACATAGTAGTGTCTGAGGTGAGATTGGAGCTCAGGAAGATGAGTCTTCCCGACTCCAGGTCCAGTGCTCTATCCACTGTACCAACTGGTTTCCCAGTGATAGGAGACAACAAGACCTAAAGTATGACTGTTCTATGGTGGATGAAAAAAATATAAGTTATAGTAGCTAAGGACATTGATGAATTGGACGGCAAGTATGTCTGAAGGGGTATAGATGTTTATATTGAAATTCCAGAGTAGATGTTGGGGTAGAGAAGAAAGTGACTCAGATACTGAACCTGAAAAAGGAAGGGTGATGTTCATCCCTAAGTAGGTAACATCAACACAAATTTAGAATGAAAGATAAAGACATATGGAGTGAATCGTAAATGATGAGAGATTGCTGAGTGATTGTGCCAGAAGTAGAGTCTGAAAGTGAAGTTGAAGAGCAAGTATGAAGGCTGTTCCTCTTCTTGTGCCATTGTTTGGAGTGGGGAGGGACATGAGAGAGGGGTATTCATTACTAGAAAGAATAATCAGAAGTACAGAGTCTTAAGGAGGCAGCCAGATTTCCATGAGCGCAAGAAAATGGAGTGTGTGAGGAGAAGAGGTATAACATGAGGGCAATTCCTAAGGACACAGTGCAAAAGTAGGAGAGAAGAATTAGAAGAGAAGAGGAGCAAGATTAAGTCTAATATGATTATAGAATAAAGAATGTTAGGAAGGAAAGGTATTTATTCTTGTGTTTTGTCTTCATCAAGTGGCAAATGAGAATTCTAAGAATAAAAAAATTTTGCTAGATGTAACTAGTGAATATACCAGTAAAATAGTCCTTCCAGCCTGTAAGGTGTTAACAGAGGGCAGCACCAGCCTGTTTTCTCTTCAAACATCGGTGAACAGGGGCTGGAGGCAGCAGGTAAATAGAGCTATGGGTTGTGTTGGTAAATAACTGGTGGTCATGTGTTAATTAATTTTTCAATATAATGTTTGTAATCTGTCATTTAATATTTGTCTTCATTTTCAGATATTTGTATCATTTTTCTTACTTTTTATCATTTTAATAGTTGGTCTTTGATTAGGTTCCTTTTTGGTGGGGGTGGGAAAGGACTTCATTTTGAAATATTTATTTGATGTTGTGTATTTTTTGATTCAAGGACCCAATCAGCTCCACTCTTTATGATTGGTAGGACTAGTATTTGTTATTTAAAGGCTCTGTTTTATTGAAAACATTTATGAAAGGAAAATCAGCAATAATATTCTTTCAGTTTGTTTGCCTTCCCTAAGCAAATTAATCTACTTCTCTCCCTCCTGATAACCACTTGTTCCTTTAGGAAAAAAAAAGTTTTATTGATGCCTTTAGACATTACCTAATAATCATTTTGGAGTTAATATCTCATCACTTCCACCCTTACTCAACTAAGATTTAACTGTCTCATAAAACAAAGAAGAAAATATAAGCAAATACCCAATACATTGACTTTATGTGAAAATATATACAACATTCAGCTGTAATGTTCTCCTACCTTTCTGCCAGGAGGACAAAATATGTTTCATTACCTTTTCCCATCACCATCATTATTTTTCAATTCTGAAGGGTTTAATTTCCCTAAAGTAGTCTTTTAATTTACTTCATTGTAGTCCTTTGGAGACTGTTCTTTTGGTTTTGTTTATTTCACTCTATCCCACATCATATAAATTTTTCAATGATTCTTTGGATTCTCCACTTTCTTCATTTCTTATTGAACAATAATATTCTCTTACTTGCATCTACCACAGTAATTTTTTCAGCTGTTTCCCCAATCAAAGTGTGTGCCCTTTATTTATTATTCTTTGCTAAAACAGAATGATGCACAAATATTCTGGTATTTATTCAATCTTTGTTTCTACCTTTGATCACTGGTGCCAAGGTTATGGATAGATTAGTCATTTTCATACATAATGCCAACTTGCTATTCATAATAGACAGACCAATTCACAGTTTCACTAGCAGTGTATTGCTGAACTTTTCATGAATTCTCCAACACTAACTTCCTACTTTTTGTGATTTTTTTTTCAAATTTGTAGAATGTGAGTTGAAACCTCAGTTCATTAAATTAGCATTTCTCTTACTACTGATAAGGATTTAATGGCAATACTTTGACTATTTGAACAAAATATACATAGCTCTGTAACATTTCTTTCTTCTAAAGTTTATCACAGAATTTTAAAACATTAAATCTAAGTGAGATCTCTTGTCCCTCTGGTATTTTTTCTTTCCATATGCTATGGTATATGTCCTATATGTATAAAAATAGAAGACAAATGTCTACCCAGCTTCTGAATCTTGAATATTTTATTGTTAGATGCAAATTGGCTACACAGTGGAATTCTCTCTAGACAAACCACCAGCCTTTATCTTGGGTAGCTTACAGAATATATACACATATTTGTTGAATGTAAGCTAAAATGTATAGGGGAAAATAACTTCTTGGGGTAGTTTTAAATATACTTATTAAGTGAAATATTTTTATTCGGTTTCCCACATAACAGAGTAGTTGATTGGGCTACTCAAAATGGGAAAAATCTTTAGCAACATAAAAGCAGAATGGGGTCACCAGAGCTACCAAAAGTGGGAAATGTCTACCACCACATAAATTACTGTTATTAATCTCATATATAGGAGCTATCAAAAGCCATATGGTTCCCTATAAGCTAATTACATCTCACTGCCTATTCCTGTATTCTCCTGTGGGCTTGCCAATAGAGTTACCTTTATTTTATTTTTAAAAAATGGATTTCCAAGGAACAGTTTAAAAGAGAAAAGAGCTAGATGAAGAGAGGAAAGTAGAGGGAAAAGTCTAACATCTGACATAGAGCAAAATAACCAAAAAGAGGCTTATTGATTCAGGCAGAGAAGATGCTTAGAGAAGTGTAAGGAGCTATTCTAGGAGTGGCTGATTGGTCAGGGATTTTTTATCCTGATATAAAAAGCAGATGCTAATACGAAAGTCAATGCAGTTATAGTGGGTGGTAGTGAAACAATCAAAGACATAAGAAAACTGTTGATAAAACTGAATTGGTAGGGGAAATAGTAATTAATAAAATGAAATAAATATTTGAAACAATAGCCAAATAAACCTTAAAGGGGAAATCCCAAGAAAGACAGACTATCATGCAATCAGTCCTTCCTAAAAATGAAACACCAATAGGACAATAAGTAAACTGATTTAAGAAATAAGACTATATCTCTTTTATAAATAAAACCATACCTCTCTTACTATTTGTTCAATGTTATTTATTCTTTTTTATTCTCTGATAATCACATACACACACATACTTTTTTTCTTTACAAGACTCTTGTCCATTCCTTTTACTAAAATTCAATCCCTGCCTGGGTATACGTTCTGTGCACAAAGGGTTGGACTAGTCATAGGACCAGCTGTTGCTTCTACCATGTGAGAGTGTTTAACACCAGCTTTCAGGGCTTTCAGACTCATTATCTCTAAAATAACACCTGCACTGGGCTTCAGAGAATCTTTTCAAAAGATGAAGAATAACAAAAGGAAAATGGGCACTTCAGGAGGTTCAAACCTGTCATTCCAGGGTAGCATTCAGGGTTAATACATTGTTCTTTTTTGAAGACTCTTCTTATCCTACCTAATTTCTGCTTTAACTTTTGATTAAACACATTCTGAAATATCTATGAATAGGATCAAACTTGAAAATTACAAATGGCCATGATCATAGCAGTGCCTTCATATTTTCAACCATCTTAATCCTTCTCTCATAATATTGAAAGATAACACTGTCCATTGGGACCAAGTAGAATGAAAAAACCCAGTAGGTGAAAATGTAACACCATTTTGGGTTCATTAGCTAGGTAACAATTCCAAGGACAATCCTGTTCATGCCACTAGATTGTATAACAGGAATAAGAAAGCATCTTTGGGGCATTGGTCTTGTTTCCCCAAATTCTAGTTAACTCTTGCTCAGCCTGTAACCCTGAAACAACTCTTCCTTATAGATCCAGCTGATAATAACCCTCTTAGGTCTTATGTTGTAGTGAAGCATAACAGTTTATTTAGGAATAGCATGGCAACATGGAAGAGTAATTTGTTCCTGCCAGGGGTATGCTGTAGCCAACTGAAATTGGTTTCCAAGAATTGATAGTTGAATTTTCAGTTTGAGCATTTACATCTCAGAAATCTACAAACACTATAAATCGGGGTTTGATTTATTGTTTTGTTTCTAGACTTAAGAAAGTGGTGGGGGGAAATGTTTATAATACATATCAAACTTAAAAGTGTATTATGCACATTTTTTTCAGTGAGCTCACTGTTAAACATCTCCCGGGTATACCTGGGTACAGGCAAGATATATTTATCAGATGTCCGGTTATGACTGGAGAGAGTAGAAACCAGTTAAGTCTCATCAACTCTTTTCTCTTCGCTTTCATGTTAACATACCCAAACACTACCATGAATGCAATTCTTCTTCCTTCTACTTGGAGAGGAATCTAATATATTTACTCTCCTGCCACTTGTATTCTTTAGTAGAGAAAATCAGGAAGTTTATTATGCCTATAATTTTTTTTTTGTTTCCTACCACAATGAGGCACCAAATATCCCTATCACTCATAGAAAGGTGGTAGCAAAAATGACATGCTTTTCAAAAATATCAATGATCCTAGCTTTTTAAATACCATAAAAAGAACTCCTTTTGATATTTTTGTACATGTAGGACCTTTTCTTCATTATTTGACCACTTTGAAGTATAGGACTAGAAGTGGTATAACTGAGTCAAAGGACATGAACTGTATAGGAACATTTTGTATGTAATTCCAAATTCCTTTCCGGAATAGTTAAACTTATTACCAATGTGTCTGTTTCCTTACAACCCTTCCAACTTATAATTTTTTTGGTCACTTTTGCCAATCTGATGGGTATGAGATGGAATCTTAGAATTGCTTTAATTTGCATTTCTTTAATTATTAGTAATTTGAAGCATTTTTGTTCCATATAGCTATAGAGAGTCTGGGTTCCTTCCTTTCAGACTCTGTATAGCTACTAGGTGAACATACATCATGAGTAGCTCTCCAGCTTTTCTTTCATGGTCATGGAAACCCCAGTTCTTCCATCACATTCTCAGCTCTACCACTAAAGGGACATATTGATGTTGTTCAAGAACAAGAGCAAAAGGAGAAGAAAAACCTAAATGTTGATGAGCCAAGGCCAGGGGAAGGATGGGCTAGGAAGAGACTTAGCTCTGCCTAACTGCTAGCCTATTTCTTATTCCCTCTCCTCTCCTTTCCTTTCATCTCCTCTCTCCTCTCCTCTCCTCTTGTCTCCTCTCCTCTCATTTCCTCTTCTCTCCTCTTCTTTCTTCTCCTTTCCTCTTCTCTCCTCTCCTTTCCTCTCCTCTCTTCTCTTCTCTTCTTTTCTTTTTTCTCCCCCTCCACTCTCTCTCCCTCTCCTTTTCTCTGTCCATCCCTCCCAATTTTACCTTAGCAAGACTTCTTTGTTTCTCCACCTGGCCAACAAATCTAGGTCCCGTTGGCAATGAAACTATATCAGAAATGCCAAAGCAATGGCAATTTTGGAGGAAACCACCCGGAAACATTAGGGCTGCATCTGAACAGACAGACTCCTTACCTAATGATCACTTTGAAGATAACAGCTTATTATCTTTTAAACAGTATCAGCATAACAACTTTTAGGAAATTAATTTTTTAAAGAAGCAACCAAAATGATTTTTGTGTCATAATAGGCTTTAAATAAAATAATTCCATACCTTTCAGATGTTTTAGATTTTAATAGAGCAGTGCGGTCCCTTTTCTTTAAAAAAAAATTAGACCATAGACTATCAGTTGAGAAATAGAACTTCCCCTGGAGAGAGCCCTGTGCAGCCTACTTTTACATGTGGGTTGTTCACAATCACCTACCCTTCACAAGAAGAGTCATCATCATCATCATTCTTCCCATTTTGCCAGTGAGAAAACAGGTTTAGAAGGGTTAATTAAACAAGTTACCCAATGACAGAAAGACTGAAAGTAAAGGGGCAACTCAGGAAGTGGCTTCTATTTGTTTATTAATTGGTTAAATAATTTACTCGTTCATTCATTCCTTTGTTTACTTATCTATTTGCTTATCCATCTATTTATTTGCCTGTTTATTTACTGGTTTCTTTATTCATTTCTTTCTTTGATTACACACTGAACAATGAGTGATCATAGCCTACACTTGCCATATTTGTAGTCAACCTACATAGCTCTTTAAGGGCAGGATGTCTTTTATATTTGTTTACATCCCTAGCATTTAGCACAGTCTCTGGTACACAATAAGCACTTACTAAATGTTTACTGACTTGCTGACTGATAAGTAAGTTATCAACTTAACAGTCTAAAAGATATTGGGCGGCCTTTATGTCTTTGTTTGTGAATGAATATAAATGACAAAGGATGGTTGAATCACAATTGTCAAGACATACACAAAAGCAGCCCTCAAAAACTAGTGTGAAAAATATGCGTATTTGGGGAAAATAAATTTCAGTACTAAATTCCTTATAATATTCCATTATACTGATACTTTATTTGGGTCACAGGCACAAAATAAAATTCTTTTTTTTCTTATCCTAGGGCTAATTAAACATACCAAAATTAAATTAAAGTTGAAATTTGGTCATCCTGAATGGTTGATAAAACCTCCCCAGGGACTGCTAATCTGCATAGATGTAAAAGGTGACAATATATTTCCTTACTTACGCCCTGTAAACTTTCAGAGGAGGGAGATTGGAAAGATGCTAACCTTCCATCAGGAAAAACAATATGTTCACATTTGAGGAAAAAGAAAAACTATATAGTTAATCATCAAGAAGAGGGCTTTGCATGACCCTTTTTTCGTAAATAAAATTCTTTATTAGAATAACAAGTTTTGTAGTAAATTGTTCAGTATGATTTGTGAAAACAATCCCTCATAACTGAAAAGCAAATATAAGGCCCTTTAATTTTAATAAAATACTAGACAGAGTTGACTGAAAAAAACTAAATACTTCAGAATGACAAATCAGGGGAATGACATCCTGAGAAGGTGATTTGGGGGATTCAGGGAATAGAAACTGAAGGCTCAAGACTAACTTCACTAAAAGATTTACATTGACTCTCATAAAAATTCAGCTTATATGCCATTCTTAATGGAGCAAGCATGAAAAATATAGAATTCCCATCATGCCTCAAGGATTTCATCAAAAAGGTAGGCTTTAAAAAAAAAAGTTATCCTTGAATTGTTTAAATCCCAGACTAACTTGAATAAAGTTCTAATTCAGTTGCATTATTGCTGAGAAATATTTTTTAACTGTTTTTTGAAGACAAAACATTTTTTTTATTAAAAACATTGGTAGTAAGTACCCTGACCATTTCCCAACCAAGTAGTTAATGTTTAATTTGATCATCTGTAAAATGAAGGCATTGAACTAGACTTTCCCTAAGGTACTTTCCAGCTATAAATTTTATGGTTCTAGTTTCTGAAAATAAATTCCATTGTGATCCAGCAATCCCAAACTTTTAAGCAAGTCTACCCATATGCTGCATATCCGGGGTCCCTAGGAATGACTAGTGAAATCCTTTTAGAGGGTCATTTTTGATAATCAGTTTCTTCCTGCACATTCTCTCTTAAACAAGCAGGCTTCTCCTCAAGAATCCTGTCTTAAGATATTATTATCATGACCAACTACTAACTTGTCCAGCCTCAGGATTAGTCTGATACTCATCAGGAGGCTGATCAAATCCTCAAAAACCTTGAGCTATTGGGGAAAGACTTGAAGCTTTGAGATATCTTATGTGATATCTGTAAGACACAGGGCAAATGTAGTTGTTGACAGTCAATATGTCTGTACCTTCATCATCAGCATCATCAGCATCATCATAGCTAGTATGTATTTAATTCTTTAAGGTTTGCAAACTGCTTTTCATGCAACAGCCCTATCGAGTAGATACTATTATTATCTGTATTTTACATATAAGGAGACTGAGGTAAGGGATTTGTCCATGGTAGCCCAGCTAATACGTATCTGAGGCAGGATTTGAACTTATGATATTCCTGACTACAAGACCAGTGTTTGTTCACTATTTCATTCAACTGCCTTATTTATGCCTCTGGGAAATTGCAGAATATTTAGAGTATTCCAAAGACAAGAAAGAATTTGAAATAATACAATTCAAATTCTAATCTCAAGGGGGATACCAAGAAGTATATGAAAAACAGCAGCGAATGTTTCTGAATCCACCATTTTTGTTTCTTTGCTTTAGATCTGATTATGGGACGAAAGCTTCATTGTTTATGGAAGGGTATGATCCTGAAGAAATCAATCCATGTTTTAATCAAGCAAAATTTTAAATGTTTTTGCTCATACTCCATGGACAGCTTGTGCTCTTAAATAGGATCATAGATGTACAGTTGAGACCATTGAGTTCAATTTCATCTTTTTTTACAAATAGGGAAACTGAAACTGAACAAGCCTAAGTGACTCTCTCCCTATCACATAGTTAATAATTATTTTAGTCAGGATTTGAACTCAGGTCTTCCCAGCTCAAAGCCAAATGCTGCCCAACATTTGACCTTGACTTGTTATTAAGTCAGACTCTACCTTTGATAAAGAGCTTTGGTAGTTGTGATGCACCCTTGATGATGCATCTGTTACACCTCCTCCATAAAGTTTTCTCTGATATTCCCAACTGGAAATAATCTCTTTTTCATCTGAACTGCCAGAGCTCTTGGAGTGTCTGTAACTCTTACTGCACATTAATATTTTGTCTTTGTGTAGGGCTCCTCCTAGACTGTAAGCGCTGGGAAGACAAGAATCACCTTTTGTTTATCTTTGTACAACCCACATCCCAAAGTCTTTGTTGTCTAAACAAATGAACTAATGAGTGAATGGTTATTTCATCCTTACATCTCCTTTTTTATTTTTTTAATTTGACTTCCATGTTGGGCCAGATCAGGACGTCATATGAAAGGGAATTGACTATGGGATACTTTAATCATAGGAAATGGTGATAGTTGCTAAATAAAAGAAGAAAGTATTTATTTAATGTGGGAACGATGTTTTCAACCTGCTCATTTGAGAGAATATGCTTGACCCTTTGCTTCATTTGTTCATTTATCCGCTAAGAAGATGTTTCTTAAATTCCTATTATATTAAAAGCACCATACAAGGTGATTGGAAAACAATGACTAAGCAAAAAACAAAAACAACCCAACAACCTTTGCCCTCAAGAAATTTATATCCTGTTGAGGCAAATATGACATTTACGTAGACAAACAAATACCAAGGAATTTAAAGAGAGAAACAATATTAGCCTCCAGGATAATTAGGAATGACTCCTCACAAGAGGCAGAAAATGCCACAAAACTGAATCACTTCCATTTGAATTGTCTTGGGAATATTCTGAAGGTTACCTTGCAAGATAAGGTATTGGACACTGAGGTCACGACTTGAGCTGAACTACAAAGCATTCAAACTCTACTGCAGAAAATGCAATTTCAATGGACTGGCCACATAGGCCAAATGCCAAACACATGCTTACCCAAAAGACTGTTTTATGGAAAGCTTGAACAAGGTAAGCACTCACAAGGTGGTCGAAAGAAGCACTACAAGGATACTCTCAAAGTCTCTTTCAAGAGTATCATTATAAGACAAAAAAGGTGCTAGAAGTAGACTGCCCAACTTGGAGTGCCCGCTTCAAAGAAGGTGCTGCTCCATGAGCAAAACAGAATTGCAGTAGCATAAAGGAAATCTGGGCTTCAAAAATCCAAAGACATCTGCATGCCAAATGTTCTAATCTAGGAGTGAGGAACTTGTGTCTTTGAGGCCACATGTGACCCTCTAGGTCCTCAACTTGGCCCTTTGACTGAATCGAAATTTCACAGAACAAATCACAGAACCTGCAGCCTTGAGGCCTCAAGGGCACAGGTTTCCCACCCCTGTAATAGACTACTTGTGTCCAGTCTGTGGTAGTCTTCCAAACTTGAATTGGACTGATCAGCTACAGTTGAACCCACCATATCCTAACTCCAACATTGTGATGTCAGTGGTCCTCTTCAAAGATGTATGATGAACAACAGCAAGAGCTGAGCCTTGAAGAAAGAATTCTGAGAATCACAGATGGGGAGAGCATATAGTTCAGATGTGCAGGATAGCCATGGAGCTGAAGTTTTCAGACTTCTGAAAACAGCTAGTAGCCCTGTCTGGATGTACAGAGGATTGCTATGAAATATGTCTGGAAAAGCAGCCACATTGAAGGACTTTAAATGACAAATTGAAGAGTTTATATTTTGTCCTAGATGCAATAAGGGATTGTTCTAATTATTTGGGATCCCCCCACAACATCAAGCCTGAGGATTTGTTTCTTTGTGATTGCCATCCATCACTCCTCACTCTACTTTGTACTTCCTTCCCATCTTAATTTGGAAGAATGCAAGGGTTCTGACATCCCAACGTGGTGCAAAACATATCTTTTCAAATTGACCTTATATCATTGGTAATTTACACATATAGTATTAACTGTCCCTGTTATGCCTTATGTATTTTAACTAAATACTGTACACTCTGTGTTTAGTGCCTGGGGCAATTTCATCAGAAAGGGCACAATTTTGTAAGAGTAAAAAGAAAATGACATCTTTGCCACAAGAATCTCTGAAAACTAGTGACGACCTTGTGAAAATTTAAGACCTTCATTTTGACTTCAGAGAGTACTTGCATTTTCTTTACTTTTTGATTTCTGGAGCCTTAGGACTTAAACGGCTTTACTGTTCTGCCTCAGTCAAAAGCAGAGGAAATAGCATAGTCTCAGGTGAAATTATTGATGGAATTAAAGACATAAAACTAAAAAGTGCCCTGTCCAAGAACACTTGGCTTATCATGTAATTTTGATACCTGCTACTTTAATATTCTCTCCTCCAAACTGAAGCAGCTTTATGATGAATTTATCACATCTCACAATAACTGCAGAACCATGTATAAGCCTCCCTTTACAGTCACAGGAGAGAGACATATGGTATTAAAGTGCTGGATGTCTCTTTTTATATTTTGCTCCAATCTTATTTACGTATTGAAACATAATTCCTAAGAATAAAAGATTGTTCTGGTTTTTGTTTACGCTAATCAGAAAGGTAGGTTTTGGAGTAGTGATTTACTCGTGCTCACCTAGACTAAGAAAATATTGTGAACTGATTTGTTATGCTAGAGACATTTCTGTCTCAGCAGTGGTGCTTCCCTTGATTGATCTGACGGTTCAGAATGGAAATATATAGCCTATAGCTTTCAAAGGCCTACTTTATTTGTTGGCCCAATTGTATTAAGCACATATCTCAGTGTACAGAAATTCCTCAGCCAGGACTTAAAATACCAGTTTAATTTTGCATCCCTTCAAAGTCAAACTCAGGTAGTCTACTTTCGCTTGGATTTTTATTCTCGATTTGGACTCCCATTGCAATGTGTACTTAAAAGATAGTCTGCATGTGCATGCACATGCAAACACACACACACACACACACACACACACACACACACACACACACACACCCCACCACCACCACCACTACCACCACCATCAACAAGGACAGCAGCAAAAACAAAGCCGGAATGACTAAAATATTTTTTGTCCTGATCTAGACCAGCAAAACAGTGTCACTTTAGGATCATAAAAAACCTAGAAGTCTTAGTCCATACAGCTTAAGTTGCTTCAAAATCTTAAGCATCTTTCATTTTCACAGGGTAGGTTTTTCTCCCATCTGTATCAATGTGATCTAGGGGACAAGAGTGCTAGACTTTGAGTCAGGAAGATCTGTGTTCAAATCCCACCTTAGACACCTATTAACTATAGGACCCTGGGAGAATTATTTAATTTCTTTTAGTTTCAGATTCTTCACCTAGGAAATGAGGAGATTGGAACTGGTGACCTCTAATATCACAAACAGCTCTAAATCTATGACCTATTTTAGTCCTAACATAAACTCAAATTGTTTTTTGGAGAGTTCATGACTTCTACTGCTCCTCCTCCTCCTCCTCTTCCTTCTCCTCCTCCTCCTCCCCCTCCTCCTCCTCCCTCTCCTCCTCCTCCCCCTCCTCCTCCTCCTCCTCGTCATCACCGTCATCACCTTATGACCAAATTTCTGATGATGAACCTCTCTGAGCTAAGCTGGTCTGGGGGTGACAGACAGTCCATCCTCAGAGCTATATTTGAAATCTTTCCAGCTGAGAGTGTGTACTCCCTGGCATACCCTTCAAAGCCTCACACTCATCTCCCCATTTCAATGAATCATTAGAGTGGGGCATTGCTGAATGGTGCTACTGCTGGCATGAGGTAGGGCTAGACACTTCTGGGTTTCTGCCAGCGTTGAAACTTTCTTCATTTATGGTAGCAGATGGCAATGACCAAACCTTTTAGCACTTTAGTTTCTGCCCCTGCACTTGTAATTGTAGTAGTGATGATGATGGTGATGACTACAACTGATATTTCTGTGGTACTTTTAGGTTTGCAAAGCATTTTTTTGCAAGTACTGCACCATCTCATTTTCCCAACAAGCCTGTAAAGTATATTATTTGACAGATGAGAAAATTGAGACTGAGAGGTTAAGTGGCTTACTTACCTATAATAGTGAGTGGAAAAAGTGGAATTGCACCTGGCTCTTTCCTGACTCCAAACTCAACATTCTTTTCAATATAACACACTGACTTTTATAAGAAAGGAAAAAAAAAAAATATATATATATATATATATATATATGTATTTATGTATATATGTGTATATATATGTATTTATGTATATATGCGTATATATATATATATATATATACATATATATATGTATATATATGTTTACCTTTCTTTTCCCCAAAAATTTCACATGGAAAAGTTGTCTAGGTCCCAATAGCAATGTAATAATAATAATCACCATACAATAATATTTATATAGTGTTTACTATATGTCTGGCACCATGCTAAGCATTTTACAGACATCTCATTTTATCCTCACAACAACTTTAGGTGCTAGTATTTTATCATCACTTTAGGTATGAGAAAACTGAAAAAGACAGAGGTTATGTGACACGCCCAGGGTGGCATAACTTGTGTCTGAGGCAAGTTCTAAACTCAAGTCTTTCTGACTCCAGGTCCAGCACTCTATCCACTGACATGCCTCTAGTGCTGATTAGAATAGAATTTGTGTGCCCAAATTATAGAGGGCAATACTTCATGTAATATATGTTTGGTTAAGGATCAAAGTCTATTGGTATCAGTGATCAGAGCCACTTTTGAGTTTTCTCTTAGAAGGATCTTAGGTAAACTAGAACCTCAAAAACAGAAGATTCCTAATTATTGAATGTGAAAGTAAGTACTTAGCATGATGAAAAGAGTATTAGGGTAGCCCTCAGCAAGGCTGAGCTCTTTAACTTTTCAGTGAGTATGACCTTGAACAAGTCACTTACCCACTTTGTCCTCAGTTTCCCCAAATGTAAAATTATCCATGCAAACTAAATGTCCTGCAGGTTCCCCTTTAGCTCTAACATCCTGTGTTTCTATAGTGACAAGTCTCAAGTTTTAAAAAGCAACCAAAATCATAACAAGTCCATTATCCTAGTTTCTATTTATGCGCTAGGCATTGTTTAAGGTATTTAGTTATATACTGTCATTCAGCAAACTTCCAGTGTACAGAGCACTGTGTCAGGTACTGGGGTAGATGCAGAGTTTAGATAGTTTACATGTGTTTTAAACATTACTTTAGAAAAAGTTGGGTATGAAGATGAGTTTTTTGTAGATGTTCAGTAAAAAGATGGAGGTCTCAATAGGATTTCATTTTCATAAGACGTGTTAAAAGTAAGATTACTTAGTTAGAAAAAAATAATATCATCATAGATCTAGAAATATCATTAAGAGGATCATCCATTTTAGATAGAAATATGCTAAACCATCACAGACTATTAAAAACTCACTTTCTTTTAAGATCTCCAGAGAAGAGTCCCAGAGATCTTGATTTAAAGCTTATACAATCTTTCACGTTGACCCCCTCCAGTTTTGAATGACACTTCTAGGAAGTGAATTTTATTTTATGGTAGCCCTCCACCACCTTGAATCATACTTATGCTTTTATCTAGTGAAAATTTATGGAAGAAATATTTCTACTCATTTATTTGAAATAACACTGCAACTAAAAAAGAGAACCACACTTGACCCCCAACATTAGACTTGTCAACTTCTTAAAAGGACCTGACCTGACACTAAATGTGAACTGAAAATCTGATTTCAGTACAGACAAAATATAGAAATTTAAAGCAACAATGACAAGTATGCCAAAATAGTTAAGGAGATTTGAGAATTCAGCCCTTTATTAGAAAAACCCAGTGTTGTTCAAATGGTATTCAGTAATGTACCTAGGAATGAACAGCTTTATTTCCAGAAAGAGTTTTTGACTGACTGAAATGGTCAAAACATATCACATGAGCCACAGGCAATTGGGATACATTTCACATAATAGCCATACTTTGTATCTACATTTAGCCAACAAATCTATTCAATATATAAAAATACTTAATTTTCTGTGAATATTGTTCATTTCTTTATTATCATCAAATATTTTTTGAGTGCCCACTACTTGTAATGCCAGGGTCCTTCCCTTTTTCAAAGAATGGTATAGTCTCACATCTTATTCCTCTTTTATACATAATTTCTGCTGTATTTTATTTGGGAAGAGGAAAATTTAATGTCTCAAAGGTTTATTAAGGAACAGCACAGATTCTGTCCAGAATTAGCAGTTTTAATATTTTGAAGTTCATTTTTTACTCTTCAGCAGTATTGGCCCAAATGCAAAGATTCTGATACACACAAACTAACCATACTGGCTCTAAAAGTAGCAATGGGCACTTTCAAATCCATAATAAATTCAGACCAGATGCTCATGGATCCATAAGAAAAACCTTCTAAAAAGGGATTACTTAACCCCCTGCCAAAAAAAAACAAAAAACAAAAAACTTCAAACCTAGTTATCCCTAAGGGAATATCTGACAGTTTGGTTCAGCCATAGTCACATCTCATAGTCTCATGAGCCATTGTAACTGACCTGCAGTAGATGATGCCTACCAATGATAGACGTAAGTTAAATAGGAGAGCTGCTATCTGGATGTGTCTTGTGTCCTGGTGACAAGTGGACACTCCAGGAGCAAATTTAGTTCTGCAAGAAAACTAAACTCTCTCTGTAGAGAAAGCTCTTTCCAAGCATCAGATATAATTACTAGGTCATGGGCAATCTACTCCCCACTGGTTACCAAGACAGTGGATTTTTCAAACATTGCCTCCATGGGTTACCATTGTTTCAAGTACCATGTAAGAAATGTTTGGCTTTTATATCCAAATTCAGGTTTCTTTGGTGTCTATACTGAATATTTGAAACCTGGCTCAGAATTTTTCAGCATCAAACCAGTGCCAGTAACAACAGTTTAGGTAGAGTGATTTTCTTTTTAAATTCTGTAGAAAAAGACTTCTGATTCCTTGCTTTTATTTCATATTTTGTGAATTTCTTTTTTCTTACAAATTCTCCTTACATAAATCCTTTTATCAGTTTGGATGTTTAGAAGAAGCAAACCAAAACCAAATCCATTATTTTTCTGTCTAGGAAACTTTAATTGGTCTCTGGATAACCCAAGGCTATCAAAGACTTTTAGAAAGCAGCCTTGAAATTCTCTTCAGAGGAACTAGATGCAAGTAAAGTTGTTAGTAAACAATTTTTTTCCCCTTTAGATGGATACATTTCTTTGAATTTGATGGAGTATATTTTCATAACCCCATCTAGCCTCAGACATGTCCTAGCTGTGTGATCCTGGGCAAGTAAGTCACTTAACCCTGGTTGCCTCATTTTCCTCATCTTAAAAATGAACTGGAGAAGGAAATGACAAACTTCTCCAATGTCTTTGCCAACCTCAGAAGGGGTCACAGAGACTCAGACATAACTGAAATGACTGAACGACAACAAACATTTTAGTCAAAATGTTTTATCCTGTTCTCATTTATATTTTTTTAGCTCTATCTCAAATTTTATTATAAACAATAAAATGTTTACCCTTTCAAAAATTTCTCTATAATTTATCATTTACATCATTATGAGACAACATGGTACAAGGCCTATTTAAATCCTGCCTCCAACACTTACTAGTTGTGTAATCCTAGACAAGTCACTTAACCTCTCTGAGATTCAACATCCTCATCTGTAAAACGGGGATGATTATAGCACCTACATCATGGGATTCAATAAGTATCAAAAGAGATAATGTATGAAGTTCTTTGCAAACCTTAAGGTGCCATGTAAATGAACTGTCATCATTATGGTCATCATTGCAAGGCAAGAGATAGGAGATGACACAAGATAAGCAGGTCAAATCACCACCACTACCTTTGTTCCAGCCACAATTGAGTTGGCCCAAGACCTCAAGCCCAAGGGCCCCAGGAATAGCAGCAACCTCCCAACCTGCCCCAACCAAAGGCCCTGCTTGCAGCTGCATTTTGCTCCATCCCTTGATCACCATCATCCAGGGGATCAACCTCCAGATGCAAGCTAGTGACTTTCTACAAGTTCTTCAGCCCCACCCTCCTTTGAATCCACAACTACTGGTGATTTGAGAAAGAATGCTTTTGCCACAAATTCTGTGGTACTATCCAATGGTTCAACATAAGAGGTAGATAAGATTTTATCAATGGAAATAACATCATAGCAGATATTTTATCATCTTCTTTGCTGCTGCACTCTAACAATTTCGGGGTCTTTTCATCTGACTTGCAGCAGAAGCCTACTACATTTATTGTGTCCCTCTCTTACAATGGTTCTCAACCTTCCTAATGCCGTGACCCTTTAATACAGTTCCTCATGTTGTGGTGACCCCCAACCATAAAATTATTTTCGTTGCTACTTCATAACTGTAATTTTGCTACTGTTATGAATCATAATGTAAATGTATGATATGCAGGATATATTTTCATTGTTACAAATTGAACATAACCCACAGGTTGAGAACCACTGCTGTCTTAGAATGTGAGCTCCTTGAGAGCAGAAACTGTCATTCTTTTCTATCTGTAACCCCAACATTTAGCACGTGTTTTGTGCATGTTGTTGTTCTGTTGTTTCGGTTGTGTCTGACTCACCACAATCTCATTTTGGGGTTTTCTTGACAAAGATACTGGAGTGGTTTGCCATTTCCTTCTCCAATTAATCTGACAGATGAGGAAAATGAGGCAAGCAGGGATTAGTGACTTATATAGGGTTACACATCTAGTAAGTGTCTGAGGCTGAATTTGAACTCATGAAAATTAGTCTTCCTGATTCCAAGATGACTTCTGTCCACTTCACTACCCCACTGTCCCTAGCTTTGTGTATGGTAGGCACTTAAAAAGTGTTTTTTCATTCATTCACTGCTTTTAATCACCATGGGTGCAAACAATTGGTGCCCCAAAAGATGACTTTTGATGAGGATCCCTCTAGGGTTCAAGATTAGTAGAAAGTAGAGCAGCAAATAATTCAGAGAAACTGGATATGATTTATATTAGTTTTATTTTTCATTTCAAGACATTGACAAGAGACTGTAACATAATAATCAATGAGTAATATGATCCCTATTTAGTTTTCTGGAGAGTTTTATTTTATATTGCACATTAATCTTGCCTGAATTTCCAAGTTCATGTGCTCCCATCCCTCTTGACACTGAAGAACGAAATTTTAACATTACATTTCAATTCTAATAAAATGTCTTACATGTGAATATAACGGTAGCCCTCCATCTTGCAATATTGTTGGCATGATAAAAGTCTACTCTATAGAGTGAAATTTTAAGAATTGATACATATATTATGGGACTTTTTTACTTGCCAACAAGCACAAATCAGCATTTCCACTCAGCTGCAAAAATGTCTTGATTTTTTGCCTCAACTAAACAAACAAAAAATATGGAACGCTAAGTGATGGCACTTTAAAGTTTAAAGTGCATTAACATAGACAAAAATTTAGTTAAAGCATAGTTGCCAAGGAGTTAAAGGGCCAAAGTTCTAGAACTAGATTTATTATTTGTTAGCTGTGACCTCTGGAAAGTCTTTTCAAACCTCTGAAACCAACTCACTTAAAGCCTCAACTGTCAAAAAAATAATAAATAACCAGATGAATAAACAAATGAATAAATAGATAAATCAATGACTGATATTTGTGTGTATGTGAGTGCCATTATAGTCAGACTACTTACTTTATGTAGTTAGTGTATAAAATGTGATTCGAGCAAAAGTGATTTGAAAACAGAAAAGCACTATGTAAAGTAAGGTACTTTTATGATCATAAATATTAATTCATCATCACCATTACTCAAGGACTTGTTTATATTTCTTTTGATAAGCAGTTGAGTGGTACAGTGGGTAGAATGCTAGACCTGGAAAGCACCTGTTTAACCCTAGGCAAGTTATTTAACCATGGTCTGCCTCAATTTTCTGGGCTGTAAAATGGGGATAATAGTAACATCTACTGCCCTACGGTTGTCATAAGGATAAAAAAAATTGTAAGATACTATACAAATCTTAAAGCTCTATATAAATGCTAACAATTATTATTACTGCTAATAAAGAGATTCATATTTTTATGCTGTTTCATAAAAAGTTACATTTTCATTGAAGTAAAACTTAAATACCTTCTCATTCATTTGCTTTCTTACTGATAAAAGTAACTGTGGCTATTTCTACAGAATGCCAAACTTGCTGCTTGGCTGAATCAAATTAATAGTAAAAATCAATTTTGGAAGTTTTAAGGTAAACCAGGGGTGGAGAACCTTCAACCTCAAGGCCACATGTGGCCATCTAGGTCCTCAAAAATCCTTCACAGAAGTTGTGATTCAGTCAGAGGGCGCACCTGAGGACCCAGAGGGCCACATGAGGCCTTGAGGCTGCAGGTTCCCTACCCCTCTACCAAACTTTTCAACTGGTTATGGTGGAAACATTTTGAATATATTGGATGAGGTATCATAAATTATTAAGTAAATATGTGGTGTCATAACTTCAGGATCCTGTGAATGTTATGTTCACCATTTGTGTTTGCCATTTACCAAATCTCCCTCCAGTGATGAATATTATTGTACCTTCCATTGAGGAGGCTCTTCTCAACCAACTGCTCCAACAAATCTACCAGTACACTTAAGGCCTTCCTTTAAGCCTTTGAAAATGTGGTGGATATCCCTGGTCATTCATTCATTCATTAATCTATTGATTTATTTAATTTTTGTTCATTTATTTATTGTCTTTCTATCTTGATATGTGGCCACTGTATGAATTACTATAATAAAGTCAGTCTATGAATTTACCATTCACCGCCTCTAAAATGGAAAGAAAATATGTGGGCTTTCATTTTTTTGCAACTGGAAAATTATCCAGTAAATACAATGATATAACTAGGACCCAATTAGTGCAAATAACAAATCCTTTTCCCTGATCACATTATTTGAACTTGCATGGCATAATTTAGTTAGGTTATAAGCAATAACCATTTTCACATCATTATAACTTCAAATAGTGAAAATGAAAAAAGCCTGTGACCACTTCAGAGGATTCATTATTTGCACTAATCTGGACCTGGCTGTACTTACTATTTTGTGTGACATATAGTGTATACTCCTAAAACCTTTTGATCCCATGATTCTTTCATATCCCCATTACACACACACACACACACACACACACACACACACACACACACACACACACACACACACGAAAAAGAATCTTAAATAGAATTCGTGTTTCTTTTGTGGGCACTTTTAACCTGTAGGAATCTAATTTTTTCTAAAGAAGACCTTTCATGACTAACACAGGGTTTGCATATCAGCCCTTGGTCAGTTCAGCCTGGTTGCCTATTTATGTTGTAAGAGAAGAGGGGGTGGAGGAAGCAAATCTGAAATCAGCTTTCCTTTGTGAAAGCAGAGCCAGCACAGCAAATCAAACAAGGTCCACAAATTGCTGTGGAGGAAGGGTTAGGCAGGTGAAACCAACATCAGTTAAGCAGAGGAATCATAGATTCAGAGCTGAGGAGTGTTTTGTATCTTTGAGTTTTGCACATTTTACCATACTTCTCCTAGAGAAAACCATTATCATAAGCATATATGAAGACAGAGAGAATTGAAGGGATGTGAGTTTCAGGAAAGAAGGCTCTTAAAAATACTGATTTGGGAAAAAAATGCCTTTGTTTATTTTCTTTTCCCCTTTACTGGTTTATTAAATATGTGTCCACGCTCTCACATGCAGCTCCAGCCCAGCATTTGACTTTCTGAAATGACAGAGAAGATGCTATAACCGACCAGGTGAGTGAATGATCTCCCTTAGAGAGGTTATTTTAGATCCTATTGCTTTTCAAATCTCTTTTCACCTCTTAAGCTACATGTGACTTTAAGCTCACTTAAAAGCAAACGCCCCTGGTTGGTGCATACCACATTTGTTTGCCTGCTTCTGCTGTCTACATGTTTATGTCCTGAAGGTTATCTCTACCATCTTCCTCTCATATTTGTTCTGCCCTCTTTATGTCTAATGCTCTCACTTAAACTTGGTGTATTGCTGATTTTAGATATCTTGTTTTCTGGGCTACTGCTGGCATTATGTCGGTGCTGGAATACCAAGCTGGGAACTCTCTTCATCTTTGATGGTCACTCATTCATTCAAATGTCAACCAAATATCATCTATAGGGCAAGCAAGTCAACCTAACTGAACCCCAAGGCAACTTGAAGCAAATACAGTAGGTGGAATTGCCAGGCAGGCCAAACCACCTCCAATCTCTAAAATACCACCTCCCCTCAAACCCTAATGGAGATAGCCAGGAGCCTCTATCCAGGTGCCTTGGGAATAACAGTGTCTCCTATTCCTCTGGCCCTGTGGCCATTTTGAAGGGAGCAATTACTATGTAGAAGGGGCCTACATTCTTCACTTACTCCCATCACCAACTTCTGGGTAACTTCCACTAATAGGCAGGTTAAGTCCAAGAACCTCAGGAGTAACAGTACCTGTCAGACCACCCATCTTATTTCCAGCTCAGTCCTTCAAGGCATAATCCCAAGAAGTACATCCTGTGAAGATGAAATCTGTCATCTATTTCTGTGAGTATTGTAGCCATAGCTGCTGAAGACCCAGAAAAGAAAGTCCTGAGAAAACATCAAACTCCTCGGCACTGTCAAATGGTTCAATATCTCAAACTGATGTGATTTGAAAATCAGTGGAAATGACGTTAGAGAAGATATATTGTCATCTGTTTTGCTATGACACCTTTAGGATCATAAGTGCTTTCCTGATTTGTAGCTGAAAGCTTCCATGTGTTTAATCTCCCCATGAGGATGTGAGATCCTTGAGGACAGAGGCTATATTGCCTTTCTATTCATGCCCCCCCTAATTAATGCAGTGCTTTGTACAGAGTAAGCATTTAAATATCTCTTCATTCGCTCATTCATCAATTCATTTATATAAAACTTTCTTTTTCTTTATCTGAACCAATGGTGGGGAGGATCAATGGTAAGGTACATAAAACAGAAACCAGAAGGGATGTTTATGCTTTTGCTTGAAAAGATAAAAATAACAATACTGAGAATTTACATACTTTTATACAAATAATGAAGTCATACTTTAAAGACCTTCAGTTATTCAGTCAATATACATTTATTAAGTGCCTTCTATGTTCCAGGAACTCTGTTAGACACTGGGGATACAAAGACAGAAAAGACAATGACCTTGCTTTGCAGAAGCATCCATTGAAGAATGGGGAAAGGAACAGTGCTAATAGAAAAGTAAATACAGAAGAGATACAGAATAGATAAGAAGTCATTTCTGGCACCAGGCTTTCCTGGCAATTGGAGGAGGAAGCAGGATAGGCTTTCATAGGAGGCAGTATTTGAGCTGAGCTTTGAAGAAAGCCAGGAAAGACATTCTGGATATGGAGGGTGAGGGGGGAACCTGAGCAACATCACAGCAATAGGAGGTGCAATGTCCCACATGGAGAACACCAAGGAAGTCAATTTGAGTGGAGGATACAATGCCAAAAAATAGAGCAATATTCATTAAGTCTGTTGAGATCGCTTGGAGTCAGATTGTTTTGAGCTTTAAAAGGCAAATGGAGAAGTTTGTTTTTCATCCTAGAGACCACCAATGGGACTTACCAAGTAGGACTATAACATGATGAAAACTGTGCTTTAGAAATACCCTTTTGTCCTAATGTGGGGGAAATTCTTGAACTTTCCAACACTTAACTGCTGGCCCTTTGCTCAATTTCTTTCTGCTTTCAATTCCAGTCTTTGACCGGAGGGTATTACATGTTTAAACAGACAAAAGGTCAGTTTTGTTCCCTAAATCTGGCCTATACCCTGCCACCTCAAAGCATGCATGGTGTTGCAAAAAGATTGTTGGATCTGTAGTCAGAATATCTGGGTTCAGATCACTAGCTTTGTGACCTTGGGCAAAGCATTTAATCTCTTTAAGGCTCAGTTTCCCCATCTGTAACATGAGAGGAGGGATGAATGAGATGACCCATAAGGTCCTATCCAGCTGGGAATCTATGATCCTCTCAACCTTACACTTTTACAGTGGGGGAGAGAAGTCATTGAGTATTTTGATTCTTAAAGGAAGAATCTAAAGATTCTTTTTGTCTTTTTGTCTCTTATTATCAGCAGTTAAGGTCAATATGCCAAAAAGTATTCAGCTTAATTCACATCGATTAAGTACCTACTAGATACATAGGCGGAGAAGCAGAGTTGTGTAGTGGGTAGAAGGCTGACTTTGGAGTTAAAAAGGCCTATATACTGACCTGAATCATTTCGTCCTTTACATTCATGCAGCACGTTACCCTCCGCTGCTGTCATGGTGCAGGAAAGAGCCAATGTACCACTCATATCTGTATCATATTCTGTATCATACCTGTGAGTTCTTTAAGTGCTAGGATTGGGAAAGAAATGGGATATTTGTTATCCCCTGCAGTGATTCTCAACCTTCCTAATGCCGCGACCCTTTAATACTCGTATGTGGGCGTATCTGCATGTTGGCAGACCTGCCTGGAGACAGAGGAGCAGTGTCTCAGTTCCTAAGACCATCGGAAATATGTTTTTAAGTCTATGAATATAGAATAAGTTGTTTCCTAGTCAACCATCAGTGTGTTTGAGTTCAGATCTGTGTACAACTCCTTATCATAAAGACTTATGTATGTAATAACTCAAAAATTTGTATAGAACCTAGATTCACAATCATGCATATCTCATGGCTTACCCATTATGTAAAGAATGCAATAATCCTGGCTTTAAAACAAAGAAACTGAGACTCAGAGGTTAAATAATATGCTTAGTAAATGCCAGTAGCTATTAGACTGAGAACTGAACCCAGATCTCCGGGTATCTAGCCCAGTTTTTTTCTTCTACACTCCTTGCTGCCTAAGACTTAATCAGACTTAGCTTCCTACCAGTAAATATATACTCACAATTTGTATTTTAAAAATCATCCTTTAGTCCCTTGTCCTCTTGTTGTTCTCTTTTTTTTTAATTCAGCAAAAACATTTTTGGGTAGTGATTTTTCCTTTTGTCTATCATGTTTTGTTTTTCAAAATGACTGATTTTCTGGATCGCTGAGTCTAATTTTGTTTAATTATAGTTTGGAAATTTGTACTGAATCCCAGATGCCAGTGGTGGATACTTTTTAAAAGAAAAAACTATTTAAATGTGAAGATGCACAGGGTTGGCTTTTTCTTTTCTATTTTTTTGTTTGCTTTTTGAGAAGGAAAAATTGAAATAGAACATGAAAAAAATGTAATGAAATGCTGCTCAGGTGCTAAGGCTAGTCAAGTTTTATTTTTCAATGTAGGGAAAAAATTAAAATTACAAATAACTCTGCAGGCAATGGAAAGACACATAATTGGCATAAGTAGACTGAAATACATTACCAACAGCAATTTGCGTTTAAAAAAATGCTACTGAAGACATGCATAATCAGAAAAAATGGTGGGCAAAAATGAAATATAATAGATGGACAGCTAAGGTGGTGCACTAGTGTGCCCATTATGTTAAAAGAAACCAATAGACAGGCCTCTCACATGTTGGTTACATCCTATATGGAGGGTTCTTGAATAAATATGAACAAGAAGTATAGAAGATGAGAAGTCATAGAGAGGTAGCCATCTTCATCAGTGAGGGAATGCTCACACTTGTGAAATCCACCAACATTCCAGTGTTGTCAGAAGAATTCACTTTTATGACTTATTTAATTCAATTTAGTGAGCACTTATTAAGTACCTTCTACATACACTGAAAACAGAAGGAGCAAAAAAAAGGCTTTTAAAAAACTCATTCCTATAATTAAGAAGCTTACATTTTGCTAGGTGGGAAAAGAGGTTATATAGTATACCCAAAAATAAATATATAGCAAAGTGGTATGATGGGGATGAAGGAGGGATAGGAGGGAGGGAGGGAGAAAGAATGAATGAATTCTAGGAAAATTTGAGAACAGAAAGGATGCTTTTAGTGGGTTAATCAGGAAAGGATTCATGAAGGAGATGGCACCGAAAGTAGGTCTTGAAATAAGCTGAAGAGTTTGAAAGGTTGGAATGAGGAAAGAATACATTCTGAAGATGGCAGAGGAAGGAGAGGATTGTTGACCTGTAACTAATTCGTGTCAAAAATGACATGTTGAGCATGGGAAACAACTAGTAGTCCAGTTTATAGAGTTCATGAAGGGAAACCATGTGAGAAAAAGCTGGAAAGGTAGTATTTAGCTGCATTGTAGGGGGCATCAAATTTAAGGTGAAGGAATTTGTATTTTATTTTATAGGCAATTAAATAAGAAGCCTTAGATCATTTAAACATTCCTCAGAGTGGCAAGATGATTCTTAAGTCAGCCCTCTTCACCTTTACTATTTCAGGTATGGTACTGTTCATAAATTTAAAACAAAGTGTAAAATTTACAGTAAATCTTATTTGTGATTTCTGATAAGGTGAGATTCCACATATCAGATGGGCATGATTTAGTGACACTCATCTAATCTATTGTAATGAAGCTACTTAAATTTTCTTTAAAATTTAAATCTGTAAATCTGTACTTCCCCTTTTGAGTGGCCCTGCCAGTCTTATTCTAAAACACACACACACACACACACACACACACACACACACACACACACACACACACACACACGCCCCTCTAGTCTGATTGATTAAATTTGGACAATTAAAATGATAAAATCTACACCATATATTCTTGAATCTTCCAAAGTATTGTTTAGTTCAAACAGATGCACAGGTGTGCCTCCTTTACGTAATAGCAGTGTCGATAGAATTTTTGTGAATCAAATTATACTAGCTTCTGACATTCTAACAATTTAAAAGTTTCTCTGTCCCCAGTACTTCCTCAAATCCTGAGCTATAAACAAACACTTAAATATGTTAGCAGGAGGTTTATGTTTAAAGAAAACCAGCTGTGAATGCTTTCTTAAAGAGAAGAACCTTTTAGTAATGTAGTAATTACACCATAATTGATCTGGTTTATAGCCTTAAAATTTTGTATAAATATTGTTCAAAAAGACATTTACAGAGTTTTATTTTCAGATTTTTAATTAAAAGGAAGCACTCAATTTTATGTACACACACATATACATACATATATTTATGTGCATATATACACTGGCCTTTTGCTACATTTCTTCACAGACTTTTAGCAGACCTGAACATTTTTTCATACCATACAACAAGCTATTTATTGCCTTGAGGGAATAAGATCCCTCACCTTGAATACAGTCATTTCCTTATCACTAAATGAAACCTTTAGGAAATCTGACTCTTTATCTTAAGGTTAATCAGTCTAAAAATAATCAAGCTGGAGATATGCTATATCATAATTAAGAGTGATCTTAAATCAGACACCCACGGTGAAGGAGCATATATTCCCATGAGAAGATGAAAGGAATTTTGGAAATCTTAATTAACTTTGTAGACTCAGTGGGGTGACATAGAGGGGAACAAAAAAATGACATGAAAAGATTCTTGTTTTTAAAAATCCAGTACTTTTTAGTTTCCTTTATTGTTTATTATGTTTGTTTGAGACAAAGAAAATGTTTCTGTTTGGCTCTCTGGCTGAAATAAATGAACAAAGTGGTGATGCATTTGAAAATGAATTTCTTCCATGTAAGTTTGTGCATTTTGTTGTTATTGTTCAAAGCACTTCAAATTAATGTATAAGAATACTTATTTTAGGGGCAGCCGGGTGGTGCAGTTAATAGAGTACCAGCCCTGGAGTCAGGAGGACCTGAGTTCAAATCCAGCCTCAGACACTTAACACAAAAACTAGCTGTGTGCCTTGGGCAAGTCACTTAACCCCAACTGCCCTCC
>CM053582.1:304386857-304423894 GCA_028627135.1 Pseudochirops cupreus
GAGAAAATATGCAACTCAAAAAAAATTTAATAAATTAAATTAAAAAAAAAAACAAGAAAGTCCTCTATTTCATTGAATGTCCATATTTTCCCCTGAACTATTATACTCAGTTTTGCTTAGCAGGTGATACTTGGTTTTAATCCTAACTCCTTTGACCTTTGAAATATCATAATCCAAGCCCTTTGATCCCTTAATGTAGAAGCTGTTATGTTATCCTGTTTGTGTTTCCATAATACTCAAATTGTTTCTTCTTGACTGCTTGTAATATTTTCTCCTTGACCTGGGAACTGTAGAATTTGGCTATAATGTTCCTAGGAGTTTTCTTTTTGGGATCTTTTTCAAGAGGCAATCAGTGAATTCTTTCAATTTCTATCTTGCCCTCTGGTTCTAGAGCAGTGGTTCTCAACCTGTGGGTTATGTTCAATTTGTAACAATGAAAATACATCCTGCCTGTCAGATAGATTCATAACAGTAGCAAAATTATAGTTATGAAATAGCAACAAAAATAATTTTATGGTTGGGGGTCACCACAATATAAGGAACTGTATTAAAGGGTTGTGGCATTAGGAAGGTTGAGAACTAGTGTTCTACAGTATCAGGGCAATTTTCCTTGAGAATTTCTTGAAGTATGATGTCTAGGCTCTTTTTTTGATCATGGCTTTCGGGTAGTCCAATAATTTTTAAATTATCTCTCCTAGATCTATTTTCCAGGTCAGTGGTTTTTCCAATGAGATATTTCACATTGCCTTCCATTTTTTTCATTTGTTTGGATCTGTTTAATAGTATCTTGATTTCTCATAAAGTCATTAGGATCCATTTTCTCCAATCTAATTCTGAAGGAATTATTCTCTTCAGTGAGTTTTTGAAATTCATTTTCCATCTGACCAATTCAGCTTTTTAATGCATTCTTTTCCTCATTGGCTTTTTTGGGTCTCTTTTGCCATTTGAGTTAGTATATTTTTAAGGTGTTATTTCCTTCAGTATTTTTTGGGTCTCATTTAGCAGTCTGTTGACCCACTTTTCATGATTTTCTTGCATCATTCTCATTCCTCTTCCCAATTTTTCCTCCAGTTCTCTTACTTGATTTTCAAGATCCTTCTTGAACTCCTCCTCCATCTCCTGTAACTAGTCCATATTTTTTTGGAGGCTTCTGAGGCAGAAATTTTGACTTTGTTGTCTTCTTCTTGTTCCATATTTTGATCCTCTTTGTTCCCAAAAAAAGGTTCTATGGTCTGATTGTGCTTCCTCTGTTTGGTCATCTTGCCAGCCAATTACTTAACTTTTGAGCTCTTTGTCACAGTAGAACTCTGCTTCCAGAGTGGAGAGAGCTGTGTCTCAAATTTCTGGTGCTTTTGCAGTTGTTGTCAAGCTGTTGTTGGAGCTATAAGGAGAGCACCCTCTTGACAGCCACCACAAGGTCTGGCATGTTAGTATTCCTCATCCCAGGACTACCACCCAAGACGGTGACCCAGATCCAAGCAGTACAAAGCTAGAGTGATTACCTCTGAATGGTCACTTGGTCCCCCTACAATCTGCAGGCCAGGAGCTCCAGAGGCAGCTAAATGGCAGCAACTGCTGTTACTGCCGCCACTGCCACCTCTGTTGCCCCACGGGCAGGGGCTGGACCATGCTCTTCTCTCACCCAATTCCAAAAAAGTTCCCTACTGACCTTTTACTTTCTCTTTGGAGTTTATCATTTCAGAAGTCTAGAAACTGACACAGCTGCTGGCAATTCACTCTCCTGAAGTCATAGGGCCACACTTGAGGACCTAGAGGGCCACTAGCGGCCTTGAGGCTGTAGGTTCTCCACCCCTGGTTTAGAGATAGGCCTGCCCCATGGGTGGGGCCTTTTTAGTTGGTTGCTTTTGTAACAGAGTCTTTCTGGAGGCTGGCCCTGGAAGAGGGATCTTGTTGCTGGTCTTCCCCAGGGGTGGTTGCTGTGGAAATAGCATCTCTCTGCTGGCATGTCCTGGTGGCAGGGTCTCCCTCTTGGTCAGCCCCAGGGTACAGCTTTACCTCTTGTCAGCAGTGGGGTCAAGGCTTCCCTGGTGGCTTGAGCTGGTGGTGGGGTTTCTGGGGTGGAGCTTTGCTGCATTGTACAGACTGCTCATTTGCCTAGAGGGTTGCTGATTTAAAGAGGGCAGGTCTTGCTACTGGATTGACCCAGACTTGGAGTCCTGCTGAAGGTCCCCTGTGATGAGACTGGATATTGCTATTGCTCTTGGACCTCTCACCCCTCCCACTTCACTGAGACAGACCTCTCCTGCTGTTCTGGTAAGCTGCTTCCCTGCTCCTAGATCAATTTGGAGGTGACTTTCTAGTTACTTGGAGGGGAATTTGGGAGGGCTTCAGAGGGTTCCTTCCTTACTCTGCCATCTTGGCACTGGAAGTGAAATCTATCATTCTCAAGGTTCTTACGCTATCTTCTAAAACTTACACCCTACAACTCCTTGAGCTGAACATTCTGATCCACCTAGGACACTCTAATCACAATCTTTGGCAGTAACCCTGAATGTACTCATTTTGTGACCTTGGTTCTTCACTTTATGGCATATTCTTCCCCCATTTTCTACCTTATTAAAGTGCTAAGCATCATTCAAGGATCACTTTTAAAGTTTTACTGTCTCTATGAAGACAATCCACAATGGTTTCTTCTCCTCTGAGTCTCTTGTCATTATCACTCATTTAGCACTTTGGCATTTTAGGATAGACTTTTAAATTTTATCAGTGAGCAAATCTCCCCATATGGAAATTCTTCACAACAAAGGGTGGCAACTCAACTTTGCATCAGAGAAGATACGTTTGTGTCTTTGCTTAATAAATGCCCACTTGTTACAGGCATTAAATATAGTAAATATTACTTTGATACAAAACCATGGAACCTGTGGCCTATAGGCCACATGCAACCTTCTAGTTCCCCAAGTGTGGCCCTTTGACTGACTCTAGACTTCACAAAACAAATCCCTTTAATAAAAGAATTTGTTCTATAAAACTGGGACTCAGTCAAAAGGCCACACCCAAGCACCTAGAAGGTCACAAGTGGCCTCAGGATCGCAGAATACAACCTCCCCCAACCCCACTGCTTTAAACCCAAAGCCCAACAGGGAGGCTCAACCCCTAGTCAAAGCAATATAGTGCTACATAATGATTTGCCACATATGACTGTTGATTGCCAGATAATTTTTCATGTGAATATGTCTTATTAAATGATACTTGT
This sequence comes from Pseudochirops cupreus, assembly GCA_028627135.1. Taxonomy (NCBI): domain Eukaryota; kingdom Metazoa; phylum Chordata; class Mammalia; order Diprotodontia; family Pseudocheiridae; genus Pseudochirops; species Pseudochirops cupreus. The sequence continues at coordinate 304,390,075 of CM053582.1, forward strand.
GGGTAGAAAGCAAGCATCGAAATCAGGAAAATCTGGGTTTAAGCCTCATCTCTGCCATCTACTTGCTATGTGATCTTGGAAAAGTCACTTAACCTCTCAGTTAGCCCAGAAAAATGTCAAAGACTGCAAAGTTGAAGAACCAATTTCTATTGTAGAGGAAGTTTGCTCACTGGGAATTCCCAATGTCATTAAAATCATATCTAGTAAAACAAACAAACAAAAAATAATTTACCCAATTATTAAAAGGTCTTTTAGGACAGAGATCATATCTTTGATCTTATTGAAAATACATTATCCCTCTATGTTGCACATAGCAGGGATTCAATAAATATGTGTACATTGACTAAGAGATATAGAAGAACTAAAGAGTAAAAACTTTACACTTTGAGGGTAGCAAGGATTTTAAGCATATCAACGATCATGCTGCCTATGACATATCAAAGATTATACTGTCCAAAATACAGCAATAACATCCATCATATCTAAATGGACTATTTTAATACATGTATATATGATAATAAATTTGAAAATATTGATGACCATAAAACAATAAGGAAATGCCTATATCCTAGGGTTGGTTTATATAGAATTGGTAATTGCAAGAGTTGGTTTATATAGAATGAAAATAACTGATCCAATGTTGGTATTCATGTTTGTGCCATTAGATAGCTATATATAATAATCTCTATTTTGTAGAATAATTTTCTCATTAAAAATCAGCTCCTAGCAGGCAGGGGTTTTGTCTCCAAGTAGTATTTACTGTATTTGATGCCTGTAACAAGTGGGCTTTTATTAAATGCTCTTAGATGTTGATATGGACTTACATTGACGCACCAAGCATTCTGTGCAACATCTATTTTGCCTAGTTTATTCCATAGGCCACATATGGAAATCAGTTCAGACTTGTACATTCCAGACTCACAAAATGATCTGTGCTGTATTACCGAGACCAGGAAAACAACAAATAAAAGACTACACAGCATATGGTTTCTTCAAATTTCCTTGTAGGAGGTCACATTATAATTTTAAAACTTTAACTTACTGTACCGGCAGTTTCAATATCTTATCTTATATGATAATGCACAAGTGTTTATTAAATTTTTAATTGCACTCTTTAAAAGGCTCAAGTGTAAATACAATAAAACATCATTAATTAAAGATTTTGAAACAACTCACAGCAATAACAATAAAATATGTGAATAAAAACCAACATAAAACAGCAATGCACAGTATAATTATTTTTGTATGGGTCCTTCTCCTCCTTATCAAATGACAATTACTGGTATACTTATTATGATTTTGCTGGATTATAAATCCACTGAAATCAAGAAATAGGTCGATTTCTATCACTGTATTGAAAAACTTTGTCTTGAAGACGCCTATTAAATCTTTTGCTGGAAATATAATTTTCTGAGTTAGGGAACTCCCAGTCAGGAAACTCTCTCTGCCTAAGTATATTATTACCTGTTTTTGCAATTTATTGGCTTAAGAGACGTGATTGGATCATGGAGAGTAAAAGTGACTTATCTAGGTTCACAAAGTATGTGTCAGAATCACAACTTGAACCCAGATCTTCTGACTCCTTCGGCCTGTGTAACTATCTATATACAAGGCCACACTGTATTTCATCTTGCCCATAACAGATGCCTAATAAATATCTATTGAATTGAAAAGAACTGAATTGAATTTCTTGACCCAAGAAGCTCCTTATGGGAACTTTTATAAAAACAATCCAGGTCATTCCAATGTCCACGTAGGGAAGGGAGGACTCTAAGTCAATGTTATGACCAGTTAGAAAGCCCAAAAATATTGCAGATAAATATGAAAAACATTTCGTCTAATCTGCAGGTCCCAGCTAATCTCCCTTTCTTGGAAAGTTTCCTAATTTCTGTTGCCTCCCCTTCATTCTCTGTGCATTGAGTTTTGAGCACTGTGTTTTATCATAAGCCATTAATTTTGACTGAAATTAGTGGTACTCACTTGCTGAGCGTACATAAAGAATGATTAGAAAAGTTAGCATTTATGTTTCACTTTCAGGTTTCAGAAGTACTTTACATATGTTACCTTATTTGCTATTATTAGTCTCATTTTACAGATGAGAAAATTGAGAATGAAAGAAGTTCAGGAACTTGATGTGAGTCCCAGGATTATGAAGTTTATCTGAGGAATGCTTGGAATTCTGGTCTTCCTGATTCAGGTCTAGTACTCTCTCCACTGTGCCATACCACTGTGTGGGAGCTAAAACAAGAAGACATGGTACCTGCCCTCACAAAACATATAATTTAAAAACCCTTCCACCTGAGATGAGTCTTTCCCCAAAGAAAAGAACAATCTCTATCTTGAACCATAAAGCTGTCAAGACTGTCTTTACAGATATGACTTGAGAAGAAACCTTCTCTAGGAATTACTGCTTGAAATTACATAAGGCAAATTGATCCAAGAGCCAAATTTATTTCTCCACAACCTTTCAGAAATGACCAAATTCAACACACTGTAAAAACAGGAAGTACTACATTCCATTTATAGCACCCACTAGAAAAAGGCTCATTTTTAATCATATTGGGATTAAACATCTCCTACCCACTAATTCTTAGATCCATAAAGCATTTTAATATTATTTAAAATTATATTCCACAAGCTTAGAGATATCTCTTTTCCCAAATGAAATTTCCATGTAATTTTTCATTCAATATTAGTGTTCCCTCTTTTATTAAAAAGCTTATAAATAATAGATGCCACATATTTTGAACTTGATAAATGTATTAAGTCATCCCCAAATGGTTTAATTGAATGGAATCTACTACATTTCATTGTTATATTGGAAGAACAGCCTAAGAACTATAAGCACAGCTTTCTGGCATCTGTTAGTTATAACTTGGGAATTTGGGATATGGTTCTTTCCCTGTTCTGGTGAAAGTAGAATCTTTATTCCCTTACTTATTTAGTAAGGACTGGATAAATGTCCAGCATGGAAAGGCAAATGGAGATAAGAATAGCTCATATTTCACCTAAAAAAAATTAGATGCTATAAAAGATATTTTTCACAAGACATCTTCTTCTTTCACTAACTTGCACTTTTATATTTAGAATGAGAACAAATAGTAAAAAATGAAAAATCAAGGCAATGTGGTAAAATGTGAACATCTAAAAGAGACTGTTGTTTTCTCCTCATCTGCCCCATCCCCAACTTAAATAATGGTAATTGAAGCAATGTAAAATTCAGTCCTAAGCCCTGGAAAAACATATCCCACAATTCTAGAAAGAAAGAAAGAAAGAAAGAAAGAAAGAAAGAAAGAAAGAAAGAAAGAACGAAAGGAAGAAAGAAAGAAAGAACAAAAGAAAGAAAGAAAGAAAGAAAGAAAGAAAAGAAGGAAGGAAGGAAGGAAGATAGATAGACAGACAAGTTGATATAGATATAGGTATGTCAGAACCATATGCAGAAAATATATTGCATTTTCAATATGGATGTTTTGTACATAGCTAGCTAGCTAGATATATGCATACAACTTTTGTACTCTCTATATAGCTGTGTATATATATATATATGTAGTGTGTATATATATATATACATACACGTGTATAGAGAGAGAGAGAGAGAGAGAGAGAGAGAGAGAGAGAGAGAGAGAGAGCTGTGCAGAATTGTATATAAATAGCGCACAGATTTAAGTACTTACTCTCCTTTCCCCCTGAATTATAGAATTATTAAATATATGCTCTTTTCCCTTGTTTCCTACATATTATAAATTTAAATGAAAGGACTCAGTGACCTTTTTCAACCAACAACATTATTCATGAATTTTTCTCCCTTTTATTTTTACTTACTTCAATGAATATTTTGTCTTATGTTTCCATTTTTAAAATATATTATAAAAATTAATATTCAAGACTGTTCATATGAAATGTTGATAATATAAACAATAGTGCACTAATTAGGCTGACCCACAAACACTATTTTGTATGTCATATAACCCTTTTTAGCACAGATTATTTTCTTGAAGATTTCTTCAAAAATTCCATTTTTTCCCATCAGATAAGCAGAATTCCTCAAAGAATGTACCCCATACCTGGAAATCTTACCTGCCACCTAAAAATTATTTGCTAAATATCTTAACTGGAAACATTACGTGACTGTATTTGTCCTTGTATTACTTAGTTTCTATTATCTTGGTATGGTGGGGTTTTTTTTTGGAGTCTCGTTGAAGTCTTTGGTTTTTATGCCATAGTCACATTCAGATAAGACCTTAGGCCCAGAATCCTTCATTGTAACAAAGAAAACAGGTCAGCCAAACCAAAACTGGACCAATTGTATATGGAACATTCAATATCCATAATTCAGTACATTTTCCTAAGATGAAAGAAATGTTTTTCAGCATTCCTTTGGAACCAAGATACCCATATTACATTTAATCTGAATTCAGATCTGTTTTAGTGCTATTTCCACTTATACTGAATTGATTGTTATCCTAGTTCTGCTCTCATCTCTCTGCAACCATTCATATCTTCCCATATCTTTATTTTCTTGAATTCCTTAAATGTGTTATTTCTTATGGCACAAAATTTCTGAATACCTATTTTGGATAAGTTTATTAGCACCACTCTATTTTCTAAATACACATCCAATAAAGCTTGTTGGACAGACAGGAATCTTACACTCTACCCTAGAAAGTTTGTAAACTTTAAAATCCTATCTATCTGTGGAATGATGACCATGGTAGTGGTGGTGATGATGATGATGATGATGATGATGATGAAGACATGTATGAATGAAATTTTAAAATAAAACTTAGCTGTGGCAAAAGCCTTGTTGAAACAAGAAGTAGCAGAAAGTGGATAATCCTGGAGAAAGCAGAGGATATGTTGGTTAACCTGAACCATCGTGATCCTGGAAGTGGGCTGGAGTCAAAGGAGTGGGTCCTTACATCCTTTCCCAGAAAAATTTTACCACATTATTGGATTACCCTCAGGCTGCTCTTAATGAATATGTATACATTATGAATGAATTAGGAACTCCATTGGTGGCAAGAGTTCTGACACCCTTGAAATCACATGTTCATGTACTGACACTAAATGCCTAAGGTAGTTCTATTTCATCAAAAGGAATTCACCTCAACTTAAAGCATATCTATGTTTCTCGCTGCTTAAAAATATCCAAATGCTGCTCCTTTTCAAGCCATAGCTCAAAATGAAAAGAGAGATGTTTATTAAACAGTAGCAGTCTTTATTTGATGTTAAACATAAGGGCCAAACTGGAGGTGGACTGTGTTTATTACTGCCTTTTACATCCAAAGGTAGTTCTACTGATACATGTTACTACATACATTTACAAGAACATCTGGAAAATAAAGGTGTTGCCTATATTCTAAGCTAGCTACTCTCCTTAGCCACAGAGGCCCCTTTCTCTAGCGCTTGGCTGGGACTCTGCTTCCTAGTTTACATGATCTAGTGATGTATTCTAGACACTAGCAATCTGATTGAATGATCTGGATATCTGCAAAATAAATTGTGCTTTCTAGTATGTTTGTATGGCTGTAATATGCCTACACTTAGCCTGAAATTAGAGGAAAACATTACAGAGATGGATTGGGTGGTGGGAAGTGGAGGGAAGCTGGAAGGTAAATGTAGTGAGGAAGGGTTCAAAGGTTGAGAAAAGTCATCTCAAAAGTTTGACGTCAGACTACAAACATGCATAATACAGAAATAATATTGAATTTATAGAGATTAGTAACAATATCACTGGAAATAAGTTCCTAATAGATAAATCCAGGACAGAGTGAGGTCACCTTTCAATCTGTTCCTGACATTATTATTCATAACAAAGAGCCATAAAAAGAAATATAAAGCAAAGGAAACAAACACCTAATGCACAAGTTTTCTAAACACATTAGCTGGCCAATCGGAGATTGTTTTTAAACTAGGCCTCCTTATTAACCAGCTACAAATATCAACTGTTCCAAACCCTTTTTCAGAGAAGGGACCACATTTTTCACTTGGTCTCAACAGTAAAGAGAATGCTAAAGGCATTTAACAAACCTGACTGTCCCTGCTGCAGAAATTATGTGTAGTTCCTGGCTCCCATACACCACCCTAGAGCTGGCCTCTCCAGCCCCAGTGTTGATTTTCTTAGAAAAGACTGTTCTCAGCTTCCGACAGCCAGGAATTCAGCCACTAGGGTAGCAAGGCATTTCAGCAGCGTGCCTGGGGGAAAACTCAGACAGTTCAAAGAATCCAGGATGAGAGCTAGAGGAAGGCAAGACCTATTAGTTTATATTCTAGTGTCTAACAGGTTAATAAAAAGGAATGAATGTTAAATTAAAATAAATTTAAATTTTTTTAACAAATTTGATTGAAAAACATCTTCCCCCCATATCATACATAAACCTTAGAAACAAAGTGGTTATTTTAATTGTTTTCGTCCTATTGTCTATGCGACATTTGCCTTGGAAGGGCTAATTATAAAGAACCAAAAGATAAGCCTTTAAATTCACTAATTCATCTTCTAGAAATAATTGCTAAGAGGAGCCTAAGTTATACTTAGGCTAGCTTTGGGGGATGCAATCAGTTCCTGAAACACTGACAAACAACTTTTGCTAAATTAAATTAAGCTTCAAGGCCCTGTTACTTTGGTGATGAATTGTTAGATTTTAAACACTAACAACAAAAAGAGAAACCTTTTGTTATAATTGAATATTAACAGCAATGACCATTGCTAATGACCTGATGCTAAAAGAATCTAACTAAGCCTTTAACAGAACCTAGCTATTGCTTAGCGGTTTTTAAGAATTCAGTTAGAAGTCAGTTTTGAATAGAGGTTGAATCTATTGAGAAGTAAAACATTTCATATTGCCAGCAAAATGCATTCTTCCATTGATATTTTGATATACTATCAGCTTTCAGTTTCTAAAATTTGCTTAGAAATCAAAACTCATTTATATTACATTCAAAAAATAGCTTAATTTTGTGAATTGAAAATTCAAATGAAAAATTTTAATAATGACTTTCATCATGAATCTCATATATAAATTGAAGTCATTTTTATTTTAAATACTATCAACAATTCTAGATTGAAAATGGGGAAAGGATGGAGGTGTCTGTTACATCTAACTCCATCAAAAGATTGTAATTAAAATTTTGTTATAAGAAAAGTCAATCCATAAGTTCTTTTTTTAAAAAGATCATTATTATTACCTAAAATGCAAAAAAAAAAAACCCCAACAATCCTCCAATATTAGCAAATAATTGGAAGGAAAAAAAGCATCCATCAATTGGGTATGGGTTCAAAAAGCTGTTTTATTTGAACACAATGGAAAATTATTATGTGATAAGAAATAACAAATATGAAGAAGTCAGAGAAACTTTAGTAAAATTGTATGAGAAAATTCAGAGTAAATATAATTTGGAGAACACTGTATACAATAGCCACAGTAAGGTAAAAGTGAACATTTAAAGATTTAACATGAACCAGGAGAACATTGTGGACAGTCACAGCCATATTGTACAATGACTAACTTTGATAGACTTGGCTCTTCTCAGCAATGCAAAGTTCTATGACAAGTCCAAAAGGTTCATGATGGAAAATGCAACCCACATCCAGAGAAAGAACTTTGGAGTCTGAATGCATATGATGCATACTCTTTGCTCTCTCTCTCTCTCTTTGTTTTGTTCTGTTTCTTCTTTCTTGTGGTTCATTCTATTGGTTATAATTCTTCTTCACAATATGACTGATGTGAAAGTATGCTTAATGTGAATGCATATATGGAATCTATATAATATTTCACACTGTCTTGGTGAGGGGGAGAAAATTTAAAACTCAAAAGCTTGTGGAATTGAATTTTCAAACTAAAAATAAGTAAATATTTTTTTTATAAGAAGACTTAAAATAAGTACAGAAGACTGATTGTAAAGTTTTTTTCCTCATGTCTCGGTAGCGAGGTGGTAGGCTACAGGTGCAGAATAAGGCATACATCATCAATAAATAGATAATTTGTTTTGCTAATAGTTTTTATTATAAAGTTTTATGGCAGTGGTGAAAGGGGCATGGAGTCTTGGAAATGAACGTGTTATTTAGGGGGAAAAATTTCATTACAAAATCATAAAACTTCCCATACCCCAAACAATACCAGCCAACTACCAGAGGGCACAACTGTTACTAATCTATCTGTACTTGTTTTCTCAAATGATAACCCCAACAAATCCCTTAGTATTTCTGTGCTACACTGAAAAAAAGGTTCAGATGTAGCCAGTATCAGGAACAGAATAGAGGTATGGCATTAGCAGGTGTTTACACATACACCCAGTTTGCCCACTTATTTATCCATTTAACTGTCATCCCACTCAGTGTTTTGATTTTCTACATATCTCTACCCGTATGTTTCATAAATGATGACAAGTCAGTGTGAGTGAACTACAACCAACCAGGATGAGTTGACAGTTCACTTCTTAACCTTTGTACACCAGGAGATTCAAAGGATATTTGGTTTTGCCCTTTAAAAAACAGAAATCACCATTCTCAAAGGAATAATACTATAATGCACTGAGCTTCTGTCCACACAGTAGAATGCAAGCTCTTTGACGGCAATTCTATTTCCTTTGTGTCTGTGTATCTCCTCCAGTGCTTTATACAGTGCTTTGGACATGACACATTCTTAATTAGTGTTTGTTGAATTGAAATGAATTGAAGTGTCACTCTCTGGCACTGTGCTAGAGTTAGCAAGATGAGTTCAAATTCTGCCTAAGATATTTACTTAATGTGCGTAATGCTAGGCAAGTCACAACCTCTGTTTGCTTCAGTTTCCTCATCAGCAAAATGGCACCCACCTCATAATAACACTTATCGCACAAGGTTGTTTGAAGGTTCAAATGAGTTAATATTTGTAAAGTACATTACTGTTATTCAGTTGTTTTAGTCATGTACAACTCTTTGTGACCCAACTTGGGATCTTCTTGATAAATATACTAGGCTGGTTTCACTTCAACAGCTCATTTTACATATGAGGAAACTGAGGCAAACAGGGTTATGTGACTTGCCCAGGGTAACACAGCTAGTAAGTAACTAAGGTCAAATTTGAACTCAGGTCGTGCTGACTCCAGACCTGGTGCTTTATCCACTTTGCCACTAAGTTGTGTGTAAAGTATATTACAAACGTTAAGGCATTATATCAGTGTTAGCAATGATAAGATAATGACATTGTACCCACATAATACTTTACAATGAAATAAGCAGAGATACTCCCACCACATGTGATACCTCTCCTGGCATGAGCCCACTCAATTATAGAGAGAAGATGGACAGCATAGACACAATGATTATTTTTTATCTTGTCTCAGAGGAATTCCATAAACAAAGAATGAAGATGCCCTCTGACCATATTATTTGGCAACACCTGTATTTTAAAGAGGATACTTGTATGTGTTTATACAATAATATTATATCGTAGACAATAGTATGATATACAGAAGACAAGAAGCAAAAGGTCATGGAATGCAGAGGAGACTCTACTTCATACAAAAAAAGATAATAAAAGATTGAATATGTGACACTTTTATAAAAATAAATAGGTTTTTTTTTTTTAATGAAATGGAGGTGAGATTAGTATCTAAAGGACATGGTGAATGTTTTGGTAAAGAAAATAACTGCTCCCTTAATGCAATCATTTTTGAAAATTGAATTTTATACATGTAACCATACTCAATTCATCTAATATGGAGGTACCCTAAGGGACCTTTGGAGCATGCTTAGATTGACTAACAAGGAAGTCTCTACATATGGTGCCGCACCACATGGGTACAGGCAGCCTCCTTTGATTGGGAGCCTGCATCTTTAAAACTGGTGACACTTAGCTCGTTAGTCCTTGATGCCAAGTTTTTCCTGCTGCTTTCTTTTTGGCCTCCCTAACCTCTGTGTTCCTTCCTGCTTCACATTCACTGAATTGTTGAGAGGGGAAGTACTTCCTCTACTTTCTCTTTTTCCCCCTTCCTCCCACTTTGCACTTGGAGAAATGGGCCTTGAGGTGTTTTGTTGTTGTTGTTGCTCTGTGTTGTTTTTCCTCAGTTTCAGGTGCCCAAGGTGATCTTCATGAGTGTCAGGAGTTGGAGCCAGGATTGCAGATAGGTTGGTGCAGCCTGGTATGGAACTCCTGAGAAGCCAAGGTACTGAGAACTTGAGCCTAAATGGGGTTTTAGACAAGGAACTCATACTGTGCCCTGTGGGAACCAAATTAAGCTAGGAATCTAATCCCTTTCCCCTTCCTAGAGACCAAGGTGGTCCAAATGGAAATGGGGTGTGGGCTCTTGGGGGAGGGGGTTATGCCTTCTTTGATGTTGGACTAAATTGGTATATTTGTGAGTATACCTTTTGAAGTATATATTTCTGTCTAAAAGCTAATCTGACTGTTAGTGGTTTAATGCAACTGGGGTGTAGGTGACCATCCCCTCCAATAAGGATACAACATCAGAGGGGTCTGAAACCAGCTGTAGAGTCTAGACACTCTCCCAGTCCCTTAGGGGTACCAGAGAACCCTGAGGGGAGGAATGAAATGTAGTATACTTGGCCTTCAGGCAGTAGGAGCCAGGGTGGTCTTTGTTACACATAAATTATTTAAATCAGGACATACCAATAATAACAGGGAGCCTAAGGTAGCTTATATACTATTCTGCTCACTCATTTCCTCCTGTCCCCAATCAGAGCAGATCTCAAGAAGAGAGGATTTTTTAAAAGTGTATGTGTGTGTGTGTGTGTGTGTGTGTGTGTGTGTGTGTGTGTGCGTGTATGAACCTGAATTGTTTAATTTCTTTCCCAAAAGACTGGGAGAGTAGTTGTAGGTATTAGAAGAACATTCTTAATTTCTGCCATTTCTACTCCAGTTAAGGCATTTTATTAAAAAGGAGCCATACAGGTAATTAAGGGTCAAAAAAATATTTGTGTTTCTTTAAAAGCAAAAACTACATTCAAAAAAATCAATTCATTTGCAAACTATAATGCAATGATCAGAATTATGCGGAAAGTCTAACTGCCATTAGGTACTCGATAAGAAGGTTGAAATTAAGTATGTTTCCAAAATATCAGGTCCAAATAAGACCTTCCCTATAACTATGTTTAATCACTGGAGCTATAATTTATATTTATAAATGTCTATTGGTAGAACAACTTTTAAGTTCAGTGGAAATGACTTGCCTATTAAACCCACTACTTGACTATTAAACCTACAGTACTAGAGAGGAATTAATTCACTATAGGCAACTGAGTTAATTAAATTAAATTTCACAAACATTTACTAAGCGGTTACCTATTATGAACAAAATACTGTGTAATGTACTGGAGGTTATAAAGATGACAATGAAAATTCCCTGCCTCTAGTAGTGGAGAAAATGCTGGCCTCCCTTCTATGGGATGGCAAAGTATCCCAGTATCAGTGGGAGGCATGGAGGATCTGAAACTTGCTAAAAACAGCCAAGGACTCTTTCCCTACCTTCCTAGCTCTCAAGAAAGAACAGAAGATATCTCAGGCCAGTGTGGTCATTCATTTCATATGAATTAAAACATTTAGCTGGGTGGTGGTGCTGTTCAGTCACGCCAGAATCTTTGTGACCCCATTTGGGGGTTTCTTGGCAAAGATACTGGAGTGCTTTGCTGTTTTCTTCTCCAGCTCATTTTACTGATGAGGAACCTCAGGAAAAGTGCCTTGCCTGGAGTCACATGACTAGTAAGTGTACGACGCCCATTTGAACTCAGGTAAATGAATCTTCTGGAGATTAGGTAGGCCCAGTGTTCCATCCACTGCACCAACTAGTAGCCCTTAGCTGGGTAAGCCTATAAAAAAATGTCATCTCATTTCTATACCTAGTAAAGATAGTTATTTATATTTCAAAATACATAACCGGCAACTTTACTAACTTTTTTTTCATTTCAGAACAGTTCTTTAGTAAAGCTGTTTAGACAGTGAGTGATATTAAATAAAGCTTCCAAACATACTCAGTTGGAGGCAAACATGTGCATTGAATTTCCTAACTGTTTTCTCTTTAGATAAAGCATTTCACTGAAAGGTTTCAGCATATATTTAATTTGAAACACAAGAATTGTTACTTGGACAGCATCATCATGATTTCAAATGAACGTTTGCTGAGCACTCCACCTAGGGGTTTAGAGAGGATAATTTATAAGTATCTCCCCTGCAGGAATTTGAGAGGTAGGGGACACTTTGAAATTGTGTCATGATACCATAATAGGATTTAGAATTTGGTGTTTTAAAAGAACATAACCAAATTAACAACACAAATGAATTTTTGTGGAATTTCATATAAAATGCACTGTTGATTATGGGAGAATTAAAGATGGCAGATTTATATGGTTAAATTCAAAATAAAGTCATTTTTCTCTTGACTGATTTTAATACATGAACATACTTTAATACATATTCTGATTAAAATACTTCTAGGTATTATGGATTTTTGTACACTTTTGCAAAACCTCTAGAATTCATAATGAAAACAATACCTTCTAAAATATTAGCTAAACATAAACCCATAATTATAAATAATTTATTAGGAAAGAAACAACAGAAAATGTGCTTTGTCACTTCTCAAAATGAAACTACTGAATGCCTCCTCAATGAATGACCTAATATTTTCATTAGCTTATTCAATGACCATCAAAAACAAAATAAAGTTTTAACACTAATATATGTAGATTAAAATTGCATATACGTGGTGACAGAGGTCTAAGCTTAGTAAATAGATTAAATTTATATTCAGTAAAGAGGTTAGCTGAATGATTCATTCAAAGGAAAACTGTCCCCTAGATCCCACCGGAACTGACTCCCATTTTGAGATGACCAATTTCAGTCTTATTTTTTTTTTCTTTTTTGTTATACTTTCAGTTCAACTCTTGAAGCAGGTACAAGCAACATTTGAATGTTTGGGGTTGGATGTCTTTACACTGTTACCTGTATAGAGAAGATTGACCAATACAAAAGCACTTTGTTGAAAAATGCTTGACAAAATACTTTACACATTTTTGTAGGATTAGGACTTCCCTACCATCTGAGGAGTATCCTCCTGAATAGAACATGATCATACAGGAGATATATAGGCCAAAACAATAGCATGTTACTCTTAGGAGACACTGGGCTAGAGGAAGAAGTCATTCCTAATAAAGCTTCCAATCATATTGAGTTGATGGCAGAGTTTGAAAAATACTGTCAGAAGAAAGAAGGTGCTTTTTTTTGGCCAAAAATGGGAAAAAGGTAAAATAAAATATGTGACTACAAGTGACCTGTGACTTTGACAGAATCAGTAAGGGTCTTGTATTTCTTAATGGGAAGTATAAATCAAGGTGCATCTGTCAAGATCATACCGAGGAAGAAAACAACTGACTGACATACATATGACCACAAGGCCACCTTCTAAAGAAAGGAGTTCCCAAGTGAGGAAATGTGACAGCCTAAATTATGCCAGACTGAATGAAGCTGCTGTCTTCCCTCCTCTTTTATTCAGGTTAAGACAGCTAAAGTATGGATTGCTGGACCAATATCAAGTTAAGACTGACAAAGACTTTACAGAATCACAGTAGACCTGTAGGTATATCAACCTGTTTACAACCCCTCTATCTTAAATATGGCTCATTATGGAAAAATTTAAAATATAATTATGGTTTAAATGGTTTGACTGTATTTAGCATACTTTGATTATTCTGACCCCTTTAAAAATTGGAATGCATTTGTACAATGTGGAGAAAGAAGAGGTGGGTTGCAGTTAATTGGAACCAAGAATAATTGTGACAGCATGAAAGGCAGGAAGCAAAGAGGAATGTTTTTTTCCTTTGGTCATTGATGCTTCTCTCTCTCTCTCTCTCTCTCTCTCTCTCTCTCTGTCTCTCTCTCTCTTGCTCTCCCTGTCCCTCCCTCCCTCTCTCCCTCTCCCCCCCTCTATCTATTTCTCACTCTCACCTCTGTCTCTCTCTCTCTCTCTCTTTCTCCTTAATCATCATTGTTCTAAGTAGACACCAAAAGACCCGGAATGAAAGCGGAGAAACGAACTGAAAGTGGCTTCTCTATGAAGCAGGGATTAGACAAGGTAAACTGAAGATATGACTCCCAGTAATGCAGTAGTAAAATATTATCATCTTAATATTTAATCACCTTGATTGATTTTTGCTTCTTAAATTAAGATGTGATTGGCTGACATAATCTGGGCCAAAACAGAGGTACTGAGTCAATTGAAGGAAGATGCAGACATTTGGTGCTGAGGAGTTTTGATAAATTTTTTTTGTTCTACTTCAGGAAACACTTGTTAAGCTCCTACTATATGAGAAGCCTTGCTCTTTAGCTAAAAATAAATAAGACCCCAATCTAGTGGAGGCAGTAGACACATATATCACTAACTGTAATACAAAATATACAAATAAATGAGAAAGTTACAAAATATTAAGTAGTCAACACCATTTCTGAAAGTGGAAATTCAGGAAGGTTTGATAAAGAAGGTTGCATTTGGGTTGGTCTTTGATTTTACATATCTGTCTAAGTGAACTAAATAATCTGTAATATAAATAATTTATTCTCTCTCTTCTTTATATATACATATATGCACATGTATACATATATGTATATGTATATATTGTATATATACACACACGTGTGTGTGTGCACACGCTTACCGGTAGTTGTCTGGATTTGTAGTTTTCCAGTTGTTGGGGAGACATATTTTAACTTACTTGATGGTCAACAGGAGATAATTTTGTTCCATAAAAGGCAATCTAATATTTATTCCAAATGCCCAAGAGTAAAAGGAAAAGAAACTTCCTTCTCTCCATCTATTTCTCCCTCTGTCTCTCTCTCTCTCTCTCTTTCCCTTTGTCCTATCTGCCCTCTCTCAAAGACTCACACACACTCACACACACATACACACACACACACACCCACTTGCACACTCACACCATTCAGCAGATGCTCTAACTCTGGCCTCTAAACAAGCTATCCAAGGATCATGGAACTCTGAGGTTCTCACAGCAAAGAAATTAAAGATATGACTCCTATACTTCTGCAAGTGAATATAGCTCAATATGGTGCCTAAAGAGTGTCAGCCTGTTTTTGAGAGATAGCAAAGTGGACACCTTGTTTAGGCGAGGATATTCTCAGTAAGGACCCTTCCAGTCTCACTTCCTACAACTATCCCTAAACCAGAGACTTGATTTTCATTTGATGTTCTCTCTAAGTGTATTATATCCTTTGGAAAGATGATGGAGGGAGATAAAAGGAATAGATAAAAGGCTCTCCATAAGGGTAAAGTGGTTTCACCAATATCAAAAGTAAAGCAGACAGAAAATGCTATATAGATTGCTGCATGCATTTAAACAAGAATTGAAGTAGATGACATCATAGAAAATGACAAAACAAAAATGTTTTCTTTGCCTCTTACCATCATTTCTGGGATCATAGATTTAGAGTAGGAAGGGCCCTTAGAGGTCATCTAGTCTACATTCCCTCTTCCCCCATTTTAAAGATGAGAAACTGAATTTCAGAGAAATGAAATTAATTGCCCAAAATGATACATGTAGAATATTTTGAAATGTCAGATTATTCTAAACATATGATACAGCTCGGTGGTGCAGTAGATAGAGTGCCATGTCAGGAGTAAGTTAGACTCAGCTTTGGGAGTTCAAATCTGGTTTCAGACACATACTAATTGTGTGACTTTGTGTAAGTCACTTAAATCCCATTTGCCTTCATTTCTCAGTTATAAAATTAGTTAGGGAAGAAAAAAAGGCAATCTACTCCACAAGAAAACCCCAAATAGGGTCACAAAGAGTTAGATATGACTGAACAACAATTACACATGCATGAGACTTTTCTTAATATTTGCCAGTGTGAATATATATATGTATATACACATGTATACACATATATGTGCATATAGATACATACAATTATTTATATGCTTCTATCTATCTATCTATCTTTATTCTATCATCTATCCATCCATCTATCCATCTATCTATTTGAATTATGGAACACCACAACTTCTAAAAAATGATAAAAACAATATTCTAAAAATAAAAAATAAGTTACCCCAAAAGCAATGAAGAGACATATGGTAGATATAAGTAGGCTATAGCATATGACCAATAGTCAAACATCACATAAGAAAAGGAAGTAGATGGACCATGTAGCAAGAGCAAAGGATGAAAGATGGACATCCCCGGTGCTGCACTGGAACTTAGAGATTTTTTTTAACCTAGAAGAAGTCAATTGGGTAAATTATAGATTTATAGAAGGACATGAACCAGAATCAGATAGGATGAGGAAGTATTGATGGCTGCATTCTGCACCATTGATGGGAATGTTCTCAATTAGGAGATCATGAATTCATTGAAGCAGTGAGACATGGATAAGCATGATGTGTGTTATGTCAAAAGAAAAATATACTGAGAATATTCTTCTAGTTATTAATTTTGTCACAATTTCTTTGCCTTTTTTGGCCAGAATCCTTTACTGAAGACTCTGCTAACATTATTGAGCACCTAGACTCAAAATGTTAGTCCTTTTTGACACTCACTTCTTCTGTTATTATCCCTGTAACTGATCATTTACCAAGCCCTTTTGGTTTTTCTTTTGAAGTATCTCTCCCCACTGTATTTTCCTCCTGAGTGCCCCACATGCCTGCAATGCCTTCCCTTCTACCTTGAATCTCCTAGAATCTCTGGCTTCCTTTAAGACTCAGGTCAAATCTCACTTTCTGCAGGAGGCCTTTCTTGGATCTGAAACAGCTGCTTCTCTCTCACATCTGCCTTTTCCTGGCCATGGTCACTGCAACAACTTAAGTTCACAGCTTTAGAAATTCTGAAAGCTCTCTAACCATTGGCTTGATTCAGCAAGTTTCTTGCCCTCTGATGTATCCAGCAGATGACTAGAGAATCCTTAACTTTGCAGGCTTTGTTTAAGGGACATTTTCTAAAGGAGGGGTTTCCTGAATTGCATGAGTTCTGTTCTCTCCTTCCTCATACTTTCATGGTGTGTTTTTTTCTGTTTACAAGTTTGTATCACACTAATAGAATGTAGGCTTCTTGAGGGCAAAGATCTTTTATTTTTGTCTTTGCATCCCTAGCGCCCAAAGGCATAGTTAAGTGCTCATTAAAGTACTTTGTGAAGGTTACTGAATTGATCTCCCCTGTGGCAAGGTAATCCTTTTATGCCACTTTCCCTCCCTACAAAAACTATTCCATTGTGTTTCTTCTCTTCCTCTCAAGTTATCTGATGACCATGCTTCTTCCTTCACTGAGAAAATGGAGGCCATTCAACATGAGTTCCCTCCCTTCCCTTTCATTTCAAAACTCCTTGAAACCATTGCCACTCTTTCCTTTTGGCCTCCAGTCTTTGATGATAAGGTGGTCCTTCTCACAAGATCAACCCTTCTATTTGTGTTCTTGATCTAACTTCTATCTTCTCTAACAGATTGCCCCTCAGTCATTCCCTTTTTCCTGATCTTCAGTTTTTTTCTTTTTATTGGTCCCTTCCTATTGCCTTCAAACATACCTGTCACGACTACCCGAAGTTCACCAGACTCAGTCATTCTCTCAATCTATTGTTCTTTTTTCCCTTCCTATTCTTAGCTAAAATCTTAGAAGAAAACTGTGCACATTCATTTACTGTATTTCTTCTCTCACTGAATTCTCAAACTTATGTCTCCAACTGAAACTACTCTCTCCAAAGTTAGCAACAATCTCTTAATTGCTTAATTTGATGATCCTTTCCCCCCCCCCAGTTCTTTATTGCTCTCTGCTGCATTTGACATGTTGTTCATCTTTTCCTCCTGCATATTCTCTCCTTTCTGAGCTTTATTGACACTGAATTTTACATTCTCCTCCTACCTGCCTGTCTTAGTCTCCTTTGTTGGCTTATTCCATATTGTGGCCCCCAACTGAGATTTCTCTAAGACTCTGTCCTAGTTGCTGCTACTCTGTCTTTGTTTCTGTCTCTCTCTCTCTGTCTCTCTGTGTCTTTGTGTGTGTGTGTGTGTGTGTGTGTGTGTGTGTGTGTTTGTATTTCTCCTATGTTCCTTCCTATACACTTATCACATGATATCTATATTTAGAGGTATTTAAAAAGATGCCTTCTCTTCCTAATGGACTGTGAGATACTTTAGGCCAAGTGTTCTACATTCCTTTTGATCTTTGCATCCCTAACATAGCACAGTATAACACATATACTAAGTACTCAATAAATGTTTTTCCCCTTCAGATGCATGAAAAAATAAACCTAAATTTGAATAAGAAATCTAATCTATCAATGGCTAACATGTTTCCTATGAGAATTTGAAAAATTAAAACATTCACCCAACTCTCATTAAGCTAGACAGTCTTTCATGTTCTAAAATATTCCCAAAAGCTTTGTGTGTTTGTGTGTGTGTGCGTGTGTGTGTTTTTCCAGTGGAACCCTATTTTATATTGTAAGTTAAAGAGAGCTTATGAATATTATTGGTTTCAACAGCATGATATGACACAGAAATTAAGTCTTCACAGAATTATTAATGAGACATTATTATCAGACAGCATAAATCATCTTCATAGGTATTTCAATGCAGCACGATTCCCTACCAGAACATATACATGAATGTGTAGAATACAGTGTAGCTCCTTTGAAAACAAAAACAAAAACATTATGCACAGGAACAAAAACAACACGAAGAATTTAATATGCAATCTTTGGGGAAATCAAACTCTCAAATCTATTTTTCCAGAAATTATTTTCCTTAGCTCACCTTCAGAAATTACTGATTATAATATAGTAATTTAGCTTTATGCTAGTACTCATTACGTAAAAAGTTATTTAAAACACAGAAAAGAATAAGTAGTGGAAAACTAATTGCATAGTAATGACATAGTGCTAAATCAAATATTTTGCTTTGGAGGATGTTCAGATTATTATACTATTTCATTACCACAGAAAGATGTATCTTCAAATAGAATGGTAGTGACTTTTAATATTCTCTGTTACAATTATGCCAGATTTTCTTTGTTCGTGAGGTTAAGATTGTGTCATTGGTATGGGAACTAATTAAATTGTTTTAAATACAACATCAATATAATCTAATAGAATCAATCACATGGTTCTGTTCCATTTAAAAACATCTCCAGTGTTAGGTGTTTTACTGTTACATAATTCAGTTTTACAATTTGTAAATCAGTTTGATTATAAATATGACTTTGAATCTGACAAGAACACAGCTGGGCTAACATTGTTTTGTTACTAGAGGATTAGATTTTTAAAAATTGAAACCCTCAGCAAACAGAAGTTAATTATTAAGTTCCTGAATTCCACAATCACTGGATTAGGGTTTTTGTGGCATTTTTCATAGTTTCATATGTATAAAAAGAAACAAACCTGATAAATCTTTGCCTTTCTTGGGAGAGAAGACTGATCACATACTATAAATGCTAATATCCAGTCTGATAAAACAGAATAGGCTTAACCTCTAGTATGTTGAATAATAATCATCTAAAAAAAGGAAATACTGAACTACGCATATTTCTAAAGTTATCTTTGCTTTCAAATTATAAGAGCATCAGAACATTACTGTCACCAAGACATAAAAGCCTCAAATAACAAAAGCACAATGCCAAACAACTTTCTTTGATTTGAAGTTGAATTTTTTGCTGTTAATTATTCTTTTGCAAATTCAAAGGAAATCTTATCGACTGGGACAGATACCTAACTATTCAATGGGCTAGGTTTCTGAATTCTTTCCTTTCTCTTCTCTGCTTTCTGGTTTCTCTGGCTTTCTTCAAGAACCAACTAAAATCCTACCTTCTACAGGAAGCCTTTTCCAATCCTCTTTAATTCTATTGCCTTCCTTCCATTCACTATCTCCAATTTACCCTGCATATAGCTTGTTTGTCCATAGTCATTTGTATCTTACCTGAAGTAGATTGGAAGTTCCTTGAAAACAGGGGCTGGTTTTTTTTTTTCATTACTTTGTACCCTTATAACATCACACAGAGCCCATGACATAGCAGATACCTAATAAATGTTTATTGATTGACTTATTATACAACTATGAAACATAAAAATTAAGAACAGGTTATAAATGACATAGAAAATGGATATGACAATTAATCAACTTTTAATTAAGCAGAGACTGGTAAATCTGATTACTGATTATTCTTTTATTCCTTTTTTCTCTTCTGTTGATTATTCTGAAGAAACTATCTAAATTAGAAGTGACTCAGCATAAAGAAGAGACTAGGATATCCAGTCATTCATGTTTGCTACTTGTTAGTAGGACTTAATAGGGCAGGATATTGGCATGCTGGCTCAAATGAAATGATAGATTTCTTTCTATTTTCATGTAACTATGACAAGCCTGTATTCTAATTAAATAGATAATTAAGAGTTCACTGTAACAAAAACAAACAACCTATAATCCATGCCTTGAAGAGTTTTGATGTAGAAAAATTAAATTAAAGAATTTACTTGTCTCCAGGGTTTCAGTGAGAAGGAGCTGCTTTTCAGGTACCTGAAGCCTTGCTTTAGGTAAAGATACCAATCGAGAAGCCTTAAGTGGGAGTTCCTTCATTGGTAGGATAAGTGGTAGAAATGGAGACTGTGACAGAAAGGCCTATAGCAAAGTTGCTTTGGAAAGTAGTCTAGGAACTCACTGGTTTTATTCCATTCTTCCTTAGGAGCCCTAGGAAATCATAAAGAGGAAGAAGACTGTGCAAGCAATCTGCTTGGAGATCTACTAAAAATCTATTAGTCTTGGGACTCTTGATACAATAACCTCTCTCTCTCTCTCTCTCTCTCTCTTTCTCTCTCTCTCTCTCTCTCTCTCTCTCTCTCTCTCTCTCTCTCTATGTCTCTCTCTCTCTATGTCTCTCTCTCTCTCTTTTCCCTGACAGTGGAGGAATAGCAAAAATCCACCACTTCAAAATATTAGGTTTCATACTTATTTTCATAGTGAATTTTCTTGAAGGCAATAGGAACAGGAGTTCTTCATGGCTTGGATCTTTTCTGCTTTTCCATTCTTATATTTTAGTTCCCTCCACATAGGTTATGATTTAGTCATATTGGCCTCCTTACAGCTCCTTGCCTACAATATACTATCTCTTAACTCCATGTTTTTTTTTCATAGTGTGTCTGCAAGCCCGCCATACCTTCCCTTTTACTCTAGACTTTTTCAATCCTTGAATTTTTTTTAAGACTTAGTTCAAACCCCATCTTCTACAGGAAGCCTTTCCTGGGTCCTTCCCTCTCCCCAGCTGCTCTGCATGCATCTTATATCTATCTATTTATGTGCATGTGTCTCCTGCAATAGAATGCAAGCTCTGAGGGCAAAGCCTCTTTTTCATCATTCTTTGTATCCCCAGAACTTAGCACAAGTGCATAGCTTACAGTAAGTAAGTGTAATACAGTAAGTGTAATACAGTAAGTATAATACAGTAAGTGTAATACAGTAAGTGTAATAAATGTTTGTTGATGAATTTCTTGGCAGTTTATCAAAGCCAAGATAGGACCATGGCTCAGGGTAGATAGGGATGATGACAACAGGTGAGTAAAAGAAATGACATCTTTTCTATCCTTATTCTTTCTTTTTAATGTTGTTAAAAAAGAGGATGATGTTTAGACTGTGAATGTGCAGAGAACAAAGACCTAAAACAAATTTTAAATCCAAGATACCTGAAAAGATGTTAAGAAAACACCTTTCTTCTCTCAATGTATTTAAGTTACCAGTCCTGGATGACCAACATTTCAGGGTACACTTTGTAGATGTGATTAATGAGTCACAGTTGCTGATTTCTGAACAAATATGAAGTTGCAAGAAGTGATACAGGACTGGAAAAAAAAATACAATATCCCAATTTTGGCAAAATAAGATGTGTGCATATTTCAACAAACTCTTTAATTCCTGAATTCTAGAATGTATTGTTAAAGAGTTGATTTGAAGAACTTTGGAAGGAAGTATCATTTCCTCTTCAATCAGTATCAATCAGTAAATATCAATAAGGAAGATTAAACATAGAGTAAAAAAAAACAGATTGTGCTAGACACCTCATTTTCTTCTTTAACAGAATTATCATAATGGTACATCAAAAAAAATATTATGACCATAGACAAATGTCTCAGACAGCATGCATGGAACTCAATAAGTTTTGCTTTGAAGAAAGCTCAACTATTCTATCTCTCTGTAGGTAGACTTCATTGCATTCTGCAATCTACAATTGCTACAATGAGAAAGGAAAGGGAGAGAGACAGAGACAGACAGACAGACAGACAGAAAGAGAGAGAGTTCTAAACTTAGTTACAGGGTTTTTCCCCTCAATCTGTAAAATGAAATGGAGTTTTCTGTTCATTGTAGCCTAAATTCAAACCAATAGAGATGGGCAAGATTTTAATTTGCTAATTTTCAATATGTAATATTGCCTAGAGTTAAATTTGATATAATACAAATTAAAAGCATAACCAATGAAATCTAATATAATTTTCATTCTACCCCAACCAGAATTCATTGTTTTTATTCTATAAAGAAAGGAAAGAAAATTAAAGTTCCTCACTCATACTATTTATGCTAAGATAACAGCATAATTTGATTCTAGTCCAAAAAGGATTCGGAAAAGTGAACCAAGAGGGCAAAAAGCCAAATCATTCTTGATATGTTTTAGCTTAGCATTGAGAGTATAATATAATAGAATGGCTCACTTTCTTTAAAAATAATCACATCCCTCTAATAGACATACTAGTCATATATTCAACTTCTAACATACTACTCTGGAAACCAATCTTTGACATCATATCTCCATTGATTCTTGATTTATTGTTATATAAGTTCAGTTGGAAATTCCAGGCAGTATCCTAATGATTTCTGAGTATAATTTAAAATATAAAATGTCCCAAAAGTCTTGTTGCAGTTTTAAGTGTTAGTATTTCAAAACCACACCAAGACTTTTGGACCTGTATTAAGTTGAAACAGAGAAACCCTGAAGGAAGTAATGAAGAGGGAATAGGATTGAGCATGGTGGCACACACCTGTAATCTCTGGTGCAGGAAGGCTAAGGCTGGTGGATTGCTTGAGCTCCAGATTTCTGAGGTAAAGTGACTTAAAGTCAATTGGGTGTCCACACTAAAAATGAACCAATGTAGTGAGCTCCTGAAAGAAGACCTTTCAAAGGAAGGACAAGCTGGCCCAAGTGAGAAGCAGAGCAAGTCAAAGTTTGTAAAACAATGAATAGTCAAGGCAGAGTCCATGAAAGTGGAGGGGGGAGCAAGACAGAGAGACAGACAGAGACAGGGAGAGACAGAGAGAGTTCTGTTGTAAAGGTATTTTTTTAGGGCATATTTGTTTTGAATTTTTGCCAAGTAGTAGGGGGGAAAGTATGTCTTGTTGTTTTTTCTCTTCTGTTTATCCAGCTCAGACTGACCCAATATTCAAATACTTCACAAAGAAAAGAAATTAAAAGAGTTCTTCTGATAACAATGAAACATATTTGTCATGCTAAAAATAGATTACTGAGTACATAATTGTGACAGACTGACACAATGAGAAAGAATGGTGTTTCTATTAAACACGTACATATCAATTTCAGGTTTGCAATATGCTTCATATATATTTTCTCATCTGAGCCTTAAAATGACCCAGTGAGGCTGTTACTGAAAGAAATACTACTTCCATTTAAGAAATGAAGAATATTAAGTGTCTGGGAAGTTAAGTGATTTGCCCATAATCATACAGCTAGTATGTGCGGAAGGAGGCATGTCCATGTCCAGTATCAGATTCACATTTAAAGGAGGAAAAAATCATATATGCAAGCTAACTCAAACTCATTAGATGATACCAACATGTTGTATTAAATACCAAAACAACCTCAGCACTACCTTATTCACCAGACACTTGACTTGACAATTAGACAAAGATGTCAGTCAAATGTAGCAATTATCTCACTTATAAACTTGTTTGTAAAATCTTATGGAGTAGAGTGGAGGATTATGAGTTATGAGAAAAATTGCTTCCAAGTCATAGAGGAGAATAAAAACAACTTAAATAAGGCTTGGCAAGAATGCCAACTAAGTAAAATCGCCTGAGAACTTTCAGGGATGGGGGCAAGAAATGGGTGAAAGCAGGAAAATATCTGCAAAGATTTATCGTTACAAACTCTTTTTTCATCATCAAAGATAGTGGAGCCACCACAGTTGAACTATAACATCACAGTCTCAGAAGTGCTTAAATCTGAGGAGGAAATGGTACTTAAGAGAACAAAAATGGGAAAAGCATCTGAGTTAGGCCAATTATACATCAAGGAAGTCCGTGCTAGATGTGACATGATTGTGAGGGTGTTGAGGCATTGCTTCCCAAAGTCTCTGAAGCAAGCAATGTACCAAAGGCAAAGGAAAAATCTCAGATCTCATTACTATGGTGGAGGTGGGAGAAAGAGAGAGAGAGACAGAGAGACACACAGAGAGAATATTAGCACCATACCCATAGAAAATTAAAATACAGTAGTAATATTAAGATTTACATTCAAATATGAAACAATATTCATATATGACAATCAATACATGATTATTTTAATAAGCAAACCTCAACACCTAGGTGTACTAAAAATAAGCAATAGCCTCTTTTTTTCCCGTGCATAAAGTGGAGAAATAAGAAAAAAAAAATCAATTATAAAAAGATATAGCTCACCCCTTTATTGTTTTAACAAAAATAATATTATTTTCATCTGTATTTAAATGAAATTATTTTGTTCTGAGTAATCAAAATGAATTATTCATATTTCATTCTACTGATCTCACAAATTAAATGTAATAGTACCCCCATTCCATAGATAGAGAAACTAGAATGTGAAAGTATTAGTTCATTTACCCAGGTCGCAAAGATAAAAAGAAAAATAAAAATATGGATAATAAAATATGGACCAAGGAAACATGACTATTAGGCTTTATGCTTTTTTCACCAATGCATAGTTTAATTTTTGGGATTAAAATCACTATGTTTATCTGATAATATCTGAAATTCACTGAAATTTACAAGTCATCAGTTTAATAACAATAACATTTCCCTTTGATTGATTGAGTTCCAAGTCATTGTAAAAGAAATTCACGTCTTACTGCTGTGATTCAACCCTGACACAATTGCCAGATGTCATTGGGTCTTGTGACTCTTCCTTTAGAAAACAGCTGGTCTTTGATGACCATACAAAATGCTGACTGGGATACCTCAAAATAGAGTACAAGATGATCAATTAGGAACCAACCTCTCAGACATGATGTTGTATATTTTGGGAGACAAGAAGTGCCTTTGTAAGCCAAAAACTATGTATGAAGGCTGAATTATATTGGGCAGTACCAAGCAGTAGCCTTCTTCTTAAATTCTGTTATCTTATTACATGAGTGAGGAAACTAGCTCTTTAAAAATGGGAGTACAATAGGAGGGAAGTGTGTACAAGTTTTTATAATTTAATGGGAAAGAAAGAATATGTTTGAAAACATTAGCAACTCCAATTTATTTTTCTCCTTTAAATCTCACATGCGTCTCATTATTTTAGCTAGAAAACAATTTTATGGAAATTTACATACACAAAATATAAAGTAGTCTCTCTCACACACACATAGAGTAAGCACATTCAGCAACCTCTACTATGAGATAGTGACTTCTTTATCAAAATAAGTTTGGTTTTTTTTTTCCCTCCTGACACCAAAAACACAATGATCAAAGTCATTTTAGGTGTGTGATATTATCTTTAAGTAATTATGTAGTCAAAATGATAATCATTAGTATAATTTTACCAGTCATCTCTAATGTATACATAATGGTAAAAAAAATAAAATAAAATAAAAAATCCAATGAATGACTTGGAATGACCTCAGATGTCTAGAAGCAGAAATTAGAAACATTTTGTTCAAAACATACAAAAATTATATCTAATGTTTTATTAGTGTTATTTTCCCTCAAAATAATGAGATATGGCCAATTTAGCTAGATATGGAAACTTTAATTCAAAAGATTTTTTTTCCCTATTAGTTCTCTGGTCTGCTCAATGCATAAAAGACTATAAAGCTCTTTTCTCTGGAATAAAAAAAAAAGTTGATATAGCATTGCCAGAACTTTTTTTCTAGTTGTTTAAAACTCAGCTGAACACACACACACACACACACACACACACACACTACTCACTTTGGGAAAGGAAGGACATTTAGGAAGTATCACTTGCCCTATTCTAATATACTAATAAAAGAAATGTTATGAATAGGTCAGCATTAATTTGTTATCACATATAGTTTCTCAAGGATGCAATTTAAAATGTTCTCTTTGATATAAAATGTAATTCAAAAATCCATTCTTAAAAAGCTAAGTTAAATAGTCATCTACAGACTGCTAAATTGTGGGTAAAAATGACTTTTTTTTTTTGAGATAGAAGCAATTCCAAGATAAAATGGAGAGCTAAAAAGCCAAACTGGAATTCCAAGTGAGAACAATGTTTTATCCATCAGAAAACAGAAACTTGGCAAAAAAAAAAATATTACAAAATCATCTTCAAGTAACTATTTTAAGGGGAGGAAATCACACACACACACACACACACACACACACACACACCTATATTAGACAGATATAGATAGTAAGTAATTTGGGGGAAAATATGTGACAATCAGTTTTGAACTTAAAATTCAACCTTCCATTGAAAGTCTACAAATGTTCTGGAATCCTTTCCTAGAGGTGGTTTTTTAAATCTACATCAGCAATTTAAGCATGGGGGGAAGGAAGGAGGGTGAGTCTCTTTGCTGTTTTACAGGAGTATAGTTCATCCAATTTGAAGGAAGTAAATTACAAGTTTTGGGGTGTCCTCTCCTAAATTTTCTCCTTAAGTTAGAAACAGTCTAGAAAGCAATATACAAATATAAGCATAATTGATATTAACTTTGAATGAAAGAGATGGTTAATTTATGCTCAAAATTATAAAGAAGGAAAAATGCCACTGCTTTCCCAGTCCTTTAGTTATCTTTCTTCTGACCTTCTAGTACATAAGTCACTCAGGAAATTGTGAGTGCATAGGTGTGGATCTGGATGGAAAGAAATAACTTTAAAACCCAGAGCAATTTAGGTGAAACCAAGAGATGCTGTATAGCCAGCCTAGTGGATAGACAGTTAGCCTCAGAGTCCAGAAGACAGAAATTGAAATTCCACCTCTTGAACATACTGGTTGTGTGACTCAGGGCACTTCCATCTCTCATTGCTCTGGGCAGTTTTTTTAAGATTAAAAGTTTCACAGAAGGTGCAAAGTATATCAGAAGAGGTGTTTCCTAACCAGGCGCTTGTGCCACCCTGATGAAATCATAGGTCTTATTAAAATCAAACCAAGAAAAAAACACGTAGTTCTTAAGTCAGATGCAGATGGTAGAGAATGGAGATTATCCAATTATGATCACAAAGAATTCTATGATCTTGACTTTTAAAACAATTTTCCACTTTTCATTTTCATTTGCTAATTTGTTCTGTTGTTTTTATGATGGCATGTGGGGATGAAGGTAGGGAGTAGGATAGCTGGGAAGAGAAGAGACCAATCAGAATAATTAGCATAATGTAAGGTTTACTGTAGAAGACTGTGGATTTTTCCAAGAAAGATCCTTAAAATCCGGATGAATACTTTTCTGTCTGAGAAGTTTGGGTTTAATCTTCCCAAGGGCAGGTGGGTAGACTACATTAGTTTCTCTTGGGGTTCTCCTCCAGCTCTTAATCTTTTCTGTTTGTTGTTTTTTTTAATCCCCTTAATGCTGCTTTCAGAAACTGTCCTACTTTTATAGTAAGATTCTGTCACAAATGCTTGAAACTCCAACTGTAGTCACAATGACTTTTAATTAAATTTTTTTCTAGCAAATGATTAAATAATTTTTCATTTAACCCTTGCTGCATATAAATTTTGAAAATAAAGTATTTCCAAAGACTTTTAACAATGTTTTGAAGATTACATTTGTTTGAGTGTATATTGCTACTAACATTCATAAGCCAAAGATTAAGTTCTTATATAAATAACTGAAGAAAAAGTTATTCAGTGAGTTTATCCTGTAACCTTTTACATGTGGATATCAAAAGTCAAATCTGGCATACGTCCTAAAATAAATGTAATAGCTTATAACCTTGACAAATTGATGTTCACCATATTACAAAACTATCTAGAAAATGTGGCAGAATCGAAACTTGTAGAATACACAAGTCAAGGAAAAAGTGAATTTGTAGAACTGTAGAAAACTGGCCCTGCATGAAGACTCACAGGCTCTTTTCTTACTTTCAGGGATATAGAAATTATCTCACATGTATATAATATATTTACTTGTGACTGCTTACGTAGAGTACATTACTTTTACACCAACCAGTTAATTATACCAATTTTCAAGATGAATTTGTTTTCTCTAAAGGTTGGGGAAAGTATTTTAAAAAACAATTATTTTGATAATTACAGTATTTTTTTTCCATGAAAGGTTGCAGGAGTCTGAGAACATGTTAAAATGAGGAAAAAATGCATTGTTGCATGGTTAGGCCTTGAAAAGCATGTTAGTTACACTTTCTAGGACATACTCTACCTCATATTGCATTAACCAGCAAAATACTACGGTGAGATACTGCGAAGCAATATGCTAACCCATCTTGTTCCACATATACATTTTAAATACTTACTAAGAATAGTTGCATTCATGATTGTCAATTACTCACTGATTGCTCAGCTAATTTTTCATGTTTTTGAACCATTTTTTTGTTCAATCACTCCTGACACATCATAAATAAAATTTAGAAGGAAATCAACTTTTTAGTATTTTCAACAAGATTTTTACAAAGACTACTTGGAAAGTTAATTTAACCACAATTCAGCAATATTAAAAATAATGACAAAGAAAGCAAATTGCAAGTCGAGATGTAATAGCCACCATCCTATATTCCCTTCAGCTACTTCAGAAAATCTTAGATGCTGTGCCAGATGTGAGAGCTGCTAGAAAAAAAATTAGCAACAATTGTCTAATGCATACACAATCAAGATTTTTTTAAACTGTTGAAATTTTAAAAAGTGATAAAAAAAAGGCATTTAAACATAAAGTCTACTAACCAAATGATAAAAAATTGAGCACTGCCTTAAAGCACAAATCTAATAACACTGTACGGAATGCTACGAACATTTCATCATCCACTAGAGAAAAACTCACATAAAGGAATAATGAGAAAGTAAAGTATAATGGGAAAATATAGAGGGACATACTAATATTCTATGACAATCTGAACAGTCTCTTGCGTCTATTTTCTTCAATATTTAAGTTACAGGCATACTTTCAATTTACTGAACATTTTCTGTAAGCAGAAATGAAAATCACTAGTCTCACTACCCTCTATTTTTGTTTCTGGGCAAAAGCTTTTTCTGGTGAAATTGGTCACAGACCTATTGTTTAAACAAACTGCTTAATGAGAAAAAGCATTGTCATCAGGAAAAGATCAAGCTACCTGCAATAAAGGTTTCTCATCAGTTCTAGATGGGGTGGAATATTCATAACCCACTTCAACTACATCAGCCTTTTCCTGACTCACTATGACAGACCTGAGTCTGTTCTTAGGTAGTCTGTGAGGCATTCCAAGTACTTTTTTTTTTTTTAACCCAAGAACAAACTGAGAAAACCAACCACCAGTACACTTATAGTGACAAAGGATTAAAAGTTTGGAGGTGTTGCACAACTAATTGAGGCAGGTTCATTCTACTGAGCGACAGAAATTTGTTCTCAGACAAGAAGCAATTCCCATCTGCAGGGACTTATAAAAGGCGCGTTCATTTTAAGGTCTTTCAGTAGAAAGCAAAACACACGCAGTCACTCATGCACTCACACTCGTTTGCTCAAGCCCGAAGAACAACAGTACTGGTGAGGTAGTTACCGAAACAGATGGCTAACTCTTTGGTTAATAGGAGCTTATTCTGTTTTTCAGACCTTCTGGAGCTAGGAACTTTCTCAGAGAAAGTAGCTCATAACTCTCATTCCTTCACACACACACACACCCCTCCCCCCCCCCCCCCCGGCCCCGTCCTTGCTTGGGTACCATCCTCCTTTCCTTACCTCCTCCTCCCTCAACTGGCAAAGACCTCCTCTCATCCCACTGCGGGATCTCACAGGTCCTATCCAAAAGCTTTGCCCCTTTAATACAGTCAGTAGTGCCTCTTTCTTCTCCATTCCCTACTTGGGAAACACGTCCAACGGAGTTGCCCTAAAGTGGGCAATGTAGTGGAGAAATAAGACTCTCAGAGCATGAAGCTGCTTCCGGAGGCTCCCAGATAGTCACTGATTTAGACTAGGGGGTGGGGTGAGAAAAGGAGATTCACTGTTTCTCTCTGTAACCCAAAGATGTAAGGCGGACCCGCAGTCTCTAGGAAAAAAAAAGTGTGGGGAATCTTTTC
The DNA here is from genome assembly GCA_028627135.1 of Pseudochirops cupreus. NCBI lineage: Eukaryota > Metazoa > Chordata > Mammalia > Diprotodontia > Pseudocheiridae > Pseudochirops > Pseudochirops cupreus. Next base: position 304,420,481 of record CM053582.1, read on the forward strand.
TTTACCATTCCTTAAACAACAAATAGCCCTCATTCCCAAAGGCCATCCTTCCAGTTTCCTTTCTTCCCCTTTAAACTCCCTTTTACCAACATTTTCTCTTCCTCTCCAGAATTCCCGAGAAAAGCTTTGACATTACGGTGCCTTTCTGGATTCGTTGTCCCCAGGCGATCGGATCCAAATGCTCTTTCTTTTAATTATAGCAATAAAGTTCAATTTACTCGGCTCTTTATGAGCCACGGCGGACTTTGCTGCTCATATTACGCTTCTCTCTTTTTCTTTCCCCTCTTTCTCTCTGTCAAAGAGCATCCTATCTATTCCATCCAAGCCTCGGTTCCTGAAGGACACTGGTGTACATTAGAGAGGAAGACCCGCTGCTTTTACTGGAAAGTGCAACACACACACACACATACATACACACACACACACACACACACACACACACTCGCCATGCAATCTCTCTGCTGTCAAAGTCTGTCACAGATTCAGCGGCAGCTAGCAGCAGGGGCAGAGGCAGCAGCAGTCACACTGCCCGCCCAGGACCCGCGCCCCGAGTCCCAAGCATCCTCGCCTAGCGCCTTACTCTTGTCTGTGGCACCGGGCAGGATGCGCTCAGCCTGCACCTTGAATTGCCTACCACGCTGAATCTCCAGTCACCCAGATGCCATTCGGTCAACCCAGCCCAAAGCTCACACAGAGGTTGCCAGAGACGCCCATGGATCCCCTCTGGACTGGACCTTACCAGTTGGGTTTGTTGTCTTCGGCCGGCCGCCCGGCTGGATGGCAACGGGGCTGTTGCAGCTGCACTCCCGGCGGTGATGCTGTTGCCGCCGCCGCTGCCCGGATCCCTGGCGCCAGCATCACTTCTCCACCTCCTCCTTCTCCTCTGGCACCGCCGCCACCGCCTCCTCCTCCACCTCGTCCTCCTCCTCCTTCTCCTCCTCCTAACGTAGCAGCAGCGCCCGCAGCAGGAGCAGCAGCAGCAGCAGCAGCGGCAGCAGCGCCCGCAGCCCAGCGCGAGCTCGCCACAGCTGCACCAGCCGGAGCAGCCGCGGCGGCAGCGGGAGCACCAAAGCCCCGGCCGGCTCCACTTACCCAGCGATGGCACTGATCTTCCCCGACTGACAACAGCCGGCAGCCAATCGCTGCCTCGCCCTGCTCTGCGGGGGGGAGACCAATCAGAACGGAAGGCCCAAGGTTTTCCTCCGCCTTTGCTCGGCAGGGTTGTTTCCGGGAGAGAATGCGCCGCTTATGGGCTTGCAGGGTGGGGGAGGAGAAGGAGGAGGAGGAGGAGTGAGAGTGGTACTAGTAGTGGGTAGGGTGGTCCTTCGCCTGGTTCCCGTAATTGCCATGAGTATGGTAGGGTTTATGAAGGTTGACCGGGGAGGCTTTCGCTGGGGTCTGGATGAATGAAGTCCAAGGCTCTGCAGAAAAGGGCGCCCCAGGGTGACTCTGACCCCAGAACTGTGGCATGGCGGTTCGGCATCATTGCCTTGCTGTTTCACAGTCTGTGGGGCAAGTGTGTAAGCGACACTCATTGTTGGAGAGCGAGTTGCCAAAGGTGATCCTTGGCCTGGGAAGAAATGAGACGAAATCAAACTGGCCAGCTTCATGCGCAGCGACTAGCTTCCAGCAAAGCTGAGCTTCTCATTGTCCCGTTAGCAGTCAAGGCTGTTAAGAGGTCGCGGTTCCAGGCTCTCCACCCGGCTCTCATAGAACTAATCAACGTAGAAAACCCCCCACCCCATGCGGGGAGGCAGGGACCCGTTGATGCATACCGGAGAATGATCTCAGAAATGGTGGGAGGGAGATGCCTCACTGTCCCCCTTCTGAAGCATGAAATACTTGTTAGCCACTTAAAAGTCCCTCCGGAGAATCAGCTCTGAAAGATGCAAAGTTTTTTTGGCTCACACCCAAAATGAAGTGATGGCATAAACCCAGAAAACGCATGCTATTTTCCCCATTTCTGGAAGAAAGAAAGAAAGAAAGGAAGGAAGAAAGAAAGAAAGAAAAAGAAAGAAAGAAAGAAAGAAAGAAAGAAAGAAAGAAAGAAAGAAAGAAAGAAGGAAAGAAAGAGAAAGAAAGAAAGAGAAAGAAAGAAAGAAAGAAAGAAAGAGGAAAGGAGGAAAGGAAGGGAGAAAGAAAGTTGTGTTGTTTTATAAACTAAAGAAATACTGGTAAATTGTATGTGCAACAGAAGTGTGATGCAGAAATGGCCAATGTCCTACTGCCACCTGTGTATACCACTCCTTCAGAACTGAGCTTTACTATTTGTTCCAAAATATTCAATCTCTTTTTGCTTCTGAGTGCAGTTATCATAGATTTTCCTGTATTTCTGCCTAGAATTCCAAACATACCTTTGATAACTCCAGTAAAGGCTAACATTTTCTTGACGTGGAGAGGTGACTTCATGGACAATCTTCATGATCTCATATTTCTTCACACCACAAACTTGAGTCTCACTGAATTTTTAACTTCTTGTGAGGAAGCAAATATCAGGACAAATCTTACCATTTTTTTAGATGTTTTCTGAATCCATGACTATTAGTGATTTGACACAGATACTGTAGTACTTTCTGCCTTTGAATTCAATTTTCCTTGTCCAGACACGAAATAGTAAACCTATCATCTCCTCAGATTATCATATTGTGGCCACCCAAATATTGATCAGTTCACATTTGTATTTTTCCATACCAAATACAGGACAAATTAGCTTGGGCTTTCATTGTGTGCAAGATATACATACATACATATCTATATATATATATATCTATAAATCTATATGTATATATATATGTACACACACATATATAGATATACTTGTATATCATATATATGTATAAATCATAGAAATTCACAGAAGGAAAGAGAAGGAAAGCATCTTAGAGAGCCTTTAGTTAAGTCTTTTCCATTGTATAATAACAAATGGAGTCTCAGAAAACTGAAGGCCCTTTTACAACCTAACACAGTAAGTGAAATAAATAGGGTCTATCTTTAAAAAAACTTTGTTGTTGATTTCTCTAAAAAGTTATTAAATTTGTCAAACAAGATTGAAATATTGGGAAAAACTATTTCCCTTAATTTTTAATTAACTTCATACATTTAGAGAAAACCTTAAAATAGTTTTTGATACTTGAGAATTTTAAAAATCAGAACATTTTGAAATTAAAATGTAAAAATATAGAAAATATCTTTTATAAAAAGTTAATATTTTATTGTGAACAATTTTATAAACTATCTTGATAGTTGAGGAACATGATTTTTAGGGAAAATAAATATGTAATCTCATGGGGTTTCATAGCATTAGAAACCTTTATTTTAATTGGTACTTGTGTTGTATTACCAGAGAACTATGATTGGAGGAAGCATATTTTTCAACTCTTAAAATGACTAATAGAGGCCCCAGAATCTTTCAAC
>CM053582.1:304424394-304450843 GCA_028627135.1 Pseudochirops cupreus
AGAGAGAGAGAGAGAGAGAGAGAGAGAGAGAGAGAGACAATGAGAGAGAGAGGCAGAGAGAGAAAGCAGGAGGAAGGAAAAACCAATCAAGTGATTCTAACAATTTATGCAGTAGTCTACACTTACCAATAGAGAGAAGGGAAATGTTTTCTGGAGTCATCATCTGCTGTCCTGGGATAAAGCTGGTCATTATAATTGATCAGAGTTTAGTTGCCTTTCAATTTAATTGGATTTTTAAAAATCTACTTATATGGAAAATTACAGATATGCATATAGACTACTGCAATTCAACCCCCAAACCCTTTTTTAATGTTCTTAAATGCTTAGTCATGAAAACATACAGCTGTCTGTTAGTTTGAAAGCAAGTTTTATTCAAACCAGAACCAACAATAAAGTTTGACCAAGGGAGTCAGATGTCTAAAGATCATAGCCAGGAGGTCCAGTGGATAGAGTACTGGACCAGGAACACCAGAGTCCAAATTCTGCCTCAGAAATTGGCTGTGTGACTGGGGAAGTCACTTAACCTCTTAAGCTTCAGTTCCCTCATTGGCAAAGTGGAGATAATAATAGTACCTCTCTCTTGAGTTTTGTTTTGAGGGTCAAATGAAATAATATATGTAAAGCCTTTTGTAAATCTTGAAGAATTAATGTTTCCTATTATTAAACAACATTTGGTACAAATGTGAAAGTAATGATTCAATTCGTTTGGATAGTATTGGAGTTTCTACCAGCAACCCAAATTTCTACAATTAACTATTTACTGACAGGTACATACATGACACAGTAAAAATCAATGAAGACGCAAAAGCAAGAGAATTAAACAGAGTAGTTAACCTATGTCCCAGTCATTGTATGTCAATTAATGGGCTTAAAACCTTTAAACTATTGCAATATGTAGATATTTGCTGGAGAGATGGTCCGATTTTAGTTTGTTTACATGACCTATCTTAGTTATGTAAAATATTTTTGTTCATTTTTGAGAGAGCATTTTTCAATTCACCTTCAGTTAACTTAAGCACTTAGTATATATATAGTATGATGGTTCTGGCTTGAAAAAGTACAAAATAAAAACAAAATACAATACAATCCCTGTCCTCCAGATGCTTATAGACTAGTAGGACAGATGAGATGTGCACACACAAAGACATTATATATTACAAAATAGAAACATATGAAATGTCAATGAAAAGTAGAAAACAGTGCTTTCAGAGTTCCAAAAAAGAAAACATCCCTCCAGGCTGGGGAATTAAGGAAAGCTTCATGAAAAAGTAGTATTTGAGCTCAGTTTTAAAGGATTAGCAGTTCTGGTCCTTCATACAATTTTCCAGTTGTGAAAGATAATGTATATCTGTGGCATTTTGTAGTTTCCATATAAAAGAAATGATACATTAATAGTACTTTTATTGCTTTTGTGATGTTTTTCCTAATGCTATTGTCCAAATGCTAGCGCTAATTTTGCTTCTTGCTCCTTCTTTCCCCCCTTCTCATTGTCCAATGTCTCCTTGTTATGAAATAACTCGTATAATAAAAGAGAAAGTCCTAGGCATCTAAATTTCTGAACATAAATGCAAACATGATAAATCAATTTTATCTTATGTAATCAATTACATAAACAGGAATAGAAAACTTTTTTTTGAGTGAGGTTCTCAGAACAAAAAGCAAGTTCAGGAATAAGAGGGTTTGGTCAAGTTTCATCTATGCTGATAATTAGCCAAAGAATCTAAAGGAGACAGTCATTTGTCTCCATAGCAAGGTTACAAACATATAAAATGGGAAGGCTAGTACTGTCTTCAACAGCAAGTAGAAGAAAAAAAAGGAAATTTGGAGCATGGGAAAGATGATGAACTTGGTTTTGGATATCTTAAGGTTAAGGTGGTAATGGGACTTGCAGGTGGAGACAGTAATATATTGGTAGTAAAATAGGGCTGGAATTCAGGAGCAAAACCAGTTAATTTAAGTTCAGATACTCAGCTATTAATTAGAAAAACCTTTTCAGCAATTTTAGTTGCTCCAGAATGGAAAGGATTTTCCCATTAAAAACACTAGAGAGCACAAGAATAAATAAAGTTTTTCTCAAAACGATACGAAGTATCTATCTAGAACCACCAGCAAACATTATATGTAATGGAGATAAGCTAGAATATTTCCCAACAAGATCAGGGGTGAAACAAGGATGCCCATTATCATCATTAATATTCAATATTTTACTAGAAATGTTGGCTTTAGAAATAAGAGAAGAAAAAGAAATTGAAGGAATTAGAATAGGCGATGAGGAAACAAAATTATCTCACTGCAGATGATATGATGGTGTACTTGGAGAATCCTAGAGAGTCAACTAAAAAACTACTTGAAACAATCAACAACCTTGGCAAAGTTGCAGGATATAAAATAAACCTACATAAATTGTCAACATTTGTATATATTACCAACAAGAGATACAAAGAGAAATTCCATTAAAAATGACTATAAATAATGCCACTAGGAATTAAGATATACAGGCACCGGGGTAGGGAGACCCATCCTGCCCTACCGGAAAGTCAGAGAGGTGAGGGGGGAAGACATAGGAGAGAACTGATTGGGGGAGGGGGCATATAGTGGGGTCACTGTTTTGGGGTGGTGGGTAGGGGAAAGATGGGGAGAAAATTTGTAACTCAAAATCTCATGGAAATGAATGATGTAAACTAAAAAATAAACAAAAGTTAAAAAAATAAAAAATAAATTTAAAAAAATGACTAAATATAAAATATTTGGGAGTCTATGTGACATAACAAACACAAGAATTAAATGAATATAATTACGAAAAACTTTTCTTACAAATAAAGTCAGATTTTAACAACTGGAAAAATGTTAATTGCCCATGGGTAGGCCAAGTTAACATAATAAAAATGACAATTCTACCTAAATTAATTTACTTATTCAGGGCCATACCAATCAAACCACCAAAAATTATTTTATAGAGCTAGAAAAAATAATAACAATTTATCTGGAAGAACAGAAGGTCAAGAATATCAAGAGAATTAATGTAAAAAAGGCAATGGAAGGTAGCCTAGCCACATGAGATCTAAAACTATATTATAAAGAGGCAATCATAAAAACTATTTGGTACTTGCTAAGAAATAGAGTAATGTACATAATGTACGGTGGAATAAGATAAGTACGCAAGACACAGTAAAAAATGCCTATAGTAATCTACTGTTTGATAAACCCAAAGACTCCAGCTTCTGGGACAAGAACAAAAACTGCTGGGAAAACTGGAAAATAGTATGGCAGAAACTAGGCATAGAACAACATCTCACACCTATAGCAAGTTACGGTCAAAATAGGTCCATGATTTAGACATAAAGGGTGATATCGTAAGCAAATCAGGGGAGCAAGGAATTGTTTATGTGTCAGATCTATGGAGAATTTATAGCCAAAAAAGAGAGAACATTATGAAATAAAAAAATTATTCAGGGCCATACCAATCAAACCACCAAAAATTATTTTATAGAGCTAGAAAAAATAATAACAATTTATCTGGAAGAACAGAAGATCAAGAATATCAAGAGAATTAATGTAAAAAAGGCAATGGAAGGTAGCCTAGCCGCATGAGATCTAAAACTATATTATAAAGAGGCAATTTAAATTAAAAGGTTTTGTACAAACAAAGCCAATGCAACCAAGATTAGAAGGAAAGCAGAAAGCTGGGAAACAATTTCTACAGCCAGTATTTCTGAAAAAGGCCTCATTTCAGAATGGAATGGGTTGTCTTGATAGGTTCCCCATCCCTAGGTGACCACCTGTCTCTTTGGGTTAATACAGAAGGAATTCCTACTAAGGAACTCAGGTTGGATTAGATGACCTCTTGCTTTGAGATGCTCTGATTAAGTCAAAGCATATTTCCTATTTTCTAGGAGTTTATAGACTTCACTTGGTAAAGAAAATGTGCCCATGTAAAATAACAAAATAATAAAACACAGCATGTTTCAAGTGTTCTGATCTGTAAAGTGACAAAGTTAGGCAAGATTATCTGTAAGGTCTAGTCATTGTTGGAGATTCTCTAATTCTATGAAATATAGGGGAGAAAGTTTTATTGAAAATCAGAGAAGAGAGTCTGGTATAGATAGGCTGGAGCAGTTGGACAAAGCTTCATATAGGAGATAGTACTTAAGCATTACCTAGAAAAATAGATGTCTTACATATGCTAAAGTTCATAGTATATGAGAAATTAAAGAAAGATCTCAAGCCAAGGCTAGAACTGGAGCTTTGTTACTCATATATAAAAATGTACTAAGTATCAAAAGCTTTTCCTTCATGATTTACTCACCAATAGTTGGTTCTCTTCCTTTCCTAGAAAGTAGACCCATGTAACTTGGATAACCCTGCCTCATCATCCCAGAGGAGAATCACAAGGGACTGAGAGACCATTGGGGTGCCCTTCTGAGCTTCTAAACCAGTAGGTGTCACTGACATGCTAAAAGACCATGTGCTGGAGAGAAAATCAAACTTAAAGCCAACATTATACTATGGCCAGAAATTTGCTTTAAGAAGGCCGGATTATTATGCCAAAGAACTTGGGAATGAATGAATGAATGAATGAAGCCTTTATTAAGCACTTACTATATGGAAAGCATTGTGCTAAGTGCTGGGATACAAACAGAGGAAGACAGCCCCTACTCTCAAAAAGTTCATATCCAAATAGGGGAAACAACACATTATAGAAGCTCCTAAATCAGATAGAAATGTCACATGGACCTTAGGGTGCTGCAGCAAAGCAGAAATTTATACTTCTAATGTTATTTCCATTAATAAAATGATGTCAGTTTCTGATGTTGTACCATTTGACAGTGCAACAGACTCTGGTGGCAGGAGCTTTATCTGCTGGGTCTTCAATAGCTGTGGCTGTAGCAATTGCAAGAGCAGCTGCCGGGTTGCATCTCCACAGGGTTTCTTTCCCCCACTATGATAACTGAGGGTACTGGGATGGAATCAGTGCTATTCCAAAGGCCCTTGAGTTCAAGGCCCTGGGCTCTCTTCATCAGAATGTGAGGGGAAATGGCAGACAAGTGGTGGGGGTAGTTTGAATTGCCTGGCATGTGCTGCTTCCCATCTCTCCTATAAGGTACCTTACTACTTCTACGAGGTTGACTTGGTTACCCTGTATGTGACACTTGGTGAAGATGGCTGCTTCCTTCACATGAGTTGCTTCTCAGGATGATAGCTGTGAGGGCTGGTTTGGAAGTAAGACCAGTGAGTGGTCTGGGAGATCCTATCTATGTCTTTTTGACTGTTAGTGGCAGTTTGTCAACAGTTTTCAATAGTAATGATGAAGTTTTGGTCCCCTTCCCCACCAAGATTTCTACCCTTCTTTGAGGGCTGTGTTGGAAGACTGTCCAGTGATTTGGGGGATGCTGTTAGTCCCAAAGCTCATGGGCTCACATTCCTAGACTATCTTCTTCAAGATCTGAAAGGAGATGGTGATCAAGGTGATAGGGATGGTTTAACTTGTCTGGCACATGCTGCTTCCCATTTCCTCTCTCTTCTTTTCTCTCTCTCTCTCTCTCTCTGTCTCTCTCTCTCTCTCTCACACACACACACACACACACACACACACGCACACACACACACACACACACACACACACACACACATCCCTCTCTGTCCCTCTCTCTCCTAGTTTTAGCTAAGCTGATTTGCTTGCCCTGTGTGGGGTAATTGGACCTGGAATGTAAAAAATAGCTTCAGAAATAGAGGTAACTTATTCTGGAGAAATGCTTGAATTTTAGTACAGTCAGTCAAGTTATGGAATCAGTAACATGGAATATCAACCTACATTATCTATCTACTAGGATCTGAGAACTGAGGACAGTGCAAACTGCCTGACTGGTATCTGAATGGAACATTTTAGGCACAGTAAAGAGCAATGGAAGAGCGGGGTAAGAGCTCTGCTGCAGAAGGGCCATAGGTATCAACTCTGTCTATGAAGAGCCTCAGTAGAAAATCACAGATTTGAAGTTTGAAGGACCATAGAACCTGTCATATTCATTTTACAGATAAGGAAACTGAGGCCCAGGAGGTTAAGGGATTTGCCCAAGGTCACAAAGACAGGTCCTCTGACTCCAAACTCCACTTTCTTTCCATTGTGCTACTTAGCTTCATAAAGAGGCACAGGTGATGAACAGTCACCTGAAAATTATCTCCAACTAAGTATACATATAAATGATTAAGATACTTTATGGCAGTGGTTGGCAACCTGTGGGTTATGTTCAATTTGTAACAATGAAAATACATCCTGCATATCAGATATTTACGTTGAGATTCATAACAGTAGCAAAATTATAGTTATGAAGTAGCAACGAAAATAATTTTATGGTTGGGGGTCAATATAACATGAGGAACTGTATTAAAGGGTCCGCATTAGGAAGGTTGAGAACCACTGCTTTATGGAGTTCTGAGGAGGGTTGCTCACTGGTGACTTTTATTTTCAGTAGGCCTTGTTTTGAGCCCTCTTTGACGTATAAGTAAGTTTCTTCACTCTTTGATGCTTGTGAAGGGGCTTGCAAGGGGAATTGGTAACTAATACACTGGAGAGTGTCAGATAAGAAATTTGAAGATTGTCTGGGTGAGGGCAACAAGCCAGAAAAGTGATAATTCAAATTGTGTCCAGGCCCTTCATAGCAATAAAAACCATTCACATAAAGATTAGAGGGGAAATAGCTGAAGTCCCAAAGAGATTAGTCTATTAATCCACAGAGGTAAAACCTAGGGCATGGCATGTCCAGATTATGGCCAGCAATTGAGTAGGCAGCCCATTAAATTAGTCCTTTTGTATATACATCTGGGACAGACACTATAAGGAAGCTATGCTTAGAATCATATAGGAAAGGGAGATCAAGCTAGACTACATTTAAAAAGTCATGCACTTTCAGTAATCTCAAGCTGCTCCTTTCTACAAAATCCATTTATTTAGCAACAACATTGTCCTAGTGGTGCTATATCTCTCTGAACCACGGAATATTGCAAGATCAATTGAAGCAAAACTGTAAGCTAACCAAAGTGTAATGGCAAGAAGAGTGGGTGATGAGTGTGCAAGCTGTTATCAAGGATCATTTCTGAGAGCTGGTATAAAATATCAACAAGAATGAATAGGACCAGGAAAGGAGATGAGTAGGTGATGTGGCAAGAGTCGGAGATAATAGATAAATAGTTATATTTAGGAAACACTGAAAGGCCCAGAATAAAACCCCAGTACATTGGTTAGATACACTCTGGAGGATTTATGGAGTGATATAAATAGAATAAGAAGGGATGGATGGGTTACAATCTGCATCAGTGGATGGAGTGCTCATACTAGTGAGATCATATATTCATCACAATACAAGTAATTGAAGTAATGAAAATGAATGTTCTCCATGGAAAGCATATTAACAAAGATATGGACCCTATGATTGAAATGCTTTACAAATGTCATCACAGTTGATCCTCATAACAACCCCAGGTGGTAGATACTATCATTATTCCCATTTTACAGTTGAGGAAACTGAGGCAGACAGAGGTTAAGTGACTTGCTCAGGGCTACAAAATTAGTAAGTGTCTGAGTCTGGATTTCAAGTGAAGTCTTCCTGACTCCAGGCCCAGAGTTCTATCCACTATGCTACCTAACTACCAGGGGAAAAAAAAAATACCTTTAAAAATTAATCCAATTAATTAATTAATTGATCTTTATCTTCTCTTCTTCCCTCCACTGCTCCATAGACACACACATGTATATATGCATATACACACATATATGTTATATATACGTATACATAGATAAAATAGAATTTTACCTTTCATATGTATGTATTACTAGATAGCTAAATCCAAATGACAAAAATTAACATGTTCTCTTTTAATCATGATTATTTTCACTTTATTTAAAATTTCATATGTAATTTCATTTTCCTGGCTCTTCTAGAGTTATCTGACAGATGTTGGCAACAATCCTGGTACATTTTCTCTCTGTAGTACCCTGAGCCATCACCCTTCTTGGCCCCTCCCCAAGTCCCCAATCAGATTGTCAATTGATTTGCTGGACGTTAGTTGGGCATTGGAGGTGTGACTAGAACCTAATCCTGCTTGCCTGGGAGGAAGAGAAATGCTAATGAAAGGTCAAAGTTGATTTCCCTGGGATTGGTGCCATGTAAGTTTAGGAACATGAATCATCATTAGCTTTTACTGATGCTGACTCATGGAAGTCTGTGGAGTCCGTAGAGAAAGAGAAATTTTGATCAATAGTCTCTTGTGTGTTATTATGCTGCTACATAATTACTTTCTAGTGATTAGGTTTGTAAAGCTTAAAAAAAGCATCAACCTATCCCTCTTTTCTGACGGTATTAGTCTGTGCTGTTAAAGATGCAATAAAAGCCCCTTTCCCTTACTTGGCAATGTTTTTTTTTTCTATTTTACTTCATAGCTGTTTGTACTTATATGTTATAGTCATTTATTTTTAACATACAATCCATATCATAATGGACTAGCATTTCCTTTTTTAATGAATTTTTATTAATGTCTTTTGTTCTTAGATCATTTACATTTCCTAATATATCTTTCTCCTTCCCTTCCAGAGAACAATCTCTAAAATATTTAATTTATTCCATCAAAGAATAAAAAAGAGGGGAAAATATAGTTCATCAAACCTAATCAATATATTAAAAAAAAAACCAAACCGGGGCATTGTATGCAGTTTTCCACACCAATAATGGACCATTTCTGTAAAGAAGCAGGGGGAAGTACATTTTTATAGCTTTTCATTGAGTCCAAAGTCGGTCATTATAATTTCACCACATTTGGTTTTAATTGTTTTGTTGTTGTTCTTTCCCATGACTTTACTAAAGTATGATATAAATTGTTTTCCTGGTTTCTGCTTATCTCACTTTGCATTAGTTCATATAAGTCTTCCCATGGTTCACTGTAATCATCATGCTCATTGTTTCTTAAGGCACAATAATATTCTATAACATTCATGTTCTACAAATTGTTTAGTCATTTCCCAATCCACAAACATCTACTTTGTTTTCATTTCTTTGTAGTACAAAAATTGCTGCCTGCAATGTATGTTTTTCTGGATTTATGGCCTTTCTTTTTGTCATTTAAATTCCTTGGGGTTTTTAAGAACAGTAGAATCTCTGGGTCATAGAGTATGGATATTTGGATTAATCCACATTAACCAAGTTTCCTGTTTAAACTTGGCTATTTAATTTCTATAACATCGGGTCTCTAAGAATATTTCATTCTCTTCTCCTCTCTCTCCCTCTCCATCTCCCTCTCCCTCTCCTTTCCCCCCCTCTTTCTCTCTCTCTCCAAATTGCAAACTTGCTTCCTATTGAACTGGCAATACTGTTGAAATGAGAGTTGGGTTTTGTTGCTTAGTCAGTAAGTCAAGCATACAAGACTAGTTTTGACTCTATTTTATTGCAGGTTGACTACAAAAAGACACAGTGAAGGATAACTTGGACACCTTTACATTCATGAGGGAAAGATACAATACACCTCCAGATGTTATAGTTGAAGGCCTTAAATGACAATACAGAACAAATTATTACATACTTCTAATTTTGCCTTGCCTAAGGCTATTTGAGACTTTATTACAAGCGAGGTTAGTACAGGGCATATATTTATTTTTTCTAATACCAGGCAATGTTCCAAACATATTGTCTGTGTACTAAATCTTCCTCATGTTTTTGTCTTTAGCTGATAGCAAACTGAGTTCTCTATATGAACCAGATGGAATGAAAGCAAATTTCAAAAAGCAAAGACTCACAAATCACTTATTAGCTATAATTCTTTTAATTCTCTGAGGGAAAATCTGTTAATAAATCTCAAGGCGTTTCTCAAACTCTTGCTAGTATGAACCAGCAGTTTTGGAGGTCATATTGCCGTGATCTTTAGCTATGCTTTGCCTTGTTATCCTAACTAAATACACATATCAAATTATAGTTTTGATTTACCTGTTTCATTAACTCATGAAAAATGAAAATGTCCTTTATATCTAAGAATCATTCAATATGTATGCAGGCCAGCAGGCCAACCATTTGGTGTTGGAATCTTTGGACATGGCGACCCATAAAGCAAAGGAAAATACAAAATGGTCCTCGGTTCTCTATGACCCTCTTCTGCTTCCACAATGGCAGTAGCAGAAAAAAAAGGGTGGTCAGCAAAAGATACTAAGAATCATCTAGATTTATACCGTGTACAAACATTAACTGAGTTCTTGGTGTTCCTGATATGAGCTCCTTCTCAAGAGACCAAACAGTTTAACAGAACACTGCATCGTATCAGTCTTGAAGGTTTTGCTATAAATTAAACCTGGAAACAGAAAAAGATCACATTTAATAGGATTATGGAAAGGAAAATAATAATAGTGAAACTACCGACATCATGTAGTGTCTACTATGTTCTAAGCACCTTACACTTATCTCATTTGATCCTCATTGCAACCCTGAGAGGTTGGTGCTGTTACTCTCCCCATTTTACAGATGAGGAAACTGAGGAAGACAGAGGTTAATTAACTTGCCCAGAGTCACATAGCTAGTAAGTGTCAGAGGTTGGATTTGAATTCAGATATTCCTGATTCCAAGCCTGACACACTCTATCCACTGTGCTAGCAAGACACTGCAAATCCAAACTTTACTATTAAATTTAAAAGTTTCAAGGATAGAATAATAGTGATGGTTTGCTCTTTGTGCCTTTCTCTTAGGTTTTGGTGAAGACTGTGTGTATGCTGGGCAGTTCATTTTACCCCATAATTATGTTCAGTAGTTGGACAGATATAGTACTTGACTTGAGTGCTCCACTTCTTGAGAAAGTCATTCTGATTATTATCAAGCACTTTAAAGTGAGACCTTAATTATAAATATTTATAACACAAGCATTGGGAAACATGGCTGGATAGGAAGAGATAAGGCTGATCCCCAGCATGATATATTTTTTTAACTTCTTTAAGGCTCTAGGTCTTTTAGGAGGACTTTTGTAGTAGGGTGAATGTTAATACACAGGAGAAAAAGAAAACAGAAGAGGAGATTATGAAAACACATTCTCTGTAACTGGGCTTTAACTGAGCCCCAAAGTGCTGCTCCACTTTTATAATGCAATTGCTGAATTAATTATTCAAGTCTTCAATGTCAGCCTCTCTGAACAAGTTCAATGTCAAAAGAAAGGTCCGTCCAGAGCCCCCATGATCACACCTGTTTGAAGAGCATGAGATTCAATTATCCCAGAGATGCTGCAACCTATTAGGAGTTCCTTATTGTCCCAACTTGCTGTTGAAACATGGAAACCTCTGTCTAGTGTATTAAATCAGGGCCTTTAATCTACCTAATTAGTGTCTTTTTAATTCATAGGGAAAAAGCAGAAAAAAACCCTCTAATTTCTGGGATTTGAACAGGAAACCATGTCATGTAAAAGCAGCAGATTGACTGTTTGAGCTGGAGGAAAATCTCCAACAGCTGCTACTGGCATTCACACATACAGTTTCTTTAATAGAACTTTAGCCTCTGGGGGTAAGAACATCATAATTTTCTGGAAAGTTACGGGATAATTGGCACAAAGCACAATTTCTGTTGAGTAAAAACAAAATCTATAGAGTCATACTTTTTATTGCTTGCCTGTTTTACTGGAAAGTTGTGAGGATTAATACCACTGGACAATTTATGTTTTGTAAAGTGTCGGGTACTTGGAGAACACTCACTTAATAAACATAAAAATAAATAAATGTGAGCATGAAATTTATTTTCCAGGCTGTCTGAATGTTAATATCATCACTGTGGGGGAGGTCTGGCAGAATCGAGGTGTTGGTGACAGATTTGAAAGGTTTTAATTAGAAGGATGATTTAGATCATACTTAAAGACATCTACAACAATCCTTTGAAAATATGATTTTATAATAGGTAGACAGGAGCAGGGGAAGCACCCAATAGCTTCAATTTTCATTCCTACTCTAAAGAATGTTGTCCCACTGCCCACTAAACACACAGACACAGACACACAGACAGACAGACATACACACACACATATAATGTACACGAGCTATGCTCTCATTCATGCCTCTATAGTTTTTCATGCTCTGCCAGCAGAGTACCATCCTTGCTTTGCTTTGGTTGTACCAAATGTTACCTAACATCCATGCTCCAAATCCCATCTTCCTTTCTCTTACCTTCAAGAAGTCTTTCCCAATTATTTTAGCTCAGAAGTGGATTTGAAAAATGAGCAGATTTCCCTCCATTTGAAACAATCCATCTACTGCTTTTGGACTTAAAGTCATTAATTAGGCAGATTAAAGGACCCAATTTAATAGACTGTCCAGGGGCTTACAGGTTGCTATGCCAGCTTAGGAAATTGCAGACCTTCAATATGCAGTCCTTTTTCAGCATTCCTGGCATTACTGAATTAGGATTGGGTGTATTCATAAAAGTTGAGTTGGAATAATTGGCCTTAATGCCTGCACTTCTCCCAAGACAAGAGAAGTCTCACAATTCTATTCTGCATTACAACTGCAAGTCAAATGATGACCAGTCATTGGAAGGGATCCTTTGCATTTGGGGTGCTCCAGGACCCCTCCAGCACTTAATCTGTCCTAGTTTCAGTCCCTGCCTAATTACCTTGGTCACTTACCATCCATACCAAATTGACTTATATTCTGTTTTGTCCTTAATCCTTAAACTTCCAGGTGGGTAAAGCCTGTGTTCCCATCCAAATCACAGACTCTTTGTGGACAAGATCTGTCTTCCCCTACAGGATCTAGTCTACTTAGGTACATAGTATAAACTTAATAAATTTTAATTGAATGAAATCAAAATAGGTTCTTGTGGACATATTCTAGAAAGCTATTTTAAACTCAGAACTTTAATTCATGATGAATTTCTTTGCACTGACTGTCAGTACTTAAGGCAGTTTCAAAGTAGTAAAACCCTGATCTCTAAGGTATTCATCCTATGATTTGGTGATTTAAATTCACTTCCATACTACACCTTTTACTCTGAAGTTCACTCTTTGGGTATTTTTAAACTTTTCTCCCAAGATGCAAAGCATATTGCACAGTACTAGAAGCTTCCTCAAGGAATAGGGACAAGGACAAGTTAATATTTTGGGCATCTTTTACCTATCTTTCTACTACAACTGTATATATTAACTATAGAATCTGTGTGTGTAGCAGCAAAAAATAAAACAAAAAATCATGTTCAGAGAGACCAAAAGTGTGAAATATTCTTTTGGTAGCCTCACCTGAGTTTTAAAAGCAGCAATTTTTGTTGTTCTGTGAAAACTAAACTTTACTTTCAAAATTAAAAAAAATTCTCATAAATTATAAAATTATAATAAACTTTCTTATGCTTAATGAACTAATAATTTCTTCTCCTAATGATTCCTTGCATTTTCCCCCCTCTTTTATTAAAGTTATTTAATGTGAGAGGATCATGATATTTATGTTTTGAACAGACCTTAGAAATTATCTAATCCAATCTCCTCATTGTACAAATGAGGAAAATAATGTAGTTAAATTGCCTTAGCACACATGGTAAACTGGAGAACAAGGACCAGAACCCATGTACTTTGGTTCCAATGCAGTACATGAGATTTTGTCCATGTAGTCAAACAACAATTATTGGTGGATGATACGGTGACCCACAAAAGAAATCAAACCCAATGGGCTCAGTATTTCCCCAGTGTCTTACATATGTCAAAAAGGGGAGAAATATCATCAACAGAGAAGGAATAGCACTATAGCTACATTTTCAATTTTCTCCAGGGATGGTTCCAGAAAAGGTCATTTTTGTCATTAAAATTCCAGGGTCTTCTTCATTAAAATGTCCTCCATTCATCAATTCCCAAGCAAACTATGTCCAAAACAACTCATTTTCTTTCATCCAAACTGCTCTGTTTTCTGAATATCTCTATTATTTGTGAAGCCATCACTATCTACTCAGGGACATAATTTCACAATGGTGATGTCATCTTTGATTCCTCATTCTTAAGCAAATCCATTCCCAAATCTTGTCATTTCTACCTTCACAATGACTCTTGTGTATTTTTCCTCTGTATTTGCGTAGCCCCCATTATAGTTCAGGTCCTCATTGCTGCTCACCTGGGCTATGAATGAGTGATGGATTGAATGAAGCATTTTATTAAGCATTCACAATGTGCAAAACTGTGTGCTAAGCCCTGGGAGTACAAATGGAAAAGAAGATGGTTCCTGCTCTTATTTTCTTCATGGAAGCTTTCAGTTGTAAGTCAAATGGAAAAGCCACATGGTCCTCAGGGGGCAATAGCAAAGCAGGTGGTAATGCCTCTTATTAAAGAATTTCCACTAATAAAATCATATCAGTTTCTGTTGTTGAACTTCTGGACAGTGTGAAGGACTCAGGTAGCAAGAATTTTATTTTCTGGGTCTTCAGTGGCTGTAGACCTGCAGGAGCAGTGGCCAGGCAACATCTTCACAAAATCCTCCCCCTCCATCTCCCACCCACAAATATGATTTCTGAGGCCACTTAGACAGAAATATTACTCTTTCCAAGGCTCTAAGGTTTAGGATCCTAGACTGTCTTCACCCAGAATCTGATGGGAAGATGAAAATCAAGGTGATCGTGGTGGTTTGATTTGCTTGGCACACGTTGCCTCCCATCTCTCCCTAATATTGCCCTGTTGTTTATATTGGGCTGATTTACTTTGACTATCAAAATAACCTTCAAATTGGTCACCCTGACACAAGACTTTTCTTACTCAAATTCATCATCCACTCAACTGCCAAGTGATTTTCCTAAAACATAGGTCTAATATTTTTCCAGAAATTACAAACTATGGGATGAATATCTTGTTCCATGTTGCCATTGTTTTGAGGCCTCTGTAGTTCTCTCAAGATCCTAAAAATCATATTCTCATCAGATTTTCAACTATTCCATCCCAGATAAAACAGTGCTTGCCAAGGTGACTGATTGACCTCATTGACAAAACTACAGGACATTTTTCTACTTTGATCCTACTTGACTTCTCAGTAGCTTTTGGCAAGGAGGACCATCCTTTAATCCTCAATATCCTGGCTTCCATAATAAAGGACTCATTTGTCAGCTATCATTATTATTAGTATCATTAGTATTGATCTGCAACAAAGTCCTGCCCTGATGCTTTATCATTGCTCAGAGGTGACCCTGAGTTCTTGCCAGTTATTCCAGCAAAGGACCAGCTGTAAAAACTTCAAGTACAGTCCCAGCAACAGCTTATGTATGCCTACTATTTGATGGTTGGCCCATGTATTTTTGAAGTTCATTAGGATAGGATAGGAGGTAAGGTATTATTTGGACATGGCATACTATGAGGGAGACAAGATTTTATAATGACCTTCTACTCAATTCTACAGTGATGGTTATGAATGTGGAAAAGGGAACAGAAGCACTGAGAACCCTTTAAAGTTTTTGGACAATCTAAAATGTATTAATTTAAATGCTGGTATATAAATGTGAGAACTTCATCTGAAGATGAATGTTTGTTGATACACTGTATCCATACGGACATTCTTGCCATGAATGAAACTAGAAGAAATAAAGAAGCTACAGCTAGTGCAAGGACTGGTTCACAGATTCTTCCAAGAAAGGTGAATAGGGAAAATGGTTGAGCTGAATTTATTGCATATTCTAGGGAAACAGGTAATACTATTTCGTGGGGTGCTTGGTCAACTTCCCTTATACTACTCATGATAAGCATAGCCGGTGGGCTAACACGAAGAAAGATGCATTCTACATAACAACCTTTGTTAAAGAGTTTTAAGAACTGAGACTAGTCTTTGAAAAACTTGGCAAAATGTTCCAACCAAGTTCTTCTTTTGACACTTGATACTTTCAGTATAAAAGTGGGCACAGGGGAGAATGGTGAAAAGTATAATGGAATATATGGTTCAGAATTAATAAACAAAAAAAAGATCAAAAGCTTATTGAATATCCAAAAAACGTACGCCAGTATATAATGAAAACTTTCTTCAAGAAGGAAGATCTTCTGGACATGGTGAGCACTTACCAATAGCAGCTTAAAAAGATGAAACTTATTACATATTAAAAGATAGGAAATTACTGGTTATCAGCCTTGAAGTCACTTCACAATAGACTGCTTGTGTACATTAAAATCACTTGCTTATATTAAAAGTCAAAATTAACATTGAATCAAAAAGGAAACAGGGAGATGAGGAGTTACTAAATGCAATTACAATAGTTACAAAGTGACCAATCTGATTGATCTATTGACTCTGAAAGAAAATGTGAAATGAAAAAAGTGAAAAAAGAATGAAAAATCAGAAATAGACAAAAGTAAAGAAATTGAGCCTTATTTCCTTTTATTAACTAAATTTAACCAGTATTAATCAATCATCAAAATAATGAAGCCAAAACAAGCCAGAAGCTCTTCCATCTGCAAAATGGAGAAAAATAGAATACAAATACAACATTTATAAACATGAAAGATTACAAAGAAGATTAAGAGCAAGGTCATACAATAAAGTAGAAAAAACATGTTGGAAAGGGAAATTAATCTTCATAAAACTTGGTGTGAAACCCAACAGTATCAGAATATCAGAAGAAGATTTTTAGTTAAAATTGGAAAGAGGATAATGAATAGAAACAAAAGCATAGATTTGCTACCATTTAAAAAAGAACCTCTTTATTTTATTGTGTTAAATTTCTCTTTTATTTTTGTTGGAATCTTTTGTATTTATAGCCCCTTTATTTCCAAATTTGTTCTTGCCTACTACTATTACCTCAGGAGTCTTTTCTTGTAAAAAAAAAAAGATTTTAAAAAGGAGCTAGAAGGCAGTTCAGCAAAAATCAATCCACCAAGTGTAATTACAAGAGTCTTTAAGGAAATAAATGGCATCAGCTGGTTCTGATAGACTCAACCAGAAATACATGAAATGCCTACAATGTACCCCACATTCCACACCCATAGTTCTCCACAACTACAGACAAGCAGAGAAGGTCCATTTGGTCAACACTGCTTTTAGGATTCAATGTGGTCATTAAAATTATGGAGCATTTAGCTTGAGCTTAATGTTCTCTCCAGTTGCGTTGCCATAGTCATTGGGTAAATTGTTTTTATGGTTTCCCTTATATCACTCTGTGTCGTTTTATAGGTTTCCTTACCATCCCCTGAAATCTTCTTGGTCATCATTTCTCACAACGCAATATTATCACAGGAACGGATGAATACTATCATATCCTCCTACATTTATGTCCACAATCTGTTTAGTCATTCCTCAATCCCTGGGCATTTACATGGTTTCCCATCCTTTGTTACAACAACAAAGTGCTGCTAAGAAGATTTTGGTACATATGGGATTTTTCTTTATGACTTTGCCAGCTCTATAATATATGCCTAGAAGGGAGATCTTTGTGTCAAGGTATAAATATTTGAATAACATTTTTAGTTGCATTCCAAATAACTTTCCATAATGGTTGGACCAATTCACAGAGACACCAATAGCATATTAGTTTTCCTCACCGGAAGCTTATCATTTCCATCTTTTGTTATCTTTACCAGTTCTCCTTCCCTTTTCATTTGCTTTTCCTATCCCCAATTCCTTGAATTTACTTAAATTGTTAATCTCTTTATATTAGTCTATTTCTCCCCCTTTGCTCCATTTTCCCCGCATGTCCCCCACAACCTCATTCCTTTTGTTGCTTTCTTATCCCGACATTCCTTATTTTCTGTTGTCCCTCACTCTTAGGTTTATAAACCCATGAAGTAAATAACCTTGAAATAAAGCAGTGTTGTTTGATGGGAGTCTTCCTTTGTCTTAAGTCAGAACCAGGGTTCTATTTGAGTTAGTTCACTCACACTTTCTTTTATTGATTGACTAGACTGAAGAATGTGATGGAGAAAATGTTAATGCAGATGAAACCTAAAAGTGTGTCCTGCTTACATTCTACCCCTACCCTCCGAGAGTCAGTTGCTAAATAATTACTGGTATACCCTGCACAAATCTAGATTATGATAAAGCTGAATCATGTTTGTTCAACATTACAGTGCTTTCAGTCATTCTAAATTGCACCCCTCTCTGCTAAAAAAAGAAATCTTTGGTCTAAGCTATGTTACCATGAATAACACCCCATCATGATCTCTGGAGAATGAAGTACAAAATCCATGCTCTGTCTTTCCAGTCTTGTTATACATTACTCTTCTTCCTGTAGGTTAAGATTCAGGCAAACTGACTTTTGCTTTGTTCTTTGTACATGGAACTCCATCTCTGCTCTTCCTTCTTTTGCTCTGGTCATCCCCCATTCCTAGAATGCACTTTTCTTCAACTCTTCCTTGTGGTATCCCTTACTCCAAGGTGCAACCCAATCATCACCTTCTACTTGAAGGCTTGCCTGCCACCTCCCACCCCAACTGCTAGTGCTCCCCCTCCCAAATGACCTCATATTTAATTATCTTGCATTTATTTGACATTTATTCTGTATTCACATTGATATTTATATGCCATCTTGTCCAATACATTGAAGGCTTGACAGAAGGTGTTGTTTAATTTTTATACTTTGTACACGCTAGCACCAAGAACAGTGTCTGGCACATAGTAGGTATTTAATAAATGCTTGGTGACTGGTGCTGTAGGACATCATCAGTAATAACTTATATTCAAGAAACAGCATTAAAGACAACACCAGAGACTTCTGTAACTAGACAAAGAGGGTGGGGTGTCTGGTGCCTGGCACATAGTGTTTATTGATTGATAAAATGTTCATTGATATACTCAGAGTGTTAATAAGTAAACGGCTTAAGGGTTTCACTGACATTTGCACAATATTGAAAGACCCTATGGCACATGCTATAGATACTCTAGGGAAGGATGTGGACATGCAGAATGAGAATTAATAGATGAGTTTCTATCTGCGCTGGGTGCCCACAATGATGAGATCACAGGCCTGTCAACAAAAGACCACTACCACCACTGCCATCAGCAGCAGCAGCAGCGGAGTCTGATTTGCCTTCTTTCTCTTGTCCTTGGACCAAGTCACACTCCTATTTGAGGAACTAGTCCATTGTGTAACTTCACTTTAAAGTCTTTCATGACATCTCTTCAGACTAAAGTATTTACTTACAGGACGCAGATTTAGAACTGGAAGGAACTTTAACAGGCATATAGCCTAAGCTCTCATTTTGTAGATGAGAAAACTGAGGCCCAGAAAGGTTAAGTTCTGGCTCAAGGTCCTACAAGCAGTAAATAGTAGAAATACAATAGGATTTGAACTTAAGTCCCATGAGTTCAAGTTCAGTGCTCCTGCTACTGCATTCCACTGACTCCCTAAATAGTCTTCTTTTTGAATTCCTAGACTACCACTCTGAGAGGAAAATCAAGATAAATAACTCACACTAAATCATATTTTGCTTTTAAAGGCTCACAAATAATTTTCTTTGCAAGTGTTCTTATGATCTCCTTTTTATAAACAAGCAAACTGAGACTTATTGAATTTAACTCCTGTGTCACATACCTAGTATTACAGCTGAAATTCAAGACTAGGTTCCTTGTGACCTTAGTAATAAGTTGTTATTATGTTGTGAATGCTTTGCTTTGTTTTCTTGAATAAGGTTTCATTCTGAATAGAGTGTCCATTATACCTTGTGATTAAACCCTTAAAATTATTCAAAGCAGAGGCCCTCAGGTGCCCTGTTGTGATTGGTGTTACAAAATTGGTGACAAGGATGGGATTGTGGTGCACCATGCCTCTATTTGTTCCAGTATCCATGGCTATAACAATCTTTTGTAAAGGTCAAGGATCCTGGAGGGATGGAATGTAACAGCAAGAAAAGTAGGATTTTTTGGATGTTTTTATTTTTTGGAATTTAGTTTCCCAGCCTCAGGCTTATGTGCTTCTCTGTTCTAGTCAATCATATACATGGATTTGGGCTCTAATCAATCAGATATAGGCATGCAGGCTCTACCCAATCAGATGCTGAGTAGAATTGTGTATAGAGAGAGAGTTGGCATTGAGAAAGCAGGCATTAAGGGAGACAGAATTGAGAGGGTGAATGAGCCTTGAGAAGAAGAAAATAAAGAGAAGAGACCTTTGAGAGCTGGGAGGAGAATTTTGAGAGTTGAGAGGAGACCTTTGAGAACTAGGAAGAGACCTCTGATGGCAGAGATTTGTTGAAGGAGTCTCTGAACTTTGAAAGCTAACACAGCTGTAAGATAGAAACCTGCCTGTGGAAAGGAGGCTTAGTTTAAACCCCTTTTGGGAGTTCTTAAAGTGCACTGAGCTGTTAATACAAAACCTCTAGACTTTGGAGGTGAATTGAGATGACAGTGCTAGTGGTGTGTGTTGGTATTGTTGTTGTCCTGTTAAACTTTGTTTTACCAGAGGAAAAAGCTGTGGGTAGGAGCCCCTGGAGGCTGCTGTCAGACGGGAGCGGGAGAACTTGGAGTAGAGCAGTCCCTGTGAGCTAAGACATGGACCAGGAGTGGAGAGCTTTCTACATGTGAATCCAGGTGAGAATTGGGAGTGGTCAGCCCAAAAGAAGAGCCATGAGACTTGGAATTTGACCTCAAGTTAAGATGAAAGAGGACTTTACTTGAATACTTTGTATTGATTGAAGAGACTGTAATTTACTGTGACCTAGGGGTGGAGAGTGTGTTTGTTTTTTCTGCTACCCCTTAAAGATGTATTGTGCTAGGGAAGATCCTGGTCTGGGAACCTCTGATTTTGGGGATGCAATGTGAGAAATGCTATGTTATATATTGACTGCAATGTTACATTCTGTATGACCTTAGTAATAAGTCTTTATGATGTTATGAATGTTATGCTTTAGTTTCTTGAATAAGGTTTTGTTCTGAATAGAGTGTTCATTATACTATATGATTAAATCTTTAAAATAATTCACAGCAGCAGCCCTGAGGTGTGCTGTCATGATTGGTGAAACACCTTCCTCCCTCCTTCCTTTCCTTTCCTTCCTTCCTTCCTACCTTCCTTCCTTCCTTCCTGGCTGCCTAAGTTGGAAATAAAACAAGTGAAAGCTTTTGTTCTAGTCAACAGTGAGGTTAGCTTGCAAGTAGGCATTACACTTCCAACCTATGAGAGATGGAGCGACCCAATTTCCAAAAATAAATAAAATAAAATGCAATAAAAGAGAAACAGCTGGTGAGCTGATGCTTCAACAACTTCCAGATCCTTCTCTATCAAAAACCCCAAACTTCAATGTCCTATGTTTTTTACTCCTCTCCTAACTCTTTACTCAGCTCATCCCTAAAGGGCACTTACCCTTTTGCTTGTACTTGATATATCATTTTAAATTTATTTGATTTGTTTTTTATATTACATTTATTCTGAATTTTCTCTTTTCCTTTGTTTACCACAAATATGTATATATTATATGTGTTGTGCATACTATATCTACATATATGTGTGTGTTTGAGTGTCTGTGTGTGTATATACTTGAAGTAAAGAAAGGAATAGCAAATACATATACATAAGTTAATAAATGAATAGCAAAAAAAAAAAAGGCAAACAAGATTGGCATAAGCAATTAGCACATAAACCATGTCTGATAGCATCCAGTATTTCACATCTCAAGTCTCCCATTTCTGTGAGGAAAAGTGAAAAGCACATTTTCTCAATTCTTCTACAGGTACATACTTGATCATTAAAACCACGCCATGTCCAATATTATCTTATTCTTCTTTCAATTTGTGTTGTTGAAATCATTGTGCATCTTGTTTTCCTGATTTTGCTTACTTCTCTCAGTACCCACTCACATAAGTCTTCCCACATTTTTATGAATTCTTCATATTCATCATTACTTATGGGCCAGTGATATTCCATTCCATCCAGGTGCTACAGTTTATCCAGCCATTCCCTAAACAATAAGCAACCACTCTGTTTCCAAGTCTTTGCTGCCACAAAAAAGTTCTGCCAAGAATATTCTGGTATCCAGGGGACCTTTATGTCTTTGCTTCCTTAGGGGTAGATGCCTAGCAGTAAGATCTCTGGGCAACTTCAGTAATTTTAAAATCTCATTTCTAATTATCTCCAGCCCAGGATAGCTGGACCAGTTCATAGCTCCCCTGATATTGTGGTGCCTGTCTTTCCACAGTTCTCCAACACCAACAATTTCCATATTTTTTCATATGTGTCAGTTTGTTGGACGTGAGGTAAAACCCAAGAGTTGTTTTACCTTGTATAATAAATATTTTTAATATTTTGGAGCAATCATTCATAACTTCATAAATAATTTGCAGATCTTTAGAGAACTGTTTGTTCATATTCTCTGACCAATTATCTAGGACTGCTCAAGAGACTGGCATAGTAATCTAAATCCGAAAAAAAATGAGGATATGAAATAAGTCTATTGCCCAGATGATGACAAGTAGTTAGATGGACTAATGATAATCCATCGATACACATCTCTTGGACAACTACAGCAAGAGGGGCTGGCACTGAATAGATGATGATAGCATTGTATTGTTTTTGTTAAATAGTACAGTGCTGGTGAAGCTGACAATTTTCCAACTTTATGGAAGATGAAAATTATTACGGAATGTTTTTGGCCTTAAATAGTTGTGTTAATTCCTACATATTTTGGATGCTAGGCCCTCATCAGAGATATTTGATACACACATTATTTTCTTATTTGTGTTTCCCTTTTTATCCTAGCTCAGTGGTTCTCAACCTGTGGGTCGTGACCCCTTTGGGGGTCGAATGGGGTCACCTAAGACCATGGGAAAACACATATTTCTGAGACACTGCTTCTCTATCTGTCTCCAGGTGGGTCCACCCACATGCATATATGCCCACATACAAATATTAAAGGGTCACGGCATTAGGAAGGTTGAGAACCACTGTCTTAGCTGTATATATTTTTTCATGCAAAAATCTCAATTTCATGTAATTAAAATTATCTATTTATCTTTTCTCCCCTCTTTGCCCATGAACTATCGCCCTAGCACTAGTTGTAATAGACATCTCCATCCCTTTTCCTCCATTTTATAATGTAACTTTTAAAAAAAGTTAAATATCCATTTGGAACTTCTCGTGTGTGGTATAAATGCTGGTATAAATCTATTTTCTGTCATACTTCCACTTTTCCCAAGAGTTCTTGCCCAAGTAGTTTACATTCTTTAGTTCATAAGCTATTGAAATTCAGTGTGCTTTGTTTTATAATTTTATTCAGATTACTTTAGTTCATATCTCTCTGATACTATAAGCTCAAAGGTACAATATAAAATTTATCTTACTTTGTATGGTACCATACATGGGTTGTATCATATCCAGATGAAATCACAAACCATCCATAGCATAGAGTTGTATCAAGTTCTTAAGGATCAGAGTAGTTTAGTGATTTTCTCATGTTCACTAATAATAGTAATAATTAATAGTATAGCAACCTCAACAACAAAACATTTATGTAGTAGAGCTTGAAGGTTTGAAAACATACTTCACAATGTTAACTCTTTTGGTCTTCACAAAACCATGCGAAGTTGGTGCTGTTGTTAATCTATATTTTAACAGATGGGGATACTAAAATTGAAAGAAATTTAAAGGACTTGCCCAGGGATACATCACAAGTAATTCTATTTGAGGCAGGATTTGACTTCAGGTCTTCTTGATTCCCAGTCCAGCATTTGTGTAAGGTGCCACCTAGCTACATAGCTGATCAGTGTCATAGGTGGAATTTGAACATAGGATTTCCTAAATTCAACTCTGGCACCTCTTCACTCAGTGTCTTCAGAAATAATAACGGTGTTTTTTTTCTTAAAAGGACACAATACATGTATAATATGCATTATATGAAAAACAAGTCTTATCAAATACACACATATGTGCAACACATAGATACAATATGACAACAACTCTGAATTATTTGCTTTGATCAAGCTCCTAGAGCACATGGGTGAGGCAAGAGAAAAAGTAATACCAAACCTATCACAATATTTGGTTTAAGGAAGTTTTCTTCCCAGCATATTTAGTCATATCCCACAAATATTTAAAGTATTTTTGTCCCATTTCAGGAGGGAAAATACATAAAGTTTCCCTAACTAACTAATAATAACAATGATACTTATTAATAATAACAATAATACTTATTAATAATAACAATAATAATAGTTACATAGTTTATCAATATAAATAGGTTATTATATGTAATATTATTATATTATGAAAAAGTATAATATTTTAGTATATAATAACATGATAAATCATAATATAATATTATTATTCATAATTTTATATAAATGTATTTGTGGAGAGAAGAGGGCTATAAGAGATGTTGCAAGGGTGAGATTGATAAGCCTTAGTAATAGATTGGATACAAGGAGTGAAGAGGATAGTGGTGAGAGACAGTGAGGAGCTGAAAATGATTCCTAGGTTGCGAGTCTGAGGGAATGGAGGATGATGTTGCTTTCTACTGAAAGAGGAAATGTGGATGGGGGGAGGGTTTAGGGTAAAAGATAATGAATTATGTTTTGGATATGTTTAATTTAAGATGTCTACTGGACAAGACATCTGAAAGGCAGTTGGAGATGTGAGACTGGAAGTTAGAGTTAGCAGAGTCTGGGACAGATTAGATAGATTTGAGAATAATCAACACAGAGATGATAGTTAAATCCATGGGAACTGATGAGATCACCAGGTGAAGTGGTATAGAGGAAGAAGAGAAGAAGGACAAAACCTTGAGGGACATCTGATTAAAGGTTGTGATCTGGATTAAGGTATAGCAAAGAAGACTGAGAAGAAGTCAGGTATAAAGGAGAATCAGGACAGAGTAGCGTCCTGAAACCCTAGAGAGAAGAGAGTAGCAAGAAAGACAAAGGCTATCAACAAGGTCAAAGGCTGCAGAGGGTTGTTGTTGTGCTGTTGTGTTGTGTTTGTCCTTCGTTTTCAAAGAGGACCAGGGCATCAGGGAAATGATGACATAACTTGCAATTGACTTTGATTTGAGTGAGGGAGGGCTGTGCAAGGTCACCAGCCTCACTTTCTCCTCCAAAGCGGTTAAGGAGAGTTATGATGGAGAAAAGGCCACTGAACTTGGCAACTAAGAGATCCCTGGTAAATGGAGAGAGTGTTTTTCTTGGACTGATAAGGTTTGAGTCCATATTGTAAAGGGTTAAGAACAGTGTGAAAAAAGAAAGTACAGGCTCCGATTACAGATAGCCTTTTTGAGTTTAGTTACATCCTATAAGAAATATAGGATGATAGTTGGTATAGATGGAAGGATAAAATGAAGTTTTTTTTTCACAAGAGGGGAGACATAGACATGTTTGTAGGCAGTAGGGAAGGAGCAGCAGGCAGGAGAAATTGAAAATAAGTGATCTAGTAGGGATGACGTAAGGGTTATTATGTTAGAGGAAATGGAATGCAATAGGATTTCTGGGAAAGGCAGAGGAGTCATAACTGAGTGGAAAACCTAGGAGAGAACCTGGAAGTGGCAATGAGAAGGAGTATTCCAACTCCTCCCCACCTCAACCAGTGAGCCAAAGGAAATTATTGAAGGTACAGCCAGTACTGAAAAGGGTGACCAGGAATGCTATGTCCTCATAGGGGAGCCAGGTTTCAGTAAAAGCTAGTATATTGAAGGAGTGGGAGAGGAAAATATTTAGGTTGAATGAATGTTTGTTGACTATGGAACAGGACAGTAGAAGGGTAAGATGGTGTTCAGTTAAAACTTTGGAATGGCAGAATTGAGGGGGATGGGAATAAGAAACTGGGTTGCAGGGTAGGGAATGGGTTTGGATGAAGATGTAAAGGGGCTCAGTCACTGGAATGTTTGGGTTTGGGTTTGACCAAGCATGAGAATGCTCCTCTTCCCAACAAATGTTGGAGATTGGCCTGGAGACAAATGGAGTATGAGATATAAGGCACGTGGCCAGATGGGCAGATAGGAGGCCTTGCTTTATTACTCTTCTTCTCTCTGAATGGGGTATCTAGATTGCACAGTGGATAGAGCACTAGGACTAAAGTCAAGCAGAGTCTTCCTGAGTTCAAATCTGACCTCAGACACTCCCTAGCTGTGTGATCCTGGGGAAGTCACTTACCCTGTTTGCCTCAATTCCTCATCTGTAAAATGAGCTGGAGAAGGAAATGGCAAACCACTCCAGGATCTTTGCCAAGAAAACCCCCAATAGAGTCATGAAGAGTCAGATGCGACTGAAACCAATGAACAAAATAGGGAGATCAGGCAAGAAAAGAGTACAGAGGAAGTTGGCAGTTGAACTTGTCCAATAGGAGAAAGAAGTCCTATTCCCCACTGACTTTCCACTTCTTCTTCAATCGAGGGGATAAGTGCAGTTGGAAATGAAAAACCTGAGGTTAAAGGGTAGATTGTTCCTCTTTTCTTTTTTTCTTTTTATTAATTTATTTGTTTTCTGTTTTCATCATTTACTTCCATAAGTTTTACATTTTCTTCCCCTCCCTACCCAAGGCATCATGCAATTTGATATGGGCTCTACATACATTCCTATTAAATA
>CM053582.1:304451343-304589774 GCA_028627135.1 Pseudochirops cupreus
TTAAGGGTGTTGTTTTCTTCAGTCAGGTTGTTGACTCTCTTTTCGTGATTTTTGTGCATCATTCTCATTTCTCTCCTCAACTTTTCCTCCACTTCTCGTATTTGGTTTTCAAAATCCTTCTTAAGCTCCTCTATGGCCTGTAATAAGTTTACATTTTTCTTGGAAGCTTCTGGTGCAGAAGTTCTGTGTTTTCTTCCTCCTTTTCTATGCCTTGATCCTTTTTGTTCCCCACCAAAAAAAAAAGTTGGATTGCTGTGCTTGCTTTGCTTCCTTTGCCTGCTCATGTTGCCAGTCAATTACTTGACTTTTGGGCTCTGTGGAACTCTGATTTCAGAGGGGAGAGCTTTGCCCCAAATTGCTGGGGTTTTTGCAGCTGCTGGAGCTATTAGGAGGCTGCCATCTCTGCAGCCCCCACAGCTTTGGCTCACTGGTCACACACCTCCCACCACTCAAGACTATGATTCCGATCCAGGCAGGTTAAGGCAAGAGCACTTAGCCTCTGAATGGTCACTTGGCTCCCTTGCAATCTGCAGGCTGGGAGCTCTGAAGCAGCCACATAGAGGTGGCTGCTGGGGCCACTTCTGCTGCTTTCTTGCTCTGGGAGTAGACCCACTCCTTTCCCCCAAATTTAGCTGAGTTCCACGGACCTTTCACATTTTCTTTATCTCTTATGGGTTGATAATTCTGGAAACTGCCACAGCTGCTGGTGATCCACTCTTCTGAGTGTTCCAGCCATGGCTTGTCCTGGCTGCCTTGGGGCTAATGCCACAGTTTCAGGCCAGGCTGGTTTCAGCTCTCAGTGTGCTGTGATGAACCCTTCCTGTCCACCTTTTGGGTTGTCTTCAGCAGAAGCCCTGCTTCTCTGTCATTTTGTGCTTTCTGAAGCTCTAAAATTTGTTTAGAGCCATATTTTATAGGTATTTGAGGTGATTATGGGGGGAGCTCACAGAGTTTTCCTGCTTCTATGCCGCCATCTTGACTCTACTCATCCTAATTAATTTTTTTTAAAGAACTGACTAGACTTTTTATACTCTTTGATCAAGCAAAAGATTGCCATGCCAAGAAGCCAAAAACAAAACAAAAGAAAAAAACCAAGGCAATAAAAAACAAAAAGGTTTCAATATATCCCAGACGCAATCATAGCAATACTTTTTGTGGTAGCAAAGAACTGGAAACAAAGTGAGTGTTCATTAACCGAAGAATGAATAATAGTAACATAAAGAAATATTAAGATTCAGTTTAAAATTACATTAATTATATACTAAGAATTCAAAGAAACATGGTAAGAGTTGTATGAATTGATGCAGTATGAATAAGTAGAACCAAAGAACAATATATACAATGACTACAAACACAAATAATCAAAACATTAAAAGGAATCTGAACTTTGAGTAACTGTCACAACCAATCTTTTTTTTGTGAGAATAGATAATAAACTATATTCTTCTCTGGGCAAAGAGTTAGAGAAGACTGGGAAGGGAAGAGTTTTCAGAATGATACATACATTGCTTTTCTGTCTATTGTTGCGGAACTATTTTTTTCTTTTGTTACAAGAGTGGATTCAGTTCCAGAATAGAGGTGGGGTTTATATTCAGAAATGACTGTGATATCAATAAAACTTAAAATAAAGAATGATTTTGAACAAATAAGTTATTTTGAATATTATAAATAATCAAGTATAAAAGGAAAATGCTATCTGCAGCTGGAGAAAGAAATGATAAATAGAAATATATATAGAATAATTTTAAATATATATGTATAATGTGTATATATGTATGTATGTGTGCATATATATGCACACACATCCATGTATATATGTGTATGTATGTATGTATATATACACATGCACACATACATACATACATACATACACACCTATTTGGGTCTAATGTCAGCCATCTCTAAGGTATGGGGGGAAAGAAAAAAGAAATTTACATGATAATTTTGTTGTATATTTGAAAGCAATAGCAATTTGGCCACAGTAGATTTGCAGTTTCATGTTATGTTACGGAAATATTTGTTTTATTCCATAAATTAAAAATAAATTAAATTAGTTTGAATTAACCAAACATGAAACTGCCAGAATGACAAGGGCAGGGTAGAGGGCCTGATAGATGGCCTAGAAATAGCCTGGATCATTAGTCTGGAATTAAAACAAATTTCTTTCAATGACATATTTGTCATTAGTCCAAGAAAACTTGGACTAAATTTTGAAATTATGGTAATTAATAATTTCTTCCTTTTTATAGTTATGGAAAACAAATTTCTATATCAGCCATATTCAAAAATAAGAAAAGAAAAAATAAAGAGAAAATAATATGCTCCAATTTTCACTCTGTAGCCATCAATTCTCTATCTGGAAGTAGATAGTATATTTCATCATGAGTTCTTTGGAATTGTGGTGGATCATTGTGTTGATTATAGTTATTAAATCTTCTAAAGTTGATTATCTTTACAATCTTACTGTTGCTGTATAAGTTGTTATTCTAGTTCTGCTCACTTTACTTTGTATCAGTTCATACAGGTCTTCCCGGTTTTTTCCTGAAGTCATTTCTTATAGGACAATAGTATTCCATCATATTTGTATATCATAACTTGTTCAGTCATCCCCCAAATTATGGGAATCCCCAGAGTTTTCAGTTCTTTGCTATCACAAAAAGAGCTGCTATAAATATTTGTGTACATATAGGTCCTTTTCTTCTTTCTTTAATCTCTTTGGAATATAGCCCCAGTAATGGTATTGCTGAATCAAAGGGTATGCACAATTTAAAGAGCTTTTGGGTAATAGGTCCAAATTGCTTTCCAGAATGGCTGTACCAGTTTAAAGCTCTATTAGTGTGCTCATTTTCCCATATCTCCTATGACATGTCATTTTTTTGTTATCTTAGCCAATCAAATGGGTGTTAGGTGGTATGTCAGAGTTGTTCGATTTACATTTCTCAGTTTTTTAATAATTTAGAGCACATTTTCATATGGTTATTGATAGTTTTGATTTCTCTTTCCAAAATTTGCCTTTGACCACTTATCAATCAGGAAATGGCTCTCATTTCTATAAAATTAACTCATTTCCCTATATATTGTAGAAATGTAGAAATTTTTACATACTGAGAAGACTTTTCCCCACAGCTTTCTGCTTTTCTTCAAATTTTGGCTGCATTGGTTTTGCTTGTGCAAAAGCTTTTTTAAAATTATATAGTCAAAAATATCCATTCTATCTCCCATGATTCTTCCCCTCTCCATGGACTTGACAGGTAATTTCTTCTTTACTCCATTAATTTGCTTATGTCTAAATTATGTACCCACTTTGAGTCTATTTTTGGTATATAGTGTGAGATGTTGGTCTCTGCCTAGTTTCTGCGAGACTACTTGCATGTTTTCCCAGTAGTCTTTGTCAAATAGTGAGTTCTTGTCCCAAGAGCTGATATTTTTGGATTTATCAAACAGAAGATTTACTATGCTCATTTGCTTCTGTATATTATATACCTAATTTTTCCATTGATCAATCTCTCCATCTCTTTTACAGTATGAATTTTTTTTTTTTTGATGATTGCTGCTTTGGAATATAGCTTGAGATCTGCTACTGTTATGCCTCCTTCCTTCATTTATTCCTATGCTTTCTAGTGTTTTTTTTTTTTAAATAGGAATTAGTGTTGTATTTTGTCAAAAGCTTTTTCTAACTCTATTGAAATGATCATATGAATTTTGTCATTTTCTTCTTGATATGGTCAGTTATGCTTATAGTTTTCCTAATATTTAACTACACTAATACTGAACCATGCTTGCCATAAATTCTATATTCCTGGTATAAAATGAACCTAGTCATAGTGCATGACCTTTGTAATATATTACTGTAGTCTCCTTACTAGTATTTTACATCAATATTTATTAAGTAAATTGGTCTAGTTTGCTTTCTCTCTTTTCACTCTACATGGCTTAGGTATCAAGATCATATTTGTGTGACAGAAAGAATTTTGTTGGACTCTAATCTATTTTTTAAATATAGTTTATGTAGTATTGGAATGAATTTTTAAGTTTTTGATAGAATTCACTTGTAGATTCATCTACTCCTTGTGTTTTTTTCCCTTGGGAAGTATACTTATTGATTATTCAATTTTCTTTTTGTTAAGGTTGCTTACATAGTCTATTCCCTGTTCTGTTAATCTGAGCAACTTATATTTTTGTAATTATTCATCCATTTCATTTTAGTTGTCAGTTTTATTCACATATAGTTGAGTAAAATAGCTCTTAATAATTGCTTTTATTTTTTCCTCATCAGTTGAGAACTCCCCTTTGTCATTTTTGGTACTAGTAATTTAGTTTTCTTCTTTGTTTTTAAAAATTAAATTGGCCAGTTTTTTTTTTACAATTTTATTTTTTTTTTAAATTTTGCTTATTAGTTCACTTTTTTATTTTCAAATTTGCTCAGCTCTCCTTTGATTTTTCAGTATTTCTATTTTTGGATGTTAAATTCAGGGAGTTTGATTCATCATTTTCCTAGTTGCATCCCTAATTCAGTGATTTTCTCTCTTTTATTGAATAAGCATTTAGAGATACAAATTTTCCCTAAATATTATTTTATTTGTATCCCCCAGGCTTTTTATTTATGCTTCAAAGGTCCTTTATTAAATCCAATTCTATTTCATTATGATCGCAAAAGCTGCATTTAATACTTCTGCATGTTTGTGACAGCTTTATGCCCTAATACAGGGTTAATTTTTCTGGTGGCACTATGAATAGTTGAAAATTGGTATATGCCTCTTTATTTCCATGAAATATTCTCCTGAGATCTATAATGTTACCCCTTAATTCAATTTCATTTTTGCTTATTTTATTGTTGTTATTTAGGTCTAAGAAGGGGAAATAGAGGTCCCTTACTACTGGTTTGCTTTCTATTTCTTCTTTTTACTCATTTAACTTTTACTTTAAGAATTTGGACCCTATGACGTTCAGTGCATATCTGTTCATTATTGATATTAAATAATTGTCTATCATGCCATTTAGCAAAATGAAGTTTCCCAGTTTATCTATTTTTGTCTTCCAGAATGCCATCCAAAGCCTTCCACACCTTTATGGTTGTGGCTGCTAAATCTTATGTGATCCTGATTGTGGCTCCATGGCATTTGAATTCTTTCTTTCTGGCTGTCTGTGACCTCCTGGTGGTTGACCTGGTGGTTGACCTGTCTGTGACCTGACCTGGTGGTTTTGACTACAATATTCCTAGAAGTTTTAATTTCTTTCAGGATGTAACTGGCAGATTGTTTCAATTTCTACTTTGTTCTATGATTCTAAGATATTTGAGCAATTTTCCTGTATACTTTCATTAAACATGATATCTAGGCTCTATTCTTCTTGTTCATGATTTACAAGTAGTCCACCATTCTTAAATTTTCTGCCCTCTATTTGTTTTATATATGTGTTTCCTATGAAATATTTCACATGTTCTTCTATTTTTTCAAGTGTTCAGATTTATTTTTGTTATTTCTTGATTTATCATGGAATCGTTCGCTTCCACTTGTCCAATTAAAATTTTTAAGGAGTCATTTTCTTCAGTAATATCTTCTACCTCTTTTATCAAACTGTTCTTTTTCTTTTCGTAACATTCTTGCATAGCTCTCATTTCTTTTCCCATTTTTTTCTCTACAATTCTTATTTGTTTTTTGAAATTATTTCCTTTTGCCCTTACTCCTATAGGAATTCTTGTTGGTCTTGTGTCTAATTTGCATTCTTCTGTGAGACTTTGTAGATTTTTTTCAATTAACTATCTTCGTTTTTATGTTTGTGCCTTGGGCTTTCTTATCATCCTAGTACCTGTATGATTAGGTTCTTTTTTTGATTCTTTGCTCATTCTTCCAGGTCACTTCTTGATTATAGACTTTGTGTTATTGTTGGATTCTGTTCTTTTGGGGGTATGTGATTTCTGGCCCAAGTTTCTGTCTTTTTATGTTCTTCCGCCATTTCCACAGCACAGTCTTGGGGTCTGAAAGTTTCCATTGTTTCCTTGGTGATGTAATCTGGGAAGATGTTGTTTCACTGCCCTCCTAGTGTGAGTTCTACAAGTTTCCAGTCCAGGTTTGGTTGGTTTATGTATGGTTGGTTGTTGCATTTCAAAAGACTACTGCTGGACTCAATTACTGCTAGCTCAATGGGAGATTCAGCAGGTTCAGAGTGACTGAAATGCTTACTCCCCTTTGGTCTTTGTTTCTTGGTCTAATTCTTCCACAGCAGGCTTATGTACAGAGATAAAGGTTAGAATTGAGTTCCCACTCTCCTCTTGAGCTTAATTTTTGGAACCTGTCCATTGCTCCATAAACACTCTGAGATTCTCTTGCTCATAACTACTCCTCTCTCTCAGATTCATTACTTAGAACTGGGTAATGGGTGATAGAGACACAGGTGGTACCAATTTCCAGTGCTGGCTTAGGGTCCCCTAATATCTCTTTTTACCCTCGTGCTTCTTTCCCTGATGTACAGTCTCAGCTTTCTTTCCACCTCTGGGCACTGGAATGCCCACTCTCCAAACCACCCAATGTGTTGAGCTCCTGGCCAGCTCTGACCTCAGTGTCTGCAGAACTCTCTATCTTCTTAAAATGCCCTGGGCTGTTTTCTTGATTTTTCCACTCAGAATTAGGTCTAGTATATTTTCTAAATTGTTGTGGAGGAGGTGTGTTGAGTATGCTGGGCAAAAATACTGACACCCATTCTATCTTTTGACTCCCCTCTCCCCATGCCTAGAATGAAATACAATTTAATAATTTTCTTAGTCTAGCTAAGGCTAGCATATACATAGAATATCTCTGAAGGTGTAACCCCACCTAGAAGAAGCTGGTGGAGCACCTGCTTCTGAATTTATATAATCAACATGTCTTATAGCATAGAGAGACCTTGAGAGTGTCTTCTGGCCTTCGTGTGAGAGCTTGTCTTGTGTGAGTTCACCATAAAAAGGTTTTTTTTTAGGGAAATATACATTTGACATTCATATAATATGACCAGCCCAATCGAGTTGTTCTTTTTTTTTTTCTGATATGGATCCTGTGGGATGCTGAATTTTCTCTTTGGTTTTATCCCTTGTTGGAATTTTTTTCCCCTACCATATGAGTATACTTCTCTACTATATTAAGTATATATTTTGTAGTTTGTTAATTCACAAACTTTCAAATATAAGACAAATATTTCTATGATTGTAAGATGTAAACCAAAAAAAATTAAATTGAATTATAAAGAAACTGGAAAGCTACGAGAAAATAACTGTCAAAAATGTACTTACAAATAGACTTTATCCTTTAAATTGTTTGATCTTCTGAATTTGAGGAAGAGAACATAGACACACCCATTTGTAATCCAACTGTAGACTATAGCATAAAATATTTGACAAAAAAGTAATTCATAAAAGAAAGATATAAGGAGTTAGATGCTTTCTCTCACCACCACCACCACCACCACCCTTTGTGCCCAAGATGGTTCTGAGAAATTAAAACATACACATAACTGCAACCGAGGAAATTAATGTTTTCCAGAAATGCATCCTAGTCAGAATGGCTGAGAGGTTGTTGTGGATGGGGGAAGGTGATGAGGGTGGAGGGAAGGAAGAATGTCATTCTATATTGAGGCAGATAAAGGAAGCTTGGAGTCTTTTACCAATATACCCAGGCTGAGCAGACTCCAGACATCTTTGAATACACCAATTATTAATGGTCCAAGTACTGATATACGCAGGAGTTGGTTTAATTCCTTTCATTATTAGGGGCTACTATAATGGACTTATCATTCATTCTAGTTGTTTTTGTCTAATTAGTCAGTCAACACACATTTATTAAGTAAATGATCACCACATGCCAAATACTATGAGAAGTACACAAATAATGGCATGCCCATTGTCCTCCTGCTGGAGAAAGGTTCCACTCTAAAAAGCCTATATTAAATGTCTGCATAAGTACATATGGGTACACATGTGGATGTGTTTGCACATGTACATGCACACACACATATTCAAAATTGTCTTTCATATTAGAGACATCATCAAGCCATACAAAGTATGTGCAGCAACCAGTATAAATTAGAGACCCTAATGCAAGGAAATAAATTTGATCTCATAGATACCATTTTGACTCAGTTCAGAAAGATCCATGATGAAATTATGTCTCTGTAAGGGTATTCAAAGAGAAAAGGATAGATAAAAAATAGGGTGGGGCAGAGAGCAACTTATATTAAGATGTCACACTCATGTGTCCATGAACTGGAAAGATAAAGTGTGATAGAGAAGAGCTGGAAAACATTAACAGAAGCAGAAAGATAAACAATATGGCCATTGAAGTATAGATCAGAACATAGATGAGAAATTAACAGATCACGAGGCTTTCTGCCACAATGGTGTGATATATTAGTGATGAT
The DNA here is from genome assembly GCA_028627135.1 of Pseudochirops cupreus. NCBI lineage: Eukaryota > Metazoa > Chordata > Mammalia > Diprotodontia > Pseudocheiridae > Pseudochirops > Pseudochirops cupreus. The sequence goes on from CM053582.1 coordinate 304,459,732, forward strand.
GAATTTCAACAAACCAGAATCAATGGGCACTCTCCTTTTCCTCCTCCTCCTCCTCTTCTTTTCCCTCCTTCTCCTCCTTTTCTTCCTCTTTCTCATTCACTTACTTTCCAACTAAAGCTAATGATTTCTTGACTTACTTTAATAATGCTTTTATCATTCAAAAAGTGGAGGAACAAGTAAGTGTATCTTATATTTGTTATTTTATTCTTACCAACAAGCAGTTACTTTTTCTGGGCAAGAAATGACATGAAACTTGGGGAAGAAGTGTCTGTTCCTTCTTAGAATTTTTGAGAGAGAAGAAAGGAAATCAAGGTGTAGTTTGTTATGCATCCTAACATTGCTGAGACAAGATTTCAAGGAGTTCAGAGAAAGGATAAGTAGATTTACATGGACGAAGTTTCTGTAGGGGAAGCTAGTCCAATTCAGGAGGAAGAACTCTCACAAATGAAATTCTAAGAATAATTCCACTGAGCAGACAAAAGAGGAGTTGTCTAAAGATACTGATTGAGATGAAAAAGAGAATTCATCAACATGCTTTGATTTAAAAATGATGTACAGAAGATGAAAGCAAGAGAAAATAATGGAGGAGAACCCTCAAATATGTCCTGATTCTGTAAAAATAGGGTGAAGAATCAAACTTCACAATGAGCTGAAGATGGGGATTAGAGTTAAAGAGAACCATAAATAAATAAATTTTCATAAAGCCACATTATGATCAAATGGAGGATCAAAGAAGTGATAGGATGGATGGATCATCAGAACAGAAGAGACAATGGAATTTCTATTCAGCCTTTCTCTCTCTCTCTCTCCCTCCCATCTTCTCTCCTTCCCTCTCCTCCCCTAAGGAGAATGATCTTTACTCTGGGGATGTCAGAAGAGAAAACACTAATGGACAGTAGATATCTTAAATAAGTGGAAAGATAGTGAGAGATCACCTAGCTATCTTTTATGAGTTTAAGTCCTCAGGCCCAGATAAAATTTATTCTTAAATAATGAAAGAATTAATATATGAGAATGCAGAGACACTGTCAGTGATTTTTGAAATGTTGTGGAGAATGGTAGTAACATCATAAGATTAGAGAAGGAAAAAATTTTAATATTTGAAAAAAACAGGGGAAAATACTGCAAACCATAGGCAAGTGAGCTTTATTTTGATTTGGGGGTGGTGGTGGTGGTGGTAAAACCTACAATATATCATTAAGTGAATGTTTAGTGACCATTTAGAAAAAGAAGTAGCAATTACAAAGATACAGCAAAGCTTCTCAAGAAAAAGCCATGCCAGACTAACCTCATCTCCCTTTTAACAGGATTATTAGACTGGTAGAACAAAGGAACACTGTAGACACAGATTTTTTCAAAGTATTTAACAAAACCTCTAATGTTATTTTTATAGGGAAGACAGAAACATATGGGAAAGATGATAATGTAATTAGATAGATTGAGAACTGTTTAAATGACCAGACCCAAAGAATACTCATGAATGGTTCAATGTCAGCTTAGAAGGACTCTATTAGAGTAGCCTAAGGAAGTATAATTTTCCACACTTTTTATCAATGGCTTGGATAAAGGTACAAATAGCATGCTTATCAATTTCACAGATGAAATTAAGCTTGGAGACACATACAGGATGATAATACCCAACAAAATCATAATAGATTAGAACATTAGGTCAAATCAAATAAGATAAAAATGTATTTAGAATAAATATAAAATCTTATACTTAGATTAAAAAAATCAACTTCATTTGTAAGGAAGGTATAGGTATCCAGTAGTCAGTCTGAAAAAAGTATAGGAGTGTAAGGGAGACTAGGTTTGATGAGTCAACTTGTGAAATGGCACTCCCCCCACCCCCCTGCCCCAAATCTAATCTTGGGTTTTATTACAGAAGTTTGAGTATTCAGGACTAGAGAAGTAATATTTCTATTCTTTTCTATTCTGGTAAAACAGGTGCATAAATTGGTGTACCACATTTTAGGGAGAACTTGTTTAAACTGGAGAGCATAAGGGGACTTGAAAATATTTGATAGGAAGGATGATTGAAGGACCTAGGGACAGTTAGTGTGGAGAACAAAAGGATCAAAAGAGACAAAAGAGACATGGTGGGTGTAGGGAAGGTCATTATCATCCTTTAAACATGCAGTGCATTCTTTGAATGGTCTCTAAACCACTCTTCTCTTTATTTAGAATATCCTCCCTCCCTTTCTTCAACTGTTGTTTTTTTTTTTATAATTTTTTTAAACCTAATTCAAGTCCCACCTCCTTCATGTAATCTTCTCAGATAGGTTATAACCTTACCCCTTAGATCTTATGTAGTGTTATTGGAATCTGAAGATCTTCCCTGCCCCTCGGTCCTTTGCTTAAGTGGCTTAAATGACTCTGAGAACCTTCCCTGATTTGAAAGTATACTCTGCCCCCTAATAGGCTGAATGTGGTCCTGTGGAACCTGTGGCGAGAGGCTTGTTTTTTGGGAATGCCCATACCTTCATGCTTTGTGATTGGGCAGTGGGTCAAGAGAGCTGTGACGTTCTCCAATCCAGGAGAAGGCTATATATATGCCCTCATGTGAGATTTTGCTTTGGGGCTCACTTTGAGAAGAGTTGTGTGATTTGGCCAGACAAGACTCTGGGAAGCCGTTCAGCCCCCTGGCTTTGAAAAATCCAGATGTTGGTGCTTCCCTCTCTGGTAACTGATTAGGTATGGATGTAATGGTCAGAGAGGTGGAAGCCCGTCTGCTGATCTGTTTGTCTGCTTGTAACTTCTGCTTGTTAACTTGTGTTTGTGTTCTGTTTGCATTCTCTGAAGTTCAAGGTGCTGACTTTTTCCCCTGAACTAGGTAAATGATGTATGTTTGATTGATTAAAGTAAGATTGTTAACCCATTTTGAGTTGCTTTCCTTTAGAAAAGCATATCTAAGAACCTGTGCTAGCAGCCACCCTGGGTATGCTAGGGTGCTTGCTGATACACGTAGAACTTTGTTTTAAAATATCTTAATGCACTTATCAAATAATATTGCATATTACCATTAATTGTATTATTGTACTGTTGCATCATGAGGTCAGGGACTATTTCAGGAAAAATTTTGGGCCTCCTCAGCAACTAATACTATACCCTATGTATAGTAAGAACCTGATCAACATCAAAAAAGAACTTACTAAGTTCTTATATTCAAGGTACTGGCAATGCAAAGATAAAAAGTGACACAGTCCCTACCATCAAGGAGATTGCGTTCTGTGTGTGTGTGTGTGTGTGTGTGTGTGTATACATACTAGTAATATACAGAATTGTGATAATTTTAAGCAATCGATATGGCCATTGATTGAAATGAATATTACCCTATTTGAAAGGATGTGATTCTATCCTTAGCATTAGCTGGATAATGTTTATATACATCAAGGAACTATTAGCATATGCTCATTGCTCTTACAAATCTCTCTTTGAATTGTCATTTTTTGGGAACTTAATAGTATTTTATTTCTTCCAACTACATGTAATTATAGTTTTCAACATTCATTTCCATAAGATTTTGAGTTCCAAAATTTTTTTCCCTCCCTCTCCTCCCAAGACAGCAAGCAGTCTGATATAGGTTATACAAGGAAAACCATGTTAAACATATTTCCACATTAGTCATGCTGTGAAAAGTCTCTGTTTTTAAAATCATAACCAAATGTATAAATAACAACTCCCCCACAAAGGACCATATAGAAACCTGAACATCTGTAATGTTTCATTTGTTATAAAAAGTGTATGTTAAATTTGTACTAAGAAAGTTGTACTAACAAAATTGCCTCTTGTGTGTCCTTCTGAACTTTTTTGTTTTCTCAGCACATTTAAATTTTTTTTGATGTCCTTTGTAATGAATAAATATAGCTAATAAAAATGAACACCTCCCTTATATGTTCTTCAAGCTTTCTGGGATCCCTGGACTCTCTGTTTTCCCATGTGGAGACTGCTGGGAACTTAAAACCATGCTACTCAGGGACAGCAATCATTAGTACTCTCTCCTTGTTTCTACACAAATCATTAGGCACTGGGCAATGGGTCCAAAAGTTACATGTGATCTCAAGGCTCAAAGGACCACCAGATTGTACCAGGCTTCATCCAACTGACATTTAATAAATCAAGGTTTACCCTGGGGCAAAACCAACTTTCCATGAATCTGCACCCAAATACATTCAAAAATTCATGACGTAAAACTCATGACAGGTTATGACACTACATTATCTCTCAATTTCTGATTTGCTCCACTCTTTCCATGAACCCAATCACTCTAGCCACAATGATTCCCTTTATCTATGTTCCATTCTCTGTATATTCTGTACTCTACCCTGACATACTCTTATCAAAAACTCCCAGGAAAATGCATCTTGTATTGCCCTGTCAAACAGCGACCAGTATTAAAGAACTGTTTTAACCTTTTCTAAATAGTCAAGGAATTTATGGGCATAAAAGCAGTTACAGACAACTCTGGACTTATACAGCATTCCCTGTGCACCTACCTTGTTTTTCATGTTGGGTGACATCCTAGTCCAACATTACCTATATAGGTGATGTCATCACCTGGAAAAAAATAGCAATGTGTGGTGCTGTCAATAAGCATGGAATTGCTGATTTTATAAAAATATGTTGGACTGCTGGATACCATCCAAAAACATGGCTACCAACATCTGCTATAATTTGGCCTTCTGGTGTAGCATGTGCACCCAAAGAATGTTAAATATCAAGGTGGTATGCGAGATATGATTTGACCATATGAATATGACCAATTTAATTTCATTTTCTACACTTCAGAAGTTGCCAGTGGTTAATAACATCTTATAAATGGAGCAAAACTACAACAAGGGCATTCATATTTGAAATTGCCATATATGTTTGTTAAATGTAGGACAAATGACGTGCAGTAGTGTGTCTTCTTTAATAGGTTCAGAATTTTGAGACAGCTTCTACATAGGCAAGGTAAAAAACAAACAAACAAAAAAGGATAAAAGGCTTGCCTACTGAGGACTTTAAAAAATCAGCCTTCACTCTCCTGAGAGATAAAAAGCATAATGGATATGTTAATTACCTCATGAGAATTAATGGCAGCGTGTTAGACAACTCTTCAGAAGAATGTGCTGTATAAACAAGAGGATGGCAGTATTATCAATTATTACTCATGTTCCTGTCCTCCTATTACCTGTCCAATCTTTAGGATGCAAAAATTGCTAGAGTTATGTGGCCAAAAGTTAAATGATATTAGGCTAAAAATAGTCACCAAGATCCAGTTATTTAATATTTTAAATAACATATGTTTACTTTTTACCACATCCGTAACAATATTTTCAAAAAGACCCATAACAATTTTTATTTAATATTTCAAATCATTTTCTAAAAAACTTTATGGCCCTAATATAGTTATGCTTCAAAATATCCTTTTAGCCCTGTTGAATGATAGCTTTATTTCTAGTACAGAGCAGTGAGAGAAAGGATAAATCCAAGGTCGCAGATATGAGTAATAGAACCCTGAAACATCAGAATGTTATCTAGGCTTTTTCCCTGCCTACAGGCAGAACAACATTTAAATTATGCTAAGCTGGACATTGTCTAGTGTAAAAAAAGTTTCAATGCATTATTCAACATGGTGATTTTTGTGCTTTATAAAATCGCTCTAGTTTTCACTTATTACCAAGTAACGATTAGGTTTCTAAAGCTATTTCTTCTCCAAATGAAGACTAGTAATAGCTATATTTGATGATAGTGCTCCAAAGTGAATGGCTATTCTTAACATTGCCTCATTTTCCCCTTCTATTATTTTACTTTAATTCTCAATTTTTTTTCTAAAATTTTCTTAAAGCTTAAAAAGCACTATAGGAAACAATAAAGCAAACACACAAAAAACAAACCACCCCACTAATTAAATCAACTTGTTTGTATAGGTATGCTCAGCCCTTTTTTCCCCAGGTAGACGATCTGAGAGATGGATTTACTAAGTTACAGGTTACCTGATACACCATCATTTAGTGAATTTCTAAAGAACTTTTGGGAACTACAGAAAAAATACTCAGAGTACAAATTCTCCTATGGTTATACTGAGACTATATATCCTATTGGTAGCCTGCATCTGATATTAATGCAGGTTTTGTTTTCATAGATTTTTTTTTTTGGTCACCGCTCTGTCTCTGTACTGGTCTGTACTTTAACATTTACTTGGCACTTTTCCTTGGTCCTCAGCAAAATTTCCAAAATGAAGAAAAGTTATTTCACTTCTTTTTACTGTCCCTGCTTGCCTTCTTGCTTACATTAATTTCCCAGGGTTTGGGGGCCATTTTGAGAAAGCTCATTGAGAAGAAAATCAGAATGAAAATCTACTTTTATATCTTCTAGTTATTGTGAAATTAAAATGCCTTAGAAGCCACTTTAGGAATATACAAAGGAAAAGAAACATTAATTTAGAAAGAATAGGCAAGAGACAAAAGTTATTTATCTGTTGGCAGAGTAAGAAGGCAGGTTCTTAAGAATTTCACTACAACTGCAATGTAAAAATGCTCAGGAAATCTATTATCCAGTCAAAAGAATGTGTTGCTTTGTGCCCTGAACCAGGCTTTTTTCCATGAAAGGCATTAAACTCAGAAACAATACTTTGTTATAACACAAACCTTATACATTGCAACTGTACTATAATAAATCTGATAGAAGAGTGGCTAGGTGGTGCAGTGAATAGAGCACCAGACCTGGAGTTAGGAGGACCTGAGTTCAAATATGGCCTCAGACACATAACACTTACTAGCCTTGTGACCTTGGGCAAGTCACTTAACCCCACTTGCCCTGCCCTCCCCCCTCCAAAAAGCAAAAATAAATGAATGAATGAACAAACAAATAAATAAATCTGATAGAATATGGAATTTGGTCCAGTACAGACCTACCTTGGACTCTGTGGGATCTGATTACTAGAAGTAATCTAAAGGCTTCATTATAAATTTCCCTTAATAGAATTCCATGAGATGTACATAGCTGTCCTTTCAAGGCCTGTTCTATCTTCAAAAAAATGATTGTACCTAAAATGTCAGTCTGACCATGTCACTCCCTTAGTGAATATATTCCAGTGGTTGTCTATTGCCTCTAAAATGAAATGGAAAATGCTCTGGCGTTTAAAACCCTTCATAACCATACTCACTTTCTTATCCCTTATTCACCTTCCATGTATTCTGTGATCTAATGACATTGGCCTTCTTGCTTTTCTTCACATAAGATTCTTCTTCTCCCTACTCTAGACATTTTTATTTTCTATCCCTTATGACAGACTTTCTTCATATCCTCCTTCTCATCTTCTGGCTTTCTTCAAATTTCAGTTAACATACAATCCTGATTTTTTTTAATACTAATGGTTTCCCTCTATTGATTATCTTCAATTTATTCTGTTTGAAGATACTTATTTAAATAGTATGTTATCTCTCCCATTTGATTAGACTGTAAGTTCCTTGAGAACAAGGATTTTTGGGGGGGAGCAATGAAGAGGAAGGCTTGTTTTGCTTTCTTTTTTTCCACTTGCCTTTTTTTTTTATCTCCAAGACTTAGGATAGTGTTGGGCTCATAGGAGACACTTGATAAATAATTATTGATTTGACCCTCAAAGTGTACTGCTGCCCTAAGATAACAATACATATTATGTCTGATACATTTTTTTAAAAAGAGAAACAAGCTAAAATCACTTATGTTATGTTTACAATAGGTAAAACATAAATCAAATGTGTGATTATTCTTTTAAATTATGAAGATGATTATAAAATTTAAAAGACATCACCTTCAAAATTGGAAAGAAAATAGCCACTGAGTGGGGAATGGCTGAACAAAATGAGGCATATGCATGAATAGAAAACCACTGTGCCATAAGAAATGGCATATATGAAGAATTTATAGAAATACAGGAAGACTTATGTGAACTGATACAGAGAATCAGGGAAAATATACATATATATACATATACACATATACACACATGCATATATATGCAATTACCCACAGATATGGGTGTAAAATTACTACAATAACATAAACAAAAATGACACTGGAAGGTAGTATTTATTTCTTGATTTTTATAAAGTTAAGACTCTGATTAATTGATATGGTCAATTCTGATCCAGGAAAAAGATGATGAAATACTTTCTTCTTCTTTGTAGAGGTGTGAGATACTGAGTACAGAAAGTTGCATTGGATGGTTTCTGTGCTAAATGGTTTTGCTTAATTATTTTTCTTTGTTACAAAAGAAGGCTTAATTCAAGGGGAAGGTAGGTATTTAATTTAACAAGAAATTTTAGGGAATTTTTCTTCTTAATACATTGGAAAGATCCCTGGACTTGGAATCAGGGTTGCTGTTTACACTTTGTGTAGCTTTGCCACTTACTTTGTTACCTAGGGCAAATCCCTTAAACTTTCTGGACCTCATTTTCATCATCTCCAAATTGAGAGGGTTGGACAAGATGACCTCCAAGTATGTCTATATATTGTTAATGCATTTCTGCTTAATGGGAAGACCTTTCCTATCCATTAATAGACCCATGTGACCTGCTAGACTCACTTGGAACCCTGAGTCACATAAGTCTATGGTGGAAGGAGCTTGCTGAATGGGTGGAGCAGGAAGGGTGGAGAGCTGAGAGGAAGTTGGTGAGAGCAGTTAGAGCTGAGGGAGAGAGAGTAAGCAGGTAGAGAACTCCAAGTGTTGTTTGTGGGAAGGCTCTAGGAGGGAGAAAGCTTAGGGATGGTAGTATCCTTTGCATTGTTATTGTGTATAGATTTCTGTGTTGCTATGATGGATTTGGCTTTCTGGTGTTTGAATAAATGTTTTGGTTCTGCCTTCCATGTGGAGATTCTGTTATATTTTGTGATTCAGAATTACACCAGCATATTCATAGCCACTGTAGTTACTGTGAATATCATGTTGGTGCTACAGTCTGGTTCCAAATCTGTGACCATATAAGCCTACAACTTTTTTCAGCAATAAACAATTGCCTGGTTCTATCACATGATCTACAATGGTGAAAACAGTCTCACTGTCCTAAGAAATGAAATATTTAGAAAACATAGCATGAACTTTCTAATTGAATTAAATTGGTTCCTGCTCTCCAGAAAGTTTTATGTTTTCTTAACATAAATGACTGTTGATATATGCTGTGTCACCAACAAGAGGGAAAGCATAAAGCAATACAATAATTCAGTACAAATGATGAATTTGCTATACTGCCTCTGTAGTTTGCCATTATCTCAGCAGAACCACACAACATTCGATTAAAAGCAGTTAAAATGTAGGTCATAGAAATCTATTGAGAAAACATTGGAAAGAAAGAAAATAGAAACATACTGTATTTGTAAGGAGAAAAATCTTTGAGACCCTTGCTTCTTCTTTTCACAGGCAGGAAATCAAAGATTTATGTTTACTTAATGGAAACTGTGTTGGGGCCTTCTTTTATACATACACACATCTAATTAACTGTTAAATCATGCACTGAGGCCAGCATTATTCTTCCTATGTAAACTTCAAAAGCATTTACAAAAAGGACATGTCAAGAGAAAATCCCAGACTCAGATTTTGAAAGGTTTTTTTTTTTTTATTGGGCTTCAACAATTAAGTAACATATTCTATTCTTTCATGCAATTGAGATAAAATAAAACTTGATATTCCTTATAAGTACTGAGAAAAATTTTGAAAACAATATGGTTTATACTTTTTAATTTGCACAAAAGTATCTATCTGGTTTATAATAATACATTGTAGACAATTTATTAAAATAACCATGTTACCAAGTTAGTTGATTCTTCAGCATTACATTTTTGCCTTCCTCCATCATCATCATCACTACTAAATTTGTTCTGTTAATACATTTAACTCAATTATCTCTGAAAGCTCTTCCTGATTTCATTCAAGATGATTATACATAACAAACTTTTGAAAACTCTAACATAATTTCCACTTTTAAGCCAGATAGCAAAATGGGAACATCTTGTGAGAAATACTTATCTATAATGAACTAACTAAAGCAAATGCTCATATTTTATTATGGAATAAAATTCATTTAATTATAGTTAAAATAATACATGAAAAACAGTTGTGATATGAAATCTTTACTTTTGTCCTGCACACCAGGTGCTATACTTTTCCTTTCTGCTGACATTTTAAAGATCAGCAAGCAAGTTTTTTGCATATCAGTTCAATAGCTGCTTCATCAGGTTATTTCTAGTATGTCCATAGATATAAATACATACTTTAGAGCAGACTGATGAGACAACAGTTATTTAGTTTCTTTGTGGACATTTTAGGGAAGGAAAAACAGTTATGACAAACATGGTATCTCTGTCATAACATACTAAGTTCACCAAGGGATTCTGATAAGAGGCTATTAAATCGTCTAAAATATTTAACATGGACATAGATGTAAACTTCCATATTTTTCCAATGTCTGCATGCCAGTATTACCCAATCAATTACATTTTACTCAATATCATTGTAGCACCTATTCCTTTTAATTTGCTCTTCAATAGTGAGTGACTCACACTGCCCCTCATTTTTAGAAGATGATGCCAACGGTATTGCTCTACCCTGAGAGTTTTGAGAATCAAACCTTGTTCTTCCATCACTGTATGACATATCTGCAGTTTTGTCTTGACAGTGACTCTTGTCATTCTGGTATTCTTTTTCATACAAGCCCAAAGTGGTTTTAATTGTATCTATAGAATGTAAAAGGCTTGTGTCTAAAAATGATTCCTCCTTTTTGGAAAAGGAAGGTATTTTTACAGTTTTAGTGAAAAGAAAAGGCAATTTCGAGTCACTTTTGGTATTTTCTCTGATCAGCAATTCAGTATTGAAAGATGATATTGCAGGGCCAGTGGCTTCCTTGGGCAGTAATTCATTGTTCGGATCAGATTTTGAAGTAATGGTAGCTTGAACAGGTTGACCACTGTTACCTAAATGATCTCCAGAATTCTGTTTGTCAGATGCTAAAGCTAAAACTTCCCTGGAGTGACTCTTTTCAGACTCAAATATACCAAGTAATTCTGAAATCCTAGACCCATTTTCCAACTTCTCAAATTCATATTCAGAAACCGCCTCTTTTGTCTCGCTTGATCCTGGTAATGGATTAGTCCCAGCGAAGATAGATGTCTCCTGCCTACAGTTGCTCGGATGTGAGACTGCTACATAATTATTATTATTATTCTTATTCAAATTCTCTTTACGATTTTCTAGCACCGCCTCATCATCAGTGTTAGTAACCTGTAAAACTTCTGCACCGCCAGGCTCATTAATTTTTTCATTTTTCTCCTTCTCAGCTCTCTGCACAGCCACGTTATTGCTGTCATTAAGATCCATTTCACTTTTCCTCTTCTCCCCAGAAACTTCAGTCTCTTTCACTTTCTCTTGCACGTGTCTATTTTCTTCCTTCTCTTCTCTCCTTGTCTCATGTATTTTCATCTCAGTGATTCCTATAACATTGTCCTTCTGAGACATATGAAGAGATTGTTGATGTGGTTGCAAGCCAGGAGTGCCATCTCTCTCTTTCCATTTTCCTTCTACAAGATTACCATTTTCTAACTTTGCTTCACTTTTATCTTCCAGGGGATGGTCAGGGGACAGAGAGGAGGTGATATCAGGGGGCCATTTTGGTTTACTCATTTTGAGGTCATCTTCAATAATAAAGGGTTTCTTAGGAGTTTCGCTAAATGGAGGCCAGGTAATTTTTAGTTTGCCCCTCTCACCAAGTTTTTTCAAATTCTCCTTTGGTCCATCACCATTGCCTGAATCTGCATGCTGACTGAGAACATCAAGTGTCTGGGATGTTGCTGGCATGTTCTTATTTAGATCTATTTCTTCATCATGAACAAAGTCCTCTGAGCTGCTTTGATTTTTACAACGCCATCTCTCTTTATGTGGCTTGTGTCCAAAACCTTCATCATAATTTCCTTTAGATTTGAAAAGTTGCTTAAAATGAGGTTTACAGTAAATCTGTCCATGGAGTGATGCATAATTTCCCAAGCTGCCAAAAAGAAGGAAAAACATATCTTATAATATGTTGTATATCATACTGCAACCCAATGAAGTACAGACTTCAGTTAAAATTACATGACTCATTATTTAGTATGAAAAATAGTTATCTGGAATACTTAAACATGAAGTGTCCTGGTTAACTTAGGCTTACTATGTTTAGTTGAATTGCCAGTTTTAAGAAATCAGGATACTATACTGATTTACCAAAACTACACTGACCATAACTATTTTTCTTTAATACATCATAAAGCACTTTGTGATGCTGTAGCACCTGTGGGTCACTATTATGAATGTCATACTAAATTACAGTTAAAGATGTAGATGAGTTAAGAGATTGGGTTAAATTTGAATACTATGAAATATTACATAAATTGCTGCTTTGAAAAAAAATCCCCAAGGGTTGGTTTACTTGTGAATGTATCTCCATAGCAAAGTTGGACACTGAGGAGGGCAGGATTCATTTTTTTTTTTAGACTTTCATTTATTGGGATTCTGAATAAATGGGAACTTATTATATATTTAATTGTATCCTGTGCCTCCTCTAGGGTGGGGGGTGGGGAGAAAAGTCTAACAAACTAAGAACCTATTAGAAGCTAAACCTAATGTGTATTTTAAATAGGTTAGGCCTGAAAGTCTTTAATCAAAGTGCCATACATGGTGATAACCCCCATTTTATCATCTCAAAATGACAAGTAATTCACTCCCATTTTTACTCATCAAAAATCAGACTCATTTAAATGCATTCACCTCAAGGGTCCTGGAAGATGAATAAATTTGAAACCATTTTGCTAGGCTGTGCTTGTAGCCCCAGATATTTCCCAAATGAGTTAACTGAGTATTTTTCTGTCGTTGGTGTGACCCTAAGACTTCAATTTATACAGAGATGATTATCACTTTTGGAATGCTTTAGTTCTTACAATCCACACAGTGACCACGGTATTTTAATAGCTGTTTTCTTGACTTGAACAAGGACAGGCGATCATGAATTAGAAACTGGGCTATTATGTGAATACTTTCTAGAAGGAAAGAAAATATCATAGCTTTTTTCCCCTCTTTTATCAGTGATTAAATGGAATTCAAGTTCTAGCAGGTCTTAACAATTCAAAAAAAAATTTCTTCTGAAGAATGTAATAAGAAGAATGTCACTATTGCTCCATGGAGGGATGGACTTAATTTATTCATCCACTTACATCATCTATGTAAATTCTAGAGTCCTCAAGTGAATCATGACCCTTCCTTTTACACTTCTAACTAGTCATTCCATAATTTGGTCTAAAACTGATAAATCCAGTCTTACAACAAATAACCCTATTAGGAGAGGCTCTTTGTCTTTGGCACCACTACCAATCCCTAGCCTCATTTCTTGCCTCCTGTTCAGCCTCTTCTTTTAATATTTTCTTCTTTTTAATTTTCTGCCTTTCTAGTTGCCCAGAGCTTCCCACTGCAACACTCCATGTGGATGTGCCTTCCTTATCAGCATCCTCATATTCCAAACCTTAGTCTTCCTCCCTCACTAGGAGACAGTATAGTGCAGGAGGTCAGAATGTTTGTATCAGAGGAGTCTGTATCAGAGAAGCCAAGTTCAAAATTGAATTCTAATACTTACTACCCGTGTAACCTTGGGTAAGGCACTTAGTCCTCTTGAGGCTTATGTTTCTGCAGTTGTGAAATTCCATCTAATGCAGAATAGATGACCACCAAGATTGCTTCCAACTCCAATTGTATGGTCCTATGAAATCACCTGCTCTGTTTCTCTTTCTCTCAAGGTTGTTTTTCCTACTAGATTACTATTAACTAATCTGATGAACTGGTCCATGACCATATTAATGGATACAAATGAGTAACTGTAGCATATTTAAATTTTAATAAGGACTTTGTAGAATAATGCAGTAACTCTATTGGTGAGGATTTCAAAGTCCATAGTAAGTTGGTGAGGTTATTTTGGTGTACGCAGACTTTCAACACAACTCACGGAGTACTGCATATGTGACTGCTCATTCTGAAGCCTATGCATAGGTCTAGCCCTCTATGAAAGGTAGCACCTTGTTTAACAAAACTGTTTCAGATTCACTGAGTTGTGAGGCTGGACCTATTTTAAAGGTAAATTTGTCTAAAGCTGAGTAGATGAATCAGTTATTTCTTCTTCCCATCAACCAGAAAAATACCCTATACATTTGGCTGGTCCCCAAAGGACTTAGACTTTCCCTCTAAAGTCCCTTAGAAAACAAGAAATTAGCACCTTCCCTTAGGGTATGATGAACATGAATGAATGCCTCTGGACCCATGCAACTTCCCTTAACCGAGGTAGCCTGGGCTTAGACTTTCAAGATTCTTGGGTTTCCTCAGTCCTAGTCCTAAAAGCCTCCTAACCTGAATCCTTGGTCTGGGACCAATGGGCATATGCAAATCTACAGAGAGACCTCTCCTTGTGATTTAGGTCACAGTCATGCAAGAAGTAGAATATGGCAAAGGTCTGTCCTTTCCCTTGGGAAGTGATTAGACTTGAAGAGTATACCTTGTTTTAATTAAAAGTTTTGGTCATCATGTCACTGAGGTTTTCCTTCAGATTATGGAAAGGACCCTTTCAAATGTCAATCAAAACTCAGACCAATAAGATGTTATTGGCTTTTAAATAAGAAAAATTATTTTGAGAGGGAATCTAGTTGGCAAGCTAAGGTGGACAGAGAGGTGGCCACAGAGTGAGGAAAACCTGGGTTCACGTCCTGCCTTGGCCACATGCTGTCATTCTGGGCAAGTCACTTAAACTCAGTGCCCCAAACAACAGATACAGATTTTAAATTGTGGAAAAGCCATGGGTTTGAATTTACAGAGGAAGTTTCTCACCAGGAAATCCCTTTATCAATGAAATCACAACTGTAATTTAACAAAAAAAAGATACTTCGAGGTTTTCAGGAGAAGCACAACGAAGGGCATAATGAATGTAGGATACAAACTAGATAACCATTTTGCCATTTTGGTTACACATGTGAAACCAGCATTCTAGACCCCTGGTAAATTCATTTATTCCCCATTCTACCTCCCTGTATAAAAAAAAAGTGCCTACAGTTGATAAGACACCATGGTGGTGCTAAGGAAAACAAAGTTAAACAGCAACAGTAAGAATTCTAACACTTCCGTTCTCAGAGGAGCTTAACAATCCTATTGCTCCAAGATGCAAAAACAGCAACAAGTGACTGAAGAGAAAGGTCAAGGCCATCTCTGAAAACCTATGTTACAGAACTGCATTTTGTGGTGGAGTAAACTACATCTAACAATTATTGTTATACTTGTATCTAAATGGACAGATGAGAAGAAAGGCAGTACAGGATTGCTTATATTGTGATATTTACCTTCTCCAAAGACCAAATAGTCCTTCTTCTCCCACTTACCTCAATTTACTACTGCAATGGTGGCATCGGAAACATGACTTATGAAAAATGTTCTTGTCTGCTGCCAGGCATTCCATTGGATAAACAGTCTTTTGACAAAGTGTACACATTTCCTTGTCCTGAAGTAGAAGTTTCTAGAAGAAAAAATTTGCAAAGGTCTTGTGGTGTTTTCTTTAGGCATCTCTTAGAAAGAGTTTACTATATGTCTTTTAAAAATCAGTCCAAGCAGATAAAAGGCATTGCCAGGATACTAGTTTTCACCATTTGATTACAGATAGGTCATGCAATTTTGACCACAATGCATCTGAAGTCAGTATAATTCAACAAGACTATGTGTCTGTATATAAGTATATGCATGTGAGCATGTCAACATATATCATTGTAATTCTATATATCATAGCTACATATCAAAAAATAGGAATCCTTGTTATTTTTTTTACTCAAGGTAGTATATAATAATATATTCTGTTTATTTAATCAATTGAAATAAAAAGACATTTCTAAAATGTATTATTTACTCCCTAACCTTCTATGATAGATAATTTGGAACTTGGGTATTATAGTGAATAGCAGTTGTTGTGCTATAGATACAGAAATACCTTCAGGGCTTTTTTTTTTTTGAATGTGGAGGATCTTTACCCGAGAGTAAGTGGCCTTTTAAATTCTTATGTCTGTTTCTTATAATTTTTCTAGTTCCTTTCCTTGCTGTTTATCATACAAAATAGGTAACAACCCCTTAGCCTCTTCTATTTATAGTTTCAATTTGATCTGTGCTTAGAAACATGGTAACTAAGTTATAGAATTATGCAGAAAATATGATTAAAGAGACTCTGAGTGAACCCCTCCCCACCCAAAAACCCCTCTTATAAGCAGATACAGTTTCATGAGTGGATTCTGTTGGTACTGATCTTGACTGCTAAGATATCTTTCATTTTTAATGTTTACTTCTCACTTGAGTTCCAGATAGGCATAGTATTATTCTTCCTCTACGACCTGTTTCTTTGTGTTTGCCATGTGTTTCTGAGCAGAAGCTGGGCATCTGAAATTGATTAGGCAGCTTTGCTTAATTATGCCAGAAGCAAACACATCAAGGAACCATATTAACCTGTTAAACTAGACAATATGCTGCAAATATGATAGGGGCATAATTATTATTAGTGCTTCTACAGTTTTCATTTTTAAATTTGATATTTCTTTCAATCTGCCCAACAGGATTAACTACAATAATGATTTTAGCTAATCATATAAAATCTTTTTTTTTAATGCATGTGAAATGTTGTTTAAAAAAAAAAAGTGGCTCTGAATATACAAAACCTAAAGTCCAAGTACAGAATAAATTTATCTCTAGAAACAACCCCTTATCACAGCATATAATTTCATGGGCATGAGAATGGCCTTTTGGGAAATTTAGTCTTGATTTAGGATGAAAAAATTGGTGCTTCAGGACAAAAAGAGAGTAGCATTATAGTCTATCCTAAACAAGCTCTGTAACAGTAAATAAATAAAAGGTCTAATTCAAGTCCTACTTATCCTTTTGTCAGAGAAACGGATCAATAGGAAACCTTAAAGCACATATGAACATTCTAAATTGTTTCTTGGATTATTACTAGGCTGTATTGAACTCCAACACAAACACCACTTAACTCTGGCAGTTAAGAGTATGTCAACAGTAGGTCAGGGCATGTTGCTGAGTATTTTCTAAAATACACTGATAAAACTCTATCATTGGTAAAACACTAAAAGATGAAATACCAACATTTTGCTCTTAATTCATAGTATCAGAGATTCAGACTTTAAAGGAACCTTAGAGGAACCATAGGATCATAGATATTGAGAAAAAATGAATCTTAGAGGCCATCTAGGACCCCCACTTTTTTACAGATGAAGAAACTGAGACCTACATAGGGAAACAATTTGTTCAGGTTCAAACAAGTAATAAATGACTGAGCTACAGTTTGGATCTAGGTCTTCTGATTCCAAATATAGTGCTTTTCCCCATTGAACAATGCTAATTATATTTGGCCTGCTATTTCTCGTGTGCTGCTACTTCAAATCCATTATTTACCTTAGCAAATCTATGATTTAAAAATCAACCCTTTTACTGGCTTGTTTCACCCAGAATAGATCACTTAAGTCCAATGTCTTTGGAAAGGGAATGGTATTATAGTAAAAGCCAACCAAGAGAGAAAGTGAGAAGGCAAAAGCAATAGACACATTTGTTAGTTTGGAGTTAATGGTGTTTGAATATATGCACACACTTCATTAATGCAAAATAATCTGGTTAGTGGACTCATGTGCCCCCAATTGGTTAATCTTTCTTCACACTTCAAAACTCATGCTTTGTAGATTCATTTACCACTTCTAAAAGCAGCTTCCTCATGGAAACTACTCCTCATCTCAGTTGCAGAGGTATCTGAAACAGCATATCCTAGACTTTTGAAGACTCTCTCACTTTCCTGCCATGTCTTCTGAAAATTTCGCAGGAGAACTTCTGGTGAGTCTTCTGCAGAGATATCCAAAATGTGGCCAGCAATGACATCTTCATAAGTTGGTGGGGCATGCTTGAAGTCAAAGCCAGACTTAACTGCTTCAGAGTTTTGTGCTGAAGAGCCTACTGTCCTTGACCCAACATTTTTACTTTCATAAGCATCTGCTCCTGAAAAACCTTCTCTTAGAGACTTTGCTTCAGAGCACTCTATAGGTTGTTTATATGGAACTTTGTTCTGGGGATCTTTGGAATGACCACAAGAAAAGTTTCTGAAACTGCTGCTTATACTTTCACTTTCCATAGCTGTTAACCCAAATCCCTTCTTGCTAAAGGTATTCATTTCTTGTCTTAGGTTATGGTTTACTTCACCATTTGTGGGAACTCTTCTATTTGACTTTGCTTCAAAAATTGGGTCACTCTGAAATTTTTCTAGCCATCGGTTTGTTCCACTTTCATGGCTCTTTACTACATTTTCAGCCACGTGAACTGTTTGATTAGAAGCTTCATATATTTTAGAATGCCCTGACAAGCCTACTTGTGGGACTTCAATCTTGTGTATGATTTCAATTGAATCAAAACTTTCAGTATCTGGTACCATGACTCCATCCCTATGAACATAAGCTGCCCTTTTCTCTACTTGCTGGACTTCCTCTCCTGCTTCCTTGGCTTCAATGACTGTACTAGCTGTGACATGAGGTACATTTATAGGTATTGGGGTTTCTGTTTTAATCTGACGTCTCAATGTCGCAGGAGACTTGACTATTTCAGCTCTTTTCTCTAGAACTGGACCTGGGGTTACTGACTGATAGTGACATGTCCTTTGGGACAATTTTGCTGTGGTGTCTTTTAGCTTGGCAAGTTGCTCAGAGCGGCTTCTAGGTGGGGAAGGAGAGGTTGATGCCTGGCAACTTCTGGATGGTGGTGTTGAGGATCTGCTTCGGGAGGAAACAATGGGCACACTTTCGTTCTTCACAGGAGATGAAGAGGTCCTGTTCAAGGTAGGTGTCTCTGTTCGTCGGGCAGTAGATTCGATTGTTATGAAAGTGGGTGATGGTGAACGTTGTTTTAAATACGGAGAGATGGTTCTACATTCTACCTGTTTAATTTCCTGTTGGGATTTCACTTCTTGTTGAGATTCTTTTTCTTCTATAATTTTCTTCTCTTTCTGTACTGTTTTGCTAGACCCAACACTAATGTTTGCTGTTTGAGGAGATGTCCCATTGGAATGGGATTTCCCTTTTTGATAAGGTTCTCTTCCTTTCATAATTTTTTCCTCCTTCTGGATTTTTTTGTTAGAACCAGTACTAATGTTTGATATTTGGGCAGATGCTTCACTAGGAGGTTCAGTTCTCAATTTTTCTGCTTTGGAGGACTTCATGAACATTTGGATGGTGTTCTCACAAGAAATAAGCATTTCTTCCACTTCAGTTTTAATATGGATTATTTCCTCTTTTACTTTTTCTAAGTTATTATCCATGGCAATGCGAATTCCATATTCTTTTCTTTCCTCATTCATCAGCCATTCTGGGATAATATTCAATAGTATCTGAAATGCTTGAATATTATTTTTATTTGGCTCCGATTCAAATTGTTTCACTCGAGACAGAACCTGCTGTAGTTCTTCACGTTTTCTCAAGAACTCCAATATATTTACAATGCATTTTCCATCATCATGCTGGGAATTTTGCATGGAAGAAAGTAAAATCTTACTCTTTGTTATCTCTTCCTTGGAATCTTTAGTATTAGGGGGGGCTTGTTTCTGTTGTATGCCCTTGATTGTGAGGCATTCTTCTTTCAGACCATTATATTGCTGGGGTAATTTTGTATGCTTGGCTTTACTTTCAGAAGTATGACTCTGTGTTTGCTGAAAATTTTGTGCCAGTGAGTTAATGTGTGCATCAATAACTTTTTGCTGGACTACTTTCTCTGATGATTTATTCTTAAGGTGCTCTTGTTCTCTTTCAACTATTAGTTTTTGTTGTTTTGGCCCAACTCCTACCTGTCTCTGATTTTCTTCTTGAGTTGCTAAAGCTTTCTTGCCCACTAATTCCATTCTTTCTTTGGGGTTCTTATAAATGTTATCTGATTCTCTTTCTTGCTTCTCTGAGGAATTGGTAGGCTTTTTATTAATTTCTCTTTTTTCCTTCATATGTAGCTGATAATATTCCTCAGCAGTATTTTGCGTATTTCTAATAGCTGTACTTATTTCATTTTTCTGTCTTTCCTGGTGTTCTTGTTTAACTGTGGTTTGAACATTAGGTACTGGCTGCTTTTGGCAAATCTTGAAATCTTTGGGTATTTTATTGAAGTTTAGCTCTAACGTTGGGAACTTGACACTTTTAGCTTTTAATCTTGGGGATACTGGCTTGTTTGGAGACAAGTACAGTTGTTTCTCATTAATTTCCTGCTCTCTAATATGGGAAGTATATTCTTGGTGTGTTTGTTCCATTTGATGAGCTAAACTATGTTGCACAATGTCCCTTGAACCTTGAAGAGCTTCCTTTTGAACTTGCTCTTTGTCCATGGATATATCCAAGACACTGTGGAGCTTCTGGGTGGCCAATGACACTGCTGATAATTCAGATGTCTGGTTTTCACTAGAAGTCTCTTTGGTTTGGAGACTAACTTGATGTTTAGAATTTGATTGTGTGACCTCTGTGGCTGATGTAAGCAAGGAATCTTCTTCCCTTGACTTCTGTGATTGTGTTTTCATTTTAGACTCCAATTCAATCCCATTATGACCTTCTGTTTTGACTATATGATGACAAGAGCTGTGATGTTTCTGTTTTTCAATCTCCTCTCTTTGCTGCTTGTACTTTTCTTCAGCAATCATTAGAGGGGTTTTGAATTTTCTGATATATGGCTTAGGGCTTGTCTGTTCTAAATCTAAAGGAAGGGAGTGACATTTCACAAGAGGCGCGATCTTTTCTTCTTTGGGAGGTGATGCTTCCTGAGCAGTCTGAATAGAAGGCTTCATGGATTCAGCAGTGGATGATTGTTGTTTTTCTTCAGAAGTCTCAGTATACATTTTCTCCTTTGTCGGGGTGTGCTCCACACTGCTCTTCATCATCAATATATTTTGCTCCTTTGCTTTGGTCATTGTAGTTCCTATATTCGATTGAAGAGGAAGTGGCTGCAATTTTGGATTGATATTACATTCACTTTCACCTAACTGTTTGAAGAATTTTGGTTTGGGGAACTTGGGAGAAGGTGGAAGTACTGTTGGTTTTCCTGTTAAGGATCTGGCCCTTGAATGAGTTTGAACTGCCTCTTGGCAATGTTGCTGAACATTCTCTTCATGGTCTTTTGTTTGAATTGTAGAAGAAAAAAGATGTATGGGTTTCTGTGGTGGAGGAGGTGGGGGAGGCAGAAAGGTTGGTGGGCATTCTCCCTCACTTTTGTCATCTACTGGTGGAGGTGGGGGAGGGAGGCAGGGAAAGCCATCAAATTCAACCTTTATCTTTTCTGTGGATGGCAATGAAGAAAACTCATGTTTATCAGGTAACATCATTAAAGGAGGTGGAGGTGGAAGAGGAAATTCAATTTCAGATGATGCATTGGAAGGTGGTGGTGGAGGTGGAGATGGAGGCAGAAGGGAGGAGTGAGTTTCAGTCATATTACTCACAGCAGCCAATTTGACTGGATTCCAGGATTTTTCCACAGTCACTTTTAAGTTTGTTGAGGCATCCATCTTTGTTTGAAAGTTCTCATTTTTCTGATGAACATCAAACTTTTTATTCCTTTCTGTTGTTGCTTTAAATTTTCCATGGTTTCCCTTTGTGGCTTTTTCTTCAGACACATTTTGAATATCCTGTTTGAGGAACAAAGGAACAAAAGGCTGTGTTTGCTGAAGGTTCATTTCATTCCTTTGAAAAGCCTCACTAGCGTGCTGTGCTTGTCTCATTTCTTCCTTTAGTAAAATCTCCTTCTGAATATGACCAGTCATTTCACACGTCTTATTGTCATTAACTGGGATGCTAACTGGGTGGGGGCTAGCAGGAGGGTTGCAACTGGGTGCATCTGTTGCTATTTTTGTCTTTTTAGTCTTTTTATGGCTTTTTTCATGGGAAGACTCCCTGGTTTGGTGGCCAGTGCTTAGCATACACATCTGATTCTCCTGCATTTTGTCAGTAGTCAAGGCAGCACTAGAAGCATCATCCTTTTTTGGTACAGCACCCATCTCTGATTTCCCAGTTCTTACATTTTTCTGACCTAAGCTATAAGAAGCTGACTGGTTCCTCACATGTTCCTTTCTAAGATACTGTGCTCTTGATGCATCAGCTCTGATGCTGTTTTGATCCCCATCCTGGGCCAAATTTTCAACATTACTGTGGGGTGAATCAGACAATCTTTGGAGGCTCTTCTCAAGGGCATCATAGTTTTGGTCACGACCTATGACAATTTTTACAGTGCCTTTGGGGGCTTCTGGAGGAACAATCTCACCATGTTCTCCTTTTGAATATCCATGAAAAGATTTGACTGCCATTTGTTCAAGCACTCCTAATTTATCTTGGTATTGTACTCCTTGTTCAAATGATTCAGATTTTGGCTGCAGGGCCCCTTTTATGTCCCTGGCAGTGGGTACCTGCCTGTTTTGGGCTTTATGTTCTTCAGTGGAATCTACCAGATCATGCCTCACAGCCTGCATCTCTCCTTTTATTACATTTTCTTTGTCTATCTTCTTGAAAGAGTGTTGGTCTTTCAGTACTCTTAATGTTGCCTCAAGGTCATCTCGCATAAGCTCCTTTTTAAGAATTTCGGTCTTTGTGTTTACTGCTTTTTCAAGAGATTCAATAGCCTGTTTAATATCACCAGGGATAATATCAGGCTTCTCAGTTTCTTTCCATTGGTGGCTTGCTTCTTGAAGAGACTTCAACGTCGCGAGCATGTCAGCTTTCATAATTTCTTCCCTTTTTGTAACTGTTTTCTGATTTATGGCCTCGCTTAGGGAATTTAGGGTTGCTTTCAAATCACCTTTTATAATTTCTTCCTTAGGCACCTGACAGGACGTATTCTGAGGCTCTGTCATGAAAACCTTAACTGTATTATGCACATCTCCTGGGATAATGTCAGTTTCATTAACAGTACGTTCAATATGAGACTTCCTTTTTGTTAGTAACAACTTTGTGCCTTCAACATCACCACCAATTATCTCTTCCTCTCCTTCTTGTTTCCCAGCTGTAAGTGTTTCATTTGACCCTGTCTGGAGCAGTTTGAGGTAATCTAATGCTCCAGCTTCTATGCATGTTGTGAAAAACTGAACGTTTCCCCTCTCTGATGCATCTACTTTAGTCTTTTTGGCTGTTTCATAGTTTGCAGCAGAAGACAACAAGTTGTGAATAGTGCGTTTTACATCTCCACCTATTATTTCTTCATGTTCTGTTTTGTTATCATTATCATTTTCATGAAGAAGACAATAGATTGTCATGTTAATATCCCCTCTTTCATCTTCCTGAATTATGATTCCTTGTTTTACAGATTGTTCCTCACTGAACAGGTTTTTTATTGCTTGTTGTATGTCCCCTCTCACTATTTCTTCTTTTTCAGATTGGATTTCTGTAGATCTGTTTAATAACTGGGCTTTGGTCAAACTAACATTGCCCTTTTCTTCTTCATTGATTAAAATCTCTCTTTTGGCATCATTTCTTTTAGAAAGCAGGTTCATCATTATAGTTCTGATATCACCTCTAATAACTTCTTCTTTCTGTATTTCAGGAGATTCCTGATTCATTAATTTGTACTTAGCCATCCGGACATTCCCAACTTCATTTGCTTCAATGATAATTCCATGAGATTCAATCACTTTTTGTGAATATAGTTCTTTTAAGGTTTCTTTAATGCTTTTTCCAATAATTTCCTCCTTTTCCACTTTATTTTCATTAAATTCATGAAGAGGTGTTGTTTCAAAGAGCCATGTTGTTGTTTTAACATCAGAGGGAGGGATTTCTTCTCTGGTTATTTCTGTGATATACTCATCTGTTTCCTTAATAGAGTCTAAAGTCTGATTTTCAAAAAGCCATACTGCCTGTTTGACATCACCTTTCTCCACATCTTCCTTGGTGACTGTCTTGATGTGCTCATATTCTGACCCCTCTCCTTTCAACTCATCAAGCGTGTGAGTTTCAAAGAGCCAAGTAGAGGTTTTAACATTACCCTGCTGTATTTCATTGACACTAACTGTTCTAACATATGTTCTTTTATCAGACTCTTCAGATTCAAAGAGTTGCTTATGATATTTCACATTCCCACCCTGGACACAGTCAATAGTGGGGACAATTACATTTGTCTCTTTTGAAATTGCATCCAGTGGTTGTGTTTCAAATCTATATCTGACAGAACTAACATCTCCTTTCTGAATGTCTTCTTGTGTGACTGATTTGATAACATATACATTATCTGATTCATTAATGGAATCTAAAGGCTTTGTTTCAAACAACCACCTAGTCCCACATACATCTCCATGAATCACTTCTTCTTTCTTAACTGTTGTCACTTCATGATAATACCCTTCTTTGTCTTGAATAGCATAGAGTGGCTGGGTTTCAAATA
This sequence comes from Pseudochirops cupreus, assembly GCA_028627135.1. Classification (NCBI taxonomy): domain Eukaryota; kingdom Metazoa; phylum Chordata; class Mammalia; order Diprotodontia; family Pseudocheiridae; genus Pseudochirops; species Pseudochirops cupreus. The sequence continues at coordinate 304,484,168 of CM053582.1, forward strand.
GCATTCTATAGTTTTTCACATCACCCTTTATTATTTCATCTTTGCTAGTGGCTTTCTCAGTGCTGATCTCTTCAGATTTGTCTCTAATCTGGTCCAAAGAAAAAGTCTCAAAAATAAAGCACCCTTTTCTCACATTTCCACCTTGTATATCTGTCACTGTCTTGACTAATTCATCACCTTCTTGGCTTTCTTTTATCATATCAATAGGCTGGTTTTCAAAGAGCCACCTGCAATTTAAAACATTGCCTTTCTGAATATCTTCAGCTTGTAGGGTTTTGATCTTTTTCAAAACCTCCTCTGAGCTGGAACTTATGGAATCCAAGGACTGATTTTCAAACTTGTACTTCATGCTAGAAACATCCCCAGACTGAATATCCACTTCCACTGACTTGATTTCCTTTCCTTCTTCTCCTTGTATGTTGTCTAAGTTTTCTGTCTCAAAAAGAAAGCAGGCTGTGCGAACATCCCTTCCTTGGATGTCTTCCTGTTTTACAGTTTGGAATTTGGCTACTGTTCCTGAGTCATCTCTTATTGCATCGAGTGGTTGAGTTTCAAATCGCCAAGTGCATGTTTTGACATCTCCTTTATGAATTTCTTCACTGTCAGTCATTAACTCTGTCTTGTCATAAAGGGACTCCATTGGCTGGGTTTCAAACAGCCATGTGTAGGTTTTTACATCCCCTTTAATAACATCCATTGTTTGTTGTTTTTTACTTTCTTCATCTTCCATGTTATTAAAATATTTAATAGAATCTAGTGGTTGTGTTTCAAACAACCATTTAGCAGACTTCACATCACCAGACTGTATTTCTTGTGTAGATATTCCTTTGATAATCTGATATTTATGAAGACTCTCATCAAACTGATCGATAGGCCTAGTTTCAAATAGCCACCTACAACTTCGCACATCACCTCTTAGTATTTCTTCTTGCTGAACTGTTTTAACTTGATGATATCTTCCAAGATGATCCTGGATAGCATACAGGGGAGTTGTCTCAAAGAGAGATTTATTGAACTCTACAGCACCTCTGGTCACTCCTTCCACTTGTATTTTATGCGATTCATCGAGCTTAATTAAACTGTTCGATTCAAAGATATGTGTATAGCTTCTAACATCCCCTTTGTCAATCTCTTCAAGTTTAACTGTCCTTATATATTCTTTCTCCCCCTTCCTAATCTCTTCTAGAGGCTGAGTCTCAAAAATCCATTTCTGGTGCCTCACATCTCCCTTTTCTTCTTCAGAGGCCACTATCTTTTGAAGTTTACCAACTTCTGGACTATCTTTTAAAACATCCATTGGAAGTGTTTCAAATAAGTACTTGGTGGCTTTTACATCACCACCTATTATTTCTTCAGCTGGCAAAGGATTTGGATCAGTCATTTCTTTTAGGGTATCTAAGGGGTGAGTTTCAAACATCCAACATTTTCTGGAGACATCAGTACCTATGATAGTTTCTTTTTCAATGATAGACATTTCAGATTCTTCTTTGATGGACTCCAGAGGTTGGGTTTCAAATAGCCACTTTGCCTTACTTACTCCACCTTTGATGTTTTCTTCCATGGATATTCCACGGACAACTTTAACTTCTGTAACATCTTTGTTAATCATGTCCAATGGTTGTGTTTCAAACATCCAGCGTGCTGTTCTCACATCCCCCTTTTCAATGTCTTCCCTGTGAACAGTTTTAATCTCAAGAATTTGCCCTAAGTTATTTTTGATAACATACAGTGGTTGAGTTTCAAAATGTTTTATGCTTCTCTTTACATTCCCTTTAATCTCTTTGAGCTCAGATCTGAGCTGTAGTAAGTTGGCTTCATCCACTGAATATAGCTGCCCAAGTTGGTCAAGATTCTGAGTTTCAAAAAGGTATTTCACAGTCTTGACATCACCTCCAGTTACATCTTTAATGGCAATTCCTTCTGACTCTTCTTGTTGGTCCTGATGAATTTTGTTCATTGAATCTAGTGGTTGTGTTTCAAACATCCATGTGGTTGTGCGCACATCTCCCCTGGCAAGTTCTGGAACTTTGAAATCACTTTCTGTGGATCCAGAAGAATGAACCCCTAATGTATCAATTGGTTGGGTTTCAAACATCCATTTGGCATATTTCACATCTCCCCCAGCAATGATTTCTTGATCAGCAATGCCTTTTTTGCTGTTGCCTTCACTGGGAGATTGATCTTTGATGGAATCCAAAGGCTGATTCTCAAAAATCCACCTCATGGACTGCACTTCTCCCTTCAAAATTTCATCCCATTCAAGGAACTCTCTTTCAGGGTTCAGACATTTTTGATTGCTGCCACCAGTATTTTCAAAAACATAGCAGGTTTGCTGCACATCTGCAGAAACAGAGTCTCCAGTGTCTACCTGATGAGATACAATCTCAGAAACATCACTCATATAATCTTTTTCTAAGTTTTTTCTTAATTCAGGGTGGATGTGTTTGTATAAGCGATTTAATTCATATAAATTTCTCTGCTTGGAATATAAATCTTTGGGGATGGGAAATTTTCCAGGGGGCCTAGGGCATTCAGGGGACTGGGAAAATGCTGTCCCATCTGCTAATATTGGCACAACTTCAGGTGGGGGAGGAGGAAAATCATCTGTCTTTCCAAAATTTGTGGAGTTAACCTGTGCAGAAGATGAAGAGGTGGATGTATATTCTGTGTGCCTCCTGGTCGACGTATCCTGCCTTTGACTGGGTGAAGCACTGGCAGCTACGGAAGTGATAACTGGAGATGGCCACACAGTTTCTTTATATTCACTGTCAATCTTTAGGGGAAAAAAATTTATGTTTTAAGAGTGAAAGAGAAAAAGAGCCTTGTAGGGCATGATCATCACATTTCTACACAAAGTGGCCTGTTACGGTATTAACACCATTTGGGCTTTAGGTAGGCAACATATTCCATTTAAATGGCTACATTGGGGTAGTTTTCAACATTTATTACTCTCCAGCTACAATCCACTGACACTGAATAGTTAGGTTGTATGTGTAATACATCCATTACTTTCATTTCATAACATTTCCCATTCCATATAAGACACTCGTATTTTCTACCTCTGCTTAATTTGACATAAAAAAAAATAATCTAAAGTAAAGAAATAGAAAACTCAAAAATTTGCCCAGGATTCTAAACAGAGCTGTCATTAAAAGGAGTAGATGAAAGCAATTTAAAGTACATTTTATTATCTTACCTATAGGCATGACCATTATGTAAATTTCACTTTAGGAGATATGTTGATTTCTACCCCCTCCCCCAACTCCCATCAAGTAGAAGGTTTTTAACTACATTTTCTTCAATAAGAAAAATACTATGCATTCTCTGTCTTTAACTTTTGTTGGAACAATATTCTTCCTGGTGGTGTGCACCCACTTTTTAAAGGCATGTTTTTCAATTTTTAAAAATCACTTAGAAGACAAAGAGAGAGATGCAATAATTGGAAATAGTACATATCCTATTCTAAGCTGAACTTTAATGTGTTTATTAACCCCTCATCCCATCCCTCCAAATCACTATCCTTGTTAAATCTCCTACCTTAATATGTTTGGCTGGAGTTGCCATATTTCTGTCAGAATGAAGGACCTTTTCTTGAGCTGTCTTTTCAAAGTGCTGTTTTAAAAACTGGGTTGAAACCTTTGGGATCTCTTCATCCTCAGGTGTGTCGATAACTGCAGTCACAAAAGAACAACAGAAGATTTTCTCAGTTACTTTTTTGAAGGGCTGACTTTTTAATGGAGCAAAACCAAAAGATGAGGTGTACCAGGACCCTATACTGAGCCTTAGTTTTCAGACTTTGCCAGGCAATACACTTTCCCATTATCGACATTATTGGAAGAAAGAAAATCTACCTACTCTCCACATGACTATGAAAGTAGCCACTAATTTTTAGGCTAGTCAGTAAAACTGAATTTTGCTTAAGTTTATTAGATGTAAACACCAACTTACACCATGATCACAAGGAAATGGCTTGATTATCATACAGAATGTACACACAGAAGGAAAACACAAACTAGACTCTGAGTCAGGAAAAAAAAAACAAGAGTTTTAATTATATACTTGTCACTTTGCAACTGTGTGCCTATGGGCATATCTTTCAAATGCTCTGAGCCTCTGTTTCCTCACGAACAAAACAGAGGTGAGTGACGACCTGACAGGAATGTTGTGAGGTTTAAGCAAGTTAGCATATACATGATGACTTGAAGCCTATTTTTCTATGAGTCAAGTAGACGTAACAGAGGCAGGAATGTAGCCAAGGAAAGTACGGGATTATGACTTTGCTATCTTCCCTTAGTTTTGATATTTCTTGTATTAATATTCACCACAAGACCCGAAGGATCATAGGGAACATAGAACTGAGTGAAGCCATAGTGTCTCATTCCACATAGCCTTGCTGGAACTTAGCTCCCAAGATTGTTTGGTGGCAGAGGATACAGTTTGGCAACTAGAAATAGGCAGGAGTTAAAGAGAACTTTGTAGCACCAGAGAAAAAAAAATCTTGGGAAAGACTTACTGATTCTGATAGAAAGAAGGAATGCTCAAAAGAACAGAATTAATCTTAGTTTGGGGTTTTTTGAGCCTAAAAAACTAAGGTTGAGTGTGATAGTTCATATCCTAGCCATGAAAAAAAGAATGGTTGGTTGACCCTTTTCTGAAAAAGGTTGTATAGTCAGCACAGCCTAGCAGTTGGGAGACAAGATGGCCAGTGGGCACCCTGGAGTGAGTAAGTCCAGATGCTAGTAACTAAAGATGAGCAGAAAGAGAAAGAGGAGAGATGCTATGCTTAATAAGGAAGTGACATTATTAGGATGCTCATGAGAGAAAGGTCCAATGACAGTAGCATAATCAAACCACTAGAAGAAATCAGTAGTCTTGAAATGTCTGAATGTAGAGTGCTGGGTCTGGAGTCAGAAGACCTGAGTTCAAATTTGGCCTGAGATACTTAAAAGCTGTGACACTGGACACATCATTTCAGTCTGCCTTAGTTTCCTCAGATGTAAAATTGGGATGTGCATATACCCCACGGGGTTGTTATGAGGATCAGATGAGACAATATTTGTAAAAAAATAGTGCTTAGCACAATGCCTGCTACTTAGTAGATGCTAAATAAATGATCATTCACTCCTTCCTCTCCCCCTTGCCTTTTGTCCCTATGTCTATACTACCACAATATGCCCTGGTTATGCAAGGGTTCTTCACTTCATCCTGTCTCTACATGGTATTAGTTTTTTCCACTAGAACATTTTATTTTGAAAGCTTTTCATTCCATGTTGTTAGGATATTGTAAGTATTTAATTTGGTAACATCTATTTAAAAACGTTGTTCTGCATTTTTATAGATTAATATTAGACCCAATCAATTGTGAACTACAGTTCTGTCTGCAAGGATATTCCAGTTAGAGCACAGCTTCCTTATTACATCCTCAATGATATTTTGCGGCCACATATAATGCAGAGATTTGTTATCTCTTCATTTATGAAAGATAACAAGCTTCTGATAATTTTAACCTCTTGATTATATATTTCCAGATATCTGAGAGAGGTTACATTTTCAACCTGCAATGATATTGCTCCACAGTTTCTGCCTCTTCAATGCATAATCTGTACAGATTAATATGTGAGTTCATTAAGGATAAGCTTTCTGTAATGTCTGGCTTTAATGACCTGATTTGAAGGGCTGTCCTAAACCCTTCTACTCTATAAACAAACTCACATGGATCAGTCATTTGATTGCCATTTCACTGTTGATATATTGTTGGTTGAGCTGATGTGAGTGTCATGTATAATGTGCCCATTTGACTCTACTCTTAGTTTTTAAAGAGTCTCTTTCCAGAGATAAAACATTAATAGTCTAGACAAGCCTAGCAATGCATATTATCATGAACCTTTTCTCTTGATTTGTGAAATGAGGCTTGATCTTATATAGAGAATAGTTCCCCACATGAGGATGCAATACTCTAGCATTTTTATTATGCTTGCACTCATTTTACACATTGTCACAATGTATGCAAGCCCTGAGTTCAAAACTGAGTTAAAGGCCTGGTGATAGTCAATAAAAGTAGTGTCAATGTTCAGTAATTGGTGAACCAATAATAAATTGATATTTATACCACTGAGAATTTTTAGAAGACCCCTTTGAAAGGGTTTATAGATTTTCAGCAATACAGGTTACAAAATGCTTTATATAAAATTCATAAACATGTTATTGTCCTAGATTTAGAAGGGTCAATGATTTCTTCATCTTTTGACAATAAATTTGTGATATGTTTTGTAAAGAAAAATGGGATCAGATTTGCATCATTGAGGCAAAGGGCAAAATGCTTTGTTAGTAATTTATTCACCACTATGAAGTATTTGAGCCAATAATTATGGATCTTACTTGAGTTCACCACATTCTAGTTTCCCAGAGAAGGTAAAATGTCTGTCACCTCCTTTGGTAATTTTTTTTCTCATTCATGATGATAATGGTGCATTAGCTTTCTGTTTCTTATTTGATATATCCAACTTGCATTTTCATTGTGTTAGACTTGATTCAGTCAGAGAGCCTGGAAATTTTCCATATTTTTTTTTTTCACTGAGATTCTCTTTCTATTTGAATTTCCTCAAGGCTCTACAGCATACTTTTAAAAAATTGATGTTGAATTGTTAATTTCATTCTTTGTGCTGCTTTAATTCCTTACATTGCCTTAACCTTTTGGTTTTTACTTTTAATTAATTGTTGATTAAGAGTATTAATAATTTCTAATGTACTTTTATTTTCAGGATTCCATTATACATGTTTCTTTTTTTTCATTTCCTTTAGTCAGGGTATATTTTGTAGCAGATTTCTACCACATGCAATAGCTAGATAATTGTATAATCTTTTATTCTCTTTCAGAAGGTCTTCAAAAGTTTTCTTAAGCTGGTTCTGACATGATTGCAGTTGATACCTGTCATTGTTTTTTCTAGACAGTCCCAATTTCCTTCTATTGCTTTTACCATGACAATAGCCACAGTACATACTATTGTATGCATGCCCTGAAAGGTCTATACTTGGTCAAATATTATGGAAGAATATGTTAATCCATGATGGTTAGAGCTGAAGGCAGATTTTTTGAAAACCCATTTTTAGTAACTTTGTTTAAGAGTTGGATATGTGCTGTTGAAATGGCTTTTCAAAATTCTATTCTATTCTATTCTCTTTTGCAAACTTATTCAAGACACTGGCATCTTTGGTCACCTATTTCATTATTAGGTGGTGCCACTGAGTAGATTTTTAATGCCTTCAAGTTTTTTAGCTCTTCCTTCTTCAGACTGAAATAATCCCCTCAATCCTTATTCTTACCTCATCTAATCTGAACATGGGAATGAAGCTGTACTATGCTGTATAAGGTGGAACATTGACAAAAAGCAGTATGAGCTATGCGTAAGAACTTGTCCCATTTCGTTACGATGTAGTGCTGGTGCCTGAGGAAAATGTTTACATCTAGGATCTAGTGCATATGCACTTATGATCACCCTCTCTTGTTGTTGGTTCTACTAAATCAAAGCATTCACAGCAGGTGGGATATTAATATCTTATTTTGCCTGATGTATCTTCAAGCCTGCAATCCTATGCCAGGTCTTTGATTTCTTGGATCCATAGAAGTAGTTTCCTCATAACAAGTGAGTTTTAACCTACTCATTGACATCAGCAGAATTCCATTGGCCTGCAATTAGTCCCTGTTAGTCCTTTACAGCTACCGTGTGGTCTCAGGCTAGACACGATCCCTGTGGTAAATTTCTCTGGCTAGCATTCTCTCAGTCTGCTATTGTCATGTCCCCCTCATGGCATGGATGACAGGCAGGGCTTTAAATCAGTTATCACTATTATTATTGTTGGTATTATTATTATTAGCTGTGGTCTCTATTTAAATGGGTCAGTTAATGTGCTATTATATAAATATACTGCATAGAATACAATTACATATATTTACCTATCTGTGTGTATATGTGTCTATACACACATACACATTTTAGCATCTTCAAGACTATGACTCATACTTAAATTTCTTAGTATGCAATTTTATAGTTTGATAGTGATGAATATTACTATACTGGCAATGAGTAAATGAAGTTACATTTGGAGAAGGAGGCAATAGTATAATCAAAGTAAAATAGGAAGGAAGTTATTACCTGTTTCTTGAACATACTGACTGGAATGAGAGGCCTGGCTTATTTCTTGGGTGTGTTTTTCAAGATGAGAGACCTGAGTAGAAGAAATAAATTTAAATGAATATTTAAATATTAGAAAAATGTTATTGAGGGGCAGCTAGGTGGCACAGTGAATAGAGCACTGGCCCTGGAGTCAGGAGGACTTGAGTTCAAATCCAGACTCAGACACTTAACACTTACTAGCTGTGTGACCTTGGGCAAGTCACTTAACTCCGATTGCCCCTCCAAAAGCAAAAAATAAAATAAAGTTAAAAAAAAAAACATGTTGTTGAAATGTATACAGATATGTAGAAATATGTCGAGAGACTAGTTTGTAATTTTCATTCAATATTTCAAAGTACACTTAGTGATGCAATCTAACCTTTAACACTTTATCCTCATTATTCATGCATCCAAATATAGAACTATGTTATATAGGTCCACAATCCCAGGTCTATCCTTGACTTTACCCCAGATCCAAATAATTGTTAAACCTTGTCAATTACTCCTTCACAGTTCTCTGACAATTGTGCCCTTCTCATTACCTCTCTTGTATACTACAAGAATCTCCTAATTAGTCTTTCTCCTCCTAGGATTTCCCTCTCTACTTCATCTGCCCCACACAAATGCCAGAATAAACTTTCTAAAGCATATATCTGACCACTGTACTCTCTCACCCAAAGTCTTCAGTTATTCTTATTGCCTCTAGCATATAATACAAAATCATTAACTGACATTTTAAAGCTCTCCATGTTTTTGACTCCTGCCTGTTTTTACAATTTTTTTTTTACCTATTACTCAACTTCAAAAACTCTCTACACTCCAGGCAAATTGGTCTCCTAGATATCTTCTGCCTCTCTGCCTTTATTCAAGCTGACTCCCATGCCAGGAATAGCCTTTTTACCTCAGCTCAGCTTCCACAACCTATATGAAGCCTTTCTTTATCTCTTTAGCTGGTAATGTTCTCTACTTCTGGAAATTACTTTATTTGTACGTGTTGTATATATGTACATGCTCACTCCTCCCACAATGAGGTGCTTGTTCTGCATTTTTTTTCTTTTAAACACACCACATAGTAGAGTGTCTTATGTAACAAAGGGATCTGTGAATAGAAACTCCTTTAAACTGAAACCAGACAAATCTTCATGATGAAATAACATCAATGGCTCTGGGCATGTTTTTTTCCTCCAGTATTTGCCTACATCAAAGTAGGAAGAGAGTTACTGATATTTCCAGATATGATTGCCCTAAGTGGAGTAAATGATAATAAAATCAAAAGAATCTCAAAAGAGCTTTGAATATCTTATCTTAAATTCTTACGTCAATTTGAGGTGTTTTAGAGGTCACTTGTTGATATCCTTCAACTTCTTGGTGGCTACTTGAAATATCCATGTGACTTCTGCTTCTTACCTCCTGAATAGCAATAAAACAATTAAATTTTAATTAGCTTAATTAAAAATAATCTTAGTTTGGGGGCAGCAAGGTGGCACAGTGAATAGAGCACCAGCCCTGGAGTCAGGAGGATCTGAGTTCAAAACTGACCTCAGACACTTAACACTTACTACCTGTGTGAGCTTGAGCAAGTCACTTAACCCCAACTGTCCTGACCTCCAAAAAGCAAAAAAAAAAAAAAATTAATCTTAGTTTGTAGGAGAAATAGCAATAGTATATTCCTCACACACAACATTCTGTCTCCTCTCTGTGCTTTTGTACTGGCCATTCCCATGCCTGAAATGCACTCCTTCCTCACCTCTACCTCATACTAATCCTATATTCTTTCAAGATGCAGCTCAAGCATCACATGAAGCCTTTTCCAATTCTCCCAACTGCTGCAGAACTCTCTTCCAAAATACCTTATACTTCTTATCCACTTTGGAAGTGTTAATTTCCCCGTTTAGAATTTAAGGTTCTTGAGGGTAGGGATTATTTCATTCTCCATATTTATATCTATAGTACCTCATCAAGAGCCTGGCACATATTCAGATATTTAATAGCTCTTATTGATTAATTGCTTTGTTTATTCATAGAAATTTATCAAAACATATCATTGAAAAGAATTGTTCTCAAAAGCTTATAAAAGTGAATGCTGAAAACTATCTTTACATGTTATTTGAAAAAAAATACTCTTTGCAAAAAAAAAGAGTGTTATTTTGCATAGGGACATAAGAAAATAAAATATCCAGTGAAATGGAAATTTATTTTTCTAAAAAAAAAAACTAAATTAAAGATAATAATAAAAAAGGAAAATAATTGTTCTATGGAGGTATTGGAGAACTGGACAAAACTATCTTTCCTGGGTGGTCCCCAGAGACTGACTTCAGCAAGTATCCTGAAGTTGATGGTTTTCAGTGAGCCTCCTTGCTACCTTCACTTTAATTTCCCTTACCAACCCCCCTGTAAATTACACTATGAACTTCTTTGACATATTTATATAAGGCAGAGACTCTGCTCTCTTCCTCCTTCAAGGCATGAAGCCATCAGCCATTTTACTGTAAATGACCCTTAGTGAACTACAAGTCAGCTGCAGCACTCAATGTCCTTTGGTGTATCTTTTTCTTCTTTTACAAAAAAGACTTAGCTGTTAATGGTGGAGGATTACAAAGTCCCGGGAAAGTTCTCTTCTCCATCTGGTCTCATAATCAATTTTTCTCTTTAATTTAGTGAGATCAGCTATATTATGATAATAATTCCCTTACATATCTTCTATAACTAAAACGTTTTTTTTTTCAATTCTTTTTGGAATAACCATCTGTAGTTAATGAATAGCCAAATTTCTTTTGTTTCACACAATGATACACTGAATAATGTTTAACTTATGGATGCTTTCCTAAAATTATGCATAAAAGGAACCTCTTATGCCAGGCTAATCATAGATTCTCTCTACCTTACTATCTATGTGACTGGCCAAATAAAGGCTCTTTGATTCACTCTCTCTCGACTACTAACTGCTATTATCCAACCCCAACCTCAAGAATCCAGATTAGTGAATACTGATTTTCTCATCATTGTCCCCTCCCCTCATTCCACTACATGAGATAAAGTCTATCTCGTCTTTTTCTTTCTTTCATTGGTTTCCATGACCAAAGAATTTGTCACCAAGTGGCCAACCTACTGGAAATGAACCTTTCCACACTTATTTAGGCTAGTCCTCACAAAACAGATAGCATCTCTTGCCAGAGCCATAACTGAAACCTTTTTACCATAGGAAAAAAAAATGTTTTTTGCTTTCTGGACAGGGGAGGGCATATCAGTTGGGGTTAAGTGACTTGCCCAAGGTCACACGGATAGTAAGTGTTAAGTGTCTGAGGTCACATTTGAACTCAGGTCCTCCTGACTCCAGGGCCAGTGCTCTATTCACTGCACCACCTAGCTGCTCCTACCACAGAAATTAAAGCTGAAGATTATTAGCCAAAGAGTAATGGAGAAGTAAATGATGATCCTGAGCAGCCTGCAGTATTTTGCCAATGAAAACTCATATAAGATAAATGGTATTAAAGGTGTCAGCAGAAAAATGTGTGTAGACAAAAGGCCAGTCAAGGACAATAGCAAGTTTTAGCCAGTGAACTACCTAAAGTCTTGTTGTTGTTGTTGTTCTTGAGTTGTTTCCAGTCATATCTGGCCCTTCCTGACTCTGTGGACCTCTGTCCACAGGGTTTTCTTGACAAAGATACTGGAGGGGTTCACCATTTCCTTCTCCAATGGCAAACAGAAGTTAAATGACTTGCCCAAGGTCACACAGGAAGTTTCTGAGGCTGGATTTGAACTCAGGTCTTCCTAACTCCCAGTCCAGCACCCTATCTACTATACTATCTAGATGCCCCCATAACCACCTACATACTCCCATTAAGGCAGTGCCAAGAGAACTAGATGGCTGTGAAATAAAGACAAAACACTTCAAGAAAAGGTGTTTTAAAAGTAAGGAAGCACACCCTATCTATTCCTCCAAATCAGAACAATAAAAAAAAAGTACATTCAAAAATGTCCATTTCTTTGCTTCAGTCAGTGATCCATTTATATGGCAAAATAAAGTGTCAATATGACGTAATATCATGGGTAGTTTCTCAAATTCTTCCTAATGAGATGTGTCCTGTGGAAATGTTCTTTTAACTTCTAGGATTCAGAAGTCCTGACAAAAGGTCCAGCATACAGTATGCTTTATTTAAGGATAGCAAGAACTTTAGGCTTGACAGATCAATGATTCTCTCTGCAGGTAGTTGGGAGTTGCGGGTTGGAGGTGAAACAGAGAAGGTTAATAACCATGCCATGACAATTCTTACATTTTTTTTAACTGGAGGTCAAGGTAGGAAAAATTACAAAGTAAGTGCCCATCAATTGGAGAATGGATAAACAAATTGCGGTCTGTGAATGTATTGGAATAACTACTGTGATGTAAGAAATGATGCATACAGTGAATAAAGAGAGGCATGGGGGAAATGTACATGATATGATGGAGAATGAAGTAAGCAGGGTCAAGAAAATATATATATAATGACTAAAACAACTTCAATGGAAAGAATACCCACAAAACAAACAAAAGTGAATGTCATACAATTACAAATTACAAGAAGTATATCCAAAGAACAGAGATAAGATGACATCCCACCTCCCCTTTGGGAGACCCACGGGTGAGAAACATTAAATATATTTGCAGACTTTTTTGATATATTGATAAAATTTGTAGATTAAAAAAACACTATTCATTACATGGAATGACTTTCTAGGGAGAAAGGATATTAGGAAAAATTTGGAGACATTAAAAGGTTTTTAATTATTAAAAATTGTTTTAAGAAACAAGGACAGAAACATTAAAGACCGTTTGCATATCCATTGAGAGAGAAATCCTGGGCAATTATCTAGGAAACTAAGGAATAGAAAACTATAAAGGCTTCAAAAGCCAGGGACATGAGAAAAGAAAGCACAACATTATATTTGATATTACATAAATTTCTAGATGATTCAGTCATGAGGGTGAAGTAATCAATATCCATCTATGTCATCCATAAGAGAGAAAGACATATCACATATGATCAGGAGAAAAAGACTTGATTCTGGTGAAGTTTAGAAACAGATTTCTTAAATCCCTCATTTATTTTTTTTTTGGGGGGGGGGTAATTTTTACTTTCAGGTTTTATTCACTTAGAGTGAAAAAAACCCAAAACCTATCATTTGTAATTTGTTTTGGCAGAGGATGCCACAAATATGAGCAGTACAAGTGCACGTAAATTTAATTTAGAGTAGTGAGCTCCTACTTGGGCATTAGTGTGCTATTACTAAATAGAACTGTAATTGCTATACTCGTTTGGTATGTTAGTGGTCAATGTATCAATTTTAGTGCCCCTTGGTTGCAGTAACTTACACGTAATCTTTCTTGAAAACTATTCCAAGATTTGTATTTCCATCATTAAGTATGCTGTATCCCTCCCTCCCCACTGTATTGCTTAACCTTTAAATCTGACTCATTTCTTGTTTGCCGTTAACACAATTACTAGATCACATAATATAGAAGCACAGGTAAGAAGACAGAGTAGGGAGAGAAATCAAAATACCCAAATAAGATGCAATAAGAATGCTGGCCAAAACTGTGTATGTAAATTCATATGAAATGATCAGCAAACTGGGAAATTAAACTCAAATAGCCTATCTTAGGGATAAAGTGTTTTCACTGAGGCAAAAAATAACATGCTTTATATGAAAAAATGCCCAGCCAGGAGTCACAAAACCTGAAATCTAGTTTCAAATCCTCTACCAATTAGCTCAGGGAACCTGGGGAAAGTTCCCTAAAATCATCATGTTCCTCCGTTTCTTCCTCTGTAAAAGAGGAATGCATCTATTTCAGAGTAGTTGCTACAATAACTCATAGAGTAGTTTTGCTAATGATGCAATGTGCAAATCCACTTGAAAGGGAAAACAGGAAATTCCATGCAAATGCAAATTATTATTGTGTCTGTACAACATGTGGGAGGCTGTGAAGTTATGAGAGTGATGTAGTTGATAGAAGATTGTCCTCAGTGTTAGGAAGACATACATGGTTTTAGATCCCATTTCTGTCACATACTAGCTATGTGATATATGTGTGCCAAGTCACTTTACCTCTCATTGCTTTAACTAAGACAACAAGTTGCAGCGAAGGAGCTGACCAGCATTGGCAGAAAGAGGCTCCTCATTCAGTAATTACCGATATCTATTAAATCATAGATCTAGTCCCTTTTGCTATCCCTGCACAAATCTAGCTTTATATGTGTCAATAGATAAACGCGTTACAATAACCTCTTGTTGGTACACATACCTCCTAGAAAGGTATCTAGCAAGCATCTGGAAATATAGCAACTTTTCATGCCCATCTCTCTGGTTTTCAAAATCATTACTAATGCAAGAGAATATATTGCAAATTTCTAGGGAGCTGATATGCCCATAAGGCACAGTGTCACAAGTACAGAAGCCATCTCTCTAGCATCCTTAAGAGAAAACAGAACACAATGTATCAAAGTGGCTCACTGTTATTCTCATTCGTAACATGTTACCTGCAGAGAAATGTATGAAAAGACTGGTCAAACAGCATATCACAGCTGCCTTACCATAATGGTAAGGCAGAAGTCTGACCTGGCAATTTAGCAATTTTATCCATCACTAATCCTATTTTTAACAAGATGGTCAAAGGTTATGATCTGTTAATGTTCTTCCCATCTCTGTCAAGCAGATGGAAACACCAGCCAGTATGTATTGTCCATCACGGCAAAAATGATCAAAAGTTGTAAGAATCTGTGAGAAAAATCCCTTCTATTATTTAAATGACAGGACTTACATTATTTTTAAGATTGTTATTAAATTATCTGAATTATGCACATTTGGTGATAAATAATAAAATTCAAAGCTCTGTTTGGCTTTACACTAGATTTTTATTCACTTTCCTCTTCCTAAATATATTATCCTATTTTCCAAGTAAGCACAGTTCCATTAAGTGTAAATACGGTTTATGGTCTCAAACTGCTTGTTTAAACCTGAGTCTAAAGATGATTACTATATTCTGAGTGATTTTATTTCCTGTGGATAGAAGTATTTCTGCTGACAATCTGACCCCTAAGTATAAGGTGGAATTGTTGAAGGTGATAAGCAAAGCACCATGCCCTCTATCATTATAATAGCAGCAATGTGAAAGAGCTACTTTGTCAGTATCTCAAGATACCTAGCCACATATTGTCTCACTAAAGCTAATCTGCATTACCTGTACAAAAGAGACATTGGGAGACACTAAAATATTAGGGGCGCCCAGACCCCAGGTTTAATTTCCTTCTTCCACTTAAAAGGAACAATGGAGACACTAAATACTCAGTTATTACATGTCAGCTTGCAGATAAGCTGCTAGTCTTTTGTATTCTAAGACTGGACATTCATGGGTTCATCATCATCCCCAACATCTGCTAATATTCCTGAATCTCTAACAGTGGTTGAATTTGTCATCAGCCAGCACTCTAGTCTATAGCAACAAACTGAACATGTGTTTGGCTGGTTTGATGGAGACTGATAGCTTAGTCATCCAATAAATAACATTGGTGAAAAAAAGGAGACAGTTTTCTCCCTCTGCACTATTTCTTGGACCTGATTAGTTCAAAATTGTCATGTAAAACCAGGTATATATAGGAAATAGTATTTGGCATCTTCAGGGAATTGTTGAAGTCTTCTTTAAGATAGAGAAAGCATGAGGATTTGAAAAGATTTTTGTAAAATTCAATCAAACAACTTCTTTATAGCTCTACATGATGTCAAGAAATTGCCTCAAATTCACAATTTATTTGACAGATTTGATCAGACTGGCCAGTCGTTTAGAGCTCTGTAGATATATGGTGACAGAATACCACTTGGCAAAATTACTCTGAATTTAAGGATGAAGAAAATTATTTTAGAGTCATACATTTCTACCTTGGCAATTACATACCATAGGATTTCTTTTAGTGACTGGATCCAAAATGTCTAAGTACTAAAGCTTTGAAGCCTAAGAGGATAAGAACCAGAGAAACTATATTCAGCTCTAGTCTTTCTGGACTTCAGTCCAGAAAATTTACTGGGGTTGGAAGACCCATCCTGAATGATCTGGGCTGGTTCTGTTGGATAGCACAGGTATTAAGGGCCCCTAAGGAGGCCTCTCATTCTGTTCTGTTAGGAGGAAAATAAAATTTGAATCTTTTTGCATTCTTGGTAAAATGGTAAATTCATTGAGGGCAATGGCTTTATCTCCTTTGTCTTTGTACCCCCAGCATCTAGAAGATTTCCTGACACATAGTAGGTACTTAAATAAATGCTTGGTGATTGATCCTTTCCTTTGCTGCAATCCAAAAGTAGACTAAAAGGCTAACTTCCCAGAAATATACATCACTTCACAGGAATTAGTTGTTTTTTTTTTAAAGGATTATTAATATTATAATAGAATGAAAAAGGTTCAGGGTTTTTGAGGCTGCTCAAAAATGATTTCTTCTAAAAGGAAGTCAGCAAGCATAACTCCCTAAAGAAATGAAATTCTCAATATAAACAGAAATATGAATTATGCAAGTAAAATTATGAAATCTAGAGGAAAATTTATGACTCAATTAATTTAAACTCTTTCTAGAGTTAAAACCCTTATGCTTCTGTCATGTTTAACTCTAGGGCCAAGACTTTTACATTTAGTTGTTTATTCATAAATACAGAGGTTTTCTTGCCCCTCAAAAAAAGGGTACAAAGAATCAGTTCCACAAGGGAAAATATACTAAATAAGTTTGTCAGCAGGGATAAAATTAACTACCAGAGACCTGATATTACAACTCTTCTTTCTGAAAAGGTTTATTTATGGTCCATATTCCTAGAATCCAAAAGAGCTGAAAAGCATCTCTCTACAAGACATAAAGATGACCTATAAAACAATGAATCTCAGAAGGGCCATCAATACTATTCTTTATATATATATACAATGCTATGTATTCAACAAAACCCAAAGCAGGATATAGATATAAAAACTCAACTCACCCTAATAAAAAAAGCTTTCTAGGAGTTTTATTTGACTCCATTAAGGATAAGCTCATACCATGTGAATCCAATACAGATACAGGAAATAGTAAATCAAAAGAAATTTTTAGAATGACAAGAAAATAGAAACATATGAAAGAAAAGATAGAAACTCAGAAAGTTTACATAATCGCAATGAAAGTGTGAATAATATCACCAAAGGTGGTAATATTTTCCAAACATTAAACTATGTGATGTTGGCTACAAATTATTATGAAGTAGACACATGAACCATGTGGCAAATAACCACGTCTACGTCTCTGCTTACTTGAACTCAAACAGCACTACCTTTTATCTGCCTCCATACCACACTTTGTACTGTGTTTATTTGTGTATATCTCTCCCAAAGACCCCTCTTACCCCTGCTAGACTGTATGCGGTTTGAGGGCAGAGAATATATTTCACTTACCTCTATCTCTCTCAACACTGTCAAGCATAGGAGTCATATTACACATGCTCTATAAATATTTGCTGAATTGAATTGAGATTTCCCTTTGCCGGAAAGCCTTCAGAATATAATCGGAAATGTTTGTGTACAGGGGTCCAATTGAACACTGTGGGATTGCAGTGTTTTAAAGAGAATGGGAAATAACTTTGAGAGGCAGAGGCAGAAGGAATAGGGGGAAAGAAAGATGGAAAATATTTCACCTTCCTTTCAAAACAGAGTAGCTGACACACAGACAATAAAGCCATTCCCTCCATCATATACACATTCTTTGGTAAAATGACTGGGCCAAGGTAACAGGGCTAATGGTTCTTTCACAACCCACCCTGGTTCTTGACGTTTGTTTCTTCCTAGTCACTGTATTTCAGCAAGCACCAATGGAGTGCTAAATGGAGATCTACTAAATTAGTCACAAATAATGGAAAAGATAATAGTAATGAACTTTCAAACAGGCTTTTTTTTTGTCTATAAATAGGTCACATATCTCTCTCTGAGAGAGAGAGAGACAATGTGGTTCAATGAATACTGGTTATCTTTTTTTTGAGAGAGAGGCAATATGGTTCAATGAATAGAGAACTGACTTCAGAGCCAAGAAGATCTGGGTCCAAGTCTTGGTTATGCTACCTATGTGATCCCTGGGCAAGTCACTTAACCCCTTATTGTTCTAGGCCCCAAAGACTATAAGCTGCAGAAAAAGAGAGAAGGGGCAGCTAGGTGGCGAAGTGAGTAGAGCACCAGTCCTAGAGTTAGGAGGACCTGAGTTCAAATCCGACCTCAGACACTTAACATTTCCTAGCTGTGTGACCTAGGGCAAGTCACTTAACCCCAACTGCACTGCCCTCCCCCCTCCAAAGAGAGAGAGAGAGAGACAGAGACAGAGAGAAGCTCTCTGTATAACTGAAATCATAGGTGCAATTCCTATCTTTTTTTTGTTTCTTTCAGTAATGATTATTTTCATGATTGAAAAGACCATCAATTCACTTTGATTTCTATCATCTTTCTAATTACAATTTCTTACTCTCTTCCTTTTCTGATACTAGGAAAATAGTTGATTATTTATTATTCATAATTCTAATAATCCTAGACTCTAAAATTTATCTTCTGTTTTCTACTGTCAATTTATACTCTGTTCCATTTCAATACTTTTATCTCAATCAAAATCGCTGAATGAGGAAGAAATCACTCATGTGTGTCAGGCAGTATGCAAAATGCTGGAGATAAAAAAACAAAAAGTAAGATCATCCCTCTAACCCTCAAGAAGTTCGTATTCTAGCAGAGAAACACCACACATATAATAGGGGGATGGCCAGTGAAGAATGTTTTTGATTGTAAAGTCAGTGTAAAGATGGTAAATTGAGCCACAAGGCAATTGATTAATATGTCCTTTCCACTATATAATATTGATGTGATTACTGGATTACAATGTCCAGAAAAAAAGAAGTAGAAAAGAGTAAGAGAGAAACACAGATAACTAGGTCAATCTATTCTGAGTGACTCTCTGATAAAGTCTATCAGGTTCTGGAATTCATGCAATCATCACAATGTCATCCTCAAAGAGAAAGAGCTAAAATATTTCATCATCAAGAGTCTTTTTTTTTTTGATTGGGACTTTGTACGGGCCTTTTCATAAACACTAGCAAACACTCTTGGTGAGCCTCCTTGTCTCATGTCTTGATCAGTGTTTGTATTCAGTCAAGGGTTTAATAAAGTTATCTCTGAAGTTACTACTGTTTTAGAATTTTATATGATTAAAGAACAGGAAACTATGGTTCAGAATATCCTGTAAAGAAGCATAAGAAGATAGAATTAAATAAGTAGACTACACTCTCTATCCATTAACATATAATGCCATGCTGAGGACAGGGATATGAACTGACTTGGCACATATTATGGAGCAGAAGACAGGATATCTCACTCTGAGAATGAAATTTGAGCTTTAAACCAAGATTTAACATATATTCTTGACCAGGGATATGGCACACATAATAACTTGCCTGGAAAGAATGTATTTTCTGGGAATGTTGAAAAATTAATCAAAAGAGTTTTAACAAAAATATGTGGGGGAAATAGAAAAATGCTTATGTATAATTATTCTTCTTCTGGTTTCTGTGGTGGGGAAGATTGAGGGAGAAGAAGGAGATGAGAGAGATTTGAGCTGAATACAAAGATGAAGCATTGGAACTCAAGAATGTAATTCTGAAGACACAAAGGAAAATAATGCTAAAAATAAGAAAATTGGAAGTTGTCCGAAGAAAGTGATGGCAATACACAAGGATACATCAATAAAAGAAGATCAAAAGGATAGGAACACTGCATGAGACAGATTGGACAATGATAACTGACAACAAAGAGAAATTAGATCTATACAATTTTTATTTTGCTTGGCCCTTTTTATTCCAAATTATCCCTATACTGGTAGTGAGTGACAGAACAAAATGGCTAATGGGCATTTGATAGTTAAGAAAAAGAAAGGGATAATAAGAGATCATCTTGTTTCCCTTGATGAATTCAAGTTACATGATTCAGATGAATTACATCCTCAGGTACTATAAGTACTGGTAGATATGATTACTGACCTACTGTCTGTAACATCTGAAAGATCATGGAAAACCATGATAAATCGTATAGAATTAGAGAAGGTCAAATGTCCCCATTTTTTAAAAAGGGGGTGAAGGAGAAGAAAAGACTCTAAAGACTAGTAAACTTGACTTCTAATCTTATGAAAATTCTAGAAAAGATCATTTTAGAGATGGTTGATGAATATCTAAAAATGGGAGTGGTTACAAAAAATCAGTATGAGGCCATCACAAATATGTCATATTAAACTAAACTTCCTCCTTTTTTTTTTAACTGGGCTACTATAGTTTAGATTAGAAAAATACCATAAGTGATAGGGATATCATTCACCTAGATTATAGTAAAGCATTTAACAACATTTTTGATACTATTCTCTTGGGGGGAAAATTAGAGATGTGGACAAGATGATACAATTAGGGGGGTTTCTAACTGAGTGAATCAATGGACCCAAACTCATTAATGATTCCATTCCAAGCTGGCAGAAGATTCGCAGTGGAATTTGTCAGATACTTGTGTTTGGTTCTGTGCTACTCAACATTTTTATTTCAGATTTGGATAGAAGTTTAGATGGTGCATTCATCAAGTTAAAAATGACACAAAACTGGGAGGAATGGATAACACCTTGAACGACAAGATCAGAATCCAAAAAGATCTTGAAGGATACCGAATTAAATAAAATAAAATGAAATCCAATCCAGATAAATGTAATTAATATACGAGATCAGAATCCAAAAAGATCTTGAAAGATATGGAATTAAATCAAATAAAATGAAATCCAGTCCAGATAAATGTAATTCATGTCTTGAATTGCACTTTACCAAATAATTTTGCAAATATAGAAGAGAGGAAACATGGTAACACAGCAGCTGTACTATCCACAGAAGCTGATGATCTCTTTGGCTGCATTTAAAGGCATTCCTTTCAGACACAAGAAAGTGAAAGTATCTTTCTATTCTCTTCTAGTCAGATCATATCTGGAGTGTTGTGTACTGGTCTTGGCATCACAGTGTTAAGGCATGGAAAGGCTCCAGAAGACGGCAACAAGCATGGTGAAAGACATTGAGTCTATGTCATAAGATGTAAGATTGAGTGAAACATTGCAACTCAGTTGTTTGAGATAAAGCCTCTTTCGGTATTCTGAGAATGCCTTTACTAAATTGTCTGTTTCAGTTGCTCATTTTCATATGATAGGCCATAGAACTTTGGAATGAACACAAGACAGTCTTTTTCAGTGTTTTGGGTTTCAATAGTTCATTTAGATACACAAAATTGGAGATCTTTCAAGTTAATAATTGCAGAAATATGAACACAGAACTACTTTTATGATTATAAGACAAATATATTATCCCTGATTATGATATAGTGCATGAGAATGGATACTAACCATAAGATAAGATGAATTATCTCACAGAGAAGACCCAGCTAATACACCAAAAATATAGTGGGAAAATTCAAGATGGCTGAGCAGTAGCTTTCTTAGCACATTTCAGACTGAATTCTGGTTAGAAAATCCAAGAAAAAAAATCAAAGTATGTCATTTTACAGCTTAGGAGACAGAGACAGAGATCAGCAGATGCTTGGGACAAGGTCCGGTCAGTTCTGTGCAGAGTATTCCAACATTCAGTGACTGAAAGAGGACCAAGCTGTACACTAAGGCAAGAAAAGGTCCCAGAGACACCCTGAATCAGTGCAGGGTGTGAGAACATAGTCTGGAAACTATGCCACTCTCATTATCCAGCTCTGGGTCAGAGATCAATTGAGGAATCATGAGGGAATCTGTGCCTAGGGGTGTTGGAAAGGAGTGGTAGTGGTCATGAGTTTTACACTGAGTGAGGAAAAAGTCTAAAAGCAAAAATGTAGCTGTGTGGATTTGACTCTAGAAGTAGGTCTAGCCTCTAGGCCAGGGTAATGACTGTGGGGAAATAACCAGACTCAGAACAGGTAATCAATTGATCTAGATCAATCAACAGAAGAATTAACCAAAGCAGGCAGCCCAGATCAAAGGTAATTCTACTGTCCTGCCACTCTGAACCAGTAAAACTTTCCAGTTGGCTGATAGGGATAGAGTCCAGCAGCAATATACTCTTGTACTAGCCTAAACTCAGGTCAAATTGCAGACAGCAATCCAACTCAACAGTGTATCAACACTTTGGGAATACTTGAATCTTGTAGGTTCCTAACCTATTCCTCAGATAAAGTATGAAGTCAGGAAGTAAATTAGAAGAATGCACAAACAAAAAACAACCCCACCATAATAAGCTATGATGGTGGAAGGGATGCTCAAGACACAAACCTGGAAGAAAGAAATTACTCTAAAATATCTACAAAGTATCTCAAAGGAAAACAAAGACCGGGTACAGAGCCAACTAGAATTTTTGGAAGAGAAGAAAAGAAGAATTTTTTAAAGAGTTAATGTTTAAGAATGAATAAATTGAAAGCATTTGAGGAAGAAACTGGGGAGGAAATGAGAGCTATAGAAGAAAGAATTAGAAAAAGAATTAACAGTTTGGCACAAGCAGCTTTACTCAAGCAACAAGTTCCTTAGAAATTAGAATGGACCAAGAAGAAGCCAACGACTTTATGAGGAAACAAGAAATGCTAAAACAAAGTCTGATAACAGAGGCTATTAAAAAAAATAAGAAAGTACAAGGTATTACAGAACAGAAAAAACTGACATAGAAAATAACTGAAGAAAAAATATTAAGAATCATTGGACTAACTATGCCAAAAAAAAAAAGTTAGCCTAGGCTTCACATTCAAGAAACCTTAAAATTGCCCAGATTTCTTAGAACTAGAAGGAAAAGTGTAAATAGAAAGAATTCATTGGGTACTTTGTGAAAGAAAGCTCAAAATAAAAACTCTCTGGGAACATCATAAACAAAATCCAGAGTTTCTGGATCAAAGACAAAATATATTGCAAGTAGCCTAGAAGAAAGAATTCAAGTGCTAAGAAATTGCTGTCAGGATCACACACAATTTAGCACTCACCTCTATAATGGAGCAGAGAACTTGGGCTATGATATTACAGAAGGCAAGAGATATGATATAGCCCAAAATAACATACCCAGAAAAACCGAGTATAATATTACAAGGTAGAAAATGTACCTTTAATGAAACAGAAAAGTTCCAAGCATTTCTGATGAAAAGACCAGAGACAAGTTGAAACTCTGAAGTTCAAACACAGGAGTAATGAGCAACATAAAAAGGTAAACACGAATGAATGATGATAAAGGACTAAACAAGGGTAAACTTTATATTTAAATACAGGGAGAGGACACATGTATCCTCTTTGAACCTTATCACCATCAAGGTCCATAGAGGGAATTCAATTAGACAAGGACTGGCAGTGTATCTGCTATGTCTTGATGATCATAAGAAAACAGTGGGAAAAAGAGAAAGAGGAATGCATAGGAGTAGGGGAAGGGGAAGGGGAAGGATAAGGGAGGTTGGGGAAAGTTATCTCATATAATCAGGGACCACAAGTAAATGTCTATACAAACATGGAGGAGGGGATAAGGGCATGAGAGAAAAGACTGACTCTTAAACTTCATTTTCATCTGAACTTGTTAAAAGAAGGAATTACATATACACACAAACACATAGTTGGGTACAGTAATATGTTTTACTTAAAGGGAAATAGAAGGAAAAGAGGCAATGGGGGAACGGGAATTAGAGGGAGGATATATTAAAGTTTGTTTTACTTTAGCTAAGTAAAACAAACAGTACATACAAAAATAGTCATAGCTCTATTTGAGAAAGCAAAGAATGGGAATCTGAGAGTATGCCCACGAGATGAGGAATGGATGAACAATTTATGGTGTATAAAGTGTGTTGGAATATTATTGTGCTGAACTTTTATCAGGATAATGACCAACCAGGATTCCAGAGAACTAATGAGGATACATGCTAATCCCCACCAAATAGAGAGATGAAGGCTCAGAATGCAGAATGAGATGCATTTTTTTTGACATGGCCAATGTGGAAATTCATTTTTATTAACTATACACATTTACAGTGAATTTTATTTTTCTTTAGTTCTCAATTGGGGTAGGGGTCTTGGAGGTAGAAGGTAAAAAGGTAGATTTTGACTGATTTTTAAAAATGAGATGGTTTTAAAACTAATTACAATTTAAAATGCTTGGGAGTCTATCTGCTAAGACACAGGAATTATATGAATGTAATTACAAAACACTTTTGATATAATGATGAATCTAAATAATTGGAGAAGTATTAATTCCTCATAGGTAGACTGAGCCAATATAATAAAAATGATAATTCTTCCTAAATTAGTTTACTTATTCAGTGACATACCAGTCAAACCACCAAAGTATTATTTTATAGAGCTAGAAAAAATAATAACCATTCATCTGGAGGAATATAAATCAAGAACATTAAGGGAATTAATAAAAAAAAAACTTGTGAAATAAAGGGGCCTTCGTAGTGTCAGATCTCAAACTCTACTACAAAGCCATAATCATCAAAATAATTTGGTACTAGGTATGACACAAAGAGGGTAAAAAGTGGAATAGATTACGCACAAAATATGCAGAAGCAAGTAAGCACAGTAGCCCAATGTGTGATATTTCTAAAACTTCCACTTAGAGGGGTAAGAACTCATTATTCAACAACAAAAAAACTGTTGGGAAAACTGTAAAGAAGTCTGGTGGAAACTAGATATAGATCAACATCTTACACTGTATCCCAAGACAAATTCTAAATGGGTACATGATTTAGCTAACGGGTGATATCATAAAAGAAGGTATGTGGAAGAAATTAACTGTCAGATCTATGAACAGGAAAAGGATCATGAATAAACAAGAGATAAAGAAGTTTGCAGAAGGTAAAGTGGACAGTGTGGATTGTATACGTTTTTAAAAGTTTATGTGCAAGCAAAGTTAATGCATCTAAAATTAAAAAAGAAGTAGGAAATGGGAAGGATCTTCATAGTAAGTTTCTCTAATAAAGATCTCATATCTAAGATATATAGGGAATTCACTTCAATTAATGTGGATAAGAACAATTCCTCTGTTTATAAATGGTCATGTGAAAAAATCTCTCAACCACTTATAATTAGAGCAATACAAATTAAAGCAACTCTGAGATGCCACCTCAGATACATCAGATTGGCAACAACGACAAAAAAGGAAAATGACAAATGCTAGCAGGGCTGTGGAAAAAACAACATATTATCACACTGTTGGTAGAACTATGAACCTGTCCAGCCATTCTGGAAAGCAATTTGGAACTATGCCCCAAAAGCTATTAAATTGTGTATACCCTTTGACACAGCAACACTGCTACAAGGTCTACACCTGAAAGAGTTTATTTTTTCATTCATTTTTTTTACAGGTACTTAAAGCACTTTACTAGAGATGTTCCAGATTGATTTCAAAATTTTAATAGACCTGTGATCTCCCTGATATAGGCATTTTCTCTAATAATACATATCACAATTCTTCCAGACCTGTCCGTCATATTTTTTAAATTTATTTTTAGCTTTCAACATTTGCTTTTATAAGATTTTGAGTTTTGAATTTCCCCCCGTCCCCTCTCCAAGACAGCATTCAATCTGATATAGGCTGCATGTGTATGATCATATTAAACATATTTCCACATTAGTCATGTTGTGAAAGAAGTATCAGAACACAAGGGGAAAACCATGAGAAAAAAAAAACAAAAAACAACAAAAGAGAAAAATAGTATGCTTTGATCTGCATTCAGATCCCATAGTTCTTTCTCTGGATGTGGATAACATTTTCCATCATGAATTTTCTGGAATTGTCTTAGATCATTGCGTTGCTCAGAAGAGCTAAGTCTAACAAAGTTAGTCATTGTACAATGTTGCTGTTACTTTGTACAGTGTTCTCCTGGTTCTGCTCACTTCACTCAGCATCAGTTCATGCAAGTCTTTCCAGGTTTTTCTGAAGTCTGTCTGCTCACAATTTCTTATGGAACAATAATATTCCCTTACTTTCATATGCCACAACTTGTTCAGCCATTCCCCAACTGATGGACATCCCCCTCAATTTCTAATTCTTTGCCAGCACAACAAGAGCTGCTATAAATATTCTGTACATGCAAGTCCTTTTCCCTTTTTATGTGATTTCTTTGGGATACAGACCAGTAGTGGTATTGTTGGATCAAAGGGTATGAACAGTTTTATAGCCTTTTGCACATAGTTCCAAATTGTTCTCCAGGATGGTTGATCAGTTCACAACTCCATCAACAATGCATTAGTATTCCAATTTTCCCACATCTTCTCCAATATTTATCATTTTCCTATTATTGTATGTTAGCCAATCTGATAGATGTGATGTATATATCCTAAAGAGTTGAAAGAGGAAATAGACACATGCAAAAATATTCACAGCAGCTCCTTTTAATGGTGGCAAAGAATTGAATATTAAGTAATGTCAATTAACTGGGGAATGGACAAATATGTTATGGTATATAAATATAATGGAATAACTATTGTGCTTTAAGAAAGGATGAAGGGGATTTCAAAGAAACCTGGGCATAGTTGCATGAACTGATAGCAAATGAAATGAGAAGAATTAGGCAACATTAAACAATACCAATACCGTAAAGACAAACAACTTTGAAATATTTTGAAACTGTGACCAACACAGCGACCAACCACAACTCATGAAGAAATATGCTACCGACCTTGTGATAGTGAAGTAAAGAGCTCAGAGTACAGATGAAAGCATACAGCATATTAAATCCATACAAATGTATTTGTATATGTATGTAGATACGCATGCATGTATATCATGACACAGCCAATTCAGGGGTTTGTTTTGCTTACTTATGTTTACTTGTAAGAGTTTTATTTTTCTTGATTTTCTAATGAGAGGAGGGAGAAATAGGAAAGGAAAAATATGGACCTAAAAATAAAATTGAATGTAGAAATGAAAAACAACACCTTATTCAAGTAAATAAAATGAACTTCAGAACTCTGTAGTAACTTTTTGTCAGGCGAATTTGGTTGATCAAACAGAGTCTGAAATTCTCTCTCCTTCCACCTGCTGCTAAGAAGTGGTAATGAGGATGTACTTTGCTCTCTAGGGCCATCTGTTGCAGAGAAGAGGAAGAAAGGATATGAGAGTACAGAGAAATGAGAGAGGGAGAAGGACAGCGGAAGAAGAGGAGAAAAAAGTGACAGAAAGGAGAAAAGAAAATATACTTCTTTGCACTGCCACCTGTTGCTGCTGACAGGTGAAAAATAAGAATCTGACCAAAGGAACATAATTAACAAGATGTTTGCCAATGTTATGATAAAGGCCATTCCATTTTTTGTTTATTTTTTTTTCAAATAATGATCTACCTTCTCTCCCTCTCACTTCCTTCTCCCACTCCAATTGAGAAAATAAAATTTTTTTTAAAACTGTTACAAACATGTATCGTTAAACAAAATGATCTCATTGGTTATTTAAAAAAAATACTTATTTATTTGCATCCTGAGTTCATCACCTCTAAATCTAGAAGTAGGTAACATATTTCATCATACTACCTCTTGAATCTTTGGCATCATGACTGGTCATTGTGTTGAGCCCAGTTCCTAAATTCTCACCCTCCTATGGACTTGCCTTTGGTCAGAAGTTTCAGGAGATTGCCACTGGTCTTAGCCAATATCGGCCTGCTGGAATGCTCTGCAGGTTTAAAGTGACAGAACTGTAGGCTTCCCTCTGGTTTGGAATATTTGCCCTGGTTATGCCACTGTAGCATCATATTGTGCTGGTGGGTGAAAATGAGACCTCATTCTGTTCCTTAGGTTTGATCCACACTGCTACTGCTTGCTTCTGAATTTATTCTTCTCTCATATTTTGCCCAGGGTCTGCAAAAGCACATTACCTTGGAATGTCTCCTCTTGGCATAGGTACCCTCCTTGGTTTATCCTGGATCTGATCCTGTACCAGATAGCAAATAATAAAGCTGCCAGTTGGCACCTGTTCACATATCCTTCACAAGGATGAGGTTCTCTTGTAGGGGTCTGGGACCTCTTTGCCTGGTACACAGTTCCCCCACACAATGTCTGCAGACTTCTCCATTTCCCTATGCTGACCTGTTCTGGAAATATAACTCACTTTGATTTTTCTTTGATTTCCCAATCAGGACTTGGTCTAGTGTATTTCCTATACCTCTTTGGAGAGATTGTGTTAAGGAGCTCAGTTCTACTTTCCTGATACTACATCATCTTGGTTCTCTACCTCCCTCTGCCCCAGCCACTGCCTTTTTCTAAAGAAGAATAAGATTACTTCAGCTAAAAGCATCTGCTGAGCCTGAAGCTACAAGTGACAGATATTACAGCAGCCTGTAAGGAGCAAGCACAGATGAACAAAGGAACAGATTAGAAGTGGAACATCAGAGAAGCAGCCCAGTTGATTGAATAATCTAGTTGAAATGTCATGCCCAGAGAGATGACAATTCAGCAGTGTGGATCAACTCAACTTGGCAGTGGAAGCATTTGTTCAACACCGAAGCTGCTTTCATTAAGTAGCTTTTTATGGACAGTTCTTCAGAAAGGAAGGGGTTATCAAGGTCTATAGTGTGAGAATTTTGAGTTGTCTGGGCCACGTGTGTTCCCATCATGTGTATCTTACTATCCTAGGACACTAAATGTGTGCCTACCTTCCACATGGTGATTATTCACATTGATGGGAAGAGTCAGATAAAAGTTAATGTGTAAAATGTTATGTAAATATCTGTATTTTCAGTAAATATCTTGATTGGAATTGATTAATAGTGTCTGATTTGTTTATGGAAAACACACCAGTAGGGTCTCATAGCTAGAGTATTAGAAGAAGTCAACAGTTATCCCTAGTACTGTGAGAACACTGAATTTCAGCAGCCAGTCTCCCTTTGAGAAACCTAAACCTGCCATAATAAAGGTTGAGGGGAAATAAGCCACAGAGAGAGGAGAAAGTTAGTGTTCCCTATGGGAAGCATGAGAGGAGCGGCTTGCTATCCAAGGATCACTTGAAGGAACTGGGTTAGTTTAGCCTGGAGAAGAGAATCCTCAGTGTGGATGATTTCCATGTTCAAGTATCTGAAGGTCCACTGTGCAGAAGGGTTCAACTTGTTCTGTTCAGCCTCAGTGGACAGAAGCAGAAGCAAAAGTGGAAGTTGAAAAGAAGCAAAATCAAGTTTAATGTCAGGGAAAATTTCTTAATAATTAGCACTATCTAAAAGAGAAAAATGCTACCTCAGAAGATGATGGGTTTCCCATCTCTGAAAGATTTCAGACTGAGGCTAAGTGACAACTAGCTAGGTATATTTTACTGGATATTCTTTTCAGGTATGGGTGGGACTAATGGCCACTAAAGTTCTGTGATGCTGTGTGAATAAAAGTATTATATATTTAATTATGCTTGAGTCAAATGTCAAGAGATTTTGGCCTGACAAGCTGGGTTTAAGATGCTGATGTGATATTCAAGTGTTATGTCAAACTGACAGCTGGAAATGTGAATCTGGAGATAAGAAGAAATGTTAAGGGACTTGTGGAAGCCAAGATGGCTGAGTAAACAGTAAATTGCCATAACTCTCCCATATTCACCTCCAAACAATCATAAAATTATGTCCCCAAAATAAGACCTAGAACAGCAGAACCAGCAAAAGGACAGGGTGAAACAATCTTTTAGCCCAAGAAGCTTGGAAGATCAGCAGCAAAGATCTGTTTCACTTAGGTGAAAAGGGAGCACAGGACAGGAAGGATCCCAGCAAGCCAGCAGTAAGCTCCCCCTCAGCAAATCAATGGAAGGTGCTGAACCCCAATGAGGTAGAACAGGCAAATACCAATATGACAATCTACCTTTAGACTCAGCATAGCTAGGGGGACAGGATGACTCCAGCTCTAAGAACCTCCACATGCTTCAGCACAGCCCAGGGCAAACAGGTAGATGCCAATAGTACCAGGCCCCCTCCATGAGCTCCAGTGTAGCCCCCAGACAAACATGCAGCTGCCAGTGGCCACTATGTATTCAGTGTAGCTCTGGGGAAACAGACACCAACACAGAAATACTCCACCAACCTCAGCACATGCTAGACACCAACATTAGGACCCCAGCTCAGCATCAGGTAAGCTGCCAGATCCCTATGACCTCCAGTAGTTCCAGTCACCCCCTACCCCACTCCCTCAGTGCACTACCAGACACGAGGATCCTTCATGAACCTCAGTGCAACATCAGTGCAGCGTCCAGTAAACAACCAGGGCCTGTAGCCCTTGGCATAAGAAGAATGAGACAGTGCCCCTTCCATGGAAGCAGAGCTCAAATTTAAAAGAAAGGAAAAAGGCCAAAAAAGATGAGCATAAAACAATAAAAAATAATCTGACAACAAAAAGTTATTATGGTGATAGGGAAGATCAAGATACAAACTCTGAAGAGAGAACAACAATGTCAAAACACCTATGGATAAAGCCCCAAAGAAAAATGGGAAGTAGTCTCAAGCCCAGAAAGAATTCATGAAAGAACTAAAAAACTGAGTTTAAAAATCACGTAAGACACCGTCTGTAGAAGTTGACTGAAAGAAGACAGGAAGTTGCCTGAGCTTTCCCCACTTTCCCTCAGAAACATTGTTAAATCAAGCCTCTAAATGAATTCTGGAGTGACAGGGCTCCCCCCCAAAAAGAAAAGAAAAGAAAACAAAACAAAACATGGACTTTCCTTCCTGAGGACTTCAGGAAGTGTTTATCTCACTTCGGTAAAAGAGGGAACAGAGTCTACTGCAGATGGTGTCTGGGCAAGCCAGCAGGAGGCTCTTAGCCACAGCACAGACCGGCAACCAGGGTCCCTCAATCCTGGCTCAGCATGCTAATGGCATAGCAGGCCTGTTGTGAGGCCTCTAGCCATAGCACAGAAGGTAAATTGCCAGCCCTGGAAGCCTGGCAAAATAGGCTTGACAAGGCCAGCCCACCTCAGGGCAATGGGCAAGTCACAAGCTTGGAAAGCCACTGACCAGTTCCCTAGCTCAAGGAGAAGAAGCTTGGGACAGTGCCCCCTGTAGCCCAGAAGCAAAGGTCAACTTTTAAAAATAAAAAAGAGCCCTGACCAAAGAAAGCTACAATGGCAACAGGGAAGATCAAAACACAAACTAGTTAAATCTAACCACAAAACAATGAGAAAGAAGTTCAGGAAGTAAATAGAATTTTAGAAAAGTTAGATATGACAGACCTCTGGAGAAAATTGAATGGAGCTAGAAAGGAATATACCTTTTTCTCAGAAGTACATGGTACCTAATCAAAAACTGACCATGTATTAGCATATAGAAACCTCACAATCATATACAGAAGGGCAGAAATACTAAATGAATACTTTTCAGATCATGTTGCAATAAAAATTATGTGTAATAAAAGGCCTTGGAAAAACAGACAAAAAATTGATTAGAACCTAAATAATCTAATCCAAAAAATGAGTAGGTTAAAGAACAAATCCATAGAAATAATCAATAATTTTGTCAAAGAGAATGACGAAAACAGTAAACATACCAAAATTTATGGGATACAGCCAAAGCAGTTCTTAGGGGAAATTTCATATCTCTAAATGCTTAAATGAAAAAATAGAGAAAAAGAAGATCAATGAATTGGGCTAACCAAAAAAGTTAGAAAAAGAGCAAATTTAAAATCTCCAATTAAATACCAAATTAGTAATTTTGAAAATCAAAAGAGAGATTAATAAAACTGAAGGTAAGAAAATTTTGAACCAATAAATCAAACTAAGAGCCAGTTTTATTAAAAAAAAAAAAACCAACACAACCATAAACTTTTGGTTAATTTGATTTAAATAAAAAGAAGAAAACCAAATCACCAGTATCAAAAATGAAAGAGGTGAATTCATCACTAATGGGGAGGAAATTAAAGCAATAATTAGAAGGGTTTTTTTTTTTGCCCAACTGTATGCCAATAAATCTGATAATCTAAGTGAAGTAGATGAATATTTACAAAAATATAAATTGCTCAGATTAGTAGAAGAGGAAATAAAATGCTTAACCCCATTTTAGAAAAAGAAATTGAATAAGCTGTCAATATATTGCTTAAGAAAAAAAATCTCCAGGGCCATAAGGATTTACAAGTGAATTCTACCAAACATTTAAAAAACAAATAATTCAAATACTATGTAAATTATTTGGAAAAATAGATGAAGGAGTCCTACCAAATTTCTTCTATGACATAAATATGGTGCCGATACCTAAAGCAAGAAGAGCCTGTATACCAATTTTCCTAGTGAATATAGATGTAAAAATGTTAAATAAAATATTAGTAAAGAGATTACAGCAAGTTATCATGATGATAATACTCTATGACCAGGTGAGATCTATATCAGAAATGCAGGGCTGGTTCAATATTAGGAAAACTATTAGCATAATTGATCATGCCAAGAAAAAAACTAACAAAAACTCTATGATTAGCTCAAGCGATGCAGAAAAATCTTTTTGACAAAATACAACAACTATTGCTATTAAAAACACTAGAGCAGATAATGAATAAATGGAGTTTTCCTTAAAATGATAAGCAGTATCTATCTAAAACCATCAGCAAGTATTATATGTATTGGCGATAAAGTAGAATCCTTCCCAATAGGATCAGGGGTGAAACAAAGCTGCCCATTATCACCACTACTATTCAACATTGTATTACAAATGTTAGCTTTAGAAATGAAAGAAAAATAAATTGAAGAAATTAAAATAGGCCATGAGGAAACAAAAATATCACTCTTTGCAGATGATCTGATAGCATACTTAGAGAATCCTAGGGAAACAACTAAAAATCTACTTGAAACAACAAACAACTTTAGCATAGTTGCAGGATGTGAAGTAAACTCACATAAATTATTAGCATCTCTTTATATCACCCACAAAGCCCAGCAGCAAGAGAAAATTCATTTAAAATAACTGTAGATGATAAAAAAAACCAAAAACATTTAGAAGTCTACCTGCCAAGACAAATCCAGGAACTATATGAATACAATTACAAAACACTTTTAGACAAATAAATTAAAATCTAAACAACTGCTTGTCAGTTGCCCAGCTAATACAATAAAAATGACAAATCTAAGTTAATCTACTTATTCAGTGACATACCAATCAAACTACCAAATATTATTTTATAGAGCTAGAAAAAAAAATAACAAAATTGATCTGGAAGAACAAAAACTCAAGAATATAAAGGGAATTAATAAAAAAATACAAAGGAAGCTGGCTTAGCAATATCAGATATCAAGCTATATTATAAAGTAGAAATCATCAAAACTCTCTGGTATTGGCTAAGAAATAGAGTGGTGGATCAGTGGAATAGATCAGTTACACAAGACACAGTAGAAAATGACCATGGTAATCTAGTGTTTGATAAACCCAAACACCCCAGCCTTTGGGACAAGAACTCACTATTTGATAAAAACTGCTGTGAAAACTGGAAAAAAAAATAGTGTACAAACTAGGTATAGACCAACATCTCACACCACATGCCACAATATGGTCAAAATGGATACATGATTTAGAAATAAAGGGTAGCAAATTGGAACAGCAAGGAATAGGCTACCTGTCAGATCTATGGATAAGGGAAGAATTCATGACCAAACAAGTGATAGAAATTTCATTGTGAAATGAAAATAAATAATTTTGATTATATTAAATTAAGAAGCTTTTGCCCAGGTAAAACCAATGCAACCAAAATTAGATGGAAAGCATAAAACTAGGAATTAATCTTTACAGCTAGTGTCTCTGATAATGGACTCATTTCTCAACAAGTCAAATTTGTAAGAATAAAAGCCATTCCCTAATTGATAAATGGTCAAAGGGATATGAATAAGCAGTTTTCAGATGAAGAAATCAAAGCTATCTCTAGGTATA
The DNA here is from genome assembly GCA_028627135.1 of Pseudochirops cupreus. Classification (NCBI taxonomy): domain Eukaryota; kingdom Metazoa; phylum Chordata; class Mammalia; order Diprotodontia; family Pseudocheiridae; genus Pseudochirops; species Pseudochirops cupreus. The sequence goes on from CM053582.1 coordinate 304,518,242, forward strand.
TGAAGAAGTGCTCCAAATCACTTTTGATTAGAGAAATGCAAATTAAAACAATTCTGAGATATCACCCTATACCTATCAGATTGGCTAATATGACAAAAAGAGAAAATGATAAATTTTGGAGAGGATGTGGGAAAATTGACACACAGATGCACTGTTGGTGGAGTTGTAAAGTGATCCAACCATTCTGGAGAGCAATTTGGAACTATGCCCAAAGGGCAAGCAAACTGTTCATACCCTTTGATCTAACAATACCACTACTAGGTCTAAGAGATTATAAAAAAGGGGAAAGGACCTATATGTACAAAAATATTTATAGCAGCTTTTATTGTAGTGTTAAATATTGGAAATTGAGGGAATGCCCATTAATTGGCAAATGGCTGAACAAGCTGTGGTATATGAATGTAATGGTATACTACTGTGCAATAAGAAATGATGAACAGGAAGATTTCAGAAAAACCTGAAAAGATTGGTATGAACTGATGCAAAATGAAATGAGCTGAACTAGGAAAATATTGTTTACAGTAACATCAACATTGTGTGATGATCAGCTATGAATGACTCGGCTCTTTTCAGCAACACAATGATCCAAGACAAATACAAGTATTCATGAAGGAAAATATTATCCACAACTAGAGTAAAGAACTGATAGACTCTGAATGCACATAGAAGCATACTTTTTTCATTTAATTTATTCTTTTTTGTGTGTTTTGTTCCCTTTTGATTTATTTCTTCTTTTACAACTGTGACTATTATAGAAATATGTTTTATATCATAGCCCCTATATAACCTAAATCAAATCACCTACCATTTCACGGAGAATGAAGGGTAAGGAGGAAGAAAAATTTGGAACTCAAAATGAATGCTAAAAATTTTCTTGACATGTAATTGGGAAAAAATAAATACTACTAAAAAAATAAATGTTAGAATTAGAGATGTAAAGTATAATGATAAAGATCTTTGTGGAGAGGTGGTTGAAGACACTGGTGTTAGAATGGCTAAAATATCATTGGATTGAAAAGGGGAATGTTAGCACAATTTGCTACTTTGTCAATTATATATAAACACAAATATGTTTTTTCATATATATTATGTGTTCATGCATACATGTAATTATACACCCATGAAAAATGAACAGTGGACCTATGTTCACTCCGTAAGTGAACAAGCGGTATATCTATGAAAGAGTATACTATTTATACTTTTATTGTGAAGACCAATCTCTTATTAGTTTAAACAATCTTAAATTTAGAGGTATCAATACAGGAAAATACTCACTGAAACCAATTTCATGATATGAAAAGAAGTAAAGAAAGTGAAATGCATTCTAATTTATTTATGGTCAAAGTGGTCCTAACCAAGGTAGGCTCCTGAACTTAAAATAAATGCTACGCCTTGATAGTATGTAGATGAGCCATTAATTCTTGAATTGGTTTACCCTTATGCCCTGCTGCAGATAACTTCTCAGTGTTGGTTATTAACTGGGATATGGGCATTTTTATGATGTGTTTGGGGACATGCTTCCAGTTCCATTCATTCCTTAGGTGCTGGATCCCTACAAGTTTGAAAAAGAAATGTAGGGGGGTGGCTAGGTTGCACAGTGAATAGAACACTGATCCTGGAGTCAGGAGGACCTGAGTTCAAATCTAACCTCAGACACTAGACACACTTACTTCAGGCAAGTCATTTAACCCTAATTGCCCTCCAAAAAGCAAAAGAAAGAAAGAAATATAGGAATATAATATCTATAGGGAGGCGGGAAGTCAGGGTGTCATTCCTACATAAAGTAGAATCATTTTTTTTCTTTTGTTATTTCAGGAGAAGAAGAGAGAGATGGAAGATTATTTTGACTTCTATCATCACAAAATATGACTTTCCAGGTACAAAGAAAACTGAACTGGAAAGAGATAGAGCATTAACTTGAAAATATCATTAATTAGAGTATCACAAAATAAACTAAAGGAGTCACTGGTACTCCAAGCCCAGTCACTTCCTTGGGTTTTTTGCATTGCCCTTTTTCTTTTGAATCAGATAAAGATTCTAGATGGAGGTAAATTTGTGACTGATTAATGAACAAATATTTAATATATTCCACTTCTGTAGAAAGTAAGTCTCCACTTATTGGTGTGAAGTTCAGTTTTAACATGCCAGGGCCATAAAACTTTGAACCATTTTTAATAAGAAAAGAAAACACAAAGAGAAGAAATGTCCTTGAAGTAAACCTGCAAAGATCATATCATGATTTCTGTTGAGTTATCCTAGGAATGCACTTTATAAATCTTAAAATGTTATTTTTTTATTGAGAAACCAACACTGGAGAAAATAGGTACCTGAGGAACTTCTACCAATAGCTATGTCATCTTTTAAATAAAATCTGGCCATTTCACTTCTCAACTGAAAAACTTCCATTGATCTCCATATATAGAGTGAATTCCTGATCCTGACGTTCAAGGATCTCCACAACCTAGTTCCAACTACATTCTGGGTCTTATTTCATAATATATTCCTTCATATACTTTAATTATATGTTCTCATCCTATCCCCTCAGGAGCATGAATTTGGAGTTGCAAGGAACTTTAGAGGCCAACTATCTCATTTCACAGAAAAGGAAACCAAGATCTGTTGTAGAAGTTAAGATTTTATGTTTGGCTAATATGGAAATATGTTTTGAATGACTTTACTTATATAATCGATCTCATAGTGCTTGCCTTCTCAGTGGGTATGGAAGGGTGGGAAGGAGGGAGGGAGAGAATTTGGAACTCAAAGTTAAAAAAATGTTAAAAATAAATGCATTTAAAAAATATTTTACTTGTTGAGATATGTGTGAACTTAGATTTTCGTCTGAGTGGCAGAACTGGGATTTGAACCAATGTCTAATGACTCCAAACCCAGTATTCTTTTCACTGGACCCTGGTGCTGCATCTTGATACCTTTCTATGACCTGTGCTGTCTTTCTCCCCACCTTCTCTCTATCTGCTAAAGTGGATAACTCTACTCAAGCCTCACATTAGATGCTACCTCTTCTCCTTTCTCTAACTTCTCATCATACTTTGCCTAAACACTCTCTTGTATTAGTTACTTGTGTACATGTTTCTTACCACCCTATTAGATTATAAACTTCCTGAGAGCAGAATCTGTGCCTTATCTGTCTTCCTGTCCCCAGTGTCTTAACCAATACCTTGCACGGAGGAAGCATTTCATACATATCTGCCAAATTTAACTGAGTTGAGAAGGAAAGCCAAACTGCCACAATATAACACAACAAAATCTGTTATTAGCATCATTCAGGAATGGGACATTGTGGTTAATGGAGATTTCTAGCCCACTAAATTTTTTTGCTGATTTCACTGTATGAACTATAATTGGCAGAGGTCATCACCTTTTAAATCCCTAGGTCTTTGAGATTACAGCCTGCATTAATGAAAATAAATGTTATTGTTCACTTTTTACCTAAATGTACCTAAAAGTCATTGACTGAAAATCTGAAGAGAAAAGGTACTGGGCCTTTGGGTCTGGAAAAGAGAAGCAGCCAAATATTCTTACTATAGTTTAATGCCAAAAACATGCTCATTGTTAAGAAAAATTAAGTAAGTCTATCTGCCATTTTTGACCAGTAGACTGTGAACTCCTTGAAGGCAGGATTTGTGCCATACTTGTTTCTATATCTGTCCCAGTAACTGGACAAGTTCCCAATGCCCAACACGGTGCATAATAAATATTGGTTGCATAAAGTTTCAGTGCTTTAAGCTTAAAAAAAAAATCTGTCCAGAACCTTTCTCCTTTGACAAATGAGAATGGTTTCCCATAAAGAATGGTTTCCTGCAAAGAATGGCTCCCTTTTTCTGAAAGTAAAGTGGTGCCTCATCTTATACGGGGAATTAGTTTTAGGAGAAAATTCTGTAGAGTCAAAATTGTCCTCTTTCCCCAAACAGCTTCCTAGGTAAACAGCCTCTGGTACATTGTAGCTAAGGGAAATCTGCAACCTAGATCTATAGTTATGAGAAAGAGATTGGCTCTATGGGCTATGTGAGGCTGGAGAAGCTGATGATGCCTCCTAGTTCACCTTAACTCTTATTTCCCCTCTCAAAGTTAGGGGCAGTACAGACTCACATCTCCTATTATTCTGGGTCATAAGGAATGGAATGACAGATAGGTCTTACTTATTATTTAGATTATTTTAGCCTCTTCTTTCTTCTTTCTCCTATTCCCTCTCTGCCTCTTTAAAAAAAGTGATTAATACCCTCCCAAGTGAGGATATTATGAGACTTTATAAATACTTCCAATAAGTAGAATATCAGCTGCTCCAGCTGGGTAACTGGTTTCCCTTTTAATTTTGTATTGCTAGCTATTAGTACAGTGCCCTGCACATAGTGGGTACTTTAGAAAAACTCCCCTGATACTGATGGCAACATATTATTAAATAGTTTCCAGAGTTTTTTCTTAGAAGCTAAAAAAAAAGAGTATGTATGTTTATTGTATCAATTTCAGGAACCAGTGGGCTTCTCCTCTCCTCCTACCAATACCCTCAGTGCATCTAAGAAATCAAGCTGAGAAACTATAATTCCTAGGAACCGAAAGGAAAAAAAAAAAAGCAACGTACCCTAACACTATTTCTTGCTTATTTTAAATGATACTCACATTTTCTCTTATGTTTGCCGTGATTCATATATTAATTTTACTATTTTCTTACATAGCGTAGCCAGACTAAAAAAATTCCAAGTAAAGCAGTTCTCAAATTCAAATACCATATTATTCATTTTCTCTTTTCTCCAAACATCCTCCCTCCCTTTATTCATAATAGCACTCAAAAGCTCCCAAATATACTGTCAAATTGCCTCTCATACATATTCTTTCATTCATGCATTCCAGGAGGTCCTTGCTTACCGTCTGACATTTCTGAGAGCTGGAGTGTAGAAAACTTCCCTTGAAAGGTGACCTTCAAATGCAACTTTTAAAACTGAACTAAAATGATTAAATACTTCAGAACAGCAAAAAATGAGGTTCCTTTAGCACGTATGACCACCTTTAAGGCCTCCTAAAATAGCATAAGACTATTGCTGATGATTACATAATTTGGGGAAGAAGGACAGACTTAAGGTAGAGGCATGACACAAGGTGTAGTCTTTTTTCCCCTTTTTTATAATTTTCGTTTTGCTAAAATATGTCATACAATAAAAAATTATATACTCTACCTAAGATTTTATGCCATCTCTGTTCTATAGGAGGAAAAAGATTTATTCTAAATTAAAGTAGAAATCTAACATGTAGTATACATTAAAAAAAATATTCTCTGTATCCTTTTTGGTCTAATTCTACATTGAAGAAGCTCTGAGTCACATATGGTAGAGTTGACTAAAGGTCATCTATAATTTGATAAGGATTGTGGGAAAAACCTAGGGTAAAAGGAGACCCATCTAAATTGAAAAAAAAAAGGTTAAATTTAAAAGGCTCACATGCTATGTGGCGGGGTTATAGGGTTTAAAATACATTGTTTGCCAAAAAATATTTATGGGTCACCTTTAAAGAGTCTGCAACACACAGATGCCAGATTATATCTGTCACAAACTGTCAAAATTATTTTCTATTGACCTAAAATCCTCTGAGGATTGTACCAAATCCACATAATCTTACCGAGTGCTAATGTTTACCTTAGTATTTCTACAGCAGCAGATGTATGTATAAAAACACATACTGTCAGGCAACTCCCCACTGGCTGCACATCAGAAATGGCAACAGGGAGCAAAGGTCAGACTGCTGACATGCAGTCAGGGAAGCAATTTTCATATGAAAGCAACTGACTAAGCTGAGCTTTGCACCCAAATGCCTGAACATATCCAAATTTTTTGGAGTCCCATCTGTTCTTTCCTGCTTTACCTCTTTGGGGAAAAAAAAATAGGGGAAAAATTGCTTCTAGGATGTCAAAATGTATAAGCAAAGCCTTCCTTCTTGTTTGCATAAAGGTTTGGGAAAAAAACAGTAAGGAAGACATTCATTTGAGAAGCTGAATGTCAAATCCTGAGTGTGAGAATCTGCCATGTACCTAAGTAAGTTTCCAAAAAGCTAGGGGAAAACATCATATGAACTAGTGAAAATTAAACAGAGGATGAAATGGTGACAGCTTTGTCCCAGTAACACATTTATTCTAAAATAATACTTCAGAGCGTATCTCAGACCTGCTTTGGTACAATTTTTGTAGTGGAGCAAAGAAACATCCCCCGTACAGATAAGAGACTGTCTGGTACTGGCAAAACCTTTTCTTTTCCCTCATCTTGAGCCTGGTTGATCTGAGGGCTTCAAGAAAATTCTCTGAGCCTTTCAAATGTATTGTTCATTCCAGTCTTTTCGAGCCTACTTATGCTAATGAACATTCAGGACTGGGATACTGAAATTCTAGACAAAGTCAGGAAGGAGGTTCATGGAGGTTTTATTATTCCTGGCTTGAGATTTCTCCTACAAAGTAGAGGCTTTGATTTAAATATAATGGATTAAACTGCTTAGAACTTGCTTTCTTCAAAGTTTAATTCAGGTGCTGCCTCCTACAGGAAGTCTTTCACCCAGTTGTTAGCATTCTCTCCCTCTTGAAAGTAATTTGTATCACACAGTGTTTGCTTGCACGGAGACAGCATTGATGGAAAAAGCCTTGGATCTAAAGTCAGAAGGCCTAGGTTCAAAATTTCTCTCTCTCATTTCCTATCTGTCTGATCTTAGGCAAGTCATTGAACATTTCTGGATGTCAAGAGGTTCTACAAAATGAGAGGGTTGAATTAGATCATGTTGTATCTATCTCTGCAGTAGAATCCAAGCTCCATGAGGTCTTTATTTGATGTTTGTCTCCTTATGTGCAGTACAGTGTTTGTTGGGTTGAGTTGAATGGATTTACCAAGAAAAATCAATTTCTTAAACAAGTACACATGTGTATATGTTTATATGTGTGTATGCACACACACACACACACACACACACACACGCAGTCAATGTTACAAATGGTTCAGGACTACTTAGATAAATGCTATTTTTAGGGAATTGCAAATGCCTGCAATGTAAGGGATAGCTTCCAAAGGTTGAAAAGTCAGGCACATTAAAATTCTCCTCTCCTATGCAGTCTTTTTCAGGTATGTGAAAATTGTTTAACCCATCTGCAAGCTGAAAACATCTTTTGGCTTGGAGGTAGATTAATTTTCTCAACTTGTTTAGACCCATAGCTGATCTCCTAGTCATGTGTTTGCAAAATAGTTAGCTAATTACCCTGGAAACATCTGACTTCAGTACATTAGAAAGGAAAGAGGCAGATTGGATTTAATCATTATAACTTATGAAATTATTACTAATTGTGACATTAAATATTGTCAGAAATCCAAAACAAATGTTCTTGCTTTTAACTCTAATTAATCCTGACTTCCCAATTAATATTAATTACTCTATGTCAACAAACTGAATGTTTCCCATATCTGGTATCACAAATTAATTAGATATTGAGGGAATTTAAAATATTGAATGTCCAATCAGAAAGAAGCAGATCTGGCAGAGAATTTTTCTTCAAATACTTTAAACAGAAAGAGTGAATCTGAAATCAGAGCAGAGACAATCTAAAAGAATTAGCTAGCATTCTCCATGACAGACAACAGATCTTACCTTACTCTATCACCACAAAAATGAACAAAGCAAAAGCATTTTTTAAAAAAAAGGCAATATATAACATGAAAATCAGGAAATTTTGCTTGTTTCTTCTTGTTTTCTTAAGAGTTGAATTCAAGAATTAGTGTCTTTTCTACCTCTGGCCTAGGGTTTGACCAGACCTACTCTGACCGTTACATTCACTAAGACTTTGCAGGGAAAAAAGTATAAAGAAAAGGCCATCCAATTGTCAAGGCCATTCAATTGCATCTTCTGTTTCTTTTGTACCATTCTACAGCACTCTTCCTAGAGTAGCATCTTAAAAAATGATGATATGCCCAAAGGGTTATAAAACTATGCATAGCCTTTGATCCAGCAATACCAATACTACATCTGTATCTCAAAGAGATCATCAAAAGGGAAAAGAACACACAAAACTATTTATAGCAGCTATTTTTGTGGTGGCAAAGAATTGGAAATTGAGAGGAAGCTCATCAATTGGGGAATAGTTGAACCAGTTGTAGAATATGAATGTAATAGAATACTATGATGCTATAAGAAATGATGAGCAGGTGGATTAAAAAAAAACATGGAAAGACATAAACAGATGCTGAGTGAAGTGAGCAGAAGCAGGAGAACATTGTACACAGTAACAACAACATTGTAAAATGACCAACTTTGAGAAACTTAGTTCTTCTGAGCAATGCGATGATCTAAGACAATTCCAAAAGATCCATGATGGAAAATGCTATCCATATCCAGAGAAAGAACTATGGAGTCCGAATGCAGATTGAAACATACTATATTTTCTTTTTTTTCTCTTCTGGTTTTTCCCTTTTGTTCTCATTCTTCTTTCACAACATGACTAATGCAGAAATATGTGCAATATAATTGTACATATATAGATTATATCAGATTTCAAGTCATCTTGGGAAGGAGGGAAGTAAGGAAGAAGGAAAATTTTAAATTCAAAATCTTATATAAGCGAATGTTGAAAACTAAAAATTAAAAAAGTAAAAAACATTGACTAATAGAATATTATATTTTTAATTGACTCATCTTGTATTGAGTCACTTTTTCTAACAAGATTTTTTCCAGCTCTAAACTTAAGATTCTTGAATCCTTGTGGAATTTAGCAGATATTATAAGCCCATGTAAAGCTAGTGGCATTATCTTTTTGTTCATCAGTATTACAGATTCCATTGTAATAGAAAGAAATAGGGTAAGGAAGTTATAAAAGGATACCCTCTAATTTAACAGTGACCACGTGCAACTTTTCAACTGTCCTTTTTATGTCCTACTACAAAATTTGTAGCTCATCTCTGTGTATCATCTTCCAGATAGAGAGTATTAGATAAAGTGTAGCTGTTCACCATGTAATTACTATTTTTCATAGTACGATGTATAATGTGATGATTGTTATTACACAAACCCGCATGTAATTTGAAAATCATTATCTTCTGCACCGATTTTTTTCATGATCTACAATAATGAAGTAATCAAATACAAAACCACCGTCTATACAAAACACTTAGAAATTTCATTCTGTGATTTTAGTGACTCTATATCACACTTTTAAATCTGTTTAAAGAAACTGATGAAATTTAACACTAGAAAAACATCAAGGTCCTTAAAGTGAATAGTTTAAGATCCATTCAAGTTCTGTGGATTTGATATTGGCACCAGGTAATGCCATGGTGAATTATGACCCAGAAACTGAGCCTCAATTGGGATTTTTCCCTCCCTTCAATAGTTCTTCATTGTCTGTTCAATGGCAGATGAAAGTCCTGTTCTATCTGTTGAGAATACATGCTTCATGAGGACAGGGACCACATCTTAGTTATATCTTCCTCAATGCTAGGACAGTAGTCCACACAAAGGTGATATTAAGTAAATATTGATAAACTGAATGAAATAGATGACCTCTGAGGTTATTTTCACCTCTAAATCTAGGTTTGGCTAATAAATGCATAGGGTACTTAATGCTACGTCCAGAAAATTTAATCCTGTAAAAATGCAGAACAAAGTTTCCATTAAAAAATAAATTGATCTTCTGGCATAACTCTAAAAAATAAATTACAAGTTTTGATGATGAGCAACTAATGTTAATGAGTGAAAGATGGAAGAGAGCATAACCTTCAGCAAAGTTAATTCTTTAATCCCTGAGGATTCTTATGAAGAATGTGAATAAGAGCTTTTCACCCCAAAGTTACCTAGCCAGTTTCATCATCCAGACTGGTATTACCTGATCAAATCTTTGCTGATGCTGGTACTGAGAAAAAGTATTATGTGAAGAGGCAATTTCATCTCTCTCAAATTGTTTCTTCACCCTGGCTAAACCACCAGGCACTGTCCGAGTCTCAGACTCCTCCATCATCTACAGTGATACAAGAAAAAAGGAAAGGAAAAAAAAAGCTGAAAATCTTGATTTTGGAAGGAGTTCTTATTCTTTTTTTTTTTGAGGATAGTAGAATCAGTCTGGACCTATGATTCCATCGATGTAGGAAACAGATCAATAACTCATCTGTAACTTAGAGTAAAAAATTGGGGGTGGGGGTAGGGGTGGTTGAAGGATTAAATGATGTACCTATGATCACACTGCTAAAGTCAGAGGTAATACTTGAACCTAGGTATTCGTGACTCCAACATTAGCCATCTGTCCACTAGACCATAGCTGCTTCTCCTTTTCATTAGGTAATACCAACTATTTATGGGTTGTTCCTTAAAGTGTTCCAATGTGCCATTAGTTCATAGGCTCTTATCTAGGACGTTGATTGAAGTAGTCTCCCTGCTATGTTTTTCTCATTTATTCAGACATTTGATAGTTAAAGGAATGCTTACAATATTTAGTTGACTCCCCACAAGATACATTTTAATGTCTGAATGAATATTAGGAGATGTTAGAAAACATTCTAACAGTAGTATGCAAACTATTAGGCATTAGAGTAATGGATTTAATTATAAAACTAACCCTCAATGAGGTTGCTATCAAGTCCCAAATATTGGTATAGAGAGTAAATTATGAAGATCAGTTGTTAAAACCTTGCTGACTCAATATGAGATTATTACCTAATTCATTTAAAAGATTGAGGATTTATATAAGTATTAACAGCCTTTGGAATTCCAGAATCTCCCCTAGCTTGTAGAAGAATAAGAAGACACAAGGGCTATCATGCCTGTGGCTGACATGGTCTCAGGTCTATGGCCATCTCTTTTTTCTCTTGATGACTTCATGCACTTCTATTGAAGCAACTTGTGAAAGAATTATAAGGGTAAGATGGCTAACTCTTCAAGAGCACTGTAGAAATATTGGCATACTAGGGAGACCCTAGGAAACTAAGGAAACCTTAGGAAACTAAGAGAATACAAAAAATGAGTTGGTGATTTTGATTTCTGAGATTTTCATTTGGCACACTCAAGGGCACAATGTGTTTTCAGTGCTAGCATGCATTATGACTTTCAGGTGGATGAGTCCTAAGTAGGTCATGATACATTTCCTGGAAGTCAGTGAGGTCTTGATAATGGTCAAGGAACTTGAAATGTGAGCCAAGAGTACCAGGACAGAGTGGAGATCCACATAGGATGTACAACTAGTTCACACAAGTTTCTCCAAATCTGAAAGTTTACCAGTGTAAATTAGAGTCAGTGTATGGCAAACACATTCTGATACTCAGTTAAGCAGAGAAAAGGATATTGAAAGTTATTAAGAGCATACACAACTTGATGTGTCTTCAGTGTAAACATTCAGTACAGTTCTATTCCTCATTCAGCAGGAAGTTGGCCAAATTAATTTCAATTTCACTGATCCCTATAAATATCTGTATAGGACCACTGATACAGAGCTGAAAAGACTCTTAGAGATCAGTAGGTACAATTACAAATGAGGAAACTGAGGCATTTGAGAGGTTAAGTGAGTTGCCCATGGTCACACCATTGGTAAGTGTCTCAGGCAGGTGTCAAATGCAAGACCTCTTAAATCCAAGTTCACTGTGTGTGGTACAAGTCCTTTGTACATGCAGCCTTCAAATACTGAACACTGTGACCAAGAACAGATATACTATCCCTTCCTCCCAACCTTCTCAGCTTTTCCTTTTCCCTATGATTTACCCTCTTGCTTTATAACCTTTCTTTTCTCCTGAGTTTGCATAATTAACTAGGAAAATAAACTGGCCTTTGGGTCTGGAAATACGTGTTAGGAGAATACTAAAATTTCTCCCCCCCTCCCATGGTACCCATGCACAATCACTTACTCTTTTCATATAAGCATTCAGTCTGATCCAATTCCCTGACATTAAAATCCAGGGCCTTTTTAAAAGTGAGTTCTTTGGCCAACCAATTAATATTGCCTAGATATCTTATCCTTAAAAACTTACCTAAAAACAGGCAGTTCTCAAGTAATTAGCATATATTATTTATTTACTTTGATCAGTGTAAAGGCATGGTTTATGATGACAAAGGTCAGGGTCCTAATCCTGGCTCCATATTCTATCTACTTTACCAGCTTTTGTTTAAAAGAAAGCATCAAAAAACCAAATAAAAAAAAAGAAAGCATTACCTTGTGCTACTTAATATGCATTATAAAGGAATAAAAAAGTTCCACATCCCTTTTTATACATTGGCATTGGTCCAAGAAGGAGAATATGCCAACAAGCTATCTTTCTTGACCCTTTATCCCACCCAGCCAGGGTGCATTACATACTTACAGCATAGATATATTACACTGAACAAATCAGTGCAAATATTAAAGTAAGAAGTTTGTTATTCTGAATAACTGTAACAAGTGGTTGTAACTATACAACAAGCCATATGCACATTGGCCAGATGAGTTCAATTAGTGACTGGGCATTTGCTCATTGCAAAAATCGTCAGGGAATCCGAGATGCATGGTAAGCAGGTTCTCTTTTAAATAACAAAATGGAATTGAAAAGCGACTACTCATGTTTCCTTCCAATAGCATTCTGCTTGGGGAATTAGAGTATTTACACTCTCCCTGCAATGCTCCTCTCCCCTCCACCAAAAAAACAAAACAAAACACAAAAGATGTATTTCTGAATAACTTTGAAAGACTCCTGAACTCCGATCCATGCAATGATTAACCATGATTCAGAGTACGGATGATTAATCCCCCCACCTCCTTACAGAAAGGTGGACTAATAGGCAGAATAATTTTTGGAAGTGGGTAATACGAGAACTCATTTTGTTTGAGTATACTTATTTCTTACAAGGTATCTACTCTTCCACCTCCAGTTTCTTTGGGAGGAAGAAGGGGGGGGGGAAACACTCAATAATTTTAAAAAATAGTTTAATAAAAATTTAAAAAATGAGGCTAGATTTGTGATTTGTATTGATAAAAAGACCTTTTGGGCTCAGAAACATCTTTAGCCAATGCAAATTGGCACCTTCTCTGCAATTTATAATTTTAGAGAGTTGTCTGGATAGTACTGGGAGACTAACGACCAAGTAAAATATGTAGCAAAGGTGATACTTGAACCCAGGTCTCCTGGCTTTGAGTCTGGCTCTCTATTTATTTCAACACAATGCCTCTGTGCGTCTATAAACAAATACACACATGTAAAATTACCTGCATTTGATAATAGTGCTCTATTTTGCATTTCAAAATGAAGCTCCAGAGCCATTATCAATAAGGCTCAAGGAATCATACATGTGCAGCTGGAAGAGGCCTCAGGGGTTGTCTAGTCTAATCCCTTCATTTTATGCAAGAGGGTGTTAAGGCTAAGAAGCCTTGTCCAAGGTCATATGGGTATTAAGTATCAGAGGTTCAATCTGAACCCAGGTCTTCAAAGCCACAGCCAGTGCACTTTCCCCTGTACCAACTTGCTTAGGAATTCAGTTATTATTTTCAGTTAATGATGATGGTTTCAATCTGATTCAATTATATTTTCATAGTCAATCTGTTTTGAGGCTAATTATACATATCTGTAATATGATTGGCCTCAGGTAGAATTCTATAAGACAGAATGACATTGACTGGCCCACATGAGAACTATAGCAAGGTTTTATTTAGTGTCCTATTCTCTCAGAGTTAAGGCTAACTAATCTATACCATTCGCGCGTGCGCTTGTGGTGTGTGTGTGTGTGTGTGTGTGTGTGTGTGTGTGTCTGTGTCTGTGTCTGTGTGTGTGTGTATAACTTCAATTTGCTTCTTTCCACTTAGGGGTAATTTTGAAAATAGCAATTTCAGTTTGCTAAAAGCATTTCATTTCACTTTTCACTTCCTTGAAGGAGTCCTTTCTAAGGGGGTTCCAGTACAACCCTTAAAAATTAAGACTATTAACATACTTATAAACAGTTGGACTTAATTTATTTCTTCATCCACACCTTGGAAGCAAGGAAGCCCTGTGAGCATTCTGATTTGTTTTCTGCATTGTGATATTCAAAGAAACTAATGCTCTGGAGATGACACAGCTGATTAACTACATTTAGCTCTATGCTAATAAGTTAACTGTAAAATTTCTGTGAGAGTTTGATTTTGAAAAGGTACAAGTCAGACTTTACTTGATGGGAAGAGGAAAGCTGGTCGAAAAGAATAAACAAGGTCTAAAATTAAGCAGTTGTCACCTAAGGCCAAAGGTAAAGAAAATTGTTGATTGAGTAGACAGAAGCAAATTAATGCAAGGAGGGAATTTCTAATATTTTAAGACAGTGGTTCTCAAATGATCTGTTAAGTCTAACACAAATCTGTACTTAAACATAGCCAGAAAAAGCAAGTAAGATCGACCACCACAACAGTCTAAAGAAAAGTGGATTAAGAGGCAGTTTTGGGGAATATCAGACTTGGGCTCTCTTTAAATGGAATAGCATGGACATTTTCACTATTGGTTATGATTTAATACAGTCTGGGTCTATATGGAACCATTTACTCGAGTGTTTTCTCCAGAAATGGTTTTTGAATCCCTGATATATGGCAGAAGAGAAAGCCTTTTCAGAGAGAAATGAATGTTTATGGTGTTGGTAGATACTTCTACTGTATTTACTAAACACTGTGTCTGTGGGTTTGTCTTGGTACCAACTAAATTGTGAAATCTGAGAGGATGTATTTATCAGTACTTTTATTTTGTGATTAAAATTTTTTTTTATAGCTGTCATTTATGCTACATGCATATCTGAGTGTGTGGGGTCAGAGAGGGGGAGGCAAAGATTCCATGTTTTATTGTCATATTTTTTCTGTCACTTCTCTACCAAAGAGGATTATCATATGATCATAGATAGAGATTTGAAAGGGACCTTAAAAGTAACCTAGTCAAACTCCCTAATTTTACAAATGAACAAACTGATATCCAAAAACACAGGAAACTTGCCAAAAATCACAGAGGTATCAGAATCCTAATCTGAAATCAGCTATTAAAACTCTAAAATTTAATACGACTTTCTATTATGTCATACTGCCTCTATGCTAGTAGAAAAATCTCAGGGAGTTACCAAAGTGTTGTAGAGTTTAAATGACTTTCCTAAGGCAACACAGGTAATAAAAATAAGGGTGGGGATTTGAACCTAGGTTTTCTGGATTCCAAATCCATATTCTATCCAACATAATGCTCTGCCTCTTGGTTGTCTTAATGTGACTGAAAAATTGTTGGTCAGTTCAAGGGTGAAACTGAATATCTGGGGTATCTTAAATCACAAAATTATCAAATCTTGCTTTTTAAAAAATGGGACAGAGATGCCACATAAACACAGCCTCCTGCCACAAGGTATGTGGCTCCTCTCTTTGCCCCACAATGGAATGCCCTAATTTCTTAATGGAAATTACCAGAAAGTCAAATTTCTTTGGTACAAACACACCAAGAGCTGATCAAAAGATGCCATTTCCATTACACAGATTCTGAATGTGTATTACTACAAGCCAACTCAGATAAAGTATGTTAGAATAGTTCTTCTCACTATTTCGATTTGTTGTCATTTGTCCTTCCTTCTCAAAGAGGACCATGACATTAGGGAGGTGAGGCCATGACATGCAAGTGAATGGGACTTAAGTGAGGGCTTCGAAACCCTCACAAAATAAAGAGAGTGAGGCTAAAATATGCATGACAGAAATGAGGTATTTTCGGACACCATGAGAAAAACACATCTGAGGTGTTCAACAGTGTTCCAAGAATTCTAAAAGGCTTAGTTTACCACAGATAGCTGTATACATCAAACTAGAGCATAAGCTCACTTTGATGAGAAGCTTTCTTGATTCTCCCATTTGTCTGTACTCCCACCAACCCAGGAATTAATTCGTATGAATTTTGTCTTTATCCATATGTATATGTGATGTTTCCTCTATGCAACCACCTTGTGGCCAAGGCCTATTTGTTTTGATTTGTTTTATTCTCGGTACCTAATTGAATTAACATCATTGGGTCGCAGGATGATAGCATCATAAATTTAAAGCTGGAAGGAGCTTTAAAAGCCATCATGTGCAACCCAGTCATCTTAACAGATCAGGAAACTGATGCTCAGAGAGATGATGGGATTAGTACATGTCAACAAAGTTAGTAACTATCTGAGGCAGGATTTGAATTTAGCTCTTCTGAATCTAAACCTAGTCATCTCTAGTCAAATTTAAATTTGGATTACTATAGGAATAGGTGATCCACAATTTTCCTAATATTAGTCTGTTCTATGACATTTCCTGCCTTGTGCTCAGCACGGTAGGGGTCTCCTGGAACAATATTTTTCCCCTACTAAAATCGGTAGTTACCAAACAGCTACTAGCTAATTGAACATTTTCTTCTCAAAGGTTAGAACATTAACTTTCAGTAATTTTATTATCATCATCAGCATCCAGCAGGGGGTGCTGTCTAAGCAGTCTGACAAAAGGCAAAGGCCAATTATTTAACAGACAATTTAAGAATTCTAATAATTTAATGTCTAAAACATCTACTCATAAATATACCATATGTGAATGCAAAGATAGCAGAATAAGTCTCATTCAGAACCATAATATTATTAATAGGTTTGACATGTTCAATATCTATCTTGAAAACAAGTTATAAGAAGAATGCTAAGGGTTGCTATGAAAAAAAAACCCTTTGATGAGCAAATATGTTACTTTTCCTTCTCCCCAAATTAAAGATACATTTAATACTTAAAAATATTCTGGCATATTGAATATATGATTTTACTTGTTCCGACTACATAATTATAAAACAATACCTACTTTTCTCATTATTCTGTTATTCTGCTCTCCTTAAAAGGCCACTTGTGTCAAGTCCCTTAGAATGAGCATCCAGCAAGGATGGGATCCATAGCATCCTTCAGAATATGATTTTATTAGCCATTGGTTTTAGATATTGGTGGTAGCATTGAATCCCATAGTTCCCTATGATCATAAATGGTTTAGCAGAGTACCTAAATTGCTAATCTTTCTTGTTTCTACATTGATTAAGCTACTCCTAATGGATTTCA
Source organism: Pseudochirops cupreus (assembly GCA_028627135.1). Lineage (NCBI taxonomy): Eukaryota > Metazoa > Chordata > Mammalia > Diprotodontia > Pseudocheiridae > Pseudochirops > Pseudochirops cupreus. The sequence goes on from CM053582.1 coordinate 304,535,264, forward strand.
TGCATAAAGAGAAAAGCAAAAGAAATTGTACTTCCAGGGAATTTAAATGAAATCTCTGTGAGACCACATGACATAGTATACAAGCCCAAATGATTAAAATTGGAAATAAATCCCTCATTTTCATAACTAGAGTATTTATCACAAAGCCATGTTTGTACATTACTAGAGATCACAAAGGTAAAGTGAAAAAGAACATTAGATTTGAATAGGAGGATCTGGGTTTGAATTTCACCTCTACTACTTACAATCGAGTTGTGTGACCTGGGTAGGTCACTTCATCTCGCCCAGGCTCACTTTCCTCACATGTAAAATGAACAGGTCAGCCTCTGTAAACTCAAAGATTTCAATTTCCTTTGATGTCCCTATGATCCTACTCCTGTTTTATAACTACAAAGAAAATATAAGAAGGGAAGTCATAAGCATCTCTAAATAAGGCTAAATCATGGAGTGAGTCCTTACGTTAGCAGAGAAGCTGTTGCTGCTGCTGCAGTCACCCCTGGAAACAGCTGCTTGATACATTGCCATCCGTTCCTTTAGTGATACAGCCTCTTGGAAATCCAGTGGCCCACAGTTAGTACTGTCTTCTGCAAACCCACTCACAGGCTTGTTAGGACCATCAGCAGCTAAAAACAAATACAAAACGCTCAGAGAGGTGGCAGGTTTTGAAAATAAAACAGCATTACTTTCCAAACAAAGAAGAAATGTAAGGTAATTGGTCTCCTACACCAGAATGCATTATTTAACTGTATTTACAGTTTCACAAGCACCTTGATGTTTCCTCCAAGCTTTCACACACAAATCAGAATGCTACTTCAGCAGGTGCTAGTTTAACAATCAAAAAGGATTCGGATCTTTCTCATGGGATTATTTTGCAGAGAAGGCAATATGAAAAAGGATAAGAAATTTCAGCATGATCTTAAAAATTATCTTGGTTAAGTTTTCCCTTAATATTCTCCATGCTAGACTTACACACATCTAAATCTGGGATGCTGCATAAGTTGATTAATGAAAGTGAAGCATTCTGTTCATAAATGAAAGCATTCCATAAGGCAAACACTGACATTATTTAAAATAATTTTATCATTTACTAATTTCACAGTCTAGTATTTCTTCATTGTCATCTTTCACAGACTCAGGGTGAAAAGTTCATACACATGATCGCAAAATGAGGTTGAACAAAGACTGGAGAGTCCTCACCCACTAATCTCAAACTGACTTATCATTGCCACTTATTTGTCATTTAACACTTCCCTTAGTCTAGGGATGGGGAACCTGCAGTTTCCAGGCCACAAATGGCCATCTAGGTCCTTGTTCGGTTGCCTTTTGACTGAGTCTAAGTTTTACTGAACAAATCCTTTTATTAAGGGGATTTGTTTTGTGAAGTTTAGATTCAGTGAAAGGGTCACACTTAGGGCCATATGTAGCTTTGAAGCCACAAATTCCCCATCCCTGCTAGTCCTTCCTCTACCCCACATTTCTCATAGTATAATACACAATACAGAGTTTTTTCTCTACCATGTGGTCCTAAGAGGCTCCACGATATAGTGAATAGAGAATCTGTGTTACCCTAGGCAAGCATCTTAACTTCTCAGGGCTCTCTGTAGGTAAGTAACTCTCTAATACTCAGTTTCAGAGAAGATGTCAGTCTGTAATGACAGGAGCAATTTTCTCACCAAAGACTTCCCTCTGTAATCACAGGTCTGGTCCTTATCCTCCCATGTGGATTGCCAGATTAAAAAAAAATACTTCATTTATTTGTTTTTTTATGTATTTGTTTTACTTATTTAGGTCAAGAGATCCTCCAAATTTCTGTTATGGGGGGAGGGGAGGACACCACACCTTTCAGTCTTTACATGGCATTAGTTTCCTCTTGAGTGGGGTACACTCTCTACACCCTCTGTGAAGACTCTTCAGAATGAGAAGGGAGAGAAACTGCCCAAAAACCAGAGATAGACTTGTAAGACTGGACGGACCTGAGTCCTGGGTTTACACAACCTAGGACCCTTCCCCCTTTCCCTTGTTGTCATCAGCATTAAGGCCCTTTTTCAGGAGTTCATGACTTCCACCCTTGCTTCTGACCTTTTCCCCTCCTTGCTTTGGCGTTTACCAAATAAGGCCATGGATGATACCTTCAGCTTTCCCACCTCCCTGCCAACAAGAGATAGTGGCGGGCTTCTTTGTTCTCCACCATTGTATTAGATTTCCCGTCAAGACTGAGAGCCCACCTCCTAGCCAATGGGAGAAGGGACAGCCAGGGGGAGGGGGCTTGACTGCTAGGGTATAAATTCTTATTCTGTTTTTTGTAATATGCTTCCTCTCCTTGATTCTCTCCCCCCATGCAGAGAACCACCCTCTTCCTTTGAGGGAAGAGAATAAAACTTCCTGTTCCTTCCTCAAGATGCCTTTGACTTTTGATTTTTCTTGGGTAGGGGATTTTTGGGGTTCCTGTACCCCCCACACTCTTTTCCAAAGTTGAGAAGAAATAGAACTCCCAGTCTTTATAGCCAATTAGAGCCTTACTGGAGACTGTTAAAGTTTTATTACCAGAAAGGTAGTAAATGAATGAATGAATGAAAAGGCATTTATTAAGCACTTTCTACATGCCAAGCTTTGTGTTAAGCATTAGGGACATAGGAAAGGTAAAGCAGTTGCTGTTCTGAAGGAGCTCACACTCTGTCATTATTATTGTTGTTCATCCTTCATCCTGGAAGATGCCCAGTGACATGAAAAAGGTGATGTCTTGACTTGTGTGTGAATTGGATTTCAGAGAAGCAGTGTTGCACAAAATCATCAACCTCACCCTCTCCTCCAGAGTCATAGGAATTTGGTGGTAAGACAAAAGTCAAGACAACTGGCAATAGCCCAAGAGGTAGTGGGTGACCTTGGCCTTTTTAAATTAAGGTCTTTCCCAGTTTTTCTTAGGTAACAACCATTTGCTAATGGCTGGGTAATAATTGAGACAAAAGATGACCTAGTTCACCATCATAAAAGTATCAGCTTGGGAGAGTCAAAGTCATAGAGTTTCTGGCCAAAATAGAAAACAATTGCTATTTACACTCACTCCCAGCCATCAAAACCCAAAGAAAGAGCAAAAGAGACTTGGGCTTATTATTAGCCATTCAATGGGGGGGGGGAAGGAAGGAGGGGAAGAGATGGAGAAAGAGAGACAGACAGACAGAGACAGACACAGTGCTCTCACTAGTTGGGTAACTCAGCTTGTCCTTTTCCTTTCCTCCTTCTTCTTCTCCACCTCTCTAAAGTAAGGTAAATTCTGATGACCAGAAGCTATCTACTTATTTGGAGTTTACTGGCTTTCTTTCTTCTCTCTCTCTCTTTCTCTCTCTCTCTCTCTCTCTCTCTTCCTTCCTATCTTTCTAAAACCTTAAACCCCATTCACTCTCAAGCTCATAGAATGAACCAAAATAGGTCCCTGCTCAAGCTCCACTTAATGACTGTATTTTGAACCCTCCTGACTTAGAGTGAATGTCAATGGTAACTGTTTCTCTTTGGAACAGCAAGCCTGAGGGTCTTCCCCTCCCAGCTTTATTTTTTTTATTTTTTCTAATTAAAGAGGACCTTTTGATGAGGTGCAGGCTCTGGGAGCCCCCTTGAGCTCTCCTTGAATCTTCCCAGGACAGTATTTGCCTGAGATCATGGGCCTTAAGTTGTGGCTCTGCCCCAAATCTTTAGCCCTCCTTTGTTCCAACAGTTTCCCACCCTTGATCCTCCTGTTCCTACCCTTGAACAGGCCTGGACCATCATTGTCTGTGTTCTCCAGGTAGCTTCCAGCAACTTCCCACCTTTAATCACTCATTATTGGAGTCTGACCTGACATCTAAAGACCCTCCCGAAACTCATTACTGGAGTCTGACCTCATCTGACTCCTCCTGAAGACCCTCCCCAAACTCCTCCTCTAGACCATCCCTAGATTCTCAAAACCTTTCTGTATATAAGATCCCATATTCCCTCCACGTGGTGTGAGAGAGCCATAGAATGACTTAGCACAGACTTGCTCTGTGAAAACACCATAGATTAACAGACTTACTCTATGTCAGACTTACTCTGACCTGCTTGCCGAGTGCAAGTCTTACAGATACCTAGGCTCCTTAAGAATCTACCCAATATGGCGAACTTTCAATAAACTTTGCTTTTCTTTGGCTGAGAGAAGACTTGAGTCGAATTCTTTGGGCAGGAACCAGCGTGTCAGTATTTTGGGGTCTCCAGAACCCCTAACATAACCCTAACCACATCTTTTTGACTCACTTTTTAAAGAGGTTTATTCACTGAATTACTCACTCTAAATGAGTAATTGAAAAGGCCTTAGCCCAAAAGGGCCAGGGTCTCCCACTGTATCCTGGGTCGTCTCCAGTCATCCTGATGAATAGATATCTGGTCCCTGGGTCCAGAGGGCTCTGGAGGAGAAAGTGAAACTGGTGACCTTGCACAGCCCTCCTTCACTCAAATCAAAGTCAACTGCAAGTCTTGTCATCATTTCCTTGATGCCATAGTCTTCTTCAAAAATGAAAGACAAACACAACCTGTGGCCATTCAATGAAAACTGGAGGCTGATACTCTGATTGGGGAGGGGAAGCTAAAAGAAAAATTTAGCTTCAGAGTAAATGTACAGGCCCCAGAATGTTTGGGAGCAAGTAAAAAGGCTAATGAAAAGGTTCAAGGATCCATAGGTTGTATCAGCAGGAATCTAAGGAAATATCTAGGATTCTGTTGGTCAAAGAGATAGAACAAAAGTAGAGGCGCAGAGGATCTTAGGCTGCATCAGAAGAATAGATATTTAGTTGTCTCCCATTTCATTAGAACTAAATGGCCAAGCATTCAAACTCTGCTTCAGAGAGCACGACTCCAATGGCCTAGCCAAGTTGTTCAAAGGCAAAACATATGCCAGTCAAAAAGGCTTTTTTATGGAGAACTCACACAGGGCAAGGGTTCACATGGTGGTCAGAAGAATTGATACAAGGACATTCTAAAGGTCTCTCTCAAGAATTTTGGAAATTGATTGTGTGACATGGGAGACACTGGCACAGGACCACTCAGTATGGCATGTCCACATCAGAGAAGGTGCTGTGCTCTATGAGCAAAGCAGAATTGAAACAGCTCAAAGGAAATGAAGGATGCACAAATTTAGAGTATCTACCCCAAATATTCACATGGATTGTTTGTGTCCAACCTGTGGTAAATCATTCCAAGCTTGTATTGGTCTAATCAGCCACAGTTGGACACATTAAAACTTGACTTTAGCATAGTGATGTCATTTTGGTCCTATTTGAGAATGAAGAACAACAACCAACCAACCAGAAAGAATAGATTTAGTGATTTGTCTCATCCAACCAATATGAGCAATTATACTGTTGGGATGGAGCCTGGGGAGATTCCGAAACTAAAACACTGTTCAAGTTAAAGCATGGGTACCAGTCTACCTCTGACACAAAGTGGTTGTGTGACCTTAAGCAGATTACTTAACCTTTCAGTGTTCCAGGATAATATCTAATGTTATAAGTTGTGTTGAGGTTTAAGGTTTAGGGGTGTGTGAGACCCCAAAATACCAACATGCTGGGTCCTGCCAAATGAATTCAACTCAAGTCTTCTCTCAGAAAAAGTAAAGGAAAGTTTATTAAAGATTTGCCATAATGGGTAGACTCTTAAGGAGCCTAGGTATCTGTGATGCTTGTATTGGACAAACAGGCTAGAATAATCTGACACAGAGTGAGTCTGCAAGATGATTGCATCTTATATACTCAAACATTGTGGGAGGGTTCTAGGGGTGGTCTAGAGGAGGAGTTTGGGGAGGGTCTTCAGGAGGAGTCAAATGAGGTGAGAGTCCAGTAATGAGAGATTAAGGGTAGGAAATAGCTGGAGGCTACTTGGAGATGACAGATGATGGAAGGATAGGCTAGTTTAAGGGTAACAGATTTAGGAATAGATATTTTGGGATCAAAGGAGGGAAGTAGCTGGACAGTGGAGGGTTAGGTTAGTAACAGAGATTTGGGTCTAGTGATAACGAAAGGGTTATGGCCTTAGGCAAATTCCACAACCAGTGGGAAAATTCAAGAAGAGTTCAAGGGGGCTCCCAGAGTCTGTTCCCCATCAGTTGCAGAACAGGTATTGATCTGTATTAGTAGAAGGTTTCCACATCTTAGTTGTATTTATCAATGAAATCATAGATCTAGTCCAAAAAGTTATGAGTGAAAAAAGTTTCACAAATATACATACCAACTGTTTTTTTCTAATATCCCCCCTTTTTTAATTCACAGAATTAAAAAATAAATGTGTTGGTGTTTATTGCTTCTTATATCACTATGGTATGCCATATACTCCTTCTTCTTCCCCTGCCTTTCCCCAAAAGCCATCTCATATGACAATTGCTATTTTTTTCTTTTTTTTAAAGAGGGGAAAAATTTAGCATAACTGAGCAATACATTGAGAAAACTCAAAAACATATGTAATATGTGCCACCTGTGGACCTCCACCTGTGAACTTCCATTAAGGGATGGGTTGGAAGTATCTTCTCATATCTTTTCATTTGAGTCCCACTTGATCTTCATAGTTTTGTAATGTTTATTATTTTTTTGGTGGGTTTTTTAATTTACATTATCGTAGGTACTTTGTATAGTGTTTTCTTGGCTCTGCTTACTTCACTCTGCATCAATTTATAAAGATCTTTCTGATCTTCTCTGTATTCATGACACGAGTCATTTCTTACAGCATAGTAATATTTCATTACATTTATCTACCATAATTTGTTTAAATACCCCTACTGTTTATATACCACCATTGTAGATGCCAAATTGATGGGCTTCTACTTTGTTTCCAATCCTTAGCTATCACACACACACAAAAGTGCTGCTATAAATATGTTGGAAATCTCTATCTGTTCTAATAGCTTAGGTATTTTATATTTTTGAAGGCATTCCCTCTAGTCTAAGATCCTTATATCTCTTCACTCATGGTAGCATTCATCAGTGGAGCCCCCACTCCCTCAACTCCAAAATAAAATCTTCCTTTCCTTCTCTTTTCAATCTTCACCCTCCTCCTCATCCACTCCCCTGTAGGCTCTTCTCTCTCTGAGGTCACTTTCCCTTCATTACTACTCCTTAATTGGACCTTGGCCCATCTCTAATTCCTCTCTATCCCCTTGTTCCCTTCCTACTTTTCATGTACCTTTCCATGTTGGAATGTAATGTAGTCCCACAAAGGAAGCATTCACTTATATCCACGGTGTCACCAGGTTCTGTTCATAATGACCCTTTCATCTTCTTCACTATTACCTCTACCAGGTAACACTTTATCTCCTTGTATACTTTTAGAAAGAAGTCTCTTACTGGTCACTTTGTTTTAACTTCTTTGCTGTTGATGACTGCATTTATTCATTCCTGCATTTCTCTTGTTTGGGGTATTCAAGAAGCAAATAATCTCTTCAGTTATGGTTTTCTTTCTAAAAATGTTTCAAACTCTTCTTTATTACTGAATGTCCATCTTTTGCCCTGTATGGTTAAGCTCAGATTTTCACAGTGGTTGTGAAGAGATATAGGGTTAGGGTGTTCAAGACCCCAAAACCCACACGCCAGGTCTTGCCAAATGATTTCAACTCAAGTTTTCTCTAAGCCAAAGAAGAGCAAAGTTTATTAAAAGTTCACCATATTGGGTAGACTTTTAAGGAATCTCAGTATCTGTAAGGCTTGCATTGGACAAGAGGGCCAGAATCATCTGACACAGAGCAAGTTTGTGCTAGTTCATTCTATGGTACTTTCACACACATGGAAGCAAGATGGGGTCTCATATACAGAAAGGTTGTATGAGGAATGTAGGGGTGGTATAGAGGAAGAGTTTGGGCAGGGTCTTCAGGAGGAGTCCATGAGGTCAGACTCCAGTAATGACTGATTAAGGGTGGGAAGTTGCTGGAGGCTATCTGGAAAGGACTGAGAATGGTGGGTTAGGCCAGTTCAAGGGTGTAACAGATTTGGGCCAGGGAGGATCAAGCCTGGGAAATTGCAGGACAAAGGAGGGCCAAAGATTTGGGCAGATAGAGCCACAACTTAAGGCCCTTGGCCTCAGGCAAATGCCTTATGTGGGAAGATTCCAGGAGAGCTCAAGGGGGTTCCCAGAGCCTGTCAAAGAGAGCTCAAGGTGGGGGGGGGTGCTCCCAGAGCCTGCACCTCATCAATTGGACTGTATCCTTGAGTTCCAGTGCTTTTTGGAACACCCTTTCCTTTTTTTCTAGGGGATACAGAAGTCTTGCTTTATTTTGATGCTCTTTCCTTAGTACTTGAAGGTCTTCCTCCTGTTGGTTTACAGAACTTGTGTCTGAATTGAATTGTTAATTTGAACATTATGTGTCTCTAGGAGTTGGAAGCCTTGGATTTTTTTCCTGCAGGCAATATGTGAGTTCTTTTAACTAGAATTTCATTTCCTATGCTTAGAAGTTCTGGGTATATCTCTTCTATTATGTCCTTCATTGTAGTGTTAGATTTTGTTGTCCTGTCCTGTTCTTCTGGAAGACTTATTTTTTTTTTTTTTAGGTTTTCTCTATGCATCTTGTCTTGCAGATCCATATTTTTTGTTTGCATATTAAACATATTTTCTTTTAACATTCTTGCTTTTGGTTTCTCCTCTAGATTGTCTTTCACATCTGGATATTTGTATTCCCAATATACTATTTCATTTTAGTTTCTTTGGTGAGGTTTGTCCTTGCAGATTCCAGTTTTCCAACTCTGCTCATTATATTTGCTATGCAGGATATAAATTGTGCTCTCATAATTTTCATTTCCTTTCTAAACCACTTAGAAACAGAGTGTTGTGGTTCCATGTTCTCGACTTCCATGGAGTATTGTCTCATAAGTGCAGGGCCATTTTCCTTCATTTTGTAATATTTATTCATAGGTACCTGAACTCATTTACTATATCTGGAGGCCATATTTCCTTCTGCTGTTACTGTTCTTCCTGTTGCTTCTTCTGTTTATGTTCAATATCTTTGAGATTTCTTCTTTATGGAATGTTTGGTATTTTCAATCTCTTCCCCTCCACACCTTAATTTCCTTATCCAACAATTCTGAATCTCTCCCCTCTGACTGTGGTTTCCTTGGAGGCTTGATCTCAAAGTATCTTGGTTTCTTCTCAAATAGGAAATTCACAGTTTCCTAGACTAGGTCTCTGTACCAACTGATTTTCAGGTGGTCACAGCTGGCTCTAGCTGGATGCTGTGCTTTTTCCTCAGGCTATATCCAGACCTGGTGAGCTGTCCCATTCCCCCAGCTCCTTAGTTCTCTGGCCTGTTACCAACAGTTCAGAGCCTGCTAGCACTGGCACTGGCAGAAACACCAGTGCTTCTGAGTTTCACCCCCGGCAGGCTTTTGCTTCTGAAGGGTGTGACCAAGCAGGCTATTGAGGCCTGAGTAAACTTCCACAACCTAGAGCTAGGACTCTATGGCACTGGAAGAGGTCAGGGAGGAGAGGAGTTGCAGGATTTTTTTTTTTTTACACAAGCCTGTTTCATATCCTTGAATTTGCTAGGGCAGTCTCATTGCCAGTACCACAGGAGGTGGAGGAGGGATACTGGATGAGCTCAGGGTCAGAGAGCATCAGTCCTTGGGTTTTAGTTGTTTTGTTTTGTTTTTCTAACTTTTAGGATACTGGATGGACTAGATCATGGTAACAGCCAGTGCTGCTTTATCTTTGGCATACAATTTTTGTTACAGAGAGGTTTGAGAGATCATAGGGATTGGAAAGAAAATATCTAGTCCACCATCTTGTTGTTCACATCCACAGCAGAATTTTAAAAATCAAATGTTTTTCAAAGAAAATCAATTTCCCTTTAACTTTTTTTTATTCCAAACACTCTACTGAGATGTTTATTGACTGAAAAATGGGAGATAACCTTTGAATGGGCAAAATTATGTTTATATTTTGATTTAACATCTGTTTTCCCCATCAATAGAGGTATACAAGCAAAGGCTAAATGATTATGGATTGGGAGATATTTAGAGGACCTTTACACATGGGATAGAAGTTCACTGGATGAACTAAGGTCTTGTCCCATCCCATGATATGAAGATTGTTCAGTCATCCTATCTCAAGTCACTTCATGCCCATGACCTCATTTTCTCATCTGTAAAATTAAAGTGTTGTATAATTATATTAGATAATATTTAAGGTCTTTTCTTGGGGAACCTAGGTGACTCAGTGGATAGAGTGGTGGGCCTGGAGTCAGGAAGACCTAAGTTCAAATCTGACCTCAGACACTTAATAGCTGTGTTACCCTGGGCAAATCATTTAATCCTGTTTGCTTCAGTTTCTTCATCTATAAAATGAGCTGGAGAACAAAATGGCAAACCACTCCAGTATCTTTGTAAATAAACCCCAAATGGGGTCATGAAGAGTTGGTCACCACTGAACAAAGGTTTTCTTGGCTCCCTCTAACTTCTCCATAGAACCTATGATTTCACTGGTATAGGGAACTCCTAGTAAGGGAAATTCCTCTTTTCCAGTAGGAAAAATAACACACATCAACAACTCTTCTTCAACTTATAGTTGTAGTTTCCTAAGGTGTTAAGAATTTAAATGACTTCCCTAGGGTCACAAAGCCAGTATGTGTCAGAGACGGGATATGAATCTTATTTTTCTTGACTCTGATAGCTTTCTATCCACCCTACTATTAGCCATCTACCATTAATACCTCACTAAACTGAATCCTCCAAACCAGTAGAATATAAGCTTCTCAAGCACTGGAATACTTTTGTTTTTGCCTGACTCTCCCTAGTGCCTGGCAAAGAAAGTGTTTAATCAATGAATGCTAAAGTGAATGACTTCCCAAAGGAAATTTCAGCCCTGCAGAAAAACCCAAGTTTCCTGACTCAAAGGCCAGTTCCTGATTCATTAAACCCCTCCTACTTCTCAAGAACATGGCATAGTGGCTTGAGTCATCAATATACCAAATAAGAAGAACGATTGAAGTTAATATGTTGTTAGATACAAGCTGTATAACTATGGGCATGTTACTTTCCCTCTCTGAGTATATTATTTATAAGTTGAAGATTCCTTACCTATAAATTAAAGAAATATGTGGTCTCTGAGACCCCTTTCAGCCCTAGATCTATAATCCTATGGTTTCTTCTTATTATAAGTCTAAAAATTCTATGATTTTATTTCTTAGCAATATAAACATTCCTGAGCATATGGGGTAGAGTGAAGTCAAGCATATTTTCTTAGTATGCTATTGACCAAGGTGCTTCAAATATCAAGTAATAAGCTATTTTATGTGAATGCTGTCATCATGCAAAATGGATATATATTCCATAACAACCATCAGTTATTTCAGAAACTCACGTTTCCTTCAAAACCTTATTCCAATGAAAAATAAATCATTCCTCCTGTTCAAGTTTGATAAAAGCTTCTCCTGTGCCACTGTGTCTTCAGTGTACAAAAAATTCGCTATTCTGTTCCTGTGAATTATCTGTCTGCACTAATGAATGCAGATTTTGTTAAATCTTTGCTCCTTGAACAGAATAATATATTGATTCTATTGAACATTATCGTCTAAATTATTGTTTTTAATCTGCAGAATATTCATAAACAATGTCCAAATCAGTGCTACCTAACTTTTTGCTCTTAATCTTAAGTCAATAGCCCAGTTTTTTCATCAAAATAGTTAGCTAGTCAGGTCACCTGTTAAAATGGATCATGTCCTAATATGGAAATATGTTTTGCATGATTGCACATGTATAACCTATATCAAATTACTTTCCTTCTCCATGATAGAGGAAGGGAGAGAGAGTGGGAGAGAATTTGGAATTCAAAATATATTTTTTTTAATCAAGGTTAAAATTTGTTTTTAATTGGGGAAAATATTAAAATAGGAAAAATAAAATGAATCATGTGTTGGCATTTATTTTGTAGAAATGGTACAAGTTTGAAGAACAAAGAGGGTAAGGGGGTTGAATAGAAGGAACAATGGTTACAGACTTGGAGGATGATACTCAAATCTCATCTCCAATGCTTCCCCATCTTGTGAACTTGGGCATGATATTTAACATCCCTGGGCCTTGATTTCCTTAACTAAAAAATGAGTGGTAAGCAAGATGACCTCTGAGGTCCCTGCTAACTCTAGATGTTTAATTCTATGATCCTAAGTCCAATTTAAACATGTTTGAACCTAATGGGAAAAGTTTACAATTAAGAGTTGGGCAACTTGTCACTTATTTCTAATTCCTGGTAACTGTATGCTTATAGTCAAGTAACTTAACCTTAGAGTGCTTACATTTCCATATCTCTCAAATGAGAATAACTGACTCAGAATATTATTTTAAGGGCCATATAAGATAATGTATGAGAACAAATTCTGGAAATTACTAAGAACAACTAAGAACATACAAATATAAGATGTTCAATCACACCAATAGAGAAAAGAGAGTGAAACGCATTTTCTTGCTTTTCTTAAAGAGGCAGGAGACTATGCATGCAAGATGTTGAATACAAAATAGATTTGGCCTAAGTTGGTTGACTTTAACAGTTTTTCTTTGTTGCAAGGCAGATTTTAATAGAAACAAAGAGTGTGTATAGAAATGAAATAAAAAAGGTGATGATTAAAGTAGTTACTAATTAGATCACTCAGTGAAGAACTGTAGAGAAATTAAGATAGGGCCCAGACAGACCCCTGGTATATACACACGTTTAGGAGGAGCTATCTGGATAATGACCCAGTAAAAGAGACTGATAAAAGAGGATGCAGACGAGTAGAAAGAGAACCAAGAAAGAAAAGTGTCATAAAATCCCAGAAAAGGGAATACACACACATATACACAGACACAGGAGAGGAAGATCAGAAGTATCAGATACTAGAGAAAGATCAAGAACGAACAAGAAAAAGTCATTAAGCTGCATGATTAAATGATCATTTTAACTTCGCCCTTTCACTTGAATGATGAAGTCAGAAGGTAGGTTGCTTTTCTTAGAGCTGAGAGCGAGGTAGCATTGCAAAATTCCCTCTGGTTCCATTTCTGAGACCCTCCTTTTCTTTCGTCTTTTTCTCTCCCCCTGACACTGTTTTGAACTGTCAAGGATTCTCAGCAGGGTCCTGGGAACAGTTATGATTTATAACCTAATTCTACACTCTTTGTAGAGAAGCTGTGTGTCTCTATATATTTAGCTTTATTGTTAAAAATCATGCTGTCAAATTATAGAAATTATTTTTGTTAGATTTACATGTTTATATTGGGCGAGAAATTTTTGCAAAGGTTAATGTGCCTTAAAGTCTCATTCTCTCATTGCTAAGATTGGGTGAGAGGCATGTCTGTTTTATTGAGTGAAATTTGGCCTATCTCAACACTATCAATCCCTGGCTGAAAGGTCTGACAATTGCTAACTGTGAAAGGAATTCTTTCCTAGAGCAGTAGTCATAACTAAGAGGTGGAGAATATCTGCAAAAAGGTTCTTGGATGCTAGAAAGGCTTTGAATACCATCCTGGTGAATATTGTCTTTTGAATACTGTCTATTGTCTCAGAGTAAAGCAAGAAACATAAAGACATCACCAGAAAGTTTGTTACTATGTGTTTTTTTGTTTTTTTTTTTACTCTGGCAACTTATTGTTTTTTTGGGGGGGCAGTGAAATTCTTTTTTTTTCCCCCAAAAATTTTATTTTAGACCAGCTGTTCTCAACCTGTGGGTCACAACCCCTTTGGGGGTCACATAAGACCATCTGAAAACACACATTTCCAATGGTCTTAGGAACCGAGACACCGCTCCTCTATCTGTCTCCAGGTGAGTCCGCCCACATACGAATATTAAAGGGTCATGGCATTAGGAAGGTTGAGAACCACTGTTTTAGACTCAAACACCAGAACACAAATATAGAATAGAGAAAAGAAACAAAAACATATCATAAACTTAAATACAAAATTAGAAAGAAAGAAAAAAGTATGTTGTGTTCATAGCAGGACAGAAGATTCAAAATATGTAACAACACATTTTCATTTCAAGAAAGTCTATATGATAAATCATACTCATTGTGCTGAGAATTAACCATCTTTTCTTTGCTTCTTTGTAAGTTTTGTTTTCTGCTGTGTACCTTTTTACTTTGTTCTTTTTTTCCTCCCCCACCTCCTCCCAGACTACAATAAAGTTTAGATGTTTTTCTATAGCTATAGATACATACGTAAACATATACATAATAGGCATATACTTTCCTAAACCTATTCTACTCCTAATCTGTGTTTTTTATGTATAATTGTATGTATGATCAATTTATAAAGAGGTCCTACTAAGGAGTAATAGTGCTGGGAGCACACAAACTTATGAAAATCATAGCTCATTTTAAAGTATGTGTGTATTTAATTGTTAGATACTCAGGATCCAATCAAAGTTAATATTTATGAGTACCAAATATGTGCAAGTCACCCTACTAGGCTCAAAGATAAAAATGTAAAATTTCCTGTCCCCAAAAGCTTAAGTTTTAACAGGAAACATAAGTATATATGAATTAAAGATAAAAGCTACTTGGGGTGGGGGGAACGTGATATTTCTAGTAATAAGAACAATATTCTACATACAAAGAGTAAAAGCTTTCCTTCTCATCTATATATAGGACATTTTGCTCTATGGATACAAGAGCTTAGTTTCCTCTCGTACTTTTTTGCCTTGTTGGAAGTTTCCAGCTACAAAGCACATTTCAACACGTACAGTATGATCTTTAGAGGGCAAAGAGCTCTTCTTTCTTTGACATGTAGCCCAAATGTATACAGTAAGCAAAAGGGATGACCTCTCAAAGCACAGCCATCCAGCCATTAGTTTCTCCTTAGAAATGATCAAATGACAGCACTAATAAGTCCAATGGGATTCAATTATATTATTATATATGTATATATACACATATGGTAATTTTTATTCTCCTGTTTCAAAATTTTTTTATCAACTATGAACTGCTTTTGGATTTAATTTTTGTTGTTTCATCATTCATTCATGTCCAACTCTACTTGATGCCGTGGACTTTTGTCCAAGAGATTTTCTTTGCAAAGATACTAGAACAGTTTGCCATTTCCTTGTTCATTGTGCTCCCATTATACAGATGAGACACTAAGGCAAAAAGGGGTTAAATGACTTGCCCAGGGTCACACATCTTGCAAGGATCTGAGGCAGGACTTGAACTCAGATCTTCCCTACTCCAGGCCAGCGTTCTATCCACTGACTACCTAGTTACCCCAGATTTAATAGTAAGTGATAATAAATAAAATGCTGATAATAAAAAGGTGGGAAAAGGGGGGAGCTGTAATAGAAATGCCCACCATTCTAGCAACTAGTATAGTCTAGAAAAATAGAAAAGAATTTTATTTTAAAACTGCATTTGAAGAAAACAATGATATTCAAGTTAAAACTCTTAAGGACTCTACTAGTTCCGTTCAAATTTATAATTTAGTGGAGCTATGTGATTGTGTTATTGTGAAGCATGTTTGTATGTGTGTGTATATATACATATATAGACATGCATACATATATGTGTATATAAATATATGTCCTTAGTATTTGTGAACAAAAAATTCTTGTCTTTGAAATGTTTATAGGATAGAAATCTGATTTTAAGAATCTAGGTTACAGTAACTGTTTATAAATACAACCCAACGGCTTGATTTAGTAACATGACAAAGGAGACAGGGTCATGCCTCAAAGCTAGAGCCAGAGCCAGAATGAAAATTTGATCTGTGAGATTCTGTTTGGTGAGTTCAGAGTGAATGGCCTTCACTTCAACATCTAAAACTCCTGTTCTGTCCAAAACCAACCTCTGCATGCAAACCTCTTTAAACTTTGTAGTAACTTTTGTGTTCATAATATCAAAAGGGAGCTTAAGGTAACCAACATCTCAGATAAGAGAGGTGCTATTAAAATTCAGTAGCTCTCAGCTGAGGTTAAGGATTTAAAAAGTAAAGAATAGACCATCCTCCAGGGATCTCAGTTCCATGGCATAGTGGATAGCATGCTAAGCATGGAGTTGGGAACATCTAGGTTCAAATCCTGTCTCTGAGATCAAATGTGACCATGGGCAAGTCACCTCATTTTTCTGATCTTTGATCTCCTCAACTGCAAAATGGAGAGGGGCAGCTAGGTAGCACAGTGCAAAAAGTTTCAGGCCCAGAGTCAGGAGGACCTGAGTTCAAATTCAACCTCAGATACTTAGAAGCTGTGTGACCCCAGGCAAGTCGCTGAACCTTCTTTACCTCACTTTCCTCACTTTCCTAGTGAAGGAAATGGCAAACCATGCTAGTATCTTTGCCAAGAAAACCCTGAATGGGGTCATGAAAAATTGAGCACGACTGAACGAGTGAACAACAAGCAAATGGTGAGCACTACGTGCTCAAATAAGATCATGTAAAAATGCACTTTGTTAAACCCCCAAGTATATATAAACTTTAGGTGAATTGCTGGATGTGAAGGACAAATAATTCTCACAGAAAATTCAAAGGGTTAATTTCACGGATTAGGATATATCTGCTCATTTGCTCTCTGAAAACATTTAACATAAAAATGTTGTACCAAGAACTGTGTGCACAAGAACCGAATATGACAAAGTCTCATTCTCCCAGAAAGACAGATATACAGGCCAAGAAGATGACCTGGGTGGAATCTTGTGCCTTAAGAGTAACTTGACTCTTGTCTGACACCAAAAGGGTGGGTTATTTCTTCTGCCTAAAAGGCATCTTTCCTTTGGCATCTCCTCCTTCAAGCAGGCATGTCTAACTCTTTTCCTAATCAACTATTTGATCCTGGGTGCATTACAAAAACGATCATACTTAGCATATGGAAAATTGATTTAGAACCAAATTAGGAGAGTGATGAACTAAACTGTCTAACTCTAAAGAAATGATATATTACAATTCTCTGAACCAAAACTGATAGGGTAAAAAGAACTGATTAGTGTGCAAGATTCTATATCAATAGATATATCAGAAGCTCAGAGCTATTAGCATGGATACATTTTTTATAATACTCAGTATTTGCATATTCCTCAGCTGTTAATAAAATTCATTCTTTTCAATGTTCACATGCTGTTGCCAGATCCAAATTTGTCATAAGCTCAAGTCTGATATATTTTTATCTTCATTTAGATATTTTAAAATGAAGAAAAAGAACAGAAAAAGATAAAGCCAAAAGAAAGAATATTTGGTCTTACACTCTCTGAGATGTGCTTTTACTTGATTGTTTCAGGGAGAAAGGGAACAGAGGGAAGATGAAATGTGCATGGCTAAATCTCAAACATTTATAATATGGTTTTCCTTCACATTTGCATTATTTTAATAGGTTTTTATTTTTAATCTCATTTTTCGGTAGCAAAAGACTAGAAACAAGTAGATGCCCATCAACAGGGGATGGCTAAGCAAACTATGTAACATGAATGTAAGAGAATATTACCAGCCTGTAATAATAAAAATGATGAACATGGAGAGGCATGGGAAGACGTATGTGAACTGATAACAAGTGATGAAAGAAGAACCAGAAAGAACTCTAAACAGTATTTACAATATTTTGAATAGAAAAATGCCACAGAAAATGAATATTGCAAAAATTACAAAGAACAGGCTTTGCCCTAAAGATGAAATATGAAAAGATACTTCACTCAGTTCCTTTGTAGAAATTAGGGGCAAGTGAAAGTTGATTAGTATGGAGCACTGTATATAACATCAGTTTCTTTTTCTGTACTGATTGGTTTTTTGAAATTTTTTTCTTTTCTTTTTCTGGGATTATTTTTTTTTTATAAGAGATGCTTCTCTGGGAGGGGGAAAAGAGAGGGATACAAGGCAGGAATCTAGGTTGCATATAACAATAAAAATTCATTTGAAAAAATGTTCATTCTCTTTAGGCTCCAGTAGTTACCTAGAAAGGATTATTTAAATATCCTTTAAATCTAGTAAGAGAGGAGACTTTTTACCACAGTAAAATATATCTAATATTCCTCTTTTCTTGACAATGAGCCTATTTTCTCCATGTTTGCCTAAACCAACAGAGACCCTGTGGGACATGGAAAAGTTAACTGCATCACGGGAATGAAAAAGAAATGTGACTTAAGAATCAGAAATGCGTTTCCATTTTAGAAATTGTTAAATAGGTAGGTTTTATTTTATTTTTATTTTATTTTAGGGAAAACAAACAAAAATCAAAACACTTACAACTCTCTTGAACACAACTATAGACACACATAGAACTCTTCACTCTCAAGAGAAGAGCTTTCCAATAGTTACTGCAAATTAAGAGTCCAGTCTGTCTGGGATATGGAACCAAAATATCTAATTCTGGGGCAGCTAGGTGGCTCAGTGAATACAGCGCTGGCCCTGGAGTCAGGAGGACCTGAGTTCAAATCCAGCCTCAGACATTTAACCCCAAAACTAGCCATGTGACCTTGGGCAAGTCGCTCAACCCCAATTGTCCTACCTTCCCTCTAAAAAAAAAAAGAAAAAAATTAATTCTAATATTTTCTTAGTAAAAGGATTTGGCAGTTAGGTGGCACAGTAGCTAGAGTACTGGGACTGGAGTCAGGAAGACCTGAGCTCAAATGTGACCTCAGACACTTACTAGCTACAAGATCCTGGGCAAGTTGCTTAAATCTGTTTGACTCAGTCCCTTATCTATAAAATGAGCTGGAGAAGAAAGGGGCAAAAAACTCTAATATCTTTGCCAAGAAAACCCCAAATGGGGCACAAAGCATCAGACACAATTGAAATGACTGAACAACAACAAAAGAATTTGACTTCTTTAAAGAGCAACTTGTATCAGATTGGCTAACATGACAAAAACAGGAAAACGATAAATGTTGGAGAAGATGTGGAAAAGTTGGAAAACTAATGCATTGTTGGTGGAGCTGTGAGCCGATCCAATGATTCTGGAGTGCAATTTGGAACTATGCCCAAAGGGTTATAAAAATGTCCATAACCTTTGACCTAACAATTCTGCTTCTATGGCTGTATCCCAAAGAGATCATAAAAATAGGAAAAGGACCCATGTGTACAAAAATATTTATAGCAGCTCTTTTTGTGTTGACCAAGAACTGGGAATCAAGGGAATGTCCATCAATTGGGGAATGACTGAACAAGTTGTGGTATATGAATGTAATGCAATATTGCTGTGCCATAAGAAATGATGAACAGGCAAACTTCAGAAAAACCTGGACTTAAATGAAGTGATACTGAGTGAAGTGAGCAGAACCATGAGAACATTGTACACAGTAACAGCCACAGTGTGAGACGACTGATTTTGATAGACTTAGCCCTTCTCAGCAAGGCAAGGACCTAAAACAATTCCAAAAAATTCATTATGGAAAAATGCTATCCACATCCAGAGAAAGAGCTATGGAGTCAGAATGAAGAGTGAAGCAGACTATTTTCTTTTTTGTGGTGTTTTGTTTTGTTTTATTTTTTCTTTCTCTTGATTTCTCCCATTTGTTATAATTCTTCTATGCAACATTACTAATGTAAAAATGTGTTTAATAGGAATGTATGTCCATATCAGATTGCACGCCATCTTGGGGAGGGAGGAAGGAGAGAAGGAGAGAAAATTTAAAACTTATAGAAATGAATGTTGAAAACTAAAAATTAAATAATTTTTTTTAAAAAAGCAACTTGCAACCCAGGAATTTAGCAGGTGACCCATTTCCAATAAAATGGCCATACTGTTATTAGTGAGCACAAAATTGAATGAGCATAATTAGGTAGAAATTAGGTGATAGTTAAAACTGTGTGTGTGTGTGTGTGTGTGTGTGTGTGTGTGTGTGTGTATGTATCTGTAAATCAGCTTCCACCTTCCCCCTTCCATATCTGGTTGGTTCTAAGTTGCTAAATCTACTGTTTTGACTGAGCTAATTCAGTCTGTTTAGTACAAATGTTCCATTTGGTTAAAAAAAAAATCCTCCAAACTGGATGTCCGAATGAACTGACCTTTTAAAAAACTGAAATGGTCAATTTAATCAAAATGATAAAAATCAGCTGTGCATGTAGCTAGCTTAAATCTCTAGTTGACTGACTTTTTCCTAGTAAAGCCTGGTTTATAGTGCATGAAAAGGCCAAATTTTCTTTAAAAAAAAACAACTAAGAGATTTTTATTAAAGATCAAATTTGCATTTAATTGTGTGAAGCCGCAAATATGCCTCTTAATTATCTTGATTATTTCCTTTCTGGGGATCTATATTGATCCATCTGATTTCAGTGTATTAGAGAACTCATTTCTATGCCCCATGTTACTTCTCCCTGCTTCCAACCCTCAGAATTCAGATTCCAAACAAACACTGCCCTGGTTACCCAGTATGTTCAAATCTCTTCTCTTGAGTTAACAAAAGTTTCAACATATAAACTGTAATTTGTTAGGTTAGTAGGGGTTGGAGCATGATAGGGGCATACAAGTCATACTGGGAGGACAAAACAGAGCGAGCTATATCACAATCATTTTACCTGACTGTGTTTTGACTAAGAAGGAAGGCTTCCATTAAATAAAACATCTCAGGCAGCCCACAATTACACAATGAACATATTTTATTTATTGGGAAATAGACAACCAATTTACCGACACATTACCACCCACCACCTCTGTTACTACCTTCTACATAATTAATCATTGATTCCTAATGTTAGAGATTTATAGCTAAAAGGGACCTTAGGGGGTCATCTAAAACAAATTCCTAATTCTATAGATAAAGTTATCCTAAATCTAGAGCTAGACCTCAGTTAAGGGACTCCCCCAATATCACACAAGCATTAAGTATCAGTGAGAAGATCTGAACCCTGACTTCTGACTTCTGTCTTCTGACTTATTGAACAGACCCACAGCAACAGAGTTACTCATGATTTTGAAATCTCCACAATACACTCAGGAAGAACAGATTTTGCAAAGGTTTTGAAGAGTTATAAGATAGAGGGGAAATGGCTGCTGAGAGCCTGGTGATAAGGCAAGGGGACCATTGGCCTTTAATGTACCAGAAGAAGAACCAAGGATCCCTGAGCAAAGGACATGGGATTTTGCTCACTTCTTCTATAGCCTGCATCAGCTCCCCAGCATCTTTCCACCAATACAATGTCAACTTTAATTGAGGTCTGAACTGTAGCTTTACCCCCTTATCACAGTCCTTCTCCATTAAAGATGGCTATGACTCATTAGCAAGAAGTATTTAACTCCTCATCCCAATTTCCCTCTGCCCTTCATTGAAGGTAGCCCTGTTTGGAGGCAGAGACATACTCATGGACCTTTTGGGGGAAGTTTTTCCTCCCTCACCCAGCCCTCCTCTGAACAACATCTCCATGGACCATTACAACAAGGATTTAAATATTCATCCCAAACTCCTTCAACCACAGTATCCTTAGTAGGAGGCTGATGACATAACCATGGACCATTGTGGTTGTTCAGTTGTTTTCAGTCAAGTCTTACTCTTTGTGACTCTGTAATGAATGGCAAGCAAAGTAATACTCTGCTGCTTATTTCAGCTATTCAAGTACTTTTGAGCCTGGCCTTTGATTTATCAAGTCTTTGCTAGAAACAGTGTACATTGTGTTGCCCTTAATAGGCCTAAGGGAGTTTGGAGACCTTCCCTTCCCTTAGTAGATCTCAGGTCATCACATGGAACCCAAGGTGGAGGAGCTTGCCAAAAGAGCAGAACTGGGAGTGTGGAACAGGAAGGAGCAGAGCAGAGAAAAACTCAAGCATGAGTGGAGACCAAACAGAATTGAGTGGGAGAATGTTTGTGATGTCCAACACTCTGCCTGTCTGTTCTGTCTGTGTTGATATTACTTTGCCAGAACTGAACCATTCTGTCTGTTGAAAGAAGACTTTACTGCTGATATATAAGCCCTGAAAGGGGCTTTACTGCTGTTTACAGAAGTCCTGGGACTTTACTGTTGATTTGTGTTTGATTTCTCAGACAGAACCTTTGTTGGTTGGTTTGTGTTACTTGTCAGACAGAAAGTGAATTGAGATGATAGCGCCGGCAATGTGTGTAAATATTGCTGTAGCTCTGTTAAGCTTTGTCTTCCTAGAAACAGAAACCGTGAAGGGCTTAGAGTAGAATAGTCCCTGCAAGCTGAGATATAGAACTGGACCAGGGAGCTGCCTGCATGTGAATCCAGGCAAGAGCTAGAAGCATGGAAGAGGAGTCATGGGGTTTGGAAGTCAGACTTGCATTAAGATGAAAGAGGACTTTGCTTGGGTACTCTGCAATGACTGATGAGATTGTGATTTACTGTGACCTAGAGGTGGATGGTGTTTGTACTTTCTGCTACCCCTTAAGGATGATTTGAAAGCCAGGTTCCAGTCAAGATGAAAGAAGACTTTACTTGTATACTCTATATTGACTGAGGAGATTGTGACTTACTGAATGATATGTTTTGTTTAAGACTATGTGACCACCTTAGCAATATGTTGTTATGTTATATTGTTGTGAATGTTGTGCTTTAGTTTCTTTTTTTTTTTTTTTTTTTATATGAGATTCTTTATTAAATTTTTTTGAGTTACATCTTTTCTCCCCGTCTTTCCCCCGCCCACCACCCCAAAACATGTGCTTTAGTTTCTTTAATGTTTTGCTTAAGTTTATTTCTGAATAAATAGAGAGTTCACTATACTATGCAATTAGATCCTTAAAGTTATTCACTGCAGTAGTTCTCAAGAGAGCTGCTTGTGATTAGCTTTACAGACTCCATTTGGGATTTTCTTGGCAAAGATACCAGAGTGGTTTGCCATTTCCTTCTCCAGTTCATTTTACAGATAAGGAAATTGAGGTAAAAACGTTTAAGTGACTTGCTTTAGATTGCATATCTAGTAAGTGCCTGAAACTAGATTTGAACCAAGGTCCTTCTGACTCTAGGCCTGGTACTTAATCCACTGTGCCACCTAGCTGCCCACTGTGGCCCTTTAGTGACAAATTTTTACTCCCTCACTCAACCCTCCATTATTTTTGATACTAAGAATATGGCCATGGACCATTAGCAAGAAAATTTTAATTCCTCAACTCCATCTCCCTCTCCTCTTCATTGAAGGAAGTCTTAATAGGAATCACATGACATGAACCTTTAGTAAGAGGTCTTTATTCCCTCATCCAGACCTTCTCTACTGTTGATACAGAGAACTGTATCAAGTTATGGACTTTTAGCATCAAAAAGTGCTTCTGCAGCTTTACTGCTTCACCCTGTAACCCTTTCCATGATAGAAGCATTGGTAAGATGAAGAGAATATGACCATGGACATTTAGTGACAAGGGAGTAACTAGAACCCCTAGGTACCTTGGCTATGGCCCACAGAAGAGGTTTGATGGAAGAGAGGATAGGGTTCTTTCCACAAGGTCCAAGGTTAGCCATTTTCAGAGCTCAAATCAGCAATGCTCAAACCCATCAGATTCCACCATACTTCTCCCTCTTGAAGTGTGAATGTGCCCTCGTTTTAAATGCTGTCAGTGGGCAGGGAAGAGGCAGGGGAAACTGCTGATTGGCTCATTTGAAACCAGGGTGCCAATCAAATGAAAATGGATTGTGCGATTAGTCCAAAAGAAAAGCTTTGATTGGTATGTAAGATAGAAGGCTGGTGGTGATTAGCCGGTGTGTGTGTGTGTGTGCATGTGTGTGTGTAGGGGTGGTGGTATCTGTGTCTGTATAATTGGCTGGTGTGGAGGTATCTGGGTACCTGTGATTGGCTCTGAAAGAAGATTGTGATTGACCCAGAAGATCTTCAAGGCGGTGGTGTCAGGGTTCTCTTCCCTTCCCTCTTCTTGAAGTATTGTTCTGGGAAGCAGCCTAGAGATGTGTTGTATCCCTGCCCAGACATGCATCTCTGTCCCTGGGTGTGACACATGGGAAGGAATGACTTCTCTTGGCTTTCAAGAATATTCTCCCCACCTACAGGTTTAGAGGTTTTCCCATTGCTTCACCCTTCTTTGCAATGTGTGACCTTGCTCCTGGATCATGAGGGCAATGAAACTAGCCTAGGGCTAGAAACCCCTGGGCTCCTGCAGGAGAAATACCTTCTCTCTACTGTGGAGGGACATTTTTGCAAGTGTTATTAGAGATCGGGTTTGAAAGTCTAGAACTGGCTGCATGACGGGCTGAAAATAAAGAATAATAACGATTAATGGAATATGAATGAAAATAAAATTGGTTGTTTGGCACGTAGGTGTCTAATTGTTGACGGTCTGTTGGAGGCAGGGAACAAGGGAAGGTTTTCCTTGTATCTGTGTGACTGTTCTGGAGAAATGCTAATAGTTCACGGTAACGTATATATGTGACTTTTTCCTCTTTGAAGGGTCTTCCATGAAAATTTTTCAATAACTACTAACCACTACAACCACTTCCTAAAGCCATTTGCATTAGTTCATGCTTTGTTCTCAATTTTGATATCTCTGAGGACTATTCCTTATGAGTTTATGAAAATCAGTCAATTAAGAAAAATATTCCTAATGAAAGGAAATAAGAAAGCATTGACTAGAGTGAGTGGACATAAGTTTAAACCCCATGAATGGTGCTTGCTACTTGTATGACCTTGGGCAAATCACTTAATCTCCTCAGGCCTGTTTCCTTATTTATAAATAAGAAAGCTGGACTTGGTGGCAAGGGTTCATAACTCTTTCTGTTCCATGGACTGACTGCATTAGTTGTCTGGTGAAGCTTAGGCACCCCTCCTTATAATTTATTTTTAATTAAAATTGAAAGAAGCACTAAATTTCAGTTAGAGGCTAAGGAAAAAAAAATATATATATGTATATATATACATACATATATGTGTGTGTGTGTGTGTGTGTGTGTGTGTGTGTGTGTATTTTTTTTCCTCCATCTAAGCTCATATCTCTCCTGTAAGCAAGTTAAGGATACTTGTTCTAAGGTTACTTCTTTATTCCCTAAGATCTTCTTTTTTTCTTGGCTAAACATCCCCAGACCCTTCGATCAATCCTTAGATAGCATGGTCTCACTGTGCTATGATCCTTCTATCAATATAGATGAATATCTCCTTGCAACTTAGATTTAGACTGCTGCCCTCCGAGTGGAGACATTAAGTGAAAGCTCTAGTTGTGTAAACAGTCAGGGAGGGCCTTGGACTCACACCATTCTGACTTTGTGCATGGTTCTCTAGCTGCTATATCCCATTACTTCTAATAAGCACCATTTCCCAATTTAACAAACATTCAATACATCAAGGATCCATTATTTCATTGACAAGAGTGTGGTTGCTTCCTTTAGCAACACAGAGATTGCCTCTGGCTTCTTCATTCGATGCTTATGCTGCCAAAAAAAAAAATTCATCACCTGCCCCCAGCCAATGAAGTGGTATTGTGAATTCCTGCACTGAGCATCTGCTCCTCCTACACACATGTAATCCAGTGTCAGATCTGAATTTGAAGACAGGAGGGACCTCCAGAAGCTTGTGCTCTGCTGGCACAGCCTTTCAGAACTCAGAGTCACATCCTCACTAATCAGGAGACATTGGGGGAGGAGAAATTGAATGTGCAGCACCCTCTCAATTAGCAATGAAAAAGAAAGCATGCCAGCTATGTGGATGAGGGCATTAGTAGGCAGGCTTTTGCATAAAGCCGTGCCAAGGATACACGAAGCTCACAGAAAATCACAATATCCTCCCTAGCACCAATAGTATTTTTATGTAAGTGATAACAGGTTAAAAGGCACTTTATGAACAGCCTTGAAAGAGGGAAAAAAATTAAAAAACTAAAAGAGAAGCAGTCATCAGCATGTCTACTGCAGTGCCTGGAGTCTTATATCTATGTGTAAAAAGGGAGGTGCTAAATACCATTTCCTTTGGTAATAAAGGATTATTAGGAATGGCTAACTGGCTTCTTCTAGAGCCTTGGTATTCGGTTTTTTTGTTTGTTTTTAATTGGTTTGGTTTATCATAAACTAATGGGACCACCATATTCCTTCTCAATGGCTTCCTCTCAGTTAATGCCCAACAGTGGGTAGCATGAAGAGCTCCTGAAACTAGAATACTTCAGTTTTTCATGTCCTATGGCTGTACCATAAGGGTCTTCTCCTGTGTTCTAAACCTCTTCTCTGTTCCTTCCATCCTGAGACCTCAGAAAAGTGGTCTTTTATATGGAAAGACCTACCTGAATCAGTAGTTGTCAGTTCTCGCTGACCTTTGGGCTCTTTCCAGAAAATTCAGAGAATCTATCCATAATGTCCTTTTTCTATTTCATTTGATTGTTGCTATTTCCAGCATTATTAGATGAAGAGATACCTTGGCATGTGACATATGCTTATTATATCCATGTTTTATCAAGACATCTCACAAAGCATCAGCAGCGAGATGTCACAATGGATAGAGCAACAAGTCTGGAGTTAGGAAGATTCATCTCCCTGAGTTCAAATTTAGCCTTCAACACTTACTAGGTATGTGACCCTGGGCAAGTCACTTAACCCTGTTTGCCTCAGTTTCCTCAGCTGTAAAATGAGCTGGAGAAGGAAATGGCAAACCATTCTAATTATCTTTGCCAGAAACAAAACAAACCAACCAAAAAAACACCCAAACGGGGTCACAAAGAATCAGACACAACTGAAATGCAACAACAACAGAATAAAGTACCATGGACCCTCCTTGTGAGTTAAAAAGCCGTAGGCTGGTTGATAACACATTTAGGTGGATGCAGAACAGGTTGCCTTGGTAGAAGTAAAGATTCATCATTGATGAGTTGGTGTCATCAGAGAAGTGTTTCTAGTGAAGTAGTCCTGGAATCTGCCATTGTTCTTATGCTCTTAAATATCCTGTATATCAATGACTTAGTTGAAGACTTACACGGCATGCTTATCAGATTTGCAGATGACCTAAAGCTGGAAGGGATAGCTAACATGCTAGATGATAGACTGAGGATTAAGAGTGTCCTGGAACCACCTCAAATTGGCTTTGCTGACTGCTAAATTTTCGGGGAGAGCAATCACACCCCAGAATCTGCAAATGTCACAAATCAGGGCTTGACTTATTTTTTTGTTGATTTTTTACCCTTAAGAAAATGTAGTAGAAAATGGCAATAATGTAGATTAAAATTAAACGTGTATTGTGCATACATGTTTTTTAATAGAGATCTGTTTGTTAAATGTTTACTAGAACACACTTGCTCAGGATCTGTAATGATCTAGACAGACCAAAATGGGCCACGTTTAATAAGATGAAAATTTCTATATAATTGTGAAGTTCTATAATTGGGTTAAAAATTTGCCAATACATTATGTTGAATAGGCAGTAATTCACTTGAGGAAAAAAAAAGATCTAGAGGGTTTAATCAAGATCAATAAGAATCAAAAATATAACATGACAACCAAAACAGATTCATTTTTTAGTTCTCTTATTTATCAAGAGTGTAGCTGGCTCTAGAACCAGAAATGTGAGCATCTACTGTGCTCTGCCTAGTAGGATGACACCTGAACAAATTTAGAATTTGAGCCCTTTATGGACTAGGACACTGTTTCGCCTTTCTTCTGCCCAGTGCTTAGCATACTACCTGGCACATAGTAAATGTATGTTGGTTGATTGATTGTGTTCAGTTGTGACAACACATTTTAGGAAGACTAAACTACAGCGTATACGCAGGAGGGAGATCCAAATAGTGAGACCATGCTATCAAAGGAGTTATTGAAAGAGCTATGGAAGTTTAGCCAAGAAAAGAGAAGACTTTAGGGAATATGAAAGCTCTGTTCAAATATTTGAAGGGTTGTTTTTATAGAAGAGGACAGCTAGCACCATACTGCACAGAGTGCCAGGTCTGGAGTCAAGGAGACTCATCTCCTTGAGTTCAAACCTGGTTCAGACATTTACTAGCTGTGTGAACCTATGCAAGTCACTTCACCCTGCTTGCCTCAGTTTCCTCATCTGTAAAATGATGTGGAGGAAGAAATGACAAACCACTCAAGTGTCTTTGCCAAGAAAACTCCAAATGTGGTCAGAAAGTTGGATAAGACTGAAAAATGACTGAACAACAAATGAACAGTAGTTTCTGGTGTATGTATTCAGATGTCTAGGATATACTCGAAGCCTACTTATTTTCTTTATTCCTATAAGGTATATTCCTATTTCTCTCTTTTCCTAAATTTCTTTCTATTCCCAAACTTTATTTCATTTTACATATTCTACTGGTTCCCAAATATAGTTGATCACTCCTTGCTATAAACTCCTGTTACTTGTCCTTTAACCTACCTTTCTTTCCCATAATTCCATTCCTGTTATTTTTTAAATTATTATTAAACCCTTCTCATAGAGCTCACATGTAAGATTTGCAAATTACATTCTTTGAGTGTCAACCATGTGAATGAGGCGATACAGGTGCTTATTCTAAAGCTGAAGAAATCAAGATTTAGAGATTATACAGATAACAAATACTAAACCTGGGTCTTGAACTCAGACCCAGGTTTTCTAACTCCAAACCAAGTTCCCTTCCCACAAAATTTTACTATCTCTCCAACATATGTTCTCCACTTTCCTTATGCTTTCCCACAGACATTGTTTAGCAAATTGGGACAGGAGTTTCATCTCTCTGTGTGTCATCCCAGACTCAAGACAATGCCTACTCCTCCAATCTTTACTCTGGTCAGTTAATTCAGAAGCAGTTGTAAGGGGTTACCTAAGAACCTGCCTGAATGTGTTATGACATTGCAACAACCTATTAAAATGAGTAAAATACAGCATTCATACAATGACTAGTCAACACAACCAGAAACGTTTTCCAAAGAGATTTCATTCTAGATTTAACGAAATTCATTGGCATATGAAGATGGTCCATAAATACTGGCCCTGAATCTGTCTCTTTCCAAAATGATCTGCTTTATCTATAATGCATAGCAGACTTCTATGCTCTGTTCAGTTCCAAGAACACTGTTGGCACTCAACAGACCATAAATAAGCAACAATAACAGAGATAGAGCTTTAATAAGGTGCAGCTAGAAAGAAGAAGGAAAAAAAGCCTTTCTGACATCCTACTTTTAGTTGCCTGTGTGTGGGCAGTGGTAGGAATGTTAATTATTTACTTTAGAAACACCTGACCGTATTATAGAAAATCATTTATATGTTGTCAAATGATTTGTATTCTGGGGTGGCCAGAGGGTTCTGAATCTGTGTTCCACTGCATTTCTACGTTCTTTAGCCCCACCCTCTACTTCCAATGTTGCTTAGAGGTATCATTTATCTGACATTTATTCTTGGACAGCAAACTCATGAAAGCGCATGGAGACTAGTAATAACCTTCTCAGACTTCTGCTATACGTCATAGCACAGATTTCCTTCCGCTAATCAACCTCTTCCTTTGAATCACTGATGGCAGTTGATTCAGTCTGTCTGTCATGCACACTGGGTTGGGAAGAGATTTCTGGCTCTATTGGTTTGCCTTCCCAGCCAGCAACTTTCTAGATCTTTGAACAAGTGGACAGCAGGGTGCTGAGCTAATAAAATGGACATCCTCTCCTTGAGAGAAGTGAGTATTTAATGGAAAATTTGAAATTATTTTTCTTGCTAGATGTAAATAACTTCCATAAACTGAGATTATCTTTTTTTAAAAAATCATCCCAAAGATGCAGATCCTGCATTCTTAGAAGTAAGACAAAATTAGACTATAAATCCGTATATCTTCCTGTAACTTACTGGGTTTTCTTGCTTGGCACAAGACTTAGGAGGTCACAGTGTGACGGGAGTTTGGGATTTGGAGTCAAGAGACTTGGGTTTAAATCCTGGCCTTGAAGGAATTCTTTAATCTCTTTGGGCCTCACTTTCTCCATTTGTAAAATGAAGAAGTTGAAATAAATGGTTGAAACAGTTCCTAAGGCTGGTTTTAGCTCCAAATCTCAGATGCTATCATTCCTAACCAAATGGAGGAGGGAAGGAGAGGTAAGGGCTGTTGCCACTCCTGGGAGGATGATGTGAGTAATACTGGTATAAGAAATCCTAAAGAGTAGAGACAGACAGGGGAGAGGGATATAAATGGGAGTTAGAAAGTAGCCCAGCTGTTCTGTCACTCTGTCTCCCAGCCAATAAAGTGTCAAGAGTAGTGCGATTTCTGGTAGGAAGCCCAAGACAATAAGGAGTAATGTAGCCTTTGACTTGGGTTTGGGAAAAGAGATAAAGTGCTGCAGAGAATGCTATTCTATCTATCAAAACAAAGAGTTCCCCAAAGAAAATCCCATATACATCTACCCGGAATCTTCACCCTCCCCACTCCCCTACTGCTTTTGGTCTCATGGGATTATGCAGCATTTACCTTCAGTTTTGCTAGAATCTCTGCAGTGGGCTCCTTTATATAATAATGAGAGTTGGAGCCAAAAATTAAACTTTCTGGATTTGAAATCCTATGCCAGAATTGATAGTTTTGGAGAGTGAAGTTCCTTTTTAAGGGATAATCAGTTTTGAATGGAAAAGGTCCAACTAACCTTGTTAGAACAGAAAGCATCTTTCCTCAGGTCTGTCATTTAACCCTTCCATTTCCGTGTGTGGGGTGGGGGCATTATCTCCTAAAATAGATGGCTTTTACAAATACCCCCTTCCAGACACCAAGAAAATAACTTTTCAACTGAAAGACTATTAATATGCATTATGACTTTAGGAAACAAATCATCTAAAGTTACCCAGGCTTATTTTAGGGCACATACATATCAGCCTTTGTTTAAAATGCTTTTCCTGCTGTGTCTACAAACAACCACCTTGTGTGTTTTTCTTCCTTTGAACCTGATACACTAGGGGAAATCAACAACAACAAAAACACCACAAAACACATACTCATTTCTCTCTGTTTTACTGACTTTATTTGGAAAAGCTAAACAATCAAGGAGAACAGAAAATAAAGCTTAAGTAATTCAATCTATTTGGCCTGATCTCTTATTGAATAAACTATACCTAGGCAGCACAGAGTTCCCCCTTTAGAAATAAGTTAATTCCTTCAAGATAGGATCTTCATTAACAAGGTCTTCCTTATTTTGCTCAGATGAATTAATAACTTCAAAAAATGAGTAATTATCAAAGAATTAAATTCACTCAATGTCTACTTGTAAATTATTCAGAAAATGGGTGTTTGCAGGAATATAGGAAGAGATCCTAGACATGAATCCTCTTAACAATCTATAGCCAGAGATCAACTCTCTCATTTTACATGTGTGATATTTTGCAGAGTAGAAAAGTGACTTTTCCAAGGTCACACAGCTAGTAAGTGATCCCAAATCCAATACCTCATCCACTCTATTATATTTCATTGAGTTCAATTATTTCAAATAGCACAATCTGAGTCAGATAATTGCTACTGATAATTATAATTGGCACTCAATATTGCTATTAACTTTTTAGCAGATGTTGAATTTGTAACAAATATGATTATATATTGAACCCATAAGAAACTTTATATATCAAAAAGAATACTCAGAATTAATAGACAAGCTATTTCATTCTTAATCATCTGCATTATCTAAATGCCCTCTACATGCTAAAGCAATATGCCCATTCTTAAGAAGAGAAATGATATCAGAATGATAATAATACAGTTTCAATTAGGAGAAGCCAAAGAGTGAAAGCAATTTAATATAGCTTCCTAGCTGAGGAAACAACACATTGTCAGTAAGTCTTGGCCTCCTTAATTTTGTCTACTCTGTAACGTTCAAAATCTGGTATAATCACTTGCTCCCCTCCTTTTTTTAAGGAAGACCTGAGTTCAAATCAGGCCTCAGACTAGCTGTGTGACATTGGGCAAGTCATTTAACCCAGTTTACCTCAGTCTACTCATTTGAAAAATAAGCTGGAGAAGGAAATGAGAAATCACTCTGGTTTCTCTGCCAAGAAAACCCAATATGGAGTCAGAAATAGTCAGACACGACTGAAATGACTAAATAACTACACCAAATGATCACTTGCTCCCTTTTTTCCTTTCTTTCAAAATGTAATCCTGTAAGAGTCACACAATTAGAGTTACTATGGGAATTAAGGGTTTTGTTACAGCTGTTACTTTCACAAAAGGCAAAAATCATGCCTGTCTTCAGATTTAAACGCTATCTTACAAGTAGTTTAAAAATAGTAATATTTCCAAATCACCACAGATCATAAATCTTTGTATATATCTTAACCTTGCCCATAGACTGTTACAAGCTCATCCTATGGTTTTCTAGGTTATGCACCTTTTTATAAGGTACAGATAATTATTCTTCTTGAGCAAATGGGAAAATAGCAGCACTATCTACTTTGATTCCACCTTCCACTCAAAAATAATGAACTGCCTATATTCTGTCCCTATACCATCATTATACATAGTTGCAATTTTTCAAATATTAAAGCTATAAAGGTGATTAAAATGATAGGTTTTCAACCAGTGATAGACAACTTACTATCCTTTACCTCTCAAGTTATTATAACAACCATTATCAATTCATTTTGTCGCATTCTTTCAGAAAGAATGGTTAGATTCCTTTCAAAGATCTTTTCCTTTTCAAAATGTAGCTTTGCTATGGAAGGTGTTGGAATGGTACAGATACACCTTTACCCGTCTGGGGTTGCAAGGCAAGGTCTATTTAAATGTTGCCCAAGAAATTCCTGAATTGGGAAGGAGGGCAGCAAGCCAGAAGATCTCTCTTCATTTGATATTTGTCTATTATGCAGCTAAGCAAAAAGGGTTCTTTCCAAAATCTTGCAGATCTAAAATTTAAAGTAAGATCACTACCTGGAGCTAAATTTTTCAGATACTAAATGGTCCAAGAGAACCTAGTCATACAAGCTGTGTGAGTAAACTTGCTAACATTTAATTTATCGAAATAACAGAACAAAGTCCTGCCTTTTTATTTTTTTACCTCCTTTCACCCCTCCCCTTTTTGAAAGGGGAGAAATCTTTCAATTGATGCGAGGGAAGTTATTAAAGCAGTAGGCCAAAGTTGGGATTAGAGCTTCCAGGAAGTGGCAAAAATAGAACCTGTGAGCCTCTCACAATGAAATCCAGCTCATTACCAAAAAAGCTCAGCAGGGTGCCACATGAGCAAGTGAAAATTAGAACTGTGTAAAAATGTTTGCTCAGAAAGTGAAACAAGACAACTTTGGGCATTTTGCCAGACTTGGAATCCACCAGAATTTCTCATTATTATAGAGCAAGGGAAAAAAATATTAGGATAGATAGCCCAGTCCTCTTTCTTCCCAACTCACTCTTCTCCCCCCAATCCCTGCAAAAACAACAACAAACCTGAACAAGAAAACATCAACAACATAAACCCATCTAGCTTTCATGCCTCAGTTGTATTTCTGTGGGGACAAAAAAGAACAGGGCACCCAAGTGAGGCTAATGGAAATTGGTTTGGGGGTTGCTTTTATATTTTTGGTCTGGATCTGTGATTTCCAACACCTGGTGAGGAAAACTTCCTCTACCAACGCAGATGAGATACTTAAAATTTTAAAGAGTTGGCTAGGACACTCAGAAGTTCAGTGATTTGCTTTTCAAAGTCATAAAGACAGCGTGTTTCAGAGGCAAGACTAGAACTAGCTCTGAGGTCAGTTCTTATTCACCTGGCCACATTGCTTTTGCTTACACCTACATGGAGAAACCCCTAAATAAACAAGGGAACAAAGAAGTGAGCTGTATCTTACTCCGAGGACCCTGGAAACTGGTACTGCCCACATCATTCCAATCCCTACCCAGTGCTTTCCAACTGGCTTTGAAGCATCTACAAAGACTGGAGTCAGAGAGCAGAGGATCTTGTCATACTCTTCAACTGTAAGCCTGTGCCAAAGAAAGATATGACAGAATGACCCCACATTTCCCATCAGCAAGAAGTGAAGGAACTGAGGAAAATGTCTAAAGTATTTGATTATGAAGATCTTCCAAGGTGACTTTTGAAATGCTAAACTAGTGGGGCACTTTCTGCTTCATTTTTTCAAGTTACACTATGGGATGACCTGTAAGGATCTCAAACTCAATCTTTCCAAAACCAAATTCTTTACTTTCCTCCCAAACCCACTTCTGAATTTCTCTATTTCTGTCAAGGGAACCTCCCATCCTTCTAATCATCCAGGGCCACAACCTCAGCCTCATCCCCATCTACTCACTCTCCTTCATTCATATCCAGTAACTGACCAAGTCTTATCTATTCTACTTCTAAAACATCTGTCACATCTGCCTCATTTTCTCTCCTCACACAGTCATTCAGGTCGTCATCACATCTCACCTGTACTGCTGCAGGATCCTCTTAATTGGTCTCCTTGCTTCCCACCTCATCAATCCATTCTCTGCACATCTGCCAAAGCGATTTTTTTTTCTAAAGCACAGATTTAAGCATGTGACTCCCTTGTTCAATAAATCCAATGGCTCCCATTGGACTTCAGGAATGAGTACAAATTCCCTTGGCATTTAAGAATATTCACAAGACTCCAACATACATTTTGCAGCTCCATATACATTTTCTTTCCTTCGCATATGTTATGGTCCAGCCAAACTTTCCTTCTTCCTATTCTTTGCATATAACGCTATCTAGTAGGCAAAGGGAAAGGGAGGAAAAATAATAAGCATTTATAAAGCACCTGCTATGTTACAGGCACTTTTTTACAAATATTATTTCATTTGATCATAACTCTATACCTTTGTATTGGCCGTCCTCTATACCTAGAATGCAATGATGCCCCATTATCTCTGGCTTTTTTGAATCCATAATTTCTCTTTAAAAATAATTTAGGCATCACCTCCCACAGGAGACCTCCAGGTTCTAGTAACTTCCCAAAAATTTAACTTGCATTTACTTTGTGTATATTTTAAGTATATCTGCATCTATATTGTATTTCTCTCAGTCCTTCTGGCTGTTTTCCAAGATCCTTACTAATCTTAATTCATTTTAAAACATTGAACCTTCTATCTTCTTACTTTCCAATGTGAACTCTGTAACATAGAAAGGACTATTCATATATAAGTCATATATAATGACTGATGATATTCGATTTGTAAAGGATTAGCATGGTAAAATCCTGCTAAGGGTCTTACCTCCAATGATGCAGATTGAAACACATTCATTGAGCCATAGGTCTAAAGCTAGGAAGGACTCCACAGTCCATCCAGTCCATTCCTCAGAAACTGAAACTAAGAGAATGTTCAAGGCTTACACAGGTAGTATCAGAATAAGGATTTGAACTGAGGCACTCTATGAATGTGGGTTACCATTGTTATTGGTAGTAGTGGTAAGAAGAGGAGGAGATGGAGCAATAAAAGTAACAAAAGTAGGAGGAAGAGAAGGAGTGTCTTTATAATTTTTTTCCTTTTTTTTTTTTTGGCTTTTTTGAAGGGTAATTGGGGATAAGTGACTTGCCCAAGGTCACTTGGCTAGGTTTTTTTTTTTTGTATGTTAAGTGTCTGAGGCTGGATTTGAACTCAGGTCCTCCTGACTCCAGGGCTGGTGCTCTATTCACTGTGCCACCTAGCCGCCCTAAGTGTCTTTATTATTGTTATTATTAATTTGTATTAGAATTCTTATAGAAAGAATAGGAGTCCAGAAGAGGGAGCAATCAATTTCAGCTGAAATCTTTTGAGGAAATTGGGTTTAAGCCAAATTATGGAGGCTGAGTTAGATTTGGATAGGCAGAAACAAGGAGGGGAATTACATTCCAGATGAGGGGAACCATCATGAATGGAAACACAGAAGCTGGGAAATGGAAGGCATGATTAGAATATAGAGAAAATACCATTTTGCCTAACATGGTTGGTTCAGGTAGAGAAATAGCTAGAGATAAGGCTAGCCAGATAAAACAGAACCAGATTGTGGAAGACTTTGAATATAAGTCTAAGGAGTTAGGACTTGATCCTCTAGGCAGCACAGTGCCACTGAAGGCTTCTGAGAGAAAAGCAGAAGCTTAATACACTACTTCAGGACAAATAAGCTGGTAGTTATATGCAGGATGCATTGACTAG
The DNA here is from genome assembly GCA_028627135.1 of Pseudochirops cupreus. Taxonomy (NCBI): domain Eukaryota; kingdom Metazoa; phylum Chordata; class Mammalia; order Diprotodontia; family Pseudocheiridae; genus Pseudochirops; species Pseudochirops cupreus. The sequence continues at coordinate 304,571,119 of CM053582.1, forward strand.
GATCAACTGCAGGCAGGAAAACCCATAAGGAGGCTATTGCTGATAATCTAGACATGAGATGATAAAGTCCTGAGCTAAAGTGATGGAAATGGAAAGGAAGGAATAGATACAAGATACAATGAGAAAGAAGAATCCCTGGGCCTTGGTGAATTCATAGAAATGAAGATCAAGGAGGGTCCAGGGAAATGGAGAAGTTAATTCTGAATCTGAGGATTCAATGCAGAATGTTTATGGATTATGACGGTACTGTTTGCAGAAACAGAAGCAGATGATGAATATAGTTTGGGATATGCACCTTTGAGCCAACAGAGACATAATCCAACCATAAATGTCCAGAAGGCAGATGTAAATATGGGACTAGAATTCAGGACTGTAGATACAAAGATCTGAGAAGGTGAATTTCTTGGAGACAGTTTTTTTTTTGAGACAGTTTTTGTGAAGTTTTATATCCTTCGATTCAACACACATTTATTAAACACTTATTGTATGCAGGCTACTGGAATAAATACTGGACAAACAAATATGAAGTCAGAGTTTCTATCCATAAGGAACTTGGGAGCTAATAGGGAATTTGATATCTATAGGAAGGCTTTTAATTCAAATGAGAAAGTAGCACAAGGGAGAGGTCCATGCAAAGTGCTATGAGAAAGTGAATGGAGAGATTATTTCCAGCTAGAATAGGTATTGGATTGAGTTCAGCAAGCATTTATTAAAAGTTAGAAGGAGGAGGAGGTGTTTAGGGAAAAGATAATGAGTTCTGTCTTAAATATGTTGAATTTGAGATAATTAAGAGACATCTAATTGGAGATGTTTAATAGACAGCTGGTAATGTGGGCCTGGACTCAGGAGACTAAGGTTTTATATATAGATATGCCAGTCATATGTAGGAAGACGGTAATTGAACCCAGAGTTGGTGAGATCACCAAGACAGTATAGAGAAGCAAGTGCCCAGGATAGAACCTGGTTATACCAGCAGAAACTTGGATTATACTATGGTGAAATAAATCAATACCAGTCAGACCTTTAGGAAGAAAAACAGGAGAGCAGTGTGTTAAAACCCAGAGTTCAAAGCTTCAGAGAGGTCAAGAATGAGGAGGACTGAGAAATGGCCCCTGAATTTAGCAGTTAGGAGATTGTTCATAATCTTGGATGTTGAGACGTAGAAATGAAAACCTGATTTCAGGAAGCTAAGAGCTCAGTATGAGTCTAAAAAATAGAGGTAATGAATACAGAAAGGTGGTTTGTTTTTTAGGTTTTTGGGTTTTTTTGGCAGGAGTTTGGCAGTAATAGGCAAGAGAGAGAGAATGATAGCTTGAGGGGATGGCAGGGTCAAGGAAAAGTTTTAAAGATGGAGGAGATCTGGAATATTTGTCATTGTTATTATTGTTTGTCCTTTGTTTTTGAAGAGGACCAATGATACCAGGAAGGTGATGTCTTGACTTGAAAGTGAATTGAAGTTAAGTGAAGCAGAAGGGTGCAAAGTCATCAGCCCCATTTTCTCCTACACAGCATTGGAGTCCAATGGCCAGACATAGGTCAGGATGACTGGTGATGGCCTGTGATGCACTGGGAGATCTTGGCCTTTTTAAGCTAAAATCTTTCCCAGGTCTCATTTCGTCTGCGGCAACACCCATTCAGCAGTTAAAAGCTAGGTAAGAATTGAGGTAAAAGACAGCCTACATAAGCCTTCACAAAAGAATCAGTCAAGTTGGGGAAGACCCTCAGTTCTGGACAGAACAGAAACCACCACTATTTACACTCATTGGAAGTCATCAAAAACTGAACAATGAGCAAATGAGGCTTGAGCAGGGGCCCATTATTGGCAAATAGGCAAGAACCCGAATAATTTGGGTTTGAAGGCATAGTCACATAGCTCCATTTGAATCCCAATGGACTTTATCAAAGTCTGGTTTTTCAGAGTTGTATTTCAAAAAATCATAAATGAAAACTACATGAGACAAAAGAATTAATTGTCCCAGTTTTTATAGGCAGTAAGGAAGGAGATAGTGAATAAAGGGAAATTAAAGAATGTACTGAGAATAATTAAAAGGGAAAACTGCTAAAAAGAGAAAGTATGGAATGGGATCAAGGGAACTAGTAGAGGAGTCGGCCCTAGCAGGGGAAAGGACAAACACTGGCTGGGAAACTAGAACAAAAGAGAAGAGAATGGTGGAATGAAATTGAGTCCTCAGCTAAGAGAAAGGAAGAAGGGAATGGTAGAGGTGCTTTGAGATGAGGAGGTTTAAAGGAGAGGCTATTGGGAGTAAGTCTGGCAGTCAGTTTGAGGAAAGTAAAAGATATGCCTTGCAGCAATAGGGTACAGTTGAGATTAGATAACAAGTATGTAGTGGACTCATTCACAAAGTTGTATGACTTAATCAGGTAAGAGCAGAGAAAGTGGATGTTGGTTGTAAATAAGGTTTGAGAGTTTGAAAAGGGATGAGAGGCATTAGGATACACAGATAAGTAGAAAAGAGGTTTCTGGGAAGGGATAATATAAAAGTGAACACATTAAATGATAATATCCAGATTTAGAAAGGAGGAAATTAGAGGGTGTGAAGACAGGGGTGGGGAATCTGGGGTCTCAAGGCCATATTTGACCTTCTAGATCCTTGGGTGCAGCCTTTTGACCCAGTTCAAATTTTACAGAACAAATCCATTTATTAAGGGGATTTTTTTCTGTGATGTTTAGATTCAGTCAAAGGGCTGCACTTGAGGTCCTAGAGGGCCACATGTGGCCTTGAGGCCACAGATTTCCTAGCCCTGGAGTGGAAGATGGCAGGGGCCAGAGAAGATGTCACAGAGGCAAGTGTACCCTTATTTGGACCTAAGGAGAAAGAGATTTCAGTCACGAGCAAAGGCTATGAAAACTGGAGAATGCCAAGACAAGACTGGAATAGTTCAGTTTGATTGGGACATACGGAATGTGACTAGGAGTTCTTTGAAACAGCATTGTGAAAATAGGCTGTTTCTAGAATGTGGATGGGCTTCGAATGCCAGTCTAAGGAAATTTGTTCTTTATTAGGTCTTTACCAGTACAGGGAGTATCCAAATCCTCGATCCCTATGGCAATGAGATCAAAGATCATTTGAAGAAGCTTCCATGGCAGGCATGTGGGAGGCATGAAGTGGAGGTATTTTCTGAGGAAAGGCTTAAAGTGATCAGAGGGATACCCTGCTTTCTTACCTCCATGCTGAGCTGCCTTCTATCTCAATTCCTGGCTCTTCTCCCATTCCCATCTGTCCTCCAACCATACTTCCTTTTACAGACTGGCAGGGATTAAGAATAATGATAGGGAGGTGAGCAATCCACAGAAGATCCACATTCCATCTGCTCTACCTCCATTTACTACCGACTCCCCAGCCCTACACTTTCTCCTCCCTTCAGCAAGCATCAGCCAGCTACATAAGGCCTTCTGCTAGAACAGAAGCTACACCCCTAGATCTCATCTCTACTATTATCACTATTTCTCCATTGTCTGTAGCCTGTTATCAGAGTACATATAATTTATGAAATACCTTAAATTTAAAAAGCGACTCTCATTATGGAAAAATCACCAGGACTCAAAACAGTCTCTGATTTAAAAAGTATGCAGTATATACCAGAAGGCAGTTAAACCTAGGGACATAAACAAAGTTTAAACAGAGAAAAATAATTTTCCCCAGATATACCAGCTACCTCTTGAGATTACTATGCCAATGCAACATAAAGGGAAGAGTTTAGTGAATATATGCAGTTAAGATAAAGTTAAAAACTATTCTCTGCCTCCCCAAAAGAGGAATGGGAAGAGAAAGAGCTGTTCATCATGATGACAGTGATGACAAGACAGCAGAAAAGCAGAATCAGGTAAGGGTGAACCAAAGCAATAGTTTGAGTAGCCATGACCAAATACCAACCAGGCCTAGATACGCTCCACGTACTCTATTTTATATATCTAAACATATCTATTTGCCTTATTTCATATTAATGCAGAGACAGTTTAGTGATTAGTGAATCGGTTTCAGAAACAGGAAGATTTGGGTTCAAGTCTTACCTGTGATGTATATTGATTGTGTGGGCATGGAAAGTTGCATTCTCTCACTGCCACAGGCAGGATTCTGAGACTATAAGTTGCATTAGTAGACATCCCTCATCTAAACTGATAAAATAACAAGTCCAGTCCAAAAATTGAAATAAGCAAGAGATAGCTAAGTAAAGAAATAAACATTGGGATCAGAATTATACATTATCAGTAGAAGTCTAGAAAACAAATTGCCAGTCGATGAATGATGACAGTTTGGACAATGTTGTTCACCATAAAGGACAGATACAGAAAAGAAAATGCCCCAGAAAGCCTAGAGTGACCCCACATCAAGAACAAGTAAAACTTTCACTGAGATGTGGGAAATGTTAACAGGTCAACACCAAGGTCACCGTGCCAGGATTCTAAGATAAACACATTGAAGGGAGCAAGATGGTAGAACACCTAGACAGTTCTAGATGATCAAACTGCACAGAAACCACTTAAGCACATCTTTGATCACATGGATTCACTAATTTGTTCCATAAGATTCAATAAGCATCTTTTATGGTCAAGGCACTATCCTAAGCACTGGGGATACAAGGACATAGGCACTTTCTCCTCAGATGCATACTTCGATCTATCTAAGTTTTTGTCCGTGTCCACTCAAAAAGCCTCCATATAGAATCTACCTAACACAGGCTTATATGCTTATTGACCTAGAGCAGGAAAGCCCATCAGAAGCCATCTACTCTAAGCCCCATATTTTATAGATGAGGAAACTTATACCCAGCGGGGTGAAGTGATTTTTCCCAAAGTCACAAAGATAGTAATTGGCAGAGCTGAAATCTGACCCAGGTCTTCTGACTCCAAATCTACCAGTCTACTTATTCACACTATATATGCTCCTCCATTTTCCTTTGGGTCAAATGTAATTTGAATATTCTGGAAATTTTAGTGTTCTATTATTTATAGACCTTTAAGTGTTAGAAGGAGGAAAAAGAGATATTTTTCTAGTTTGTTGCTAGAAAAGGGGCATGGTATTGTTGAAAGTGCTATATAATTTCCAAAATATAATCCTGGATTCACTTCTGGGCCTAGTTCATTGTGTATCTGTAATGTCTGTCCAATTTGTATGTAGGGATAGGGACACACAATGAATTATTTACCTAACTGTACACTGTTGTCTAGATAATGGACAGCTCCTCATCCACTTAGTTTTTCATGCATGAATTATTAGATCAAATGCTTTTGAGTTCATGGATGCAATTTAGAAGATTGTTTAGTATTCTAGGGTTCGGTGCCACTAACACAGTGTTATCTATAAAGAAAGCTGGAGAACCTCTCTGAAGGAAAGCATAGATTTGACTCTGGACACCCTCTATGCCAGCAGTTCTCAACTTGTGGGTTATGTTCAATTTGTAACAATGAAAATCCATCCTGCATATCAGACAGATTCATAATAGCAGCAAAATTACAGTTATGAAGTAGCAATGAAGATAATGTTATGGTTGGGGGTCACCACAATATGAGGAACTGTATTAAAGGGTTGCGGCATTAGGAAGGTTGAAAACCACTGCTCTATGCCCATGCCAAAAACCTTTAGCAAGTATGCATCTCTGTCCCATACCCAATTTAAATCCAAGAATCTATTTCTATATTTATCTTACATATCTGTTTTTTGTTTATATGTTTTCCTGAGATGTAGAATGGGTGGACAGAATCTTATTAATTGCTATTCAAGTATATGACCATAAATTTTGTCATATTTTAATATCCGTTGATTTCTTCTTTACTTAATTCTCTCCATTTTTTCCAATACCCCTTTAAAAATGGATGTCAGGACTTATTATGCAGCCATATTTATCTTATTTTAATATATCATGGAACTAATGCTTTAATATTTGAAGAATCTATGATTTTGTTGTTGTTGGAACTCCATTCACTGATGCAGATAGTTACCCTTTTTTCCCAACCCCATGACAGCAGACAGTTTTCACACAATGTTTTGGTCAAGTAAAACCATTACCCTAAAGTCAACTTTATCTGTGCTTGTTCTTAGTCAGTAGGCTTATGCTTCATTATCAGATCTATATTTTCTAAGTTCTTTCTTCTAGTTTCTAGCACTTGTAATTTTAATCACTTAAGGGTGAACAATTATGAATTACCAAATGCCTTTTTGATTATTATACTTTGGGAAATAAAGAAGAGAAGAAGGAGGGAGAGGGGAAAAGTAGGGGAAGAGAGAGGTGGGAGAGGAGAGAAGAGAAAGAGAAGGAAAAGAGAAGAAGAGACAAAGACAGACATACACACGTGCACACACACACACTCAGAAAGAGACAGGGAATGACATTCACAGTACATTAACCATTAAAATGCTCCAGTATCAAGACACTTCACAGATTGTCCAGAGGAAAAATCCACAGGGGATATAAAAAAAAGACAATATTTTGGGGAAAATCACTCTATGGGAAGCTTCCTCTTAAGAAAAGAATTTACTTCTACACCTCAGTGAAGGCCATGATAAAATCTTTCACGGTTCCAAGACAGTCTTTCTTTGCCTGTGTTTCAAACACTGCAGCAGGCAATGATACCTCTGAGGCTATCACGGAGCTGGGCTGTTATCTGACACCTGCCTGAATTTGAACATTTGGTTTGGGAGTGAGGATAGAAACTCAGGTAGAGCAAGGAGAGTGGGATGAAAGAGTGGAAGAAATAGGAGACAACTTGGCAATATCAGTAACATTAACATTAATAACATTGTGCCTTGATTGTAATAAAGAAAAAAATAACATATGATTGAACATAGAGTACTTATAACAATAAAGACAAGGAGTCACGATTAGACAACCGGGAAAGGGAAATAAGTTTGGCAGGAGAATGTTGGACAAATAAGAGGTGAAAGAAATGGTGACTGACAAACCAAGCAGCATGGAGTTGATCAGTGTGACTGCCTTTGGGAAGCTATGTAGTAGTTTTATTGACACCAAGCTACTCTCTAAATTCGAGGTTCATCTTTTCACACATCAGTTTTCTTTCACTGATTCTGTATGGTTGCATAATAATGGAATAGTCCAGCGTCTTAAGAGTTAACACTCTGGTTCATTTTGACGTTTGCTTGTCAGTGTTTAATAAAAATGTGTGATATACTTTTAAGCTTATTCTATATTAGTACATTTTTCCCCCACCACTTTCTCAGGTCTGGAAATCAATAACAAAATAAATCAAGCCATTATTTGTAGTATTTTCTGATTTCCAAGGTATAAATGCTCACATTAAAAATTTAACAATCAGTTCTCAGCAGCCAGTACAAGCACACACCATTGTGTCCACCCAAAGGGTAAAGCAGAGTAATGTTATTCTCCACAACATAAGAGAGAGAGTTATCCTGCATTTCTTAGATTCTGAGATGAGTCAATGATCTTTTTTTTTTCCCTTCAATATCCCTGGGTTAAGGATATAACCAAGTTGGTTTCTGCCATAATGGCTAGACCAATGTGAATGACTTACAAATTATTGACAAAGAATAGTTCACAAATGCAGTACAGAGTTATATAATCAGAAAGTCATGTAAATCTAAAAGAAGGAGACTGGTCAAGTAGTGAGTAGGAGTAATAAACTTGTGGACAGCTAATATGTTCCACTGATGGCCATGCAATATTGAGAGCAAAGTATCAGTTCCACAGTACATGCTCAATAATGCTTGCTTATTGATCTCTAGAAAATGCCCCTTGGAAATCTGGAGCCCTTGTAGATGATTTACAGAAATCCATGAGCAAGAGTCTCATAAAATGAAAGAGTAATGTATGGTTGGGTCACAGATTAAACTGCCACAGGGAGAACTTAACATGAATCGGATCACAGATCCATTAAACTATGGAAATATTAGAAAATGAAAGTCAATAACAAATTAAAAATTTCTGTTAAGAACTTACCATGTCCTAGGCACTGTGGAAAGCTCTGAGGATACAAAGAAAGGTGAAAATAGTCCTTTCCCTCAAGAAGCTCATAGATAAAGGGGGAAATGACATGCAAACAGCTATATCTGGATTGTATTCTAGCTTTGAGTAGGGGATGATTTCATCCAATTCACCTTACACTTATTAGGTATCTACTATATACAATGTGCTATGCTGACCCCTGGATGATGAATTGTGAGGGAAAACCTCCTAGAATGAGTTCAAGAATGAGGGTAGTTATTAGCTGAGAGAATTATCTTGCTTTTTCTTAGACTGAGATGAGTCAACACTTTTTCCCCCCTCAATAGAATAAGGATATAATCAGGCTGGTTTCTGCCATACTGGTTAGGCTGTTCCCACTGTTGGTAACGTTCACCTTCTTCACCTCCACCTTTTAAATCCTGGCTTCCTTCAAGAGTCAGCACAAGCATCATGCTTCCCATGAGGGCTCTGATGGTCCTAGCAGCTACTAGACTCCTTCCTGAGTCTCTTCCTGAGTTCCATTTACTATGTATAAACCTAAAATGTGCACATTGTATCTCCTATTAGAATGTAAACGTTTTGAATGCAGGAACCAATTTTGTATTCTTATTGTGTTCCCAACACTTAGCAGAGTGCCTGGCAAATAGTAAGTACTTAATGAATACTTACTGTTTGATTGTCACATACATACTTTTATTTATAAGAAATATACTTGTATCAAGTGACACATAACTATGAAAGATTTGTGGTAGGGTGTGGGATAGGATCAAGAGAATTCAGGTTGCCATCAAATCACTGAAAGTCCTCATCTGTTCTCCCTCATAACAAAGAATAACACATATCTCTGTTCTCAAAAGCTTTTAGTCAAGGATTACAGGCAAATGCACCTTAATTGTTATTACACACACACACACACTCACACACACATCTCCCTCCCATGCCCTATATATTTCCTTTTGTCATGCATTTCCTTCTAACTGAAATGCCTGTTTCCCAGTTTTATCTGTTCCATTCCTTCCCAACTTTTGAGGATCATCTCAAATCCCATGTCATTTGTGAAGCCTTTGCTGATTTCCCATCCAAGCACGATGTTCCATAGCATGTTGTGCCAAATATAAAAAAACATAATATTTTTGAAGAAGAAGATACTTTTGAGAGCATCAAGTTCTAACCCTTCACGATGAAAAAACTGAGATTCAGGGAAATTAAATGACTTGCCAAAAGGCATACGGGATACCAGCTACAGAACCAGGACTTGAAACCAAATTTCTCCTCTTATCTCCCCACCTTACAGGATCATAGACTGAAAGAGGGAAGAGCTCATAAGTGACCATTGCATCCATCCCCTTCATTTTATAAAACTGAGGGTCATAAATATTGTGACTTTCACTATATATCTTTTTGAACCTGTCATTTTGATGGGTCTTACCCTTAAAAACCCACAATCAAAATCTGAGCATACAAAACAGGCAATCTAGAGAATGATTCTGAAATTTACAAATGGATTGACTAGTTAGTTCAACATTGCATTCCTATACTTATTTACAGACTGTTAACTATTGGAAAGAAAAGCTTCCAGGTAGAGAAATTTAAAACTGAACACTACTAATTGACTATAAATCAGGAACATTGATAAAGCATCTCTAAAATTATAATGTAAGTCTAAGGGGGTAGATAATTCAATTTATTTTAATTCCATTTACATTAATTTAATGGGGACATCTTTTACCACAAAGTACAATGTTACTGTATTTCAGCATCATTCTTGTGTCCTGAATTTTGCAGGATTAAAAATAATGTAAAGGTCATTGAAGCATAATCAAGTTTTACCACTTTGGTGGAAGCCATCCATAAGGGCAACATCTGTATTTAACATTCTTGCTTTCTTTGGAATCGTTAAACAAGTTCTGCTACATTAATGTGATGGAATATTACTGTACTGGTAAAAAAAAAGTTGATCTTGACTAATACAAAGAAACACAGAAAGAACTGAATTAATTCAAATAAAACAACAACAAAATAATCAAAACTGAGTGCTGTGAAATTATGACTAAGCTCGGCCCTGAAGAAGAAATATGAGTCTGCATCTCTCTCCCACTTCCTTGTAGATGTGGAGGAACTGAGGTGTAGAATTGTACCATATCAGGCTTTTTTGATGGGTTGATTTGATTTACTGAATTGTTTTCTTTCTCTCTTTTATTATTCTTAGTTATAAGAGATGGCTCTCTGGGAGGAAAAAGAAAGAATACTACATTGGAAAATGTAGGTGATATAAAAGGAAATATATTAACAAACATTTATTTAAAATGTAAACTTCTCTGTTGAGCTTTTGAAGTCCATCAAACCTGTCTTCCTAGCCTCACTGTATATTCCTATATTCTATAAACCAAACAGACTGGCTGTCTTCTTTTTCCTCTAACAATATACTCTCTCATCTCTTCCATGGCTTTGAACTGACCTTTACTCTCTCCTCACATCCTTCTTAAAGAATTCTATTCTTCCTTCCAGACACAATTCAAGCACCAGTTTCTACTAATGCGCTTAAGTAATTTCAATATGTATGCTTGTATAGGTACCTTTTATTTTTCCTTTGAGGATGTAAACTCAAGAGTAGCTATTATTTCATTCTTTGAATTTGGATCCCCAGCAACTAGCTCAACATTTGTATGAAATAGGTCCTTGTAAAATGCTTGTTGATGGATTGATTGAAGAAACAAAGTTCTTAATGTCGCGTCATATAGGCTTTCTATGTTGGTAACAGCCAATTTTAGAACCCTCCTAAGAGGCGCACATGTTGATATCTACAGCCTTATCAGGGTGATGCCACCAGATCTTTGACTACAAGAGTAACCTCCCAAAATAAACTCCTTTAGGATTATTTTTATTTCAGGTCACATTTATGCCTTGAGCAATTTGGCAATTTTTTACATCTGAGCAATCTGACACGTCTAAAGCTATTGCCTCACTAGGCAAAACGGATACTTTCTGCATGCAATTAGGAAAACGTGAGAGACCGGGACACACTTAAAGTCCTGCCCAAAAAACAGCAATGAAAAATGATAGATGCTCAATGACGAGGCAGTGGAGGAAAAGAGAGAGAGAGAGAGAGTGCGCTCATATAGCAAGGGAGATGAACAAATTAAAGTTCCTAGAATATTTGAAAAATGAATCACCCCTTTTTATTTTCAGCTTTAATGAATATCTCCAGATCAGGTTTCCTTTTCCCTGAATGGTCCTATTTTTATAAGATGTGAAAAGTACAAAAAAGAAAAAAAAACCCTAGACACTCTTGGGAAGTTAAACAAAGGGTTTTATAAATGTTTACTTCCAATGAACCCCAAAGTCACAGGTGGGACTTCAATTTCAGGCAAAGGATGTAAACAAACGTTTTTCTCAACACCATTTCCAGTGGACTATAGCTACCTTATCAGAAATAAGTGTGCTTCCTGTGTGTCCTTGTGTGTGTGTGTTGTGTGTTGTGTATGTGTGTGTGCATGCACATGCTTGTGCATGCTTCCACATGCATGTTTGGTTCAGATCTATAATTTCATTGGTGTACAGTGTACCCTTTGTGGAAATTCTCACCCTCAATACAGATCTGTAATTTCTAGGATTGTCTGGGACAATGGGAGATAAAGTGCTTTGTCAAGGATCAAAAAATCAGTATGTGTCAGTGGCAGACCCTGAACCCAAGACCTTCTGACTCTAAGGCCAGTGTTCTATCCAACACACCATATGACCTCACAAGTTCATGGTGACATTTTTTCTAAGATTTCTGACCATAAACTAAATTCCAAAAAAACCACGGGACATGAACTCTACCTTCACTCAGTTAAGAGAATTATCCTTTGAGGTCTTGCATTTGGTGAAAATCAGTTCCCATTTAATTTGTTGGTTCTTTTAAAGTTTTTGTTTTTTAAAGAAAACTAACTATTCTATCTTCCTTTCCCTCCTCTGTCTGCTTGAGCTTGTTGCTATCCTTACAATTTGTTGTTCATTTTGCCCCAAGAAAATGTTTCAGTTGTTTTATTTCACAAATGGAAATACTCAGTGTCAGCAAAATTAGCAAGAGGTAGGTGGTAAAGATCAGAAAAGCAAACAGGTCACATGGCTAGTAAATTGTTAAGTGTCTGAGGTCAAATTTGAACTCAGGTCCTCCAGCTCTATTCGCTGTGCCACCAAGTCACCTCCCCCTCCTCAGCCCTCATTTCTTAAGTGCCCTGGAGTTTAGAAGTGGTATTAAATTGATGAGAAGGTAAAGACACACTAAAGAACATGGTCCTAACAGCCATACCAAGGTCATTTGCTTTGTTATCATCTATCCAACATTTCATAAAATGACATTTCTGAACCAGGATTCTAACCCTATGTCAGTCTGCCCACCCACTGTAAGGGATTACCAAGTCTACAATTCTAATGAAAAAGGGAAATTGACTTCAGGGGCAGAAGGAAGAAACAAATTACAATTTAATTAAATTTCAAAGTGCAACTTGAATGTTTTCATGAGGGGAAAAAACAAATTTTTTTGAAAAAAGGATAGCATCAGGTCAATTAAGTCCTGTCCCCTATAGATTGCTCAATCAGAGATTTTAAATTATACTATTGCACCATTTATTAAATGTCTCTCCTGGCCTATAAATGATTGAAATCAGACATGCCTTCTAGCTATCAACCATGTCTATTTTTACACATAGAGTGTACCGTGGTGGCCTTTAAATACTTGATGCAACTGAGTACCTCTGTGTGTGTGCAATGTGTTCATGCATGTGTGTTTGTGCCTGTATGTGTGAGAGACAGGGAAAAAAAAGAGAAAAGAGAGAAGTATTACATGATATCTATCCTCCACTTATTGCAAATAGAAAACACACCTCTGCAGGAGCAGGTAAAGTACAAATTTGGATAATGCTTGTCAATGTGGATAAAATATACATATACCAACCCAGGAGTAAGGAAAGGTAAGGACCTGTCAGTAAGGGAAAATACCATTGTGTACAGAAATAACCACAGTTTATACCTGTTTAAAAATGAGAAAAACAATTTTTTTTGTCTCCTGTTCTTCCTTTTCAACTTCTATCTGAAAAGATGTGTCTATCTCTTGCTTAACACTTTTTTTTGATAAACACTGGAGTGAAGACTGTTGGAATCATTAAAATCTCTAACTTTTTCACCTTGAAGAGTGAGTGAGATAGTTATTGTACAATGCCAAATATTGGAATAAAACAACAAAATGAAAAGTTCTCCATATATTCAGGTCTTATAGACAAAACATGCCTATCTGTGACCACCTTCACTCCTTTTTATATTTGGTTTCATGTAAAAAAATAATAAGAAACAAGTGAAGGCAAAAATAATTTTGTGGGTCATGTGGTAGGTCAGATACTCTGTCAGAAGCAGAGTTTGGGACTTCCTAGTGATAGACTCAGAGTGAGGCAGCATGACAGCAGTGGATGAAGTCAGCCTTGGAGTCAGGAAGATTTGGCTTAATCCCTACCCTGGACACTATTAACTACAGGAACCTGGGTAGGCCCCTTAATCTGTCAGTGCCCCAGGCAATTCTCTGTGACCAAAACCTACGCATAAGGGGTACAGAGATATGCTGGAACCAGCTCAAACCAGCTCATCAGTCTCCAGAGTCAATTGTTAAATTTTCAGTGTGAGTCTTTACACTTTGGAAACCTGCAAATGTTATAAATTTGATTTATTGTCCAAACACAAGGAAGTGATGTAAAAATGTTAATCATGCAGATTAAACTTCAAAGTGTGCTGTGTATATACACACACATACACACACACACGCACACACACTTAACACACACACTTTTTTTTCCCTAGAGGGCTAGTAATTAAGCATTTACCAACACATCACTGGATCAACATCAGTAGAAGGAGTTTTCACATTGCAAAAAGCTCTCCACAACTATGAAATCACAGATTCAGACCAAAGAAAACACTCTTAGCCAGTAAGTCTGCCACTCATTTATAATGTTTTCCTAAAACTCTGTCTATCTGAACTTTTCCATTAAAATTCATCCTTTTCTTGTGTAACGCGAGTAAATATTTTACTTGTTACTCTGTACATGAAAATTTAAATCATTTAAAACCTCACAATTCATCAGTGACCAAATGTAACTCTGGCTAAAAAAGAAAAAGCCTTGTACAGTTCTGCAGGAGTTTTTAAAATCTATTTTTTTATATTATATAACTCTAAAATAGACTTTTCTTAACACTTTCAGTTTGTGCCTTAGTCTCCTAAGAGACTCCCTTATTATGTCTCCAAAAATCACTTCAAGAGGTAACATCGAAACACCTATGTCATTACAGGCTTAAATGGAGTTATGTACAGTCAGTCATCTCTGAGTTTTACCCAAGATAAATAATGGAAGAAAAATAAGGTCTATCAGAAACAATATAGATAGAGTATATTATATCTTTAAGCTAAAACCTAAGTCTTTACTAATTAAGATTGCAGTTGCTATAATTAGAGCTGGCGGGTCTAATTGGCAGCCTTTTTCTTAAGACAGCTAATCATTTAAGGACCTGAATCTTTAATCCTATTCCAGTAATATTCTTAGAGCTGATAGTAACTCAGCTGGATGGCAAGTTACAAGACCCAGACCTGGGTGAGGGGATTGGCCTGGATGATCTCCAAGCTTTCTTCTACCCCTAACATTCTGTGACTCTTTAGGTTTAGAAAAAAGAATATATGGTATGTGTTTTCCTTAGAACACTTGTCAGTAGATCATAAGCATTATCCCTTTAATCTATCTTTTTCTCCAAGAAGGTCAAGAAAGAAATTCTAACCCTTTTGACTCTCTCTTCTCTGACTACATTGCTGTACTAAATTCACCAGAGCGGTCTTAAAGAACATGTGTCCTTTCTTAGCTATTAATTCAGAAATGATCTTTACCTCACCCCTGTTTATTAAGCTTGGCTCATTATAGCTCAATGCTGTCATTATAAATGTTAAAAAGATTCTGTCCATGATTTTAGAAGATACATTAAAATACTGACATGAAGCACTGCAGTACTGCAAAATTAGCAGGTTGGAGGGGAGTTCAATTGCCATGTGTCCCAACCCACTACCAAAAAGAATCTCTGAAGCATGGCTCCTGGCAAGTGGTCATTCAGCTTTTGCTCAAAGACCTCTAGTGGAGGAGAATGTACCACTCTCAGCCAATTCCTCTAAATACTTAATGCAGTGGTTTTTTTTAAACAACCAATTTACCCTGAAATTTTCATTCATAAGTACCAACTTTACATTCTAGTTACCTTTTACTTTCATATAAACAACAGCCCTCTAAAACATGGGAAGGATACACTTAGTAAATGATTATACTGTACTTACATTTTGTATAATTCAAATTCGAGCTCAACTTTGTATAAAAGCACAGTTTCTCACAATTCTTCACTGGCAGGCTTCCCCCACTTGTCCTATGTACAGCAAAGTTCCCAGTCCCCTGAAAGGTATTGGTAGAGTGGAGGCCAGCTCCACTGAAGTATGTATGAAGCAAGTTGATGGGACAGCTGATTTTATTTTAGCCCTGCACGTAAAAGATGCAACTTAGTGCCTATTTTTAGGACCTGAGGCCTGTATGGGTTGTCCCTGAGTCAACGACTTGTTCCAGAAGCAGGTTTGTAAAGCCACTGAGTCTCCTAATGTCCTTTTGTCAAATGTATGCGCAGCTTAAACAGCTGTGCAGTCAATCAAACTTTCTCCTACCACAATTACCATTAAGTCAATTTTTAGTTCTTAAGAGGATTCCAAAGACCATCGTTTTAAAGGAACTACAAAGTAAAACTCAAAAATAAAATTCTTTCACATTTTCTTCAAACAAATCTGCTTTATCTTCATTCAAATCTGTTTAAAGGTCAGAAGTCTGAGTGTCGCACGTAAAATACCCTTAATAATTTTTAGGGGAGAAGTCAGGTAATTTAACATAAAAAAGGAACCAAAACAACCACCACCATCACTACTACCATTATTATCACTATCAATCTCTTCAAATACTCCTAAAAGGCCTCCCAGGGTTTGAAAAATATAACTGTACACTTGGAATTTCTAATCCTAGAAGACAAGCACAACATGCTATTTCAATTTAAACAATGGGATATTACTTTTCCATTTCAAATACAATTCCAGGAGGCAGCATTATATAGTGTTTAAAAAATGGGATTTGGAACTTGGCAGATATGGATTCAAATCCCACCTGTGACAGCTGTCAGCTGTGTGACTTTTGGCAAATCACTTAACTTCTCTTGATCTTCTTTTGTTCATCTGTAAAATGAAGAGGAGGAAGAAGGAAGAAGAAAAAGCACTGTATCTGGGGTTAGCAGATCTGGGTTCAAATTTCACTACTTGGTACATGTGTGACCTTGATGGCAAGTTATTTAAAATCCTTGGGCTCCATTTTCCTTATTTGTAAAAGGAGGAGGTTGTATTACACAGCCCCAAGGTTCCTTCTAGCTCTGGGTCTATGATTCCATGAACTATGATCCTTCCTGCCTTAAATCTCTGAAATATGAACCATTAGAACATTAGATTTCAAATCAAAGATTTGAGATCCAGAGACATCTTGCATGATCATGCATAATAATCTAAACAGTGAAGAGTGGAAACTGTAGGACCAACTTTATTTGGAGTAAGCTCCTTCAGAAAGGAGAGGTTTCCTTGTCAATGGAGATTTTTAAGTGAAGACTAAGATGACCACCCCATGGGGATATTGCCAAGGGATTTCTTGGTCAGCAAGTGGTTGGTCTAGATAGCTTCAGGTTCCTTCAAACTTGGAGACGATGAGTTCAACTACCTGTGTTTACTAGCCCTGCTGAAGTAAACATAATGGCTAGTTTGTTTAACTTGAAGACATAAAAACAAATGAATCCCCTTATAGAGACTATCTCCCTTCTCTTCCTTCCCCCCCATATTCCACAGGACACAGACAAGATAAGCATCAAAAAGGATTGAGCCCCAAACACCAGACATGGCCATAAACTTAAGCCCAGAAAGAAGTATGGTGAAGGCCCAGACAGTTCCAAGTCACACATGTCAAATAATCAATGTGTTGTCAAAGGCAATCCAAGACTTGCTGCTTAGGGCAGAAGCGACAACACATGGGGTAAAGGAAGAGAAGGGAGAGGTGGTAACCAATAGAAAGGAGCCCTTTCATTGCCCAGGTAGGGGAGACGAGCATGTTTGTATTCAGTAAAGAGACCCCTGGAGTAGACTGAAGGAACAAATGAAGTCAGATAAAATGAAGAAGCAAAGATCTAGAAAGGACATTATGGATAGAAAGACACTGGTGGTGAGATTGGTTTTATAAGGCAAGGGGGATACATGGTCATTTGAGACAATGAAGATGAGTAAACATGGAAAATTGGGAGACTCGGGGTTGAGGGGTTGAAAATTGGAGGAAGAAAGCTAAGTTTTATGTCAGATAACCTCAATTTTCTGAATAAAGTAAGATGCATGGAAATCCTCAGAGATGCATGTCAACTCATTTTAAAAACCTTAGCTAATTCATGATATTCAATTAATCAATTCTATTGGCCTGTTATATCAACCCAATAGTTCCCTCCCCATAAAGTTCCCCGAAATACAAAAGTACTTTCCTAAGTTAGTAAGTCTAGCATTTTTATTTTTGTAAAATGTTGGTGTACCATAAGAATTTATTTTGTAATCTCTTCCAGCTGAATCTAAAAGTACTTTGGAGTCTTACACAACAGAGTAGGAATATTAAAATAAAAATAGTAGTAAAGGAATAGCAAAATAAGTGGTCTCAGAGGCTAAAACTTTTGGGTTTGTGTTTAATTAGATGCTTTAAGAAGCATATAAGGGTAGATGCGATTTATTACTTATGAGGAGGCATTGAACCAACTGCAATTATTTTTTCTATACCTTGGAAAACCTTTTGTTTACATTACAACGCAATTGCAGCTGCTAGAAAGGCTTTTGTAAGCACATAAATTGCTTCTCAATTGTTGCCTTTTCTTTCATTTTAATGACAAATGAGCTTTTTGTGATAGAGGGAACATACCTTACATGGATGGCAGCTGTGGAGGGCTTTATTTTATTTTTTTGTATTAATATCCTCGCCTACAATATTTTCATCAAAAAAGCCAGACATATATCAAACTGAAATGTGCTCTTGTTGTCACTAGGAAGCTGAGCAATCCTGCCTCTCCATCATTTACATGGACTCCCTAGAATTCACTGCTGGGGATTCTCTAAGCAACACTTATAGAGATCGCCAACCTCCATGTCAAGAAACTTCATTCTTTTCTTCTACAAGCATATGAAATAAATAAACTGACACAAACACCTTTGATTATGTGGGGCAAGAGGGTAGAATGGAAAGAAGTCAGGAATTCCGGATTTCTGAAACTTTTCCTGAAAATAATGAAAATTACTCATTACCAGGGAAGTATCTAATATCCCCTTCAAAAGCCAAGGAGAAGCAAATAGAAGTCAGAAATAGATATGTGTTTAAATATGTGCCCCAGTACATCGTAAGTACTTAATAACTGCTTGTTGGCTGTGGATTATGTGTATACACATATACCTATAGTTATGGGCATAAAATCCAAAGAGCTATGTCTGCATTTATAGGTGTATATCTGTGTGTATGTGTGTGTGTGTATATAAATTTGTACATACAAATATGCATAAAATAAATATACACTATATTTATATAATATATTAATTATATTGATTATATATT
>CM053582.1:304590274-304610717 GCA_028627135.1 Pseudochirops cupreus
TCATAAAGTCATTAGCTTCCATTTGCTCCAATCTAATTTTGAAGGAATTATTCTCTTCAGTGAGCTTTTGAGATTCTTTTTCCATTTGGCAAATTTGACTTTTTAAGGCATTCTTCTCCTCATTGGCTTTTTGAGCCTCTTTTGCCACTTGAGTTAGTCTATTTTTGAAGGTGTTATTTTCTTCAGTCAGGTTGTTAACTCTCTTTTCATGATTTTCTTGCATCATTCTCATTTCTCTTCCCAATTTTTCCTCCACTTCTCTTACTTGGTTTTCAAAATCCTTCTTAAGCTCCTCTATGGCCTGTAATCAGTTCATGTTTTTCTTGGAAGCTTTTGGTGTCAAAGTTCTGACTTTGTTGTCTTCCTGCTGTTCCATGCTTTGATCCTTTTTGTCCCCCAAAAAGCAATCTAAAGTTGGATTGCTGTACTTGCTTTGCTTCCT
Source organism: Pseudochirops cupreus (assembly GCA_028627135.1). Classification (NCBI taxonomy): domain Eukaryota; kingdom Metazoa; phylum Chordata; class Mammalia; order Diprotodontia; family Pseudocheiridae; genus Pseudochirops; species Pseudochirops cupreus. The sequence continues at coordinate 304,590,717 of CM053582.1, forward strand.
TTGCTTGCTTGTGTTGCCACTCAATTACTTGACTTTTAAGCCTTTTGCCACAGTAGAACTCTGCTTCCAGAGAGGAGAGCTTTTTCCCAAATCACTGGGGTTTTTGCAGCTGCCAGAGCTATTAGTGGGTGCCCTCTCTCAAGCCTCCACAGGTTCTGGCACCTGGTCACACACCCCAGGACCTCCACCCAAGACAGCAATCCAGATCCAAGCAGGTTTAAAGCAAGAGTGATTACCCCTCAGAATGTTTGTTTGGTCCCCCTATGATCTGCAGGCCAGGAGCACTGAGGCAGCCGCACGCCTGAGTTCCTTTTCCCTTCGGGGGTGGAGGCCTGATTGCACTCTCAGTCTCCCTGTTCCCAAAATCCACACTGACTTCTCACTTTTTATTTGGCATTTATAGGTTGGTAATTCTGGAAAGGCCATAGCTGTTGGTGATCCACTCTCCTGAAGTCCCTCCAGTCGTGGCTGGTCTGGGCCACCCTGGGGCTAAAACTGTGGGCTCATTGCAGGGCTGGGTTTGGCTCCCAGCATGCTGCGATGAACCCTTCCTGTCCACCTTCCAGGCTGCCTTAGATTTGTTTCTCTTTGTCACTTTGAGGGTTCTGTAGCTCTAAAGTTTGTTTAGTCATATTTTATAGATATTTGAGGTGGTTATGGGGGGAACCAAGGAGTTTTCCTACTTCTATGCTGCCATCTTGGCTGTACCCCCTAGTGTATTCATTTTCTTTTCTTTTCTTTTCTTTTTGCTTTCTTTTTTTTGGAGAGGGGGAAGGTAGGGCAATTGGGGTTAAGTGATTTGTTCAAGGTCACACGGCTAGTTTTTATGTTAAGTGTCTGAGGTCTGAATTGAACTCAGGTCCTCCTGACTCCAGTGCCAGTGGTCTGTTCACTGTGCCACCTAGCCACCCCCCAATATATTCATTTTCAATGAAAATATAACATTCCAAATAATCAAAGTAATACTACAGAATAGAGGCACATCTGTATCATGAGAAATATTCCTGAAAATGTGTATAAAACAAAATTTTGTACATGTTCATAATTTAAAATAATTCTTCAGTAAATTCCTATTTCATAAAGTGAAGAATTTTATGTGTGTAAACAATTATCCGCTAACTTACCTGCTCTATGAGAGACTGAGTTGTTATATGTTGTATATTTTCCTGGAGCATGTATATGCCTTCACTTTTTCCCCCCAATGGAGCCTCCCGTTAGAAATTAGGATGTGATACAGTCAGCAAGTCAAAGCAGATTCCAGAGTTAAATCATGAGGTTTGCAGGAATGGACAGCTGAGAGAAGTTTCCTATTCTGAGAAATATACTATTAAAGGCCTACTTGTGATTCTTTTCACATGGCCACCATAAATCATTACATTGGAATGCTGGTATATTTCTATATATTAATAAGAAAAAAGACCTGTAAACATAGGTTGAACTCAATAGTACTGTACAGTCAGGGAGAGATTCAGAGTATGATGACATCAGAGGACATGAACTAGAAACAGTGACCACCTTAAACCTGAATGCTTTTCCTTGGTACTGAAAACAACTGGATACTATTTAAAAACAGAGTTATAATTATATTTCAACTTTGTATACCCACCCTTAGGGAATGTTTTGCTTAGCTGGAGTTTCAGGGTCAAAATGAATATGCATTTATCTCATGAAAGTTTGGGCAAAGTAAAACAATGATTAGATATGGAGGAAATTTTCTGAAGCCCCAAATTTAGGGGATTTGAGATCAGGTGAGAGTCATGTATTTTGTACAGTTTGGTAAATGGTTTTAGAATCTGGAATCAGTGCTACAGCATAGAAAGGAGGTGGTGGCTCTACTATCTGGTATGCAAAAATGGTTAATTTGGGGGTCACTGGAATGTTACCTGTTATGCTGTTGATTTGCCAATATGGAACACAGGCTCAATTATATATGATCTGATTGAATAAATGTTGCAATTACAATGAATTTTACTTGGTCATTGTGAACTTCTCCAGTTGATGAACAGTGCTGAAATGTGCATATTCAGATGCTTTGAAATCAATGCAGCATACCATAATGGGGTTTATATAACTACATACATATATATCTATATATCTATATGTGTATATATATGTGTGTATACATATATACACATATACATATATACACATATACATATGCTTATGTGTATATATGCATATATACATACACACACGTACACAGAGAGAGAGAGAGAGAATCAGATAAACAGACATATTTTTCATAAATGTTTCTTGAGTGGTAGTGGGATGGAGCAGACAAATGAAGACCAGAAATGATAGTCTAGTAGACTGGCAGAGTTGGGTGAAAGTCATAGGTCTGAACAGAGGAGAGATCCAGAAGTCAGTGTTAAACCAGGAGTCCAGCTAACAGAGGAAATTTCAGGTGCATTTAGTATGGAAATATAAGCAAATAAAACAATTTTTGCTTTCAAGGATCTTATATTCTACTTGGATAAAATAACACTTTCAGGGGAGCTACAAAGTATGGGATTTTAGGTGGAGTGGCGGTGGTGGCGGTGTTATGGTTTGGCAATAGCAAGATAGAGGCCTAAATCTAGGCAAAATAATGTGAATGCGCACCGGTAAGTCCTCAGGATGAATATAGGGAAAGAGTTCAAATTTCCACTGGGAGAAGTGAGGATGATGGCAAGGGAGCAGGTGGCATAGTTTGGAGATGGCTGGGAAGTGAAAGTTCAGATATTATTATACTTTTTTTTTTAACAAATGAGGAAACAGATGCAAGAAGATTAAATAACTTGCTTGTGTTCAGGGCTATTAAATGTCAGAGCTGGGATTACAAACTCAGTTTTTCAGATTCCAGATCATTCAACAGTTCAGTGACAATTTATTGAACCCCAACTACATGCCAGTCATTGTGCTAGGTGAAGAGAGTACAAAGACAAAAACTGGACAGCTACCTTCTCTTGGCTTTCTATTTACTATAATCACACTGCCTCCTCAACCACCAAGGGTTAAAGGGAGGGGGGAACAGTGGAGCCACGCAGCCCCATTACAAAGCCTTTTCCCCTTTGAGGCTATGCTTAATATTCAGTCTAACATGACTTCACCTATGTAAAATGCAATGGGGTGGAGCAGACAGTGCAACTTGATCATGGGGCTCCCATCATCCAAGGAATAGACAGACTCTGGATCCCCCTAATTTTGGAAATGGACAAATAGGTCTTAAGCATCTTAGTCCTTTTCAGATGATGTAACCTTGAAAAGGGCTGACTGTTTAAGCATTTTATTAACACTTTTTTTTCCAGAATGTTTTAGTCTTCCACTTCTTTTAACTTTAGTCAGGTAGCCATGATTTTATTTTTGCTTTACTAACAACACCTTTTTTTTCTTTTTAAACTACACTTGAAGGACATGAAAGCTAGAAAGCATAAATTTCTAAGACTTTTGAGCCAGTTATTTTTACAAAGTAAAACTATGTCCTCCTTGTGCCTTTTGTTATTGGCCTTTAACTGAATCTCTTTTTAAATTATCTAGATTAATTGGCTATGTTTTATTTTGGATTTAATCAGCTTTATGAAAAATATCTTTCTGTATTTCAACCGCCAGGCCGGAGAAAATTTACTCTTCAAAACCCCGTCTCGTAAATAGCCAAGTTCCTGTATTTCATTATTTACATCAATCTTTGTAACATTCTGGAGCCACTTCCAATCCTGGTCATACAAATCCCATGTGTCATAATGGAGACACACTAAAATAATTCCCTATGAATAAAGTGAGTGTGTCATTCTAAACTCTTAATATGTTCAGTCCAAACTGGTGAAATAGTATATGAAGACCCAATTAGAATAGTACCTTCAGTCCCCGCCAAAGGTTACTTTAATCGTTCTTGAAGAATCCTATTGGATCGGTACCTACATATGAGGAAGAAATTGTCCAAGCAGTTGTGATTACTTAAGTGAGAAGTATTAAAAATAATTCTTGCCTAATGCATTGAGAAATAAAGATAGTTTCATGTTGCAATTGTTGTGATATTTCCCTCCTTGAAATTCTTCATGATCCCCAGGTTTATTATGGGCAATGTTGTCATGCTAACCCTGTTATGCTTAGTAATGGCATTGCTCTTTCATGAACATCAGGGCAGAATTTGAGACCCATCCTCCAAATTGGTTTAATGATGTCATGTCATAACAGCTATGACTCAATTCCTAAGTTTCTCCTTAGCAGTGACTGGAGGAACACTGGCCAATGAAAAGTTGAGTAAAGGTTTGGATTCTGTTGCCCTTAGTGGGCTACAGACACATTAAGATGGCAAATAAGGCAATCAACAGAGGACAAAGATGTCAGAGATATTTCTGTTGTGTGAGTTGTTTGATGAGTGGTTCCCCACCCCCACATTTCCGTGAATTGATAGGGTCGAGTTTTTTTTTGTTGTTGTTGTTATTATTCTTCATTTTAATATCATAGATTTAGACTTGTTAGGGATCTTAGTGGTCATTGAATAAATCTCTTCTTTTTACAAATGAGGAAAAAGGCATAGAGAGGTTAAATGACTTACCTATGCTCAAACAGCTGTAAGTATCTGCAGGAGAATATGAACTTTGGTGTCCTTCCTCCAAGACCTGTTTTCTATACACTATGACACCAGCTGCCTCAGATTCCTCATCTGTAAATGGCAGGGTTGACCCAGATGGATCTTTTCTAGCTGTGATAGCCAAGTAGCCCCTGACCCACTTGTTGAAATGGTTTTAAATGTCCTTGCTCTTACCAAAAAAAGAGATAAAACATTTTAAAAATATATATTTACAGTAATTTAATGGGGTCATAGTATCTTAGTGCTGAAATAGACATCAGCAACCATGTATGTTTATCCCTTTTAGAAAAGTGAGCCCCACAGAAGTGAAATACTTTCTTCTTAAAGACACAAAGTTAGCAGCAGCCATATCTAGAACCCAAATCTGATTTTTGACTAGTTGTTTTGACTTTTCACTACCCCATAGGACTTACAAATGAGAGAGTGCTAATTATCTCCTACTAGATTTCAACCAGAAACCAATGTCTTGATCTGTTCTGAAGCCTAATTCAATCTCCCCATCTTGAGTGAGAGGAAACAAAGGGACCTGCAGAGTCTTTGTTTTCCAGTTAACTACAAGACTATATTACCTGATGTCAGACACATGCAAGAACAATGTAAATAATTATAGGATAACAGATTTCAGATTTTCAGAGAGAATCAGTAATATCATTCGACTGTGCATATGTCATGGAAGACATGTAAATTCAGAAAGGCAGAGACCCTTCCCTGTTTGTAATTATGAGTGTATGTCAGGGCCTTTGACAGAAGCTCTTTCATATTATTTACAAGTGTTCTTAAGTTACAAAAGATGAGCCTACAGCATGATTTCTAATGCCACGTGTAAATATGGTCATTTGAGGGGCAGCCAAGCTCTTCTCTTTGAAGAAAGGTTGATATCACATTTTGTTAGATTCCATTGCAGTTTTCAATTGCTTTTCAATTTTGTGGAATTTTGTCACAGTTTTGCAAGTTTTGTAAAGCTTTTAAAAGTGAAGGGAGAAGTGATTTTTAGGAGGGACTGATATAAAGTTAGATGATTTGAAATAAGTCCTAATTTCATTTTAAGTGAAATGTATGACAGATTTCATATGCTAAAGAACAAAGCTTGGATTCTGTTACAGGTATATGAAATGTATATGTTGTTTTGGGTTTGGTGTTTTTTGTGATTTTTTGGTGGTAGAGAGTGCTGTGAAGTCTCATTGTTCTGTTTATATATTGGTAGGCAATCTGGATTTTGTCCCAAGAGCTACAGAATTTTGCATAAGTGATTTGCATTTCAAGTGGCTCATAATAAACAATAATTCAGACAATCTTAAGTGATATTGGGAACTGCTAATGACTTGGGGAAAAAGACAAAACTGTTAAATGGTAACCAGTGGGTTGGATTACATGTGAAGGCATACTTTGCAATAGGATATAAATCAAAGGTACATAGATATTTTGGGAGAAAAAACAAGACAAAAAAAGATCTTTTTATTGGAATAGGAGAACGAGCTTTCACACAGGCATGCACTTCCACTTTATCAGACAGAGAGATGGTAATGTTTTATCTTCTAAGAATGGTAGCTTTTTTTATCTTTTCATGAATTAGCATACGAGCTGTAGGTAAGATGATGGGCTCTGTGCCCAACCCCTAGTCACTCTAAAGCTCATCTTGAAGCCTGAGATGGGAAGATCAGAATGAATTCTAGTTGGTTAGTGGAAGATTTTTTTTTTAAATTTCTCCACTTAACATGAACATATTATCTTTTTAAAGCAGCCTTTAAGCTCTCCATTTTAACTATCTTGCTTATTTTTATAGGCACAAATACTACCTAAACAGCTGCGGCTTTTGAAAAGGTCTTGGGCCAGATGAAGGGGAAAAATCACTTCTAGTGGTGGTCTCAACTGATTTAACAAATAACAAAGGAGAACAGGAGCTCTTTCTGAAATACTTGCTTAGGGACCTTGAATTCAAGCATATGACTGCTTCGTTATCTACCTTGTGCATGTATTAGATTGTGAAAGCTACAAAGGAAGGGACTAATATCAGAAAATGTGAAGCCTGTATGCCTTATGGGTCTTTTTACTTGGAACTTTTTACTCTCCATTCAGTCAACAAATATTTATGGAGGGCCTATTAGACACAACGGTGGTGTGATATGGTAAAAGTCTCCATAGTGTGGGAGCTTCACCTCCCTGGAAGCTGTATATGATCAACCTTCAAGAAGATAGAAAGATGAGTCATGCCCCATTCTCCCCCTATAGCTAATTTGAAGGCATGTCTCCAACACAATCATATTTACCCACTCCTCTCACATGGCTGCCCAAGTTCACAAATTCTCCCTTTTGCCCTGTCATGTTCCACTCAGGGAAGTTATAACCTAAGTTCTATTCTGGACCTCAGACTAGTCATTGTACAGGTGCTGTTGGTAAAATCCCCTCCCCCATACCACTAACATTCCTTTATCCTTCTCCCAGATCTCTTCACATCTGTAGCAGACACCCACAGGCTGGCTCTGTGCTCTAGGGCAGTAACCCACAAGCAAAAACCTCCTCCTTCTCTTTCTATTTTGGATAGGACAGAAGGAGGGATAAAAGGATGAACAGGCATGGATGAATTGCAATCTGCATTGTAGATCTTATTACTTTATCTTTTCCCTAAAAGCCATTACTGTTTTGAATTTCCCAGTCACTAAGGGTACCACTGTTGTTCTAATCACCCAGGTGGCTACTCAGTGACATCTCCAGCTCCTCCCTTTTATTCAGCTCTGAACTCCCTAAAACCATAAATTCTTGTCTTCACTTTGACCACTTTCTGCCCTGCTGTGGTTTTTATCCCATTCTCCAAACCAGATATGCAGGGATCATGCCCAGGAAGTGCTAAGACACTCATCTCTGATCTTCCTGGACCCATGCATCCTCTTCTTCACATCAGTCATTTTTATCCTGCTGTCACAAGTACGCCTCCTTTTACCTCTACCCCTTTCTACCTCTTTCTCTAAGAACTGTAATCACATAAGTACTACTATTGACTCTAGAAAAGGCATGTCAATGGACTGTCTTATTATTCTACTCACCCTATGACTTTTCAGAACAAAAGACCCTTCCTTTGCAATTAGGTGGCACAGTGGATAGAACACTGGGCTTAGCGTCAGAAAGGTCTGAGTTCAAATCCATACTTACTAGCAGTGTGACCCTGGACAAGTCAAACTATTTGCCTCAGTTCCTCAACTGTAAAATTAGGATAGTTATAGCATCTATCTCATGAGTTGTTGTAAGGATCAAATTTGTAAAAAGCACTTAGCACAGCGCCTAGAACATATAAAGACCTTGATAAATATTTGTTTCCCCCTTCCCCAACTTCATTGTCTCTTTCTTTTAAGATGTGAGCTCCTTTAGGGTAGGAATGGCCTTGATTTTGTACTTGTATTAGAAGTTCTCAGCATAGGGCTTGGTCCAGAATTAAAAGTTTAACAAATATTCTTTCATTCATTCACTTACTATCACCCTCCTACTCCTGCCTCTATGCAATCAGTTGTCAAATCTTATAGTTAATACTTTTACAGCATCTCTCCCATATGTTCCCTTCTTTCTACTCACAAAGCTGCCATGCCAGTTAAGGTCACCATCACATCCTGCTTTGAGTATTGTGTGAGCTTCGGCCTGCTCTCCCTGTCTTGTCTTGCCCACCCACTCCAATCCGTTCTCCCCAAAGCTGCCAAGGCGATTTTCCTAAAATATAAATCAGACCATGACATTTCCCATATTCTAGCTGTTCCCTAATGATTGTAAAATCAAATACTGTTTTATTGTTACCCACCCTTTTTTTAAATGCCTATTTTTGCATAAATATTTAATGTACATAATTATTGATGTGATAAGATATGTATGTAATTCATAAGTAAACATACATATATTACATATGTGTATATATATATATTACATAAGTAAATATACATATATGGGGAATATGTGCTCAAGTTTTTCTTTTGTGCTGATAGGAGTGTATGATCAAAAAAAAGTTGGAGGACAGTGACACAGTGCTGCTCTTTGAATTAAGAGATCCCAGGTTCAAATTCTGCGTAAGCCACATATTGTGTGAATATGGGGAAAAAAACCCTTAAACTCTCAGAATTTCTTTTCTCATTTATAAAATGGGTACAATGCCTATATCACAGGATTGTTAGTTAGACTGAAATGAGATAATGTATGTTAAATGCTATACAAATTCTAGTTGTTGTTTTTGTTATAATTACACAAGAAGTAGAAGACACAGCACAGCCTCTTTTTCGAGGACATGTATACATCTTTTCTTCCTGATTGGGTTATATGAAGAGTTTAATCAAGGAATACTTTATAAAGGAGGTCGATTATATTCAGGTGGCTCTTGAGTTCTTTGTTCTTGTATGATCCCCAAAGCAGATGATCTTGGGGTGTGTGTGTGTGTGTGTGTGTGTGTGTGTGTGTGTGTGTGTGTGTATGTGTGAAAGTGAAAGAGAGTACAATGACCTCTTCTATAGAGCCATAGAAATCATAGATTTACAGCTAGAAGGGACTTCAAAGGCCAAGTCCAATCTCAACAATCTCTTGGCTAGCACAATTTTCTAAATGTAGAAATTTTATTACTATCCAAATTCCAAATCTGAGTTTATGCTTTTGGCAAGATAGATATATTCCTGAACTGTTTATGTTTCTGTGGCTGACAAGTTGTTAGAGAAGTAATAGCAGCTCACTTTCCTGTTGTCATATTTGTAAATCAGTTTAAAGTGACTTTTGAAGCAATCTGGTATCTCTGACAGTTATTTTTTGAGATAGGAGTGTCCATACCATAATGCTTTTAAAAAATTTCATTCTGTTTACATTCTCCATTTGACAATTTTATCAGCAAGTCTGCTTATTCAGATCAATTGGTTATTGTTTATATATGTTTTGAAATTCATTTTTGATCTTATACTTGTTTTGAATCAAATAATGAGAACATTGGATTTGGGATCAGAAATTCTAGATCCAGTTCCCATACCTGATACTACCTATGTGATCTTGTGTTAGTAACTTCATCTTTTTGGACATAACTTTATCTGTTCTTTTACCTTATCTGTAAAATGAGAAAGTTAGATTAGATATCTACTAAGTGCCCTTACAACTCTAAATTTATGATTCTGGCCTGCCAAGAGGTGAATGAGAATGTTGGCTAGGCTAGAACTAAGAATCTGAAGAAGCTGATACGGTCTGACAGATAATAACAGATCTAGGGGGAAAGACCATAAGGCTAGAGATAGAAGTTAATAAGGAAAAAGAAAGGAATAAGTACTGTCAAAAGTAGAAAGAGAAGAGGTAGTTTTTTTTAAGCTATGTTGAGAAAAATAAGGGGATTGAAAAAATGGCAATGATGACGTGGAGATGAAAACTAAACCCATTCTTATCAAATCTAGAGATGACACAAGGCTCTGAAGCATAGCTGACATACTGGATGGCAGAATAAAAAAAAATGTCAATCTAGAATATCAAGCTGAATTTAAGATGATAAAATGTAATAGGGATAAATGTAAAGATATAATTAGGTTAAAAAATTCAAGTTCATAAGCATATTCTAGGGATGGATATGGGACAGCAGCAATTCATCTGAAAAAAAGGTCTAAGGATTTTAATGAATTGCAAACTCAATAAATCAGCAGTGTATTATTAAAAAGGCATAATGTTTATACCTACCTATGGAGGTGTCAGTCCCATTAGATTGTAAGTTCCTTGAGGACCAGGGCTATCTTTTGGCCAGTTCTTGGTCCAGTGTCAGGCAAGTAGTATGTGCTTGTTAAACATTTCTTGACTGAATGCAGTGCTGTTGTACTCTGAATAAACTACAAACTATGTCTAGAGTTTTGCATTCAGTTCTAGGGTCCAGTGTTTAGAAATGTCACTGATAAGTTGGGAGAGAGGCCAGTAAAAGGCAACCACTATAGTGAAGGATTTCACATTCATCTCATATGAAGGTCTCCCATTGCATCTGGAGCCATCTTCAGTGGTCAGGACCATTGTCTTGCCACTGGATTCATGACTCTGGAGGAAAGAGTGAGCCTGAGGACTTTGCACAGCCCTGCCTCACTTAAATCCAATTCACTTGCAAGTTGAGACATCACCCCTCTGATGTCATTGATCTACTCTGAGAATGAAGATCGAAAAGCAAACAACAATGTGAAGATCAGTTGAAGGAACTGGAGAAACTTAGACAAAAGAAGTAAAGACTTAGTATATAACAACTGTCATCTAGTATGTAAGGGAAGGTCAAATGGAAGAAAAATTAGAATTGTGTTGCTTGACACAAGGGGACAGAAATAGGTGGGATGGTAGAAGAAGCCTCCTAATAATTAGAGAGCATCCAAAGTACAACATGCTTCCTTAGGAGGTTTTGAGTTCCCCTTACTGGTGTATCTCTGGGAGAATTTTGATGACTCCTCATTGAATATGTGGGTGAGGAGATTCAAGATTAGGGATGGATTTGAATAAGTGTCCCCAGTGTAAAGATCTCGGAGGTTCCATGATTGGGGTGACAACTTGAGAGTAAATCAAGTTATTTGTTGTTGTTTGTTTGTGTAAGGATGGTAGAGAGCTGCTCAGACTTTCAGATAGCAAAAAAGGAACCATTCAATCTGTCAGCAAGCATTTATTGTGTTCAGATGTCAGACAATATGCTGTGCATTCATTTTCCAGTGGAAGGCAAAAATAGTCCCTGTCCTTATGGTGCTTACATTCTTTTTGAAAAAAAAATATTCTATTTCACTTTATTTTATTTTCAGTTATGAATTTTCTTCCTCCTCCTCTACTTCCCATTGAGAAGGCAAAACAAAGGAGAATGGAGGGGAGGGAATGAGAGGAGAGAAGAGAGAAGAGGACAGATGCTCCAATCTATATTCTAAGTCAGTGTTGATCAGAGTTACTAAGGCTTTCAAAGTCGACAATCTTTAAAATGTTGCTATTATTGTATTAGTTGTTCTGCTGGTTTTGCTCACTTCACTTCGTGCCAGTTTTGTCCAAGTCTTACAAGGTTTTTCTGAAATCATCCCCTTCATCATTTCTTACAGCACAAGACTCTTGTATCACATTCATATATCATAACTTATTCAGTCATTTCCCTTAATGGACACCAGTGTCAGATACTAATTCTTTACTACCACAAAAAGAGCTGCTATCAATATTTTTTTTACATTTAATTGATCTTCTTCTTTCTTTTATCTCTTTTGCGTATAAATCTAGTAGTGGTATCACTAGGCGAAAAGGGACTCACAATTTAATGACCCTTTGGGCATAGCTTCAAATTACTTTCTAGAATGGTTGGGCCATTCTAATCAAGGAAATAACATGTAACTAACCAGGTACACAAGATACATAGAGAGTAAATTGAAGGTTATCTCAAAGGATTAGACATTAGAAGTTGGTAGAGCTGGGAAAGGCCTCTTGCAGAAGGTGAGATTTGATCTACTTCTTAAATGAAGTCAGAGGAACTAAGAGGTAGAGGTGAGGAAGCAGCTCATTGCTGGCATGAGAGACAGCCAATAAAAAGGCTAACAACAGGAAAATTACGCTGGGCTCATTGTGCTATGGTGCATCAGAGAAGGAGAATTCAGCAGTAAAGAGAATTTCCTGGGGTGCACTATCTTTCGAAGAAAACCTAATTTTCATTCTTGCAAAAAGTATATGATATCAGGAAATCTAGGGTGAAGGAGAATTTATTACTGTTAGAACAGGAATTCCAGAACATACATTAGAATGGGATTATAAAAAAGGATTTGGATTGCAGGTGGGTAAAGATGAGAGAGGAAAAATAGGGAAGGAAGGAAGGAAAGAAGGAAGGAAGGAAAGAAGGAAAAAAGGAAAGAAGGAAGGAGAGAGCATTTGTTAAGTGCCTATCATGTTTCAAGTGTTGTGGTAAGCACTTTACATGTCACAACAGCCCAGGAAGATAGATGCTATTATTATTCCCATTTTATAGTTGAGGAAACTGAGGCAGAGGTTAAGTGACTTGCCCAGAGTCACACAGCTAGTAACTGAGAGTGAATTTGAACTCAGTTCTTCCTAACTCCAAGTCTGGTGCTTTATTCACTGCAACAGAATTTTAATATCAGTAGATGCCAACAATGAATATCAGGTTAATGGGATAAGGAACTAAGAGTTTACTAAAGAATGAGAAAGTTGGATTGAGGGCCCTAAATTCCAGAGTCCTTTGATGATTCAACAGTAAGTATGTCAGTGTTGGAATGGTGGTGATGGCTTCCACTATAGACACCTCCAAACACTAGCAGGTAGATAGGGTTAGAGAAAGTATGTGGGAATAGCAGAAAGTTCTAAATATCTGAGTCAGTAAATAAATGGGGTTCAAGTCCCCAATCCAAACTGGCCTCCTACCCAACACCCAATTTCCTAGAGGAGAGATGTACCCCCAAAATTCCTTGTGCATGGGTGGATCAGAACTTATTTTCTAAGGATCCAGAAACACTAGGCCCTACATTTATAGTTCAGAGGTTTAGGATATTTAATGATTCTGTGATGGGAAAACATCTTTTGGTGTAGCCCCTCTAGTGCTTTTGGCTCCTTAAGACTCTGAATTTCTGAATGTGAGTCCCATTCCATGTAGGCCATTTACTCTCTGAACCATCGAAGCCATAGCTATTATATCTGATCCTAGGACAAAAGCTCTTTGCTCTCTGTCTTGTTTTTATGATTCCTCCTGGGCAAGAGAACCACTGAGTCCACTGTGTTTCTCTGTAGCCAGAAAAAAGTCAAAGGACTATAGCAGGAACCTGTTCCTGGAAGAGGCAAGGACAGAAAAGTAATGCTTATCTCACATTCTTCTTTTATCAACATGCATTTTAGATTATTCATCTGGATATCCATGGCAAATGAACTATGTACAAAAGAATTGTGATCCAGAATTTATTTTTTTCCTCTAGAGAACATCATTCCACTGCTCTGTGTCACTCTCCTATTCTACTGAGGTACTGAGTTGCATCCAGGGGTGTGCCAGAGCCAGCTCAGACTAAAATTTTCAGTATGGCGTGATCATTTAAACCTGAGAAATCAGCAAGCATTACAAATCAGGATTTGGTTTATTGTTTTGCGGATTATCTAGACTCATGGATGGAATGGATGGATGGAAAAATTGTTAGTAATGCAGATTAAACTTAAATGTGTGTTATGAACATATCCCCCCCTCAGGAGAGCTGGTTGTTAAACATTATTAGTGTACCTCTGGGAGCATTCCACATTAACTTTTGCTACAGAGTACTATGGAGTAGACAGTATTTTCCTCACTTCTTAGCAATGTCTACTTTGTATAAATTTCATGATTCCACAGTAATTCAAATTTTAAAAGTCTTGGCAGACTTGAACAATAATTATTTTACCTTAGGTCATCAATTAATCTATAAATAAGCATTTATTAAAACCCTAATATGTTCTAGGTACTCTGGTAGTCTCTGGAGATACAAAAACCGAAATGAAACAGTCCCTGTTCTCTGGGTTCTCTTGTATTAGAAGAAACAACAGACACATACAAGCAAGTACCAAATAAATCCGAGATATTTAAACAGGTGGTGTCTGGCATTTGGGATCAAAAAGGCTTCATGTAAATCACTAATCCTCTCAGGGTCTCAGTTTCCTCATCTGGAGAGTGAAGGGGTTAAACCAGATGACCTCTACTGCTCCTCCGAGATTCCAATATAATTTAAATATATGATCCTATGAAGTAAGAAGATAAATTTGTTGAAAATGCTCTTGGAAAGGGTTATTTTTGAATACTATAGAGAAAACACTGTTATTTAGTCATGGCAGTGACTACCGAAAGGTATGTTAGATGAATTCTTGATGGCAGCTGAAAATCTATCGGATAATTCTTCACCCTATTCTTTAAGACTGTAAAATTTCCATGTAACACAATAATGAATGTAGGGACTAAAGTGACTCATTCATTAACCACTTGAATGCTCCCTTGTGCTGCGTCAGTGCCAGTCTTTCTACAGCAGTATATGGTTCAGTAATATAGACTCTAGCTAGCATTGGTGCATAAATTGATGGTGATAGGGATATGAACTTTAAGACTATATCTACTAACATCAGTGTAGAATACTGAAAATGGCTACAATAGTAGGCAGTAGCTTTAGAATACAATCTACGGTGGAGAAATCGTTAAATAATAGTTATTCACTTCAACTCAAATATATAGGTTTATATGTGCTAATTTGTAAAAGACATGCAAATGGAAAGATGCCTCTGAAGTATTTCCTTTTACATGTGAATTTACTTTGAATTAAAAATTTAATAGGGATAGATTCCTATTTAGACAGGATATAAACTGAATGTGGTATAGTGTATAGCGTGCTGGGCTTAAGATCAGGAAGAAATGCATTTAATTACCACCTCTGACACTTAGAAGCCCTGTGACCTTGTATAACTCGTTTAATATCTGTGGGCCTCCTGTAGCTTGGTAGGACTTAGCTACTAAGTCCTAGAAGGGCTGTTTGATAGATTTTACATATCAAGAGAGTCTCATGCTACACAGCTTTTCTATATTTGTGTCTTAGATAAATAATGCATTATCCATTCTGTAATGCCTTCTGGAATATGCTAATCATGGTCACCTATATTAAAATATCTTTTTAATGATCAGAATCCTTGTAGTCAACCAGTCATCTTGCTATAATGTCTGTATCAGTCTCTTTTATTTTTAATTTTTTAAAATTTATTTCATTTTCAATTCACAGAACAAAACAAGCATTTTTGTAACACAGTATAATAAAAAAAAGATGCTTGCACATGAAAATGCAAATCTGCCATGTGCAACTTGCTATTTCCTCCAAATATCAAACAAAGTCATACTGTAAATTTCTTTTTTTTTTCCTTTCCCCCCACCCCATGGCTAACATTAGCCACAAATAGGAGTGTGTGTATGTCTGTGTACACGTAAAATTATTCTTAATGTACTTCTATTTATTAGTTCTTTCTCTGTTTATAGGTAGCATCTTTCTTCATAAATCCTTTATTTTTAATTTGTGTATTTATACTAGTCAAAACAATATTGTCATCACTGTATACAGTATTCTCCTGATTCTGCTCATTTGCAGTTCATTTCATGCAAGTTTTCTATGCCTTTCTAAGATCATTGTGCTCATCATTTCTTACAGCACTGTAGTACCTGTCACAACCATTCACAACTTCTTCAGTCATTCCCCATTTGATGAAGATCCCTGCAATTTCCAGTTCTCTGCCACCACAAAGAGAACCGCTAGAAACATCCCATTCACTTTCAAATATATAATTACTATTTATGAATTTCCCCTCATTTTATTTTTAATATTTTCTTTCTCAGCCTCTCTTTTTACCTTATGTTACCTTATCTTCTCTCCCCACTCTCCCACTCCCGACTTTTCAAATCAGTTTATGCCTTTGAACTCATCATATGCCCATTGGCTAGAAGATGGTCATCTTTAGAGTTAGCTACTGAGGTCTGTTTAGCCTTAGACACTTACTAGCTTTGTGACCCTTGGAGCTTATCTAACCCTTATTTGCCTCAATTCCTCATGGGTAAAATGGAGACATACTGAAGTAGGAAATGGCAAACCACCCCAATATCTTTGCCAAGAAATCCCACTGATAAGTCCATGTGGTCACAAAGAATCATACATGGCCAAATGAGAGGAGGAGGAGGAGGAGGAGCATTCTAAAAATAATGGAAATTTGAAGTCCAGCTTATACAATGGAAGCAATTGTATAGGTATTTTTTCCCTGTTTGTGAAATATTGACTATCCGAACTGGCTTTCAGAAAGGAATAGTTTTCATCTCTTCTGTTCATTTAAAATGACATTTGCAACCAACTTCTCTCCAAATATCTCAGGTAGCATGAAAGTGACCCTGAGTTCTCAAAGGCTTTCTCAGTTGAGTGAAAGCTCAGGTAGATTCTATTAAGTTGGGAAAGTGTTCAGTCTGGGCGCTGTGGTAGAAAGTGTGCCTATTCTCTGAGAACCAATTTCACTGAATTCAGAAAGGCTCAAGAGATTGACCCACAAGGTGGTCGATTATTGGTCACTGCAATTTGTGTTAGCTGGCTATCATATTGACGAAAGTATGAACCAAATGGTATAACATATTGCATAAAGTACTCTGCAAATCTTACAGTGCTCTATAAATGCTAGTTATCATCAGCTTCATCATCATCATCACAGGAACTTTGAAGTCAAAGTATTTGTTACAAAATGTCAAAGTCACTGTGTTGCATCTAGGGATATAGAAATTGTCACTTAGCAAGTAAATCTGGGCATAAGAAGTCTGGTCGCTGCTGGCTTCCTCTCCCTATATGTTTTAAACTTTGTTATTCTCTACTGTATTTCTTCTTTTGTTAGCAGGTCAGCTTTATTTTTCTTGAGAGGCAATATAGTATAGAAGAAGAAATGGATTTGGATTCAAAAGATAGGTTTTAGTCCTAGCTTTGCCAGGACTTGTATTACCTTGAATAAATGATGTCACTGTTTTGAACCACAGTTTACTAGTCTATAAAATGGGAATAATAACTATTGCACTAAATTTGCATTAAAAAGTATATACCCATCCGTTGTAGAACGACTCAACAAATTATGGTACATGAATGTATTGAAATATTATTGTGCTACTATAACAAATGAGAAATGTTATGAACATAGAAGCATGGAAATTCTACATGAACTATCGCAGAGTGAAATAAGTGGAGCCAAGAAAAGATAAACACAATGACTACAACAATGTGAATATGGGGGAAAATATAAAGAAATATTGAAAAGTTACAAAGAATAAGCATGGCTTGAAAGAAGATGTATGGGAAGATACTCCCACCCTACGCCCTTAAAAGAGATTGGAAGTCCACAAGTATAGGACAGCGCACATATTTTCTTTCACTTTTCCATAGTTTGATGAGTTTTGTTATTTTTTTCCATTTATTTTCAAAATGTATTTGTTACATGGGATAGCTACCAGGGCAGGGGAAGAGAAGGAATACTTGGAAAAGCGTTAGGGATGTAAAACCAAAAGATATCAATAAAAGCTTATTTTAAAATAACACTTGCATTTCCCAATTTACAGGTTTGTTGTGAGGATCGAGTTAAGAGTGTGCTTTATAAAATGCAAAGCACTTTGGAAATATCATCTGAAAATTACCCTTAGGGAAACTGACTGCCTTGTGCATCTGTCATTGTATAAAGGTATAGCACATGCTCAGTTAGAGCTGAACTCACCATTTAGTTATTAGCAAAACACCAGGTGACTCTATTGAAAGACTTTGAGAGACTGAAAGCATACAGATTTATAGTAAACTGGAAGATGTCCAGGAAGCAGCTCAGTTTGGGCTAAATCTTCCTCAGAGGCTGCCCCAGTTAGCCTAGGAACTATATTTACCAGCAGAGCAACTAGGTGGTGCAGTGGACAGACCACCAGGTCTGGAATGAGGAAGACCTGAGTTCAAGTCTGGCCTCAGACACTCACTAGCTTTGTGATACTGAGCAAGTCATTTAACCCAGTTTGCCTCAGTTTCCTCATCTGTAAAATGAACTGGAGAGGGAAGTGGCAAACCATTCTACTGGCAAAGGTCAAGAAACCTCCAAAAGGGTTCACAAAGAGTTGGACATGACTGAAAACAACTAAGCAACAACAAAATTTTCACCAGCATCACTGACTCCATTGAAATGAGTGATCTGATCACTGTGTTCCATGGCACTTCCCTGACCCTGATAGAGTGAGGCCTTTGCAGCTATCTATGAACTTATATGTCCAAATTTCTGTAGGAATAGCTCCCCCAAAGAAAGAATCGTCATCTCTGCAGCATGATTTATTCCATCCTCACTGTGCCTTCTTTGGGGCAAGACCTCAGGAGATGATGGTTCAGGAGAGATGGTTTAGGAAGAAAAAATACTCCTGGAAGGAGCTCTGTTCATATGGATCTATCAGGGACAGGTGGATTTTGAAGAAAATAGAGCCAGTCAAATGGGTAGGAAAAAGCAGTCCCTGATGAGTATAGCTCCTTATAGCAACTCACAATATATGGTTTGACAATTTCTGGCATTACCATATTACAGATGAGGAAACTGGAGCTCAAAGAGTCTGAGTAACTTGTCTAGGGTCATAGAGCTAATCTGCTGGAAGCAGGATGACAAAAATGGCTCTCAGATAATTCTCCATTCCTTCTGTTACATGACCTCTCAGAGTCACAGAAACACTCAGGGAAGAGAATGTTCAAGATTAAGACTATGCCTTGTTATACTGTGCTCACTCATTTTCTTCCCAACGTACACAGAATGTTGTTTAGAAATATTTATTGCATTTTTTTCTTTCCAACTTAAAAAAAAATACATTTAAGTCATGGAAGCAAACATTTCCAACGAATTTAGGAGGTAGTTTATAGCAAGCAAACGTCAAACTTGAAACGGGGGGCAGCCTGGGATTCAGGGGTGTGTGCCACAAATGGCACATCTCCTTCAAGTTTTCAGAAGCTTTGTATTCCTATTAAATCATACAGCAAAAAATATATACTAAAAGTTTGAACATTAAACATAAAAACATTCTTCCTTTGAGGATAGCATTTGGTCCTGGCATATTTGCTATTAATCAGCTGTTCTATTACTGAATCAGCTATTTATCTATTCTAATAATGTGGTGTTGGGATAGAGCATAAATATTATTTTATAGAGGAAGCAAATAAGGCCTACATCACTGACCTTACTAAGGTTATCCTGGCAATGACCGAGCTGGAACTCAACTGGATACTAGTCATTAGTGTCTCCACAGGTCTCAGATCCATTATCTTGGTCCATAGACAGAAAGGGAAAGGATTGGAAAACCACCATACTATATTCCAGTCAATGTGAAAAAGATGGGAGGTCCAGTATGCATTCACACACAACTGTGCCAACATAACTGAGTGTGCTAGCAGGCATGTGTGTACATCCTTGTACCTACTTTATTATATGTATATTTATATTAATTTTATATTTATGCTAAATATATTCTAAATATACTTGTTCTCCCCTTGAGAATATAGATTCCTTATATGTAGGGATCATTTCGTTCTTTGTACTTGCATCCCCAGCCCTTTACACAGTATTTAACACATAGTAGGCTCTTAAATACTTAATGATTGATTCATTCTGCATCCAACAAGTGTTTAAATGCATTCTGTGTGCAAAGTACCATTCTAGTTATTGGTGAAGGATAGGAGAAAGAGAAAAATATAAATAAGAGATTCTGCCTGCCTTCTAGGAACTTACAATTTAGTAGGGAAGATAGTACATTTACATAGATAAATATACAAATTAGAAGGTGATAAGCATTAGAATGTGCTAAACATGTGATCTCCATGAGAGCAACTGAGATATACATATGCACTTATAGGTATCTATTTTGCATGTGATATATACATGCATGTGTATATGTCTATATATGTGTATCTATAAAT
>CM053582.1:304611217-304631277 GCA_028627135.1 Pseudochirops cupreus
AAAGAGGGGGAGAAAATATGTAACTCAAAATCTTGTGGAAATGAATGATGCAAACTAAAATAAAATTAAAGTAAAAAAAATAATAAAACGCCTGATATTACAAAGAAAGCCAATAATATTGAAATAGTTATTAAAATATTTTCAAAGTTTACGTACCCCAGATTACCTTTACACTTTAACGGTTTATGACCAAATGGAATGAGCTTCTTACTTTGTTACCTTAAACCAATATAAGTAGCCTTATGAATGACTTAACAACCTATATGAGTAAAGATAAAGCATTTACAATTCTAGAATGATGGTGCACATGCTTTGAGAGACAAGGGAGGGCACCTTTGATCTCTCCTCAATAACTGGGGCTCCTTAGTGGTCCTTAGCCACACTAGTTGGGGTGAGAGGTTAGCTGACCTTGGGGCAATGTCAATATTCTACATAGCTCCTCATCCCAAGTTGAGCTCAGTAGGACTGCAAACTAATTTGGGGAATTCCAAAGTATCGAAGCTTGGAGTTTCAACAAGTATGTAGAAGATTCCAATGAGGAATGACTATCCCAATAATTTATACTTAAGACCCAAAGCCCCTTGAAATCAGAGAGGAAAATTACAACTATTCTGTTGCCATATTTCTGTGGAATCAATACTACAAGAACAATGGTTGGAATTCTTTGAAGAAAAAGCTTCCATTTTAAATCTTTTCCATCAAGGCTTTTGAGCTCTTATCATTACTGAAATTAAAAATCTACTGTGAAGACAGAGAAATAATGCTGCCCATTTACAAAAGGATGATGCTAGGCACAAGAAATAAGTAATGTGCTAGGTAAAGAGACATTACTGTGAGTGGGAGATATGGGTTCCCTTGAGTCACTCTCCAGACACCACATCTAAAAGTCTGTCCTGTGATTCACATTAGAGAAGAACAAATCATTTGGAAAAAGACAAATGATACTAATACCCTTTGCTGGTGCTGGTCTGTGACTAGACATCAGTTATGTTGTGGGTTTTAGAAGGAACTTTTTTGCTTAGATGATATTTAGAGTTAAAATATACTAGTGTTTCATTTCATCTTAACCTGGAGACCTTTGGTATTTATCAGATATACTGCTTCCTGGCCTGAGACTTAGTATTCCCATGATGACTAAGCCCTAGGAACTAAGCCATGGAAAAGAAACATGAACTTAACCCTAGACTTTGTTTTTCCTTTAATAAAACCATTGTCTTTCAACAGTTTGAAAAGGGAACAAGAAGGAAAACCTTGACAATTTTATCACTAGAAGAAGCTCTCACTAGCTTCTGAAGACTTCTTCCTATGTATGGGAAATCATACTATTTAGAATTCTGCTGACATGTTCTCCACTCACCTAGATCCTCAGTCCTACAGGTAAGTGTTCAGAATGAAAGGGTTTTCAGGGAGATGGTTGGTCATCATATCACTTCCTGTTAGAAGTACAGCTGCTCTGAGAATGACTATCTCTTAAAAATCTGAGGTTAAACAAAAAGTAAGATGTGCAGGAGTTGGGAGAGAGTGACAGAAACAGATCGGGAGTGAGGATGAGAGTGAGAGGATGAGAGAAAAAGTCAGAGAATTAAAGAGTATGAAAGAGTAAGAAAAGCTAAGAGTGAAAGGGGATGAGAGTGAGAATAAGAGAAAAGATGAGAGAGAATGAGAAAGGATGAGAGAGTGAAAGAAGATAAGAGCAAGAGATCTAAAAAATTCACATTTTCAATACTTTGGTAATAATACAAGAATATGATACCTTCAGTAGGATACAGAAATTCTGAAAGTAACAGTCTGTTTTGTTAAAACTGTCAGGGAAAATGAACGACCATTTTAAGAATAAAGAATGAAGTTAGCTTTAATGAAGCTGAATAAGAAAGAGAAATGTGGCAGGTAATTTCCAAAGCTTGCTATAAAAAGCCTTGGAAACAGGAATCTTTAATGTATGGTTTTTGTCTGTTAGCTTTTTATATGTTCATGACTTAGAAAATTAAATTTTAAAATTATGACTCCAAGAGCAAAAGCTGAGAAGAGGGAGAATGCTGTGGGAAAAGGGCTTTGAACTATATGTTTGTATGTATATAATACACATATGTGTGTACATGTATGCATGTGTGTGCATGCATGCACACTTGATCAACATGGTCCAATTCACCTGTGCTTGCTTTTGGAAGCATTGCTAAACCCACAGCTTTTCATCAGAAAGAAAATAAAAAGCCTATTGTGGTTGCACATTGATCAGCCTTCATGACCTAGACCCCTCTGTTGTTCATTTTCCAACCTACTTGTTTTAGAAATCATTAAGGGAAGTTGACCACATCAGGCCTGTGAACTACGGAAATAGCAATGAGTGTCACAGTTCTGTATCTGGTTTTCAATTTTCCTTCAGTGTTTCTTAGACCACACCTTCTTTCCTGTATTCCAGGTTTATCCAAGAGTTTGTTTCATTGCCTACTTTCTAGTCCACTAAAATATCCCAGGTCCCAACAAATGTACAAGAAGCACATTGCAAATGTAGGAACTAAATAATCATTATCTTGTGCCAGTTTTTCCTATTCCAGAATAAATGATTTCCCATTCAAGGAAGATGGGAGGAGGACAAAACTGAGCAGACACGTGGGGGAAAAGCTAAAGTTGGGACACTATATGTAGGACTGGAGGCAAACAGGATGAGTCTTTAGAGCTACAGGGAATGGAGTTAGGTCTCAGTATGTTGGCAGATCTGGGCACTGATCAGTTGCTAAATTAATTTTTCAGATTAGATTCCTTTTGCAGGTTGAAGTAGTTCGGAGTATTAACTAACTTTGTTTTGATCTTCAACAGATAAAAGAGAGGTTTTTAAGCTGGAAGGAACCTTGGTCAAATCATCTATTTCCATGAATGAGAAAACTCCTTTAGGTCTTAAGACCTAAGACCTTGTCCATGGTCACACTGATTGTTGATTGATTGACTGACTTGTATATTTTAAGTCTCCTTGGTTACATATAGACAAATAATTTCAGTCTTTTTTTTTCTTTTGCTTTTTGGAGGGGGGAGGGCAGGGCAATTGGGGTTAAGTGACTTGCCCAAGGTCACACGGCTAGTAAGTGTTAAGTGTCTAAGACCATATTTGAATTCAGGTCCTCCTGACTCCAGGACTGGTGCTCTATTCATTGTACCACCTAGCTGCCCCCAATTTCAGTCTTTTGAACTGATAGATAAAATGAGTAAGTCTTTGGTTCCTTAAGACCATAGAAATAAAGATTTAGAGCTGAAAAGAACATTCACAGTCTTATAGTTTAACCCTCTTATTTTACAGGGGAAGAAACGGGTTCACAGACATGACATAATTTTGCTCAAGTTCTCTTAAGCAGTAAGTAAACAGAGTCAGAACACTTCAGACTAGGCCCTCAAATTCTAAATCCTCCTTTGTTCATGGTCTTCTCTGATGTTTGACTAGTATATGTGTGACCAACTACCACAGTCAATCTTTACTTGGACAGCCCACACTGATTTGAAGACTTCTGAATGACTCATATACTTTTTTCTCTTCGAATAAGTTTTCAGATTATGATGTTAACTCTATTATTGCATGAGCTTTGTCAAGAATTCTGTTATGGAAAGGGGGCCCTCTTCTTTTCCCAGCACTTGGGGACAGAGCAGTGGGCCTACAAGTAGTCCTTACGGCTTACATTCCTGTGAGAATAGCAAGATGGGGTTGGGGGGAAGGTCACTATAGAATCATCCTTCCCTTACCTTAATAGAGAGTCAAAGGGACTGCTACGGCAGAATGTTGCTGGCATTTTTCAGACCTGGTTACTACATCAGTTTCTGCTTAACTGTTTTCTTTTTACACATGAAGATTCAATTCTGGACTAAGGGAGGACTGGAAGCATTTCCAGAAACAAAAGGCATTAATAGGAGCTACTCTTAAAAACACATTTTATTGCATTTATCAAAGGCAGCCATTAATGGAACATAGTGGTGATCACTGTGCAGCCAAGGATGACTGAATGCCATAGACATCTTACATAAGTCTAAGAGCTATCCCTTCCCACTAATGGAAGGAATTGTTGGTCTTGTACTAGTTAGAAGAATGTTCGAGAGCATGCCAGAAGGCTTGGTGTAATTTTTCCCACTCAATTAATTTTGACTCTAAATTTGATTTAACATTTTGAATACCATCTACCATTGATGCAATTACTTCTGGGCAAAGATCACAGCCTACAACCATAACAATCACACTTCTAGAACCTCCTGACAAAAGGCTGAAAATAACAGTGACTGGCTAACCTGTGCATTGAACACTGTCTTTACTAGGAAGCAAGGTGCATTTATTTAGTGTGCAGCTAGGTACAGTAAATGTAGTGCTAGGCCTGTGTTATGGGAATCTGAAGATCTTCCTTGCCCCTAGGCCCTTTGCTTAAGTGGCTTAAGTGACTCTGAGAACCTTCCCAGATTTGAAAGTCTGGGAAATTTGAATTTCTGAATTTGAAATTTGAATTTGAAAATCTGCCCCCTAATAGGCTGAATGTGGTCACATGGAGCCTGTGGCCGGAGGCTTGTTTTTCGGGAATGCCCACACCTTGTTGTTTTGTGATTGGGCAGTGGGTCAAAAGGGCTGTGACATTCTCCAAGCCAGGAGAATGCTATATATACCCTGATGTGAGGTTTTGCTTTGGGGCTCACTTTGAGAAGAGTTGTGTGATTTGGCCAGACGAGACTCTGGGCAGCCCTTGAGCCCCCAGGCTTTGAAAAACCCAGATGTTGGTGCTTCCCTCTCTGGTAACTGAACAGGTATGGATGTAATGGTCAGATGGTTAGAAATCAGTCTGCTGATCTGTTTCTTTGCTTGGAACTTCTGCTTGTAACTTACGTTTTGTATTCTCTTTGTATTCTCTGAAGTTCAGGGTGCTGACTTTTTCCCCTGAAGTAGGTAAATGATATATGTTTGATTGATTAAAGTAAGATTGTTAACCCATTTTGAATTGCTTTCCTTTAGAAAGGCAGATCTAAGAACTGGTGCTAGCAGCCACCCTGGGTATGCTAGGGTGCTTGCTGATACAGCCTGGAGTCAAGAAGAGTCATCTTTCTGAATTCAAATCTGGCCTCAGGTTCTTATTAGCTGTGTGACTTAATCTTGTTTGTCTCAGTTTCCTCCTCTGTAAAATGAGCTGGAGAAGGAAATGGCAAATCACTCCCGTATCTTTGCCAAGAAAACCCCAAATGGAACCACAAAGAGTGAGACAGGACTGAAAAACCAGTGAACAACAAACAATGTGCCTGAACTCATTAAACTCCATTCTGCACTTAGATTTATTTTCCTACTCCAACCTTTCCCTTTAAACTCATCACAACCCCAACAGTCCTTACAGCTTTCCCTTTTGGATTCTGCCAGTCCCCAATATGTTCCTCTTTTCATAGAAACATAGAATATCAGGAAAACCCATCTAATCCAACTCTTTAATTTTATGGAACAGTAACTAACCTGAGTCTTAAGAGATGAAAAAAGATTTCCCCAAGGTTGCACAGCTTGGTGCAGCCCCAATGCTGAGACCAAAGTATCCTCATCTCCCTTTAGTACTCTTTCTACTAAGACACCAATGACCACACATTGAACCAAAAGACTCAAAACCTTCAATTTCAAAAAGATATAATGTTCAGGACAACATGAACATTCACTGAACTTAGTGCAGGCAATGGATTGTGGGTAAATTTTTCAAAATTTTGAATGACATTACACACAAAATGTCCACATTACCTAACTTGCCTTTCAATATGAAAGTCTGTTATGGGAAAACATACCTGAAAGGACTGAGTCATTTAATATTTTTGTTTTAACAAATGTTAGTAATCCTAAGTTATACTTGGTTAAAATGGAAAATCCTGTTAGTGCCTCTTCAGAAGTGATAAATACTTCCTCCATTTTTCTATAAATTATTTATATTTTGCACTTCTGTCATTGTCGAAAATTATGATAATGATGCAATTTCAAACATATGAGCTATTAACATTTTAATGGCATTTGAAAAACATTAATCAAATTTATATGTTTTTCTCCCAAAATGTGACATTGTCCTGTCACATTTTATACCAAATTCATTAAGCACATTTAGTTTAATCGACTGAAGACAAGCTGCTGGAAGGCCTTTTTTTTTTTTATTTTTTATTTTGCAAGTGACAGGCGGTTATACTTCATTCTTTTACTACCTGCTGACTTAGTGAAACAAATATGGTTTTTCCTTTTGTCACAAAAAGAGCAGCAAGAGGATGATCCAATGCATTGTTCCCTAAGTATAGCTTTGCAAACAAATGACTGCACTGATTTACTTGCAGCTAATAAACTAACTCATTTAGAGCTTTAGGCATAGGAAATCCATGTTGGATGCCTTGTGCAACAGAATTCTTGTCCTGATTTTCTTTTCTTTTCTTTTTTTGCCAACATAAAGAAAAAAAAGTACATTACAAAAAAAACCTTTATTTTTATTTTCCCGAATTGTGGTGTTTTGTTAGAAAGTGAGCCATCTGCTGCCTCATCAGTTTTTCCCTCTCACTCTGTTGAAAAGCAAACCTACCCATACACTTTATTAGCTTACTTGCATCCAACAAGGTGTTATGCCAAGAAATCAGATCAAAGCGTTATGCTAACCTTCAAAGTTCTTGCTGTGACCACTTTCAGATGACATCTTGTCAAAAGATGTTTTCCCACCTTTCTTGTCTGGATCTTTCACAGGACTGATGGGACGGCTACTGGGCTGACTCTTCAATGCTGTGGAACACAAACTTCGCTCGGTTTCCACTTCCTGTTAGAAGACATTAAGTTAAAAGCTATCAGTAGGAAACAGATGTGCTTTTCAGAGGGTTGGGGAGGCAAAAGAGAGAGAGGGAGAGGGAGGGAGGAAGGGGGGCTTCTATCACAAGGGATATTTTCCAATAAGCTTCAGGGTAAATTTCTATAACTTTGCCAAGAACTACAAATATATGTATACTGTTCAGTTTACATTTCACGCACCAGTTCGATTTCTGATTTAGGTTTTCTTTCATGTGATTTTATTCCCCCCTTCTCACAAAGAATGAGAGAGTGGAAATAAGGGTCATAATCCAAAGCAATGCATGCTAATGTATGCAGTTTACTGAGTCCAGAAAAAGTCGATAGGGTGAAATTCAAAAAAAACATTAATGTATCAACATTATGTGCTGAAGACAGAAGGAAATGAGATTTTTTTTTAATTTCATGTCCACCTTGTGATATTTCAAAGGAATTATCAGCATCTGAAATGAAGAACCAATGCAGTTATATGCCATTAAATGAAGTGAAGGGGGGGGACCCAACATTTCCTTTACTACACTGACTCCAATGTATCTTCCACAGAAAATATATTGGAGGATGTATATTTATAATTATATCTTTGAGTATTTTATTTTTGTAAAAGCTAAAAAAAAAAAGGAAAAGGAAACAAAAATCAATTAGGTTTACTACCTGGGAGGCCAATATTCCTCATTTGTTAGTCTGTCAATTCCTCATTTGGTGCAAAAGGATGCAATGGAGGAATGCTGAATTTAAGACCAAGTTGAAAGCCTGCCTCTACTGCTTAACAGTTGTATGGCCATGGGCACACAACTAACTTATGTGAACCTCAGTTTCCTTCCCTGTAAAATGATTATGATCTCATAGGATTGTTGTAAAGCTCCAATGAGATCATGTATTTAAAGAGTTTTGAAAACTTTAAAACATTCTGTAAATGTCAATTACTATTTTTATCTAACAACACACAGTAGGAGCTCCATGATGAATCTTGAAGAAAATCTTGGAAGGAAAAAAAGTGCCAAGATGCAAGATAATTTTGAAAAAAAAAAAGGGGAAAACAGGCAGAAGGTGCTCCTATACTTGCTCATGAGATCTGGATGTTCACTCTCAGAGCGTTCCTGGCACATAGCAAATGTTTAATAAATGCTTGTTGACTTGCTGACTTCTAAACAAACAAGGCAGTAATGTAACAAGTCACTTTTCCCATTTATTGGATCTTCAGTAGAGGGCTTAATGAATGTGACTCCAGGTTTGAGAGGCAGCACCTAGCTCTAAAAGCACTTTTTTACAGTAGATTACTTTGCTGCATCTTCATCTGTCATAGGAAGAAACAGAGCTCTTTGGCTAAATAACCCTTTGGCATATTTTCTGAAGTGCACATCAATTAAAACAGGAGCTGCTAAACAATTTCAATGTACTGTGGTCTATTTGCATATACTTAATCACCTCTAATTTAAACAATGTGGCTCCATTGTTCATAATTCTTTTTTATTACTGTCATTATTAATTCAAGTTAGGTTCAAGGTGGGTTAGACTAAATCGATCTAAGATTGTTTTTCTTTATGCTTTTTAAATTTAGTTTTCATCCATTACTGGAAAATTAAGGTAAAACCTAGGGGGACAATGTAGATTTAAAAAAAAAATAAAGGAAGGTTACCCTTAATAACCATTATTAAACAATATTTATTGAGCAAAACACCTCAGAATCAGCCCCTATGCCAGTCACCAACTGAAAATTCCAATTTGTACAAGACAAATATAATAGCATGCACTCTATTCAAGACAATAACATAAATAGGCTAGTGAAGTATTTTTATTTACTATATTTAAAATGCCAAACTCACACAGATGTATCAAAATTCATTCCATACTATTGTACTATAAGAAATGATAAGCAGGTTGATTTCAGGAAAACCTGGAAAGATTTAAATGAACTGATACAAAGTGACATAAACAGAACCAGGAGAACTTTGTACATACTAACAGGAACATTGTGCTCTTCTCAGTAATAAAATGAGCAAAGACAATTTGAAAAGACTCATGATAGAAAATGCTATCCATACATAGAGAAAGAAATGATGGAGTTTGAATGCAGATTAAAGCACACTGTTTTCACTTTGTTTTTTCTTGTATCTGGTTTTATTCTTTGGTCTGTTTTTTTTTCTTTCACAACATGACTAATATGGAAATATGTTTCACATGATTAAACATGTATACCCTATAGCAAATTGCTTACCATTGAAAGAAGGAGCTGAAGAAGGGAAGGAAAAAAATTATAGCCCAATTTTTAAAAATTAATGTTAAAAATTGTCTTTATATGTAATTAGAAAAAACTATTTAAAAAGAAAAATAGTTCATTCCAGAAAATGTACATTTTCCCCAAACATTTGAGATTCTGTGACTTCACTACAAAGACAGGGAGTGAAAATTTGTTGGAAAATGGTGTGCCAGATTAAGAAATTTAAAAAAAAAAGTGGAAAGAGTACTAATTTTTAAATTATAAGACCTGATTTCAAATCTTAATTCTGCAACTGTATGACCTTAGGCAAGTTATTCAGCCTCTCTGGGCCTAAATTCTTAATCTGTTAAAGGAGGGGTTCGAAGAGATGGCCTCTAAATTCCCTTGCAAATCTAAATTTGCGTGTGATGTTATGATTGTCTATTCAGAAGACACATGTTCGTATAAAACAAAGATTTTCTTCAGGAATAGATTCAAATGGTACTAGAAATGGTGAATATTTTTTTTCATTTTATGCTAATATCAATACAGTAGGCCAAATAGCTTTAAGTCTTACCTCCCACCCCACAACATTGCAATGTACTCTAATATTTTCTTAAATCCTCACCAGTATTATAAAGGCCAATAGTCTTCAATTATATCTTCTTTCCCTATCTCTCCCCTTACTTTTCACACTTTTCAGCACCCTTTCTTGTGTTATATTCCCCTATAAGAATGTAAGTTCCTTGAGGGCAGTGTCTTTACTTTTTATTTGTATTGTATTCTAAGCACTTAGTGTAGTAAACACTTAATAAATATTTTATCTCACATTCTACATTTCTCCAAGGTAGACACATGAAAAAAATTGACTCTATCTTAGAACAAAAGATTAGTTACTCACCAAAGTATGAGTCATTTTCAAATTAGCTATCATGTCTAAAATAGACAGACTACCAATAAGTTAGTGAAACAGCCCAAATGAATACTGTATTTTTTTTAAATGATTAATCTAAGATGGCACCATGTACAACTGAACAGCTCCAACTCAACCTATTTAAATACAATGTGGGATCTGAAAAAATAAAAAAATGCAAAAAAAAAAAGAAAAGAAAAAAGAAAAGACAAGATATAGATATCTCTTTTTAAAGAAGTTTAATCATGTAAAACCTGTCACCATGAGGGGACCCAAAACATGCTCAAATTTCTTATCAAGTAGAAGTCAAGGATTATATGTGGTGCAAGCACTGTTGAAAAGCATCGTGGAGAAGGACTGAAAATGATGATGAGCAACATCACCTAACAGAACAATGGAAAACCTTAGAGCAGTGGTTCTCAGCCTTCCTAATGCCGCGACCCTTTAATACTTGTATATGGGCATATCTGCATGTGGGTGGACCCGCCTGGACATGGATAGAGGAGCAGTGTCTCGGTTCCTAAGACCATCGGAAATGTGTTTTTTGATGGTCTGAGGCGACCCCTGTGAAAGGGTCATTCAACCCCCAAAGGGGTCGCAACCCACAGGTTGAGAACCACTGCCTTAGAGGGATGTAAAACTGCAAATGCATAGGAAAGATAACCCTACCAGATATACACAAGATTATTTATATACTAAAATCAAGAGAGGGAAAGTAGTAGATGTGTAATGGAACGGATTTTACAGTGTCTATAATTTGATCTAGTTTTATCATTGAAAATTGCATAACCACCATATTTAGTCTCCATACTTCCGTGCCTGATGTACTGCATGAGGAAGGAATCAGTCAGTCCATACACATTTCTTAAACACTTACTATGTTTCAGGAACTGTTCTGTGGATACAAAAAAAAAGTAAAAGACAGTCCCTGCTTTCAAAGACATCTCAGTCTAACAGGCGAGTCATTTAAAAGCTATGCAACCCTGGGAAAGTCACTTAACCCTATTTGTCTCAGTTTCTTCATCTGTAAAATGAGCTGGAGAAGGAAACAGCAAACCACTCCAGGATTTTTGCCAAGAAAACCCCACTGGATCATGAAGGGTGGGTTGAAAATTATTTTAAAAAAATGACTGAGCAATGGGGTCTCATATCAGAGTGGTGGCAGTTCAAAGAAAAAAGAGACAGAAATGAGAGTTATTTTGAAGATAAAATCAACAGGTCTTGTCAACAGATTGGATACAGGGTGCAGGATGAGAAAGAGTAAGGGATTTAGGATGATACTTAGCTTGTGAGCCTGGGTGGCTGAGAGAATGGTAGTATAGCCAACAGTTATTGTTTTCGCTGTTGTGTTCGTCCTTCATTTCTGAAGAGGACCATGGAATCAGGAGATGATGACATGACTTGCAGTTGACTTTGATTTGAGTGAGGGAGGGCTGTGCAAGGTCACTGGCCTCACTTTCTCCTCCAGAGCCATCTGGATCCAGTGCTCAGATATTCATCAAGACAACTGGAGATGGCCCAGGATGCAATGGGAGACCCTGGCCTTTAGCTAGGGCCTTTTCAGGTATTCAGCCAACAATTATAGCAAAGTTAAGAATAGAGGAAATTTTGAGAGAAAAGATAATGAATTCAGTTTTGGAGATGTTGAATTTAAGGTATCCAGTTCAAAATGACCAATGGGAGTTGGTAATGAAAGGTCAGTGAGATGTTAGGGCTGAATAAGCAGATTTGAGAATCATAAGCTGAGATGATGGGAACCAAGTGAAATAGCATACAATGAAAACAAAAAGCAACTGGGTCTAACTAAATACTGGGGGGGAAAGGAAATCCATCTTTTCTCCTTTTTTTAAAATTTAAAAATGTTATTCATATCTCATTTTTATAACACTTCCATTTCTGAATATGCCCCTTCCTCTCCTATAATGAGAGAGTGATCCCTTGTAATAAAGAATAAAACAGAATAGAAAAAAGCAGTTCATAAATACTAGCCATCCCATTGTCCAATTCTGACAGAGTCCTATGCCCATGGTTTCTCACCTCTGTAAAGAAAGAAAGGAGACCCGTTTTCTCATCTCCTCATCAGGTCCAAGTTTGATCATTAAATTACATGATATTCAGTCTTGTTTTTGTTATTTACATTGTCACGGTCACTTGTGATGTTTTCTTATTTCTAGACCTGACACAATTTTGAAGTAACTGATGAATAAATTTTCAAGATATCTCAAAGAAGATATCAAAGGGACAGAATAAAAAAAAAATCACAAATGGCTTTATTAATGAAATAGAATGACTGATAAGCTATCAGCAACTAATGACCCATATGCCCACTTTCTCATCTCTCCAAAATCTTTTGGAGAATAATTCACAGCCTTGAAATCTGATGATGAAGTATGTTTCCTACCTCACAGTAGAAAAGTGATGGTGCCAGAAAAGTAAAGGTGCCAAAGGAGATGAACATTTTCATAGTCAATGGAGTTGATTTGTTTTGCTAGATTATACTTATTTGTTACAGAGGAAGGGAAATTCATTAGTAAGTGAAAGCAATGTGTTAAAACAATAAGCAACCCCCCCCAAAAAAGATTGATGAATCCTTCTATATCTGTGGGCAGCATTTGACCATCAATCACCTTCACCACCTCTTCTATGTATTCTCCTCTCTGGGTTTTTGTAACCTTGCTTTCTCCTGATTCTTCTGCCTTTCTGATTATTTTTCAACAGCTGCCTTTACTTGATCTTTATTCAAGTGAGACTCACTAGCCACAAGTTTTCCATAAGAGATTATTTGGGGATCTCTGTTCCTCTTCTATACTATCTCTCTTGGAGATCTTATCAACTCCCTCCTGTATGTTCAATTATTATCACCATACTGATTGTTACCATAACTATACATCCATCGATAGCTTATCCTGAAACACAGCCATGTAACCCCTTTTGGACACCTCAAACCCAGTATGTCCAAAACAGAATTAAATATATCTCTCTCTAAACACTACCCTCTTCTCAATTTTTCTATCACTGTCTTAGGGCACCACTCTTCTGCAAGTAATATAAGCTTGAAACCTTGATGTCATCCTTGATTCTCATTTGCATTTACCCCACCTGTTGCATAGATGGGTCAGTGGGTAGAGTGCCCAGCCTGAAATTAGGAAGACTTGAGTTCAATTTCAGCCTCAGGTATTTACTAATTGTGCAGCCCTGGGAAAGTCACTTAGCCCATTTGTCTCAGTTTCCTCATTTGTAAAATGGAGATAATAGTATCACCTACCTCCTAGCATTGTTGTGAAGATAAAATGAAATAATAATTGTAAAGTACTTAGCACAGTGCCTATCATCTAGTATGCACTATACAAATGTTAACTATTAATATTGTCCATTTATCTCCACTGATTCAGCTACTACCACCCCTCCCACCCCCTCCCAAGTACAGGACCTCACTACCTCATACTTGGAAAACTGTGATATATTTCTGGTTTTCTCTGCCTCAAGTCTTTCCCCACTCCAGTCCATCCTCCTTATCTGACAAAGTGAGTTTCCCAAAATGCGGTTACTGCCATATTATTCCATCCTAGCACTGCACTCAAAATCACGTGGCTTCCTACTGCCTACACAATAAAATATTAATAATAACTAGCATTTATATGATGCTGTAGGGTTTGCAAAGTGCTGTATATATATTAATTATTTTGATCCTCACAACAACCTTATGAGGTAGGTAAATTGGTGGCAGTCTCAAAAAGAAATCCTGCAAGAGCTCAAAAAGGATTTTAAAAATCAAATAAAAGAGACAGAAGAAAAAGTTAGGAAAAGAAATGAGAGTGATGGAAGAAAATTCTGAAAAAGAGTCAATAGCTTCATAAAGGAGGGATAAAAAATAGGCCCAACAGTAAAAAGAAGCACAAAAATCCACTATAAAAAAAGAACTTCTTAAAAAGCAGAATTGCTCAAATGGAAAAAGAGCTACAAAAATTCACTGAATAAAAGAACTCCTTAAAAAACAGACTCGGTGAAATGGAAAAGGAATTACAAAAGCTCACTGAAGAAAATAATTCCTTAAAAATTAGAATTAGGCAAGGGAAAGTTAATGACTACAAGAAATCAAGAAGCAATAAAACAAAATAAAAAGAATTTTAAAAATAGAAAATGTGAGATATCTAATCGGAAAAAAAACTGACTTAGAAACTGGATCAAGGAGAGATAATTTAATAATTATTGTAATACCTGAAAACAATGATCAAAAAGGAGTCTACATATCATCTTTCATGAAATTATCAAGGAAACTGTCTCTGGTACTCTAGAACCAGAAGGTAAATTATAAATTGAATTAATACAATGGCCACTTCTAAAAGAAACCCCAAAATGAAAACTCCCAGTAATATTATATTCAAATTTCAGAACTCCCAGGTCAAGAATATTGAAAACAGCCAGAAATAATTCAAATATCATAGAACCCCAGTCAGGATCCCACAAAATTTAGCAGCTTCTACATTAATGGATCAGAAGTCTTGGAATATGATATTCTGGAGGACAAAGGATCTAGCATTACAACCAAGAATCACCTACTCAGCAAAACTGAGTATAATCCTTCAGAGGAAAAGTAGAATTTAATGAAATAGAGAACTTTCAATTATTTCTGCTGAGAAGACCAGAACTAAATAGAAAATCTTGACTTTCAAATACAAGACTCGAGAAACCTAAAAAGGTAAAGTCATAAGGGATTCAATAAGGTTAAACTGTTTACATTCCTACATGGGAAGATGATACTTGTAACTCCTAAGAAATTTGTCATTCTTAGGGCAGTTAGGAGTATACATAGACAGAGGGCATGGATGTGAGTTAACTATTATGGAATGATATCTAAAAAATAAAATTAAGGGTTCCAAAACACAGATGTGTTGACAGAAGGGGGAAAGGAGAGGTAGAATGGGGTAAATTATCTTATATAAAGAGGCATGAAATAATTTTCACAATGGAGGGGAAAATGGAGGAGGTAGCAGACAATGTTTGAACCTTACTCTCATCAGAATTGGCTCAAAGAGGGAATTATATACACAGTTCGGTATCAAAATCTTATTCATCATCCTGTTTTCCCCCAGTTTATCCTTTCACCCTGTCCCTTCTCAAAATTCACTATTCTTAGAGAAATATAAATTAAAACAACTCTGAGGTACCACCTCAAACCTATCAGATTGGCCAACATGACAGAAAAGGAAACTGACAAATGTTGGAGAGAAACCTGGGGCACTAAAGCATTGTTGGTAGAGTTGTCAACTGATCCAACCATTCCGGAGAGCAATTTGGAACTATTCCCAAAATGCTTTAAAACTGGGCATACTATACTCTTTGATCCAAAAATTCCACTATGACATCTGTATCCCAAAGAGATTTTTAAAAAGAAAAGGAAAAGGACCTATATATACAATATTTATAGCAGCTTTTTTTTGTGGCATCGAAGAATTAGAAATTGAGGGGATGCCCATCAGTTAAGGAATGACTGAACAAGTCATGGTATGTAATTGTGATAGAATGCTATTATGATATAAGAAATGATGAGCAGGATGCTTTCAGAAAAACCTGGACTTACATGAAGTGATGCAATACATAATAACAGCAATAATATAAAGATGGCCAACTGTGAATGACTTAGCTATTCTCAGCAATACAATGACCCAAGACAATTTCGAAGGACTTATGATGCAAAATGCTTTCCAACTCCAGAGAAAGAACCAAAGGAGTCGGAATGCAGATTGAAG
Organism: Pseudochirops cupreus; assembly: GCA_028627135.1. NCBI lineage: Eukaryota > Metazoa > Chordata > Mammalia > Diprotodontia > Pseudocheiridae > Pseudochirops > Pseudochirops cupreus. The sequence goes on from CM053582.1 coordinate 304,626,880, forward strand.
TATACTTTTTTAGTTCAGTTTTCTTTATTTTTCTTGGTTTATTTTTCTTTTGGTCTGGGTTTTCTTTTACGACATAACTAAAATGGAAATATATTTTACAGGCTTGCATAACCTATATCAAATTGCTTGTCTTCTCACTGAGGGGAGAAGTAAGGGAAGGAAAGAATTTGGAACTCAAAATTTTTAAAATTAATGTTAAAAATTATTTTACATGTAATCAGAAAAAAACAAAAAATTTAAAAACAAGGTGAATTCTCTGAGACAAGGGATCTTATTGCCTTTCTTATATCCTCAGAACTTGGTAAAGTACTTGACATATTATAAATTCTCAATAATTGCTTGTTGACTAACTAGATCATTTTTAAAAAGAGACTGGAACATATTTGTCAAGGTATTGCATTCTTTTTTTCTTTTCCAGTATTTGAACATTTCATGGTAGCATGCTACCTCTACCTTCAAGCATTTGCTCATATAGGTTCTCCTCTCTTTTTTTCTACCTATCCAAATCCTTTACCATCCAGCTCATGTCATTCATTATCTCCATGAAGCCATTTCCATTTAGCCTACCCCACACTATTCTCTCCCTTCTCAGAATTCCTTGTGTGGTCACTCACTACCCATGACTGTTTGATTGTGTCTCTGATTTTTCCTTTTGAAAAACTATCCAATTTTATCTGAATACCGAAAATTATCTGACTTTTCATTAAAAAAAAAATAAGGACAAGTCAAAGCTGATTAGGTTAAAGTGGACAAAGTGACTTTGTAAGGAAGATTATTTTCCTCTGAATATGAAAGTGATATATTACCACCGATTACAAAAATGCTAAAAAGGAAAAAAATAGAAGAGAAAAGAAATTAAATTCAATTTGAATTATATAAATCAGACTCACTGACTTTTTAAATGATCTTCCTCATGATCTTTCCAATTGTTTTTTGAGAAAAAAATTCTCTCCAAAAACATCAATATGGTTTTTTTAAACATCTCTACTTTTCAGAGGGCATGAATTTTAGAATTGGAAAGGACCTTGCTGCCAGTTAGTCCAGTCTAATTACATGTAGCAAATTCAGAGCCCTCCCACCCCAAATCCAGCCTGAAGGTCTTTAGCAATCATTTCTAGCTGCATCACACTCATATTGATTCATTCACTCTATTTTATGTAGTTGTCCTAAGGAGCACCTGAATACAGTAGACTAATGTATGCAAATGCCAACTAAGCAAGCTATAAAAATATCAATTATGAAGGTTATATATTGTACTGTCTATACTGGCTAAGTGAAAACTGCTTACTGACTTATTGATACTCTTCACCCAACACATTAAGATAATTTAAGACTCCAACTTCTATAAAACTGAATCACTCAGGACAGTCTTCCATGTAATTCTATAACCTTCAAGTATCTTCTCAATTCTCCATTTTGCTTTCACTGTACAGACTATATAGACAACCAGTGTAGACATAGAGAGTGGGGTAGATAGTAAAGCTCCAAAATAATGGTAAGAACACTCTTTGGAACCTCTCACTTCTACCCCAAAAGAACCAAGGACAAAGGCTTTCTTAATGTCATGACATCGTTGAACAGAAAATTCAGTATGTGAAGAGAAAAGATATTAGAGCTTGTTAAGTCAATTTGAGAATCTCCATAAAGATGAAAATTGAATTCATAGGAGCTGAGATGAGTAGGGTACTCAATACTGAGAGTTATACTATGAAGCACAAAACCATCTCCACATTCTGGATGAATAAAACTAAAGTAAAAAAGGTCTGAACATATGATTGACTTTGCTCCCAAGGTCATAAGACAGTTCTGTGTTAATCTATACTCACTTTAATTTGAGATTCACTTTCTTACTGCATACAGCACCATATCTTTAGTCCTATGCTGTTATTAACACTTCAGTCATCAATTACCTGATAGCCATGTCCCCCAAAACATATAAAGCAATATTTCCTCAATTCCTCTCCCCTACTTCACACTCATCTAAACTGTAAAGTCACTGGAATCTAGAGTTGTTTTCTCTTTCTGTTTTATTTCTCCACATAGCCCACTGGAATGATGAATTAAGTTCTCCCTACATTATCCAGTCCCATGCCCTTACCTGCTTCTGTCTAATGGCGCTCCAAGAGAACTAAAGCTGGTTTTGGCCCAGGGTCCTTTTCCTCAAGATTTCAGCTAGCTAGTAGCCATGTGGTTGTAAGCATCCAGGACAAAACAAGTCTGAAACAGCTCTGAAGCCCCAGGCATCACTGCAAGCAGGAACAGATTGCTCCAAGGGGCGCCACCTGGTGTCCATGCCCTGGCACAGGTGGGGAGGAGAGGGGTAGGGGATGAGGCTTCTAGAAACAGAACTGATCTCCACCTGAACCTAGAAGAGCAAATCAGCTTTTCTCCTGACGTGCAAAACCTCAATATCAGCTCTGGGACTTTGCAGAGGCCACTTAACCTATTCTATGTTCATTTCCCACTCTGTAAAATGAGATAATGCCTGAGGCAGTATATGAACTCTGAAGTGGAAGGGGCCTTGGACACTGTCCAATTAAACATCCTCATTTTTTTTTAAGATGACGATGCCAAGGCCCAGAGTGGTGGTGTGACTTTTCTGAGGTCACAAAGATAGTCAGTGGCAGAACAGAGATCAGAAGTCTGGTTTCCTGGTTTCTTGATTCCCAGCTCTGGCTTTTCACCTTCCTCCCCTCTTTACCCTTCTCCATTCCACACACCCCCCCCCCCCCCACTGAACCACATCACCACTCTACATAAACATAAGCTCACAGAGGAATCATGGCAAAGAGATAGGGACTTAGCTTTGGAGTCAGGGATCTATGTTCAAATTCTGTTCACATGATGACAATGTGAACCTAGGCAAAAGACTTAACCTCTCAAAACTTTTGGGAATTCATAGTAGCTCTAACTCAAAAAAAACACACACACACAAAAACAAGCTGCAGATCTGCACCGATGAAAGGAGTTTATGTATTAAGTTACCTACAACAATGGCACAGCAGTTTCAGACTTAAACAATAATAAGTATCCCATAGAGTTAACCTTGGATGCACAAGCCTCATTAAGCTTCTTATGTAGATGGGAAAAGTCAATCACAAACACTTTAAGAGATTTGATTTCATACAGACTTAGTACTAAAGTCATTGCATTAAGTTAGAATCTGTAATCCTTGGCCAGGCCAGATCTCTTCATTCCTGTGCATGATCCACTCTAGATTCCTTAGAAGAAGAGAAGGCAAATTGTGTGGTTGGTGTTGTCATTTTTATGAGCTGCTTTTCTAACTTCCCTGATACTTTCTACTGATGTAAATCAGAGTCTGGGAATGTGGGCATTTGCTCATTTGCATGGTTGGGTTAATATTTGCTACTCACCACACACAAAGAGGTTCTGGGAAGTTTAAAGAGATGATAGTTCTAAGTACATTGAGATTCTCAAAGGAAGGCATGGTGCAATGATTCAAATGCACTAGTATCGTTTTGGATTGATATGCAATTCTTACATGCCCTGTTGTTTTCTGCCTGCTTAGAGGCCATTTTCATTTGACTCGTGCTATGCTTGAGAAAGTCAGTGGTATTTTATACAAGGGAGTATTGAACACAAGTCTCTGATGAGATGCAGAACTTTACTACTATACAGTCTTATTTGCATGCCGGCATTGCATTTAGGCAGTTAATTTTCCATATAAAATGGAAAGAGATACAACCATTCTAGCCTTCCCAGCCAGGAATAAAGAACAGCAATTTGCCCCAGTGTCTCTCATCTTCTGCAATAGAGCCCTAATGTATTTTACTATTATCTTTATTAGTTGGAGACTATATCCAGTCTTAAAAGAATCCTAATGAAAAGAAAACTTCTATTAAAATATTTTAACTAGTTTCAATTGACCCTGTTACCAAGCAATGGAAAATCCCTAATGACTAAACCTTTTAAATCTAATCTTCTCTAACTCATTTGAAAACTGATTTGCCATTAGAGATTTAGGTATAACGATGAAAAGGTTTGTAGGAATTATTGGTTTGTGTTTGGTTTTTGTTTTTTTAAAACGAACCTCTGATTTTACTACTTTAATTTTTCAGAAATAAGGCAACTCAACGACAAACCCCAACAGATATAAACATTCCTAAAATAGGTCATTTGAACATATTCCTGTATGTAAACTAACTGACACAGGTATGAAGATAAACCAGCATTTCAGAAATCTTTCTTGTAGCCCTTTTCCAAATAATAATAATAATAAGGATGATGATTATCCTTATTATTATGGTCCTAGGTATGTTGTAGCCAGCTTTTAGGAGGCCTGATTGTTAAATTTTCATTGTGAACATTTATACCTCAGAAATCAGCAAAATTTACAAATCAGGGCTTGGTATAGTATCCTATTTATTTTCTAGACTT
>CM053582.1:304631777-304723500 GCA_028627135.1 Pseudochirops cupreus
GATAATGAGGACTCCAAGACGGAGGCCCAAGATGGCGAGCCGGATCCAGGCAGCTCAACACGAGAGCACTGGCTTGAGAACAATCGCTAAGTCCCCCTGCTGTCTGCAGGCCGCGGGTGGGAAGCTACAAAGCAGAGGCGGGTGCCAAGCCTCTGCCTTTTGCTTTTCTGCTCTGGAGGCCTTTCGCCAGACTACTTATGTCCCTCTTTTGCAATCCCCACTCGCAGCTGCTGCTAATCTGCTCACCTGAGAGGCTCCACTCCTCCCATCCAGCCACCCCTGGGGCACAGCCGCGGCTTCAGGGCAGGCTGGTTTCGGTTCGCAGTGCTGATATGGTTCCTCGTAGCCCGCTTTGCGTTTTTTTTAAACCTCATCACTCAACTATGCTCTATGCACTATGCCACCTAGTTCCCTTCCTCACTCATCTCTCCTAACCTGCCTCTTTTGGCTATTAATGCAGCTTGTACCTTACCTCATACCCCATGTCTGAAATTCATTCCCTCTTCATTTCTATCTCATAGGACCCCTACATTCTTGTCTCCCACATTAGGATGTCAGTTCATATGCCCCTGAGCTATAAAAAACATCCATACCCTTTGACTCAGCAATAACACTACTAGATCTGTATTCCAAAGATATCAAAGAAAAGGGAAAAGGACCAACTTGTAAAAAAAGTATTTCAACAGGTTTTTTTTAGTGGCAAAGAATTGGAAATTAAGGGAAAGCCCATCAGTTTTGAAATGACTGAACAATTTGTAGTATATTATTATGATGCAATACTATTGTACTATAAGAAATAATAAGCAGGATTCTTTCAGAAAAACCTGGAAGGACTTACATAAAGTGATGCAAAGTGAAGTGAGACAAACCAGGAGATCACTGAACATAGTAATGGCAGTATCATATGAAGATCAACTGTGAATGACTTAGCTATTCTCAGCAATACAATGATCTAAGACAATACTGAAATGAAAAAAATACTATCCATTCACCTCCAGAGAAAGAACTGATACAGAATCAGAATTCAGACTGACACATATTTTCTTTAAAAAACTTTATTTGTCTTGGTTTTTTTTTTGTCTTTTCTTTCTCAGCATAGCTAATATGAAAATATATTTTATATGGCTGTCTATGTATATTCTGTATCTAATTGCTTGCCATTACAGGCAGTGAGAAGAGAGGGGAAAAATGGGGAACTCTAAAACTTTTTAAAATGAAAATTAAAAATCTTTTTACATTTAATTTGAAAAAATGAAATATAAAAATTTTTATATAAAAAAGAATGCCAGTTCAGTTTGAGTAGTGATAATCTGATTATTTGTGCTTATATTATCAGATACTATGTGACTGACATGCAGGCTTATTGATTGATGATATTCTTATTAGCAACAAACACTTTTCTAATACTCTGCAGATATGATTTTTCTTTTTCTTTCTTTTGTTTGAATATGTGCTGTGAATACTAAGAAGAATGTCATGACCTCCTCATTTAAGGAAATTACAATGAAGTTATAAAGGGAAGTAGGTAGGCATATACATAGCAAAGCAGGAGAGTAGTACACACAATACTTGCTATAGGAATTCAGAAAATAAATGGGTACTACCTTTAGCAACCTTCTTAGGTCAAGGGAAATGCACCATTTTTCACTTTTTCCTATACCTAGGGGAGAATCCAGCCATATTGGATGAAGATGGTTTGTGCTCTGGGCCAGTTCCTAGATCAGCTAATAGATCCCACCTGGCTTGAGTCATTAAAATTAATCCCACTGTGACACTACTTAGGCTGATTCAAATTCCAGACCCTTATTTAGAGCTTAGCTACACATTTTGTGAAGGGGAAGCAAAAGGTGCAACATGGAAACTGTTAATTCAGTGAGAAATTCCTCGAGTTTTCCCTTATTAATTCAGAGCCTCTAACCACCCCATACCACCCCAAGGATACCTAACTTCTGTGCACATGTACTCACATGCTGTATCTTTTTTGTAAGAAATATTCTGGCTATACCAGCCTTATTTCCTTGTTAGACTTAAAGTGTCATGAACAGTGGGATCATGTCTCACCTAATTTCTCTAAACTTTCTGAACCTTATGGATGCCTAGTAAATGGATGATCCTTTTAAATTTTTACCAAAATTTTAATGAAAAGGTCTCTCATTTCCATTGTCTTAAATCATCCTTTATATAGCTCCATAAAGAAGAAAACCAATTAAAAAAACACTTGCTGAAACATGAATCACCTATCAATCCTAAAATGGATAAAGGAGACAAATTATTTGAAAATCTGCTCACATATTCTAAAATATGTAGCATATGACTTGCAGTGCTCTCAAAAAAAAAAAAAAGAACCGGATCAAGCTACAACTGGCAAGGATGCAAGAGAGCATTGTGGACACAAATATTTCCTGCTTTGACATTCCTCATATCCTCTCATGTTCGATAAAAGGGATAAACGATGCATTTAACATAGGTTCCCTAGTGGCTCACCATCAGTGGTTTAAAATTCTACCAAGACCTTTATTTTACACCTAAATTAATTCAATTCAGCAAATATTTAAGTACTCCTTATTTGTCAAGGCATTTTACTAGGTACAAAGAGATTTTGAGATCCCTCATTAATATCTAGCCTCACTCTGGAACTCCCCTTGGTACCTGGGACCTCCTCATCTTGGATCTTCCCTAACCAACCCCTAACATCCAGGCCTTCTTACTTTGGAGAATTCCTCTGCCATGCCAGCCCTCTTCTTCCATTACTGAGGTCTTCCCAAGGCTTCCATTTTGAGGAGGGGTTCAGGCTGGCCAACTTTTGTTTTCCTCCCCTCTGGACTCCTGCTGGCATCTTCCTCCCTTTCAGCTCCCTTTTGTTTGTTTTCCCCCCTCTTTGAATGCAAGCCCTCCTGATGGCAGGGATTAGCTTTCTTTTTGTTTGTATATCTTCATAGTTTAGCACAGTGCCTGGCACAGAGTTAATACTTAATGCTTGTTAATACTTAATACTTAATGCTTGTTGTCTTGCCCTGCCTTGCCTAAAGAAAAAATGCCTGGAATTCGGCTAGCCATGTTGGTCCCATGTAAAGCAAAGTTCACAAATTTTGTTTCTTTTATATAGATACTTAAATTACACCTAGCTTTTTATGCCTTTTCCATTGACTGTCTCATATGAAGCAGTGAATCAGATAAGAAACTCATCAAAGTGGCAACCAGAATAGGAGCTAAGATTTGTGTGAATAATTTAAAAAATTCTAGAGAGAGCCCATTAAGGGGAACTGCTTTATTTGCTGGTAATTCTCTGATAGCTTTCTCCACATCACAAGGGGAAGCTGAATTACCTAAATTGTTTCTGTCTTTGGGATCTACAATGAGAAGGGAAATCTTAGATAAATAACTGGATGTGGTACTTAGACATTTCAGAAATTGAAAACTATATGTGAGTGGAAAAGTATTCAGATCCTTTGGTAATTTTGCTATTAAAATGCAATTCCTGATTGGAATTTAGTATATGTCATATTTTTTTCTGATTTTCGTTTTTTAACTGATAGGTAAGAGGCTTATCTAAGTTTGCCTCTTTTTCATAAATATTTATTTGACATAAGTTGTACACAGTTCAACTAAAGTTCATTTCTAATCAAAATTCTTATACTTTTTCAAAGTGTAATTTTCTTTGAAAATGAGCAACTTATAAAATTTTTTGAAATACTTTAACTACTACATCAGAAATCATCATACATCTTTCCATTACTTAAGATTATTACATCTGTAGCTCACATATTAGAACACTTCTAAAAAGACCTGGACATGGAACAAAGGGGGAGAAAAGGGAAGACCCTGTGTGCCCATGGGCACTTTTGTTCAGTGACCTCTAAGTTCAGAAGACTTTGAGGGCAAACTATTCAGAGTGCTTTCTGTTTTGTTTTTTTTTTTTTTGTCTTAACCTTAACCTCCAAGAGGGTTTATGTGTAAAATAAACCAAGCAAAAGGTAAGTAGAAAATCGGTGAGAACCAATGACTCTCCTGGGTTGAAGTCAGAGACTTGAAAGGTCCAGGATCAGGTTCATCTAGGTAGCACATGGAAAAATCATCTTGATTCCTAGAATTGCTACACCTATTGTGATAGGCAAAAAAAGTGTTAACCTTTGACTACAAACCTGTTTTTTGGGGGTAAAGAATTAGGATACAGTCTTACATAACAAAACTGTACATCTATAATAAAGATGAACAACTATAACAAGCAATAAGTTATGCCAGTTTGGACAATATCATGAAAAATTTCTGAAATAGTGATTTTGTTATTTACGTGTTTAAAGACCTTCTTCAGAAGGTAAACTTTAGCTGAGTCTTAAAGGAAGCCAGGGATTCTACAAAGTCTAGAGGAAAAGGGAGACTATTCCAAGGCTAGGGGACAGTGTGAAAGTATGGAAAAAGGAGATGGAGCACCACGTGAGGGAGGCAGCAAGGAAGTTAACATGACTAGACCACAGAGTGTGTAGAGGAGAACGATGTATAAAGATTTATGCAGAGCTGGAGTATTTGCTTCCAAAGGAAAAGAAATTGTGAGTTCTATTCAATCATGGTGATTAGGTTCCTAGACCAATCACAAAAGTCTGCCTAATCCATAATGTAGCTTGCTGTTATTCAGTTGTTTCAATTATGTCCAACATTTTGTGACCCCATTTAGGGTTTTCTTGGCAAAGATACTGGAGTGGTTTGCCATTTCCTTCTCCAGCTCACTTTACAGACAAGGAAACTGTAGTAAACAAGGTTAAGTGACTTGCCCAGGGTCACACAACTGGTAAGTGTCTGCAGCTAAAATGGAACTCAGGTCTTCCTGACTCCAGGCCTGTCACTTATCTACTGTGCCACCTAGCTGCTCATAATGTAGCTAAACTGCAGTTAATAACACTATTTTCCTAACCATTGTATCACATTGATTCCAAGGAAAAGTATATCCAAAGACCATAAATCTGACATGTATGCAGACATAAGATAGTAATCATGGAAGTTTTTTAAAGAAATTGAGCTTTTCTGAGTGAGCATTTCTCAGAATTATTCTTCAGTTATTATTGTACATCAGGTAGAAGAAACCAAGAGGGGAACTGCTGTTCTAAACCTGATGATGACAAATGAAACAACAGCAACAACAACAACAAAACTAGTTGAAGTAGTATTCAGGGAAACCTCAGAAAGAAGTTAGCTTTCATCTTCTATTTTGTGATATATGAAATGGGCATAATCTGACATACTATAGATAATTAGAAGAGTAGTTTGTTGTTTTTTTTTTAAGTTTAGAGAAGGATAGGTGGTATCTCATGGCCTAAATTTCCACAAGAGAAGCCAGTGGAGAGATGAATAATTCTCAAAATTATTCATATACATATACATCTTGATAGGGAAGAAAGGAAGTAAAAAAAAATGCCTAAAAGGATGAATAAGGACACAAAGGAAATCTACCGTAACAATTTAGATTTCAGGAAAGCATGTACAGTCTATGGAAGCAAATTCAAGTAACTAGGAATAAAAACAAAAGGATACTGTGTCATGTAAGAATGGCATCAAGAACATGAAAGCTGGATTCGTTGTGATCTTTAAGATTCAAAGAGCCAATATACGAATTGGAATGAAGCTCTACCCATGCCATCCAGAGTACTATGAGTTCTTTCAATTTGTCAAGAGAGCAGTGCTGTCAGATCTTTTCCCTTGACAATGCTGTCAAAGTCCTTGCAAATGGAACATTGTATGTAGTCACTACCACATCCAATACTCAGTTCAGCTATGCTGAACAAATGCCATTCATGCCTAACCAATCAGCAGAACTGATGAGGCAGGATCCAATGCCTGCATTCTAAAACCCTGTCTAGTTTAAGAGAAAAACATTTGAAGCAAAGAGACAAACCCAGGGTAAAGTTAAGGGGCTGGAAAAGAATCTATTATGCTTCAGGTGAAGCAAGGAAAGCAGGGGTAGTAATGATCTCAAACAAAGAAAAAGCAAAAATAAATCTAATTAAAAGAGATAAAGAAGAAAACTGTTTCTTATTGAAAGGTACCATAGACGATGAAGTCATATTAATGCTAAACATATGTATACCAAATGGAATGGCATTTAAATTTCTGAAGAAGAGTTGAATGAGTTATGGGAGGAAATAGATAATAAAACTATACTACTGGGGAACTTAAATTTTCCCTTCTTAGAACTAGATAAATCTAACCAAAAGGTAAACAAAAAAGAAGTTAAAGAGGTGAATAAAATTTTGGAAAAGTTAGATATGATAGATCTCTGGGAAAAAACTGAATGGGAATAGAAAGTAATATAGCTTTTTTTTTTTCTCAACAGAACATGGCACCTACACAAAAATTGACCACATACTGGGACATAAAAATCTTACAACCAAATGAAGAAAAGAAGAAGTAGTAAATGTATCCTTTTCAGATCATAATGCAATAATAATTACTTTCAATAACGAACAATGAAAAGACAGACTAAAAATAATTAGAAATTAAATAATCTAATTCTAAAAAAACAAATGGCTCAAAGAACAAATCATAGAAAGAATTGATAATTTCATTAAAGAAAATAATAATAATGAGAAAACATGCCAAAATTTATAGGATGCAGCAAAAACAGTATGGGGGGGAGGTTATATCTTTAATTGCTTACATCAACAAGATAGAGAAAAAGAAGATAAATAAATTGGATATGCAACTAAAAAAATTAGAAAAATTCTAATTCTTCTTTACAACATGAGTAATGTGAAAATATATTTAATATGAAAGTATATTAAAAAAGAAGAAGAAAAACAAAGTATATGTATAGCCTGTATCACATTGCAGTGTCTTAGGGCGGGAGGAGGGAAGGAAGAGAGAGAAATTTGGAATTCAAAATCTTATGGAAATGGATGCTGAAAACTAAAAATTGATTAATATTTTTGAAAATCTTCAATTAAATACCAAATTAGAAATTCTGAAAATTAAAGGAGAGGTTAACAAAATTGAAAGAAAATAACCATTGACCTAATAAATAAAACTAGAAGCTGATTTTATGAGAAAAAAAATAAAATAGATAAACCATTGGTAATATGATTATTAATAGGAAAGAAGAAAAACAAACCACTAGTATCAATAATGAAAGGAGTGAACTCACCATCAATGAAGAGGACATTAATTTAAAAGCTATTTTGCCCAATTATATGCCAATAAATTTGACAATCTAAATGAAATGGATGAATATCTATTAAGACATAAATTACCCAGAGTAACAGAAGAAGAAATAAAATACTGAAATAACCCAATCTTAGAAAAATAAATTGAAGGTGGAACCCAGATGGCAGCATAGAACCAGGAAATTCCATGATCTCCCCCAACAACCACCTCAAACACCTATAAAATATGACACTAAACAAATTTTAGAGCTACAGAACCCACAAAGTGACAGAGAGAAACAATTCTCCTGCTGAAGCAGCCCAGCAGACCCTACCCCCAGGAAGATCACAGTGTGCTGGAAGCAAAGTTCAGTCCCCCGTGAACTGCATGGTTTGAGGCTCAGGGAAGCCCCAAAACCAGCAGCTGGCTGAGCATACTTCAGGAGAGTGTATCACCAGCAGCTGTGGTGGTTTTCAGAATCCTCAACCCATAAATGCCAAAAAGCAAGTAAAAGGTCAGTCCAGATCTCTGTTGGAAAGGAAGGGCGTGGTCTGGCCTCTGCCCCAAGGGCAAGACATGGCATTTGCAGTGGATTTAGCTGCTTCCTGTGAGGCTGCCTCCAGAGCTCCTGGCCTGCAGATTTCAGTGGGACCAAGCAACCATTCAGAGGGTAATTGCTCTTGCTTTAACCTGCTTGGATCTAGATCACTGTTTTGGGTGAAGGTCCTAGGGCGTGTGGCCAGTGGGCTAGAGCTTGTGAGGGCTGCAGGGAGGGCACCCTCCTAATATCTCCAGCAGCTGCAAAACCCCCAGAAATTTGGGACAAATCTCTCCTCTCTGGAAGCAGAGTTATACCCTGGCAAAGAGTTCAAAAGTCAACTAATTGACTGGCAACATGAGCAAGCAGAGGAAGCAAAGGAAGCAGAGTAATCAAACCTTAGATTCCTGTTGGGGGACAAAAAGGATCAAAGCATGGAATGGGAGGAATACAACACAGTCAAAACTCCTGAATCAAAAGCTTCCAAGAAAAATATGAACTGATTACAGGCCATAGAGGAGCTCAAGAAGGATTTTGAAAATCAAGTAAGAGAAGTGGAGCAAAAATTGGGAAGAGAAATGAAAATGATGCAAGAAAATCATGAAAAGCAAGTCAACAACTTGACTGAAGAAAATAACACCTTAAAAAATAGACTACCTCAAATGGCAAAAGAGGCCCAAAAAGCCAATGAGGACAAGAATGCCTTAAAAAGTTGAATTTTCCAGATGGAAAAGGAATTTCAAAAGCTCACTGAAGAGAATAATTCCTTCAGAATTAGATTGGAGCAAATGGAAGCTAATGAATTTACGAGAAATCAAGATACTACAAAACAAATCCAAACAAATGAAAAAATAGAAGGTAATGTGAAATATCTCATTGGAAAAACCACTGACCTAGAAAATAGATTCAGGAGAGATCATTTAAAAATTATTTGACTACCTGAAAGCCATGATAAAAAAAAAGAACCTAAAAATTATTCTTCAAGAAATTCTTAAGGAAAATTGCCCTGATATTTTAGAACCAGAGAGCAAAATAGAAATCGAAAGAATTCACCGATCACCTCTTGAAAAAGATCCCAAAAAGAGAACTCCTAGGAATATCATAGCCAAATTCCAGAGTTCTCAGGTCAAGGAGAAAATATTACAAACAGCCAGGCAGGAACAATTTTACTATAGTCAAAACACAATCAGGATAACACAAGACCTAGCAACTTCTACATTATGGGATTGAAGGACTTGGAATATGATATTCTGGAGGTCAAAGGAGCTGGAATTAAAACCAAGAATCACCTACCCAGCAAAACTGAGTATAATGTTTCAGGGGAAGATATGGTCATTCAATGAAATAGAAGACTTTCAAGCATTCTTGATGAAAAAACCAGAGTTGAATAGAAAATCTGACATTCAAATACAAAAGGCAAGAGAAGCATGAGAAGGTAAACAGGGAACAGGGAAACACTTTTCATATAAATAAAGTCAAATCTAAACAATTGGAAAAATATCAGTTGCTCATGGGTAGGCCAAGCCAATATAATAAAAATGACTATTCTACCTAAATTAATCTATTCATTCAGCACCCTACCAAATTATTAACAATTATTTTATAGAGCTAGAAAGAATAATAAAATTTATCTGACAGAACAAAAGCTTAAGGAAATCAAAGGAATCAATGAGAAAAAAAAATTGCTCAAGAAGGTAGTCTAGTCATACCAGATCTTAAACTGTATTATTAAGCATTAATTATCAAAACAATCTGGGTACTGGTTAAAAAATATAATGGTGGATCAGTGGAATAGATTAGGTACAAATTACATTATAGTAAATGACCATCTAATATATGATAAATCCAAAGATTCAAGCTTTTTGGAACAAAAACTCAGTGTTTGGCAAATACTGCTGGGAAAACTAGAAAACGATATGGCAGAAACTGGGTATAGACCAATATCTCACACCATATGCCAAGATAAGGTCAAAAGGAAACATGATTTAAACATAAATGGTGATACCATAAGCAAAAAAATTGCAAGAAATATCTCTGATAAAGACCTCATTTCTCAAATGTCCAGATAACTGAGTCAAATTTATTAAAAAAAAAAATGTCATTCTCCAATTGACAAATGGTCAAAGTATGTGAATAGGAAATTTTCAGACAAAGAAATCAAAGTTATCTATTGTCATATGAAAAAAAGCTCCAAATCACTATTGATCAGAGAAATGCACTGTGAGGTGCCACTTCACACCTATTAGAATAGCTAATATGACAAAAAACAAAACAAAACAAAAACAGAAAATGTTGGATGTTTGAGGGAATGTGGGGAAACTGAGACACTAATACACTGTTGGAGTTGTGAAAGGATCTGATCATTCTGGAGAACAATTTGGAACTATGCTGAAAGGGTGATAAAACTGTGCATGCCCTTTGATACAGCAACACCATTATGTCTATATTCCAAAGATATAAAAAAGGGAAAAGGACGTATTTGTACAAAAATATTTATAGCAGCTCTTTTTGTAGTGGCTAAGTGTTGGAATTCAAAGGATGTCCATCAACTGGGAAATGACTAAACAAGCTGTGGCATATGATTGTAATGGAATATTATTGTGCTTTAAGAAATGACAAGCAGGATGATTTCAGAAAAACCTCCAAAGACTTATATGAAATGATGCACAGTGAAGTGAACAACCAGGAGAATGGTGTACACAGTAATTGCAGTATTGTTCAGTGATGATTTGTGAGTGATTTAACTATTCTCAGCAATACAATGATCTAAGACAATCCCAAAGGGCTAATGGTGAAGCATGCTATCCACTTCCAGAGAAAGAATTGATATTGATTGAATGCAGACTGAATCATGCTATTTTTCACTTTCTTTCAGTTTTTTTCTTTTATTTGAGTCTTCTTGTACAAAATGACTGATATGGAAATGTTTTACATAATTGCTCATGTACAACCTATAAATGATTGCCTATCATCTCAGGGAGGATGGACAGGAATGGTGGGAGGGATAGAACTTGGAATTCAAAACTTTAAATAAAAAACGTTCATTTTAAAAAAAATGTTAGATGTAAAGCTAAGATAAATAAAACTTTTGGTAAAGAGTGACATTTAAAGAAAAAAAATCTCGAATAACTGACTGTATAAAGCTCATGGAATGACAGACTTTTAAAGCTAGATGGCAATAGATTATCTTGTCCAACCCCATCATTTTGCCATGTTAAATGGAGGCTGAGGTAGATAAGTTGGTTAGCTTGTTTAGTCTGAGATTTCTCTGTCTGTCTGTCTCTCCCTTTCTCTCTCTCTCTCTCTCTCTCTCTCTCTCTCTCTCTCTCTCTCTCTCTCACACACACACACACACACACACACACACACACACACACACACTCCTTTTCTATTGAGTACAGCCAAGATTAGAGTGCAGGTCCTGTAATTCCCAATCAGTTCCTCTTTTCACAATGCCACAGCACTACCTCTCCTTACTCAGCTGTTCAAGAGTCAGTGACTGCCTGTTATAATATGTGATTGTCCCTAGTGGAGTAGTTTACCCTTAAAGTAGCTACATAGCCTACAAAAGTCAAAAATTGTAAAATGGACACAAGCGGAGAGTAAAAACTAGCTTCATGTCAGAGAACTTCAGTGTCCTTTTTAAAAAAAGCTAAATATAAGAACTGGCTAAATGGATTTTTGATAGAGTGTACCTGAATGCTCCATTCACAGTTTAAAACCATTTTCTTCATGTTGCCATTTCTTTTTAAATTCCCTTTTGCCCAGAAATAACTTAGGAAAATAAAGTAGCAGTTGTCTTAAAGTGGGAGGGAAAAAAACAAAAACCTTTCCTTGAAGTTTCTTTCCCAGAAAAACAAGTACATTTTTCAGTGCATGTTAGAACAACAAATCTATTATTTCAAAAGTCTTTCCATAGCCAAAACATACAATCAATTCAAATAAACTATTCACCCCCAATTCTGACAAAACCAGGTTGGCCATGAACCAAAATAATGTGCTTAAATCTTTTGAACTGCAAGGAAGCAAGAATTATTTGCCCTTGTTTGTCTTCTGTAATAAATCTCTTCCCTCTCCAGTGCTTCCCATTCACTGCCCTAAATACCTGAGTTCTGTCTTTCACTTCTTGATTCATCTTGTAATTTTGGCTTTCGTTTCCTCAGTGTGTTTTCTCCTGTATATAATGGACAATGTTTGGGGAAAATTCATTACTGTTCTGTATTTCTTAACAATGTGTTCAGCTCTCTCAATTATATGATTTTTGCTTCAGCTGTAACTGAAAGTCTTTCAACATTAAAATAAAAAATTCAACAGACTTCAAGGGCGAAAACTACCCTGATACCAAATAAATCTCTTATAAATTTCTTTGAAATTGTTGCCTTAACTTTCACCCATCACTAAAACACCTACTAATTTAGGTTCATTTATGTTTCAGTGAAATGAAAAGTGAAAAATAAAAGCAAAAACAAACAAGCCAGCACTACAATTATTACCTATAAATAAACATAATTAATCAAAAATTGGTGATCAACTCTCATATCATTTCTTTCCTGTCATTAGGTTGAGTGCTTTCGAAGATTCCATTTGACCTACAAAGCAAGCATTATTCATTGTCTATTCTCTAGGAAAGAGCCAATTAATATTAACTATTTTGGACATACATAAACGTGGTATGGAGATATACGATTCCATATTCCAAAAATAGTGGCCCATGCTGTACAAAATTTAATTATGGGACAAAGTGTGCAGAGAAAAAATGTTTTTATGATTGTGTGCAGAATTTTGCAAAGTACCCAATCCACCTTAGCGTACAGTAACTGGAGACAAGCTGATTCTACTTAAGCAAATTGTGAAACCGGGATGGACAATGAAAAGACTGTGCAGCCACTAAGTAAAACTGCTCCACAAATCACCAGCAGTGATGCGGATATAACACAACAGGAAAGAACTAGAAAGCATCCATCAGTCTTTCACTGCTACATTTCTAGGTGCATGGAGATTGGTGTTGACTTTGAGTATAAAGAAGTAATCAAAGAATCATACACTATGATAAGGTAGGAAGGGGCCTTAAAGATCTAATCCAACTCCTGCTTTTTCTGGCTAAAGAGATAGATTTGGAGAAGGCTGTGACTTCCTCAGGATCTCACAGCTAGTAAATGTCATAGCTAGGACTAGAAGCCAGGCCCTCTGAGGCCAGGGTTCACTATACAGCCCTGCTTCTGAATGGCTCCAAAACCAATAGACTTCATTATCACTGAGTTATGGTACGGAAGCTAATGAGCACCTTTCATAAAATATAACACAGAAATAACTATAGTTCTTAATGGGATCATTTGTAATGGCAGGACAAAAGTTCATCTCTTAATTATCTAACAAAGGGTACCTTTAACCACATCTGCCCAAGGTGACATGGGTATGTGCATACACGTGAACACACACACATATGTGTGCGTTGTGTATGTGTTTATATTTGTTGTTTAGTTGTTCCAGCAGTTGTGTCTGACTGTTCATGACTGCATTTGGGGTTTACTTGGCAGAATGGAGTGGTTTTCCATTTCCTTCTCCAATTCATTTTACAGATGGGGAAATTGAGGTGAATAGTAATAAGTGGCAAGTACACAGGATCACACAGCTAGTAAGTGTATGAGGCCAGATTTGAACTCAGGAAGAGGAGTCTTCCTGGCTCCAGAAATAAATGGATAGATAGATAGATAGATAGATAGATAGATAGATAGATAGACAGATAGATAGATAGACAGATAGATAGAGATAGATTGAGATAGACAGATGTATATGTATATGCATAGACACACACAAAACACAACCTGTGTGCTAATATGCATATGCACCATACCTATGTAAGACAAAGGGATCAGGGACAAATGGATAGAAATATGACCTCAGAAGTAGGGGCCTGAGTTTAAGTATGGCCTGTAATAAATACTGATTATATAACCCTGAGCAAATCACTTAACCATTCAACGCCCTGGGCAACTGTCTAAGGTTATAAGTTAGAGAGTAGATGCCAACCTATACTGGTAGAGTTCGCTTCCTCACTTGGAAATTCCCTATACTCATGAAACCATAGCTCTGTCCTTATCCCTATATAGAAGGCAACTGTATAGGCTCCCTCTGCTGGATAACTGAACTGAGTTGGACTTTTGAATATATCTATATGAAGAGAGAAGAGGAAGGGAGGGAATGAAAAGGAAACCCTGATCACTAAAGACTGTACTAATCTTATTTCTTCTTTTGACATGCCACAGACATAGGGATACCTGGATTTTATCAAGGTATCTAACAAAATCTCACATTACACACTTGAAGATTTTTTGGTTGGAGAGGCACAGATTAGATAGCATTTCAGTTAAGTGGATTTTCTTTTTCTTTTTTTTGCTTTTTGAGGGCAGTTAGGGTTAAGTGACTTGCCCAAAGTCACATGGCTAGTGTTAAGTGTCTGAGGCCGCATTTGAACTCAGGTCCTCCTGACTCCAGGGCTGGTGCTCTATCACTGCACCACCTGGCCATGCTGAAGCTAGGTGGATTTTCAATGGGGTGAATGATCAGACCCAAAAAGTTTAATATCCTAAACCTGAAGGAAGATCTCTTATGGCATGTGCCAGTGGTCTAGTTTTGTCCCTAGGCTATTTAACATATTTATCAATGATTTAGATAAAAGCATCAATATCATGTTTATAACATTTAAAGATGACATGAAACTGATAGGAATAGCTCACAATATGGATAACAGAATAAAAGTCCAAAAATATGTCTGCAGGTTCAAATGATGGACCTTTAACATTTAGAAGATGATCTGTGAGAGTTTTGAGGCCCTCTTTCTTCTTTGCAAAGATGGGGGACCATGGTTGTAAAACATTTCATAGAATATCAGACTCAGTTGATACATGAATTAGTTTTGCCAAATTTTCCCTCACTCTTTTTTAAAATTCTTTGTTATAAAGATACCTTTCTGGATTGAGGGGGAAATATTCAGAAACAGAGGTGATGTAAAAAGAAAACAAATCAATAAAAATTTAAAGAAGAGAGTTATTATGCCTGAAAAATGTATAACTATGTTGCCAATGTGATGATGAGCCTCCCTAAATGTAGTAACTACAGAATTCACATAAGATATAGTTCTGTCACAGTCCCATAGTAAAGCCTTGCTAACTTTAGAAGGAGACCTACAACCAGAGCTTACTTGTTTTTGGTCTAGCCTCTGTCAAGAACAGATCCCGACCATATTAAAATAAGTCCCAAAGAGAACTAGTGGAAATATCGTTAAAAAAATAAATAAAAAGTTGCATTAGCCAGGTGTGATGGAACATGTCTGCTACTGGGAGAGATTGAGGCTGGTGAATTATTTGAATTTGGCAGTTTCTAGCTCCAGGGGAACTAAAGTTGATCAGAACATCTATACTAAGTCTGACATTAATATTGTGAGCCCAGGGAGTATGGGGCCACAAGACTGCCAAGGAAGAATAAACCAGACCAAGTCAGAAAACCAGAGCAGATTAAAACCTCTATGTTGATCAACATTAGAGATCAATCAGGGCCATAAATGGACGCTATACATGTAGCTCAGACTAGATAGGGAATCCTAATCTCCTATTCTTCCCTAAAAAACCACAAACAAACAAACAAAACCAAGTTTTATCAGTTTGGTCAATATCACGAGAAATTTCCAAACTAGGGATTTTGCTATTTGCCTGTTTAAAGTTTTGTATGATTCCATTTGGCATAATCTTTAGAAGAGTTTCAGGTAAAAACATATTCCTACTAAAGTCAGAGGAGAAATAGAAAGGAAAACCTATCCATCTACTTACATCACTCATGTACAAGAGTAATCAATGTTTATGTCAGTTAGAACCTTTGGTTGTTCTATTCAAGGAAACATTGCTCTCATTTTATTCCATATATCAGTTCCATGCTGGGCAAAGGCAGTAACTTCACCAGTAGGCCTGGAGAGGCAGAAATTGGCTGGGGAAGAAGAATTTCAATTTTAATAAAAAATGAAATAATGATTGAGATCCCTAGCTGTCAGGACTTGAATGCTCTAGGGAGATAAAGGAGGAAAAAAGAAAATGAATGCCAGATCCTGTGTAAAGTAGGTTGAAAGAAATGGCAGCAGTACTGCTGTTGTTGGCCAGACTTAGATTATGTTCCTGATTTCAGCACCACCAACAAAACCAAAAACCTTCACCATGTGGCTCCAGTCTAATTCAGGCTTACTACATATCACTCCCCACATGTTCTTTCTCAACAAAACTCAAGTGCAAAAACTTGTGGGAGAGGGAGGTTTCCATTTCACACAAAGATATAAATGACTAATTGGATCATAGATTTAGATCCAGAAGGCAACTCAGTGGTCATCTAGAGATCAACCTCCTCATTTCATAGGCAAGTATAATGGTAATGTAATTTGCATTTGAAGATTCCTTTGTATTGGCAAAGGTAAAAGGTACTTAGCACTTAGTAATTAATCAAGCGTCTGTTAAAGAAACAGAAGGTATGAATCCCTGTTGCTTACATAATAGGAAGGGGTTGGCTGAAATAGGAAGCTAATGCTGTCTATATATAAGGAAAGACCCTGGCTGGGAAAGCCAGATGTTCTTGCAGCAAGCCCCGCGAGGCAGAAGCTGCTGCTGCTAGTGAGGCTGAAAAGGAAAGCCCCCTATCTTCACCCCCAGCCCCACCTCCA
Source organism: Pseudochirops cupreus (assembly GCA_028627135.1). Lineage (NCBI taxonomy): Eukaryota > Metazoa > Chordata > Mammalia > Diprotodontia > Pseudocheiridae > Pseudochirops > Pseudochirops cupreus. The sequence continues at coordinate 304,648,148 of CM053582.1, forward strand.
GGCTGGAGAGAGTGATTTTGATTTTGAAAACTTGGATGGAGTGATTTTGATTCTGTGAACCAGCTGAAACTTCTGCTGAGTCTGAGGACCAGCCAGAGCTGCCAAAGACTGAGGAAGCATGAATGTGATGCTGGTACTTTGCATGAATCTGTTGGTTGCTTTGTTAAGCCTTGTCTTCCTGGGAACAGAGACTGTGAAGGATTTGAGATGGACTGGATACTGTGAGCTTCAATGTGGAGCAGGAACTGCAGGGAGAGCTGGACAAGGAGCTGGGAGCTGTCTGCCTTTGAAGCCAGATGACAGTTTGGTGAATCCAGGTAGGATCTAGGACCACAGAAAGGGATCCAAGGAATCTGAGAGAGCTCCCTGAGTCAAGCTGAAAGAAGACTTTTATTTGGATACTGTGTATTGACTGAGAAATTGTAATTTACTAGTGACCTAGAGGTGGCGGGTCTGTGTATTTTCTGATGATTAAATAGTGAATGATGAAGGATGATTGAATGATTGATTGACTAAATGATTGTATTAAGTGAATGATGACTGAATAACTGACTGATTGAGTTAACTTAGTGTGCCCCATCAGTGGAGAATTTTGACTATTGTACTTGGTGTCCTTTAAGGAGACAAACCTCTTTAAGGATGATTGAATGATTGAGTTACTAAATGATTGTTCTTTGTTGAAAACTTTGTGACCACTGTGGCAGAAACTACGTGACCACTTTCTGTGATAAGTTGTTGTGAATGCTATATTTTGATCTGTGATAAGTTGTAACGTTGTGAATGTTGTACCTTGATTTTCTGTGAATATTTTGCTCTGATTTGTTATTGAATAAACAAAGTGTTCACTATACTGTGTAATCAGAATCTTGAAAGCTATTCATAGCAGCCATTGTCTAGAAAGCTGCTCCTACTTGGCTTTAGGAAACCCAGAGATGCTAAGTGATTTGGTTGAGGACACAAAGGTAGTAGGTGACAGTGTCCCCATTTGAACCCACTCTAGAGTTCTCTGACTTCAGATCCAATATTCTTTCCACTATACTAGATCAGATATAGATAAAAATGGGAGCAAACTTCTGAGCCAGACTTTCCCCAAATTCAGAAATTTCCCTGGGAATGGAGGGTAGGACAGTGATACTATACAAACTGCATACTCAACATGAGAGGAAGTATGATACAATAAAAAGTGTCCTCCTTGCATATGATATTAGTAGATCATACATTCAAAATATCGGAGATTTTAAACTGGGAAGGACCATAGTGGTCATAACTCCTTCATTCTAAAGATGAGGAAACTGAGGCCTAGAGAGATTAAGGGACTTGCCCAAGGTTACACAGACAAAAAGTAGCAGAATCAGGATTTGGACCCAAGCCAACTCCAGATTCAATATTCTTTTTACCAAGTCACCTTAGTGAATACCCTGCCTCTGAAACTTCAGTTTTGTGCCTATGGGCAAGTAACTTAACTTTTCTAAGATTCAGTTCCCTCGCCTGTAGAAGGGTAGATATTAGAATCAATTTTCCAGAAAATGAGGGGCTGGAATGGAATAAGCATTTATTTATTTATTTTATTTACCGGGCATCTTCATTTGTTTTCTTTTACACCTGTTCGGGTCTCTGGCTTTTAATTTCAGAAAATGCATATTGAATGTTTACTTCCATAAATGTCCTTAGTTGCTTTTTTTTTAAAGAAAGGAAACAGCTTCTTATCACTTTTGTTACTAATGCTTTTTTTCTTTCAAATCAGTGTTTAAGATTAATCTATTAAAAAATTATCCTTTGGCTCACAGACATGATTGGAAACTTTTAAATGACATTCACAAATATCCTCATTTTCATTTCAAAGCAAATATTCTCCCGAGAAAAGTAGAACTTTTAAAAGGGTATGTGCATATTACATTTGATCACAGGGTTAATACAGAAAAACAAGCATTTTGAAATGTAGTCTGCTTTGCTGAGGTGGGCTGGGTCCCAGGGTGTGGAGCTCCACCCACCACTGCCTCAATCCTGGCTTAGACCAGCCTGGGGGCATCTCCTCATCCTGCCTGCCTGGAGCTCCCTTTCCTCTCCTCCCCTCCTCTCTTCCCTGGCTCTGGAATAAGCATTTATTAAGCACCAGTTACTACTTGCCAGGCACCATGCTAAGTGCTTTACAAATATTATCTAATAATCTAATTTGAAACTTCCAGGACTATATTTCTGTTTTTCCTGGACTTCTGTGATACTCAATTGAGATGATTTATGTACATTGAATTGCAAATCTTCAAATGATAATTGAATGCCAGTTGTTATTTTCAATTCCTTAAGCACTAATAGTCTTATGGTAGATCAGCAACAGTTGCTGTACATGTTTTAGTCTACAGATAACTGAACATAAAAAATGTTCCTCAGGTGAGTGAGATGCCAGTGACTCTTCCCTTTTGTGTAGGAGTTGAAAGGCAATGTGGAAGAATTCTGGTCTCCTAGGCAAAAGAAATTTGAGTTCCAATCCACTTCAAATATTTACTGGCTAGGAGATCCTGAGCAATTGACTTAACTAGGACCTCAGTTTCCTCATCTATAAAATAGGAATAGAAATATGGATAGTATTTACTTCTCAGGGTTGTCATGATCAAACAAACAAAATAATCAAGTTCCATGTTAGATAAATGTTAGTTATTGGTCTTATTGGGTATGTGAGGGATGATTGTTATTGTGAGAGTAAGATTATCCCCCTCCCCAACTTAGAACTAGAATTCTAAAAAAGGTGTCTGTCTGAGGGCCATCTGAGGGTAGATATTCCATGGAAAAGTGGGCAAGTATGTGAAGAAAGCTTCAGAATATCCTGTCAGCCATTTTAATTCTGCCATAGACTTGGTGTTAGAAGCATCCTAGAAACACAAGAGTGAAGTCTACTTATAGAGAAATAAACAAGCAAGCAAAAAGAAAGGAAGCAAGAATTTATTAAGTATTAACCATGTGCCAGGGACTAGGTTAAGCACTTCAGGACTATTATATCAACTTATCCTCAAAACAACCTCGGTAAATGGGTGCTATTATTATATGTATGTCATTCTTACCTCCATTTTGCAATTGAAGGAACAGAGGCAGAGGTTAAATGACTTACCTAATTCACACAGCTAGTAAGTGTCTCAGGCCAGATTTACCTCAGGTCTTCCTGATTCCAAGTCTAGCACTTTATTCAATATACCACTTAGTTGCTGTATGATAATAGCAGAGTAGAAGAGAAATGGATATACCTGCACTATCTGTACCTGAGTCTGCCAGGGAGCTGGGAAAAATACTTTCCTTAAAAGGAAGAACATTTTTAATGAACAGTAGGGGAAAGCAGCTAACCTGATATTTGTTTACAAAAGAAAAAGTAGGCGGCATAACCATGTGCAACAGGATTCACATAACCAATATTTGGAAAATGGCCCATTTCCAGACAGGAAAAAAGTCAGTTTTCATACATGGAACTATAACATATTTGTGTTCTTTTGTAGGTGGAAATTATTTCTAGAGGGAATTGCTCTTAGAGGCATACCAAACTTTTTTTTTTGAATTAGATATTAGCACCCATACACTCTGTATTCAATAATTCAATATCGACTTTTTTTTAATGAACCCTAGCACTCAAAAAACTGAGTATCTAAATCTGACTTGATCCCTAGTGAATTTGGCTAAGGACTAACTCTGCTTTGTTAGGGATGTGGGTATGGGTGTGGTCTGGATTATAACAGCAATTTATTTTAGCTACTTTGCCTTTGGGACCCAATAAATTTCAATTCAATTAAAAACAAAATATTTATTAAACATTTAACTATATGCAAGACACTGGGAATACAATTTCAAAAATCACACAATCCTTGCCTTTCGGGAGCTCAGAGTCTATAAAGAGATATAATGTGAACAGGAAAGTAAATGTAAAAGTTTATGTAAGGCAATTAAAATATAATTTCAAGGAGAAAAATGCTAAAAACTAAGAGTATCAGGAAAGGAAAACCTTCATGTAGCAGGTAGCATGTGAATTCTGCTTTGAAGGAATCTAAGGATTCCAGGAGACAGAAGTGAGGATGGAGTTCATTCCAAAGGCATGAATCAGAACAGCAATCAGGTCAGTCTGACTAGAAGAGAAAGCACATAGAGAAGTGTATCACATGAGATTGAAAATCTATACAGGAGTCAGATTATGAGCCATTTAAATTCCACTCTTTTTCCTCCCTTCATCTCTCCCCCCCAAAAAAAGAGTTTGTAATTTATCCATGGAAACAGGGAGCCACTGAAGATGTTTGAGTAGGGCAACAGCTTCATTTTAGAAATATAAATCTAGCCACTTGGTACAGGCTATACTGGAGAGCAGAGAAATTGTAGTCAGGAAGACCAATTAGAAGGCTATTATAAGGGCCTTAACTGGAGTAAAAGACATATAAACAGAGAAAAGGAGACAGAAGTTAGAAAGACTGTGAAGAAAGGATGAACATATAGCAAGATAAGGAAACCAATTGACTATAAAGTTTGAGAGAGAGAGAAGGAAGTATCAAGGAGGACCCTGAGGTTTTGAAGTTGATTTAATTTAGTTGATTTCAAGTTTAATTCTAAGGATGATGGTGCTATCAACAGAATGGGGCAGTTTGGAACAGCGATGAGATTATTCGGGGGATGCCTAGAGAATATCTAGCTGGAGCTGTCCAGTAGGCAGTTGGAAATTTGGGAGTTCAGGAAATAGTTGAAGACTGGATATATAGATTTAGGAGTCACCAAAATAGAGACGATAATTGAACTTAGTGAAATCGATGAGATCACCAAAGAAGTATACAGAAAGAAGAGGCACCAGATATCAAGACAACTCCAATAAGAGCTGATATCTCAGCCAAAAGTGCTTAAACCATATTTTGGATAAGACATCTTCATCTCCTGAAGCCTAATTTGTTCAAGGCCAAATCTTTAAAAATTCTTAATGACAAAATTTCTACTTGTGGACTTGTTGCCTGCCTCTGTAATCTAAACTCGTAAAAGAAGAGGACAGATGAAATATAGTGATAAGAAAAACTATTTTTGTTATCTGATAAGAAATTGCCATCTGGGGTCCCATGGACATTTTAAAGAACAAAGTATCTGAATGCCAAATTCTAACTTATATGTAGTCATTAAATTCAGAATATGTCAAAGATAAAGATTCCAATTTCGGGAGCCTGTTCAGTGCAGAAACTTCATTTAGATAGTGGATTTTCTGTTTATCTGGTTCTTGTGCTGCCAGCCTAAAGGTCAGGAAGCTCAACATTTAAGGCTTTCACTGGAGGAAAACCTATCTACTAAAGAACTTCATGCCTAGTGAATTTTTACTGATTAGGAGGCCAGGGAGAGAGGAGAATAAAGGGCAAAGCAGGAATCAGCAGACTGACTAAGTACTATAAACCCCAATTCCTAATTTATAAATATTTAATCTCATATTAATTATCTTTAGACACAGATGAATTAAGGCTGGGTACATATTTGGAGACCTCATATGTATCCATATTTATGGACTTAAAATGAAGTTTTCTAGCCAGTGGCCCTGCTACCTTTAATAACTTTGCATTAGAGGGTTAGCTTTAAAGTCAAGATTTGGAGTCAAAGTTTGGGTTCAAACTTTGATTCTGACATGCACATAGACTGTGTGACTAAAGGCAAGTCACTCTCAGTGCCCCAGTCCATTCTCTAAGATTTTAAGTAACAAATAAGTTATCTCTCTGAATGAATGAAAGGAACTTCTACACTGGGAATTCTGCAGAGTGATGGAATCATGGATCTGGATTCCTTCTCTCTTTCCTTCACCCATCCATCCCCCTCCTTCCCCCGCAAGAAATCCTTCTGGGGCCTAGGATCATAGATATGGAATAAGAAGGGACAATCAGTCCATCAAGAAGCATTCATTAAGTGCCTGCTATGTACAGATATTTCGATAGGTACTGGGGATGCAAAGACAAAAATGAAAGACTCTGCCTTCAAAAAGCTTACATTCCATCAGGAGAGGAAAACTGTACACATATAAGAACATACAAAATAAATTCAGACAACATGTATAAGAACAAAGAAAAGATAATTTCAGCAGCTGAGTCACTAGCATCTGGTGAAAGGATTCATGTAAGAGGTGGTATCTGAACTATATTTTGAAAGAAACTAGGAATTGTAAGAGCTGGCTCTGTGTGTGTGTGTGTGTGTGTGTGTGTGTGTGTGTGTGTGTGTGTGTGTGGTGTCTGGTGGGGCAGTGTTGGGTGGGGCAAACATCTATTTTTTCTGCTCTGCCTAACATAGGGTTGTCAGGATTTTCAAATGGAATTATTTATATGTGTGAAAACTTTGTAAATTGCAAATCATATGAACGTAATACTGTATTTCAGGCACATGATGGGTTAAATAAATTTTAGAGGACTCTCCTAGGAACCCAGCAGAAACTATATTGTTTATACTAGAAAATAAAATCTAAGCACCAAACAACTGATTTATAAACAGAAGGGGCTCTAGGTTCTTTCAATATTGACAGTCTACTCCAGTTAGAAGGAACATATTACACCTGACCTAGAGATGCTTTAACCCATCCCTTCAGGTCCTCAAAAAAACAAAAAACAAAAAAAGGCTAAACAAACAGAAAAAAACAAACACATTTTCAAGATAGAGATTCAGTGAACCACGAATTCTTTTTAGCTACCTACAGTTGAAATCTGATGAGTTGTGGCTTACTGAATAGGGCAGTTATGTCAGAGTTTTTCCCTTCTCCTATTTCTCAAGCTATTTTGCTTCTAAGACCTACAGTGTATCAATTTTACAGCATTTGGAGGAAGATCAAGGCATTTTCTGCTGACTTTTCAGAATTTGCCCTAGCAAATGACATTTCACTCATACACACTTACCCTACATTTCACAGAGAAATGAACCACGGAAATAGGAGGCTCAGCCCTAGGCTTCCTTCAGCCATTTACTAGCCCTGACTTTGGACATCACTTAGCCTTTCTTTCTTCTTCTGAAAGTAGGTGTAGATCCAGATGATCTTTGAATTTCTAACTTGAGGACTTAAAATACTATGCAATAAATTAAATTGTATTAAAAATCCAATCTAGGAAAGATTAATAAAAATGGCGAAGGGTCCACATGAAGATTTGTTAAAGGAACTGAAGATGCTTAGCTTGGAGAAGAGAAATCATAGGGGGAGCATGATAGCTTTTTTTTTTAGAGGATTTGAAGGGCTAACATGAGGAGGAGAGATGAGCTTTGCTCTTCTTGGCCACAGAGGCAAGGATTGAGGTGGAAGTTACAAAAAGGGAGATTTAAGTTCTTTTAAGGAAAAACTTTCTGACAATTAGGGTCATCCAAAAGTAGAATGAGTTGCTACAAGATGTAATGGATTCTCCTTCATTAGAGGTTGTTAAGCAAAGGTGAAATAACTGTGAGTCAGGCATGGTGTAAAGGAGATTGTCATTCACTGCATTAAGATGACCTATAACATCACATTTTTTATTGTGATAATAAAAATCCCATCTTCTGTTGTTGGTGTTGTTTTTGAACAAGTTAGATCAAAGAGAATGGCTGATCTTAAAGGAAAGTCAGTTTCTGAAAACTTGAATTAGAACACAGCTTTGAAACTTTCACTAATAGGTAGAGGAGAATCTGATGTCGTGTTGAGGTAAGTATTCATAATGTACATAGGAACTTGGGGAAGTAGAATGGGAAAACATCAGGAAAAACAAAATAGAACTGGCCTCATGATTGGCAATGGTCAGAGTCCTTCCTCCTACATAGAGTCCATTTCAGGGTATCAGAACTTCCTGGAAAATCCTGTCTATTCAATAATTCAGCTCAATGGAGGGAATTATACAGCTAATTTAGGACAAATTGCCTCAGCTTCACTTCACTGCAGAGACTCAGGCACTGTCAAAGAATCTTAGTAGCACTATGATACCCATAGCAGACTTTGTTTCTATTCCTTCTCCTCCCACTCTTGTATTTACTTTGCCCTCATTAGACCTCAGGTCATTGGTCCTATCTCCATTTTTTCAGTGCATAATCCTTCTTTTCCTGTGGTCATCTATTTCATTACTTTCCTCATCTACCTTTAGCTTTTGTTATACTTAGGGCAATTCCTAACATGATTCTCACATTTCATGCCCTCCACCCCCCACATCACCCCCAAAAAAGCCTTCCTCCTGGATTACTGGGGTAGGATAGTATTAGGAATTGTCATGATGAATACAGCAAAAGATCAAGGGAGCTAGGTGATGCAGTGAATAGAGCACTGGCCCTGTAGTCAGGAGGACTTAAATTCAAATCTGACCTCAGACACTTGACACTTAACTAGCTCTGTGACCTTGGGCAAGTCACAATTGCCTTGCCTTCCCCCCTCCAAAAAAAAAGTTCAAGGGAGGAAATTAAAGTGTTGAAATAGTTGAACGTGGGAAAAGAAGGATTATGTGCTGGAAAAAATAGGGATTAGACTAGTGACCTGAGGTCAAATGATTTGGAGAAATTCACAAAAAAGTCATGCAAACTTGGCCCTCTACAAATTAATAAACACTAAGCAAAGCATCGAACCTGGCTCTCCCTGCTATTTCTCAATCCAAGATGGAAGTTATAAGTGCTACCTCCCCAAAAGTTTTAACTTATCTCTTCCCTTTGCCCCATCATACCTGGTGTGAGGTTTATATGTAGATTTCTTTTGTGTCTACCTCTCCTGCTCCCAGACATTAGATAATAAGGTCCTTGAGGGCCATAGATAAGACAGTTTTCATCTCCGTGTCCTGAGACTTAGAAAAGTTCCTTGCATGAAATAGGTACTTATTGTTCAGTTTTTCAGTAGTGCCTGACTGTTCATAACCCCATTTGGGGATTTTCTTGGCAAAGATAATGGAGTGGTTTGCCATTTCCTTCTCTAGCTCACTTTATAGATGAGGAAACTGAGACAAGCAGGATTAAGTGACTTGCCTAGGGTCACACAGCTAGTAATTATCTGAGGTCAGATTTGAACTTAGATCTTCCTGACTACAGGGCTGCCACTCTATCTACTGTGCCATGTAGCTTCTCCAATTAGCTGTCCCAATTGATACTTAATAAATATTAAATTAAAATAAACTAGGGTCATGGTGGTGGTGAGAATGGAAAAAAGAAAGGTTTTTTAATACTCTCTTGGTGAGTAGTGGAATTATATTGGTTGGGGGTGGGAGGGAATCTACATTTGAGATCAGAGAACTTGAGTTCAAATTCTAGGTCTAATACTTATTAACTGGGTAAGTCACTTTAGCTCTCTGGGCCTCAGTTTCCAACATCAAGAGACTGGGTTACATTATCTCCAAGGCGCCTTCCATTTCTGAGTATTACATTCTTATCCTTATTCTAGTAGCTACACATATCCTTTCTATTCTGTTTCTTACTATCAATTGCTTCTCCTGATCCCTAAATATCAGTATTTCCATGGTTCCAGTGTTCACATATTTCCTTTTTTTTTCCTCTTGTTCTCTCTTCTTTATTGATTTCTATAAATTGGTGAAAATTCGTTTGACTGCTATAACCGCCTCCTTACCCCCCAGGATGCATGTATGCCCAGGCTAATAGACCAACAGACTGGATATTCCCTTTTGCCCCATACCCTTGCTGAATCAACACAGTCAGTGCTAAGTTTTCTACATACCTGCCTCTTGTTCCACACTCCTTATTAAGCAATTTAGAAAATACTGTCATGCCTCTGGTCTTGACTATCCTCCCATATGGATGACAAAGCTATTTCCTTTAGGCTACCAACTGGTTCTTTGTCTAAAATTCTATGTTAAGTTTGAGTCCTTAGGGGATCTTGGTCTTTCATCAGAGTGAAAGTCCTTATATGGTTCAGAAGCCACCCAGCCTTCAGCTGGGGGCCAGGGTCCCAGAGTGCATACACCCAAGGTGGTTCACTGTATATCTCTTCTCCTCCTTACTTTGTGAGTAATAACTAAAGTTTTATTAATTGCTCTCCCTGTGTGGCTCTGCTGCTCTTCAACAAAAATCCCAATATCCAGGGTAAAAGAGGGTCCTCTCCTCTACCCGATTGGAATCAGACATCTCTGATCCTTTCTTACCCTATTTCTGTCCACCACACCCCTACATTCCGGGAGTTATCAGTTGAGATGACACCTGACCAAGTACAACTAAGTCTCTCCAGAGTGAATTGGCCTAAGGCCAAAAAATTCTAGTTAACGTTCTACAAGTGCTAAGAACTGAATGAAATGTGGAGAGAAACCTATTATTTCTAGCACATTTTGGCTTCTACCCTCACCACGTCTCTTTAAGCAAAAAAAAAAAAAATCCCCTGGGGCATATAGTTAAGTTTGTACTCAGTCACTTGTACTGGTGTCACTATGTCATTATTTTAGTCCTAAACAATTGTATACTCTGCCAACATGAGAAACAAGCATCTGCTATTTGTTGCTGACTAGGAGAAAGTTGTCTCAGTAATTCATTATACTTTTCAGCTATCTACTAACATATGCAAGAAGCAAAAAAAAGAAAGAAAGAAAGAAAGCAGACCACAGGGCATAATAGCAAAGCTTAAGAAAAGGTAAGAAAAGACCAGAAAATGCTGGATTTTTTATTGACTAGTTAATTTTTGTAGTGAGTAGGTAGAAATGCAGTGAGAGAATCTTTATACATGTGCATACCCGCCCACACACATACACACAACAAACACACACATACACACACACACACACACACACACACACACACACATACTTTTCAGTTGTTTAATTGTATACTACTCTTCATGACCTCATGAACCAAATGTCTGTGGGATTTTCTTGGCAAAGATACTGGAGTTGCTTGCCATTTCCTTCTCTAGTTTTAGGCTGGGTTAAGGGACTTGCCCAGGGTCACACAGCTAGTAAATGACTGAGGTCAGATTTGAATTTTGGTTTTTCATATCTCTAGGTCAAGCACTCTATCCACTGTATCCATTTGCATCATCTATGTGACTGTAACAATTTGCTTTCAATCAACGTAGCTAGGTTGTGAAGTAGCTAGAGTTCTGATCTTAGAATCAGGAAGACCTGTGTTTAAATCCCCCTTCAGATACTAGCTGGAAGACCCCTAGGCTTCACTTAACCCAGCAGTTCTCAACCTGTGGGTCGCGACCCCTTTGGGGTTGAACGACCCTTTCACAAGGGTCACAGGGGTTGCCTAAGACCATTGGAAAACACATATTTCCAATGGTCTTAGGAACGACCTCTATCCATCTCCAGGTGGGTCCGCCCACATACTATTATTAAAGGGTCGCAGCTGACTTGTTTCCACATTCTTAAAGGGGATAATAATACTGACTTGAGAGTCAAATGAGGTAATATTTGTAAAGCACTTTGCAAACCTCAAAGTACTATATAAATGCTAGCTATTAATAATATTAATTGCAATTGATGAAGCTAACATATTCAGAGAAAAACCATCAAAATCTCCATCTAATGTGTTTAGAATCATGTAAGAATCACGTCATAAGCACATTATGTTTTTCTTGTATTGATTTTGTAATTATGAGCACTTTGAATCTTATAATAGGAAATGAAAGGGAGACCTATATTTACTTCTCTATTTGTTGGGTTCCATTTTGAATATGTGGAGTGGGAGATATATGAGACATCCAAGTAGAAATGACACATATAACATGAAGTTAGCAATGAAGATTTGAAGTTCAGAGAAAAATTAGAACTACAAAAATAGATTTGGGGAGATGAAAATCAAACACACAGGGCCTGTTAAGATGACCAAGTTATTGACTATAAAGGGAAAGAAGATGGTTCAGAACAGAGACTTGGTAAACATCCACACATAGTAGGTAAAAAGTGGATGAACATCAAGCAAAGGAGATATAAACGATGAGGTCAGGGAAACATAAAATTTTGAGGTATAGGGTTAGGGGTGCTTGAGACCCCAAAATACCAACACACTGGATCCTGCCGAATGAATTAGACTCAAGTCTTCTGTCAGCCAAAAAAAAGCAAAGTTTATTAAAGATTTGTCATATTGGGTAGACTCTTTAGGAGCCTCAGTGTCTGTGATGCTTGCATTGGGCAAGTGGGCCAGAATCATCTGACACAGAGTGAGTCTCCACTAGATCATTCTCCAGCCTTCTCTTGGAGGCAAGATGGGTCTAATACACAGAAAAGTTGTGGAAGGAATCTAGGGGTGGTCTAGAGGAATTTGGGGCAGGTCTCAGGAGGAGTCAGATGAAGTCAGAGTCCAGTAATGAGTCTGAGGAGGATCTTCAGGAGGAGTCAATGAGATCAGACTCCAGTAATGAGTGATTAAGGGTGGAAAGTTGCTGGAGGCTACCTGGAGATGACAGATAATGGTGGGCTAGGCCAGTTCAAAGGTGTAACAGATTTGGGTATAGATATTTTGGGAGGATCAAGGGTGGGAAGTTGCTGGACAAAGGAAGGCTAAGCTAGTAACAAAGATTTGGGCTTATGGCCTCCGGGCAAATGCCTCAAGTGGGAAGATTCAAGGAGAGCTCAAGGGGATTCCCAGAGCCCATAGCTCATCATAAAATATTCTAGAAAAGGTAAAACCACAAACATATTTAAAATGAGAATGAGATTTAGGTCAAAGCTGAGTCATTTCTTCTTCAGTATTCTTCTGCTATTATACATTCATTTCTTCCATTTATGCCTATTTAAAGTAATTCTTCTCTTGCCAAACACAAGTATTCTTACCAAATACAGGTACAACTTACTAAAGTATTATATTCAAATGTGTTTTTCCATTCAATTCGACAATTTGTCAATCACCTACAATGTGCCAAGCATTGTGCTAGGCTCTGGGGAGACAAAAGCAAAACTAAATAGTCCTTGTTCTCAAGAGGCTTATATTCTATAGGGTAGAGGGAACAATATGTCCACCTATAGGGGGAACCAACAGAGAGAAACCTCAGATTTAACTCACACAGAAATGCATGATGAATCTTCAGAATTCCAGTTTCAAACAAAAAATATACGTTGCAGGCAGTGTGGAAGAAGCCCTTTGCATTACCAAGGAAAAAACAGTCAAAGTCATATAGCAGTACTTCTCATTCATGAAAAATTATAGGAAAAATTATAGTATCAATATGATACTCTGAGAAGCAAAGGAAATAATTTTGAATCCTTAAATATTATCCCACAAGATTGAATTTAATCATCATTGAAAAAGGATGGAAAAGGAAGTAAAAGGGAGGAAAATGTTATTCCTTCAGGAGAAATCAGAGGCTAATATTGTATTTGTCATGTAAACTCATCTAAAAAAAGAAACATCAGAAATAAATAAGTACTGATAACAAGAAAGTACAAAAATAATATCAATGTTTCAAGGTTTAAAAATTATAACTCATCTCATTTGAAGGTGATTAATAGAACAAAGAGAGACTACATATGAGCAGACTTCAAAAGGAGGGATCAAAAGAATCAGATGAGAAAAAGTTAATATTTCTTGGGTTTGAAACCATGTGTCATTCATGAATTAACATTTCAGGGTAAGAGTGCAGAAAAAAACAACAACTGTGAAACAGAAGAACTAGGGGGAGTAATATATGTTACTGACTTGGAAGAGAAAACAGATGAATGCTGGAAGACTCTGGAAGAGCAGGGAGAATTTTTTTTTTTTAGTGAGAATGGGGAGAACAAAGGGGAAGAACAGGAATCAAGATAGTCATAGGCTTTAAAAGTAACCAGCTTGAGGGAGGAGGAAAAAGGGGAGGGAGAAGGAAATAGGGAAAGGGAGAAGAGAATAAGAAAATAGGAGAGGAAAATTAAATTATTAAAATTAAAAAAATGAACAAGGCATAATGAACAGAGAACAAATTAAGAGAATCATATAAAACAATACTATACAGAATGTGTTGAAGGCAACTGACCTTACCTGATCCCAGAGCTACAAATTACCTGAGGGCAATCAAAACCAGTTAAATGAGGACTATGGAAACTAGTTTTTAAAAAAATGTCAAAGGGGCAGAGCCAAGACAGTGGAGTAAAAGCAGGGACTTGCTTAAGCTCTTACCTAAACTCCTCCAAATACCTGTAAAAAATTACTCTAAACAAATTCCAGAGCTGAAGAACCCACAAAATGATGAAGTGCAACAAATCTCCAGCCCAAGACAGTCCAGAAGGTCAACAGGGAGGATCGGTCACACTGGGCGGGGAGCAGAGCATAGTCCAGTGTGGGCCATGCTGGCACAGACAGGGTTGGAGCAGGCCTCAGGGGACTAAATCACTGGCAGCTGTGGCAGTTTCCAGACTTTTCAGCCCATAAACACCAAAGATAGCATAGAAGGTCAGTGGGAAAACTGTGGGACCTGAGTGAGAGAGGAGCACAGTCCAGACCCAGTTGGTGGTGGGAACAGCAGTAGCAGCAGCCATGCTGCTTCCAGAGCTCTGGGCTGCAGAGATCTCTTTGCTGGCACTGAAACAGGATTTTCTTGCTTTGCCCTGCTTGGATCTGAGTTGCAATATGGGGTGGCAGTCCTGGATTGAGGAGGAATGTTTGTGTGGCACAGTTTGTAGTGCAGTGGAGAGGGAATCCTCCTCACAGTTCCAAGGCAGAAGAGAGTGCTTGGGGTCACTCACAGACCAGAGCACAGGCCAAGAAAGGAGCAAAGACCTCTCCTTAGATCATACCACCTAGGAAGAGCAGAAAATTTACAGGCCCCTAGAACTATCAATGAAAACAGCTGCACAAAACCCCTGAAGTTTGGGACAGTACACTCACCCCCACCTCCAACCCCACTGAAAGCAGAGTCCTATCCTGACAAAGAGTTAGAAAGTTAAGTATTTGTCTGGGAAAATGAGCAAACAGCATTAAAAAACCATAAACTATAGAATCTTACTTTGGTAACAAAGAAGATCAAAACATACAACCAGAAAAAGACAACAGTCAAAGCTTCTACATCAAAAGCCTCCAAGAAAAATATAAATTTGCCATAGGCCATGGAAGAGCTCAAAAAGGACTTAAAAATCAAATAAGAGAAGTAGAGGAAAAATTGAGAAGAGAAAGAGAATGATGCAATAAAATCATGAAAATCTCTAAAGGAGACCTAAAAAAATGCTGAAGAAAATAACACCTTAAAAAATAGACTAACCCAAATGGCAAAAGAGGTCCAAAAAGTTAACGAGAAGAATGCTTTAAAAAGCAGAATTGTCCAAATGGAAAAAGGAGATACAAAAGTTCACTGAAGAAAATAATTACTTCAAAATTGGAATGGAACAAATGGAAGCTAATGACTTTATGAGAAATCGAGAAATTTTAAAACAAAACCAAAAGAATGACAATAGAAGATAATGAGAAACAACTCATTTGTAAAAACCACTGACCTGGAAATAGATTCAGAAGAGAGAATTTAAAAATTATTGGACTACTTGAAAGCCATGATCAAAAAACGAGCCTAGATATCAACTTTCATGAAATTATCAAAGAAAACTGTCCTGATATTCTAGAACAGTGGTTCTCAACCTATGGGCTGCGACCCCTTTGGGGGCTGAACGACCCTTTCACAGGGATCACAGGGGTCGCCTAAGACCATTGGAAAACACATATTTCCGATGGTCCTAGGAACCAAGACACTGCTCCTCTATCCATCTCCAGACAGGTCTGCCCACATGCAGACACGCCCACATACGAATAGTAAAGAATCACAGCATTAGGAAGGTTGAGAACCACTGTTCTAGAACCAGAGGGTAAAATAGAAATCGAAAGAATCCATTGATTGCCTCTTGAAAGAGATCCCAAAAGGAAAACTCCTAGGAATACTATAGCCAGATTCCAGAGTTCCCAGGTCAAAGAGAAAACATTGGAGGCAGCCAGAAAGAAACAAGTCCAGTGTTGTACAAACACAATCAGGATAACACAAGATCTAGCAGCTTCTACATTAAGGGATCAAAGGGATTGGAAGATTTATTCCAGGGATCAGTGTAGCTAGGATTAAAACGAATAATCATCTATCCAGCAAAACTGAATACAGTCCTTCAGGGGAAAATATGGTGAATGAAATAGAGGAATGTTAAGAATTTTTTTGTTGAAAAGACCAGAGCTGAATAGAAAATTTGACTTTCAAATACAGGTCTCAAGAGAAGCATGAAAAGGTAAACAGGAAAGAGAAATGATAAGGTACTTATTAAAATTGAACTGCTTACCTATCTACAAAGTCTGCCTTTATTAAAGCCTCTGTAGCTTTATTGCAATAGTTGATTATCTGGTCCTTTGTATTGCTCTCTATGTAGTTCCAAATCTATGACTGCTCAAAATTCAAAATCATTTTTAAAAAATCCTCTAATGTCCAGATACCAAATCTGTACTACTTCTGTGTAATCCCTGACCACAGCTTTAAGTCTGTCTTCTAGTCTGCCTACTCTAATCAGTGCCTTCAACATGTAACCTTCCAGACAGTTCACTTCTGTTGAATTACCACATGTGATGGCTTTATCTCCTGAAACATCCCTGCTCTTTTAAATTTCTTGCTTGAACTGCTTGCAAACTTTCCAAATAAATTATTTTGGTAGTGCTAAAAAAATACATACATATATACATACACACACAAAAACACACATATGCACCTACATATATACATATACATACATATCTACACATATATACATAGAGAGAGGGACAGAGAGAGAGACAGAGAGAGAGCACAGCATGAGTTGAATATGAAGGGATATCTAAAAAAATAAAATTAAAGGTTGAGAGTGGAACATATTGGGAGAAGGAGAAAGGGAGAGATAGAAGGGGGTAAACTATCTCACATAACAGAGGAAAGAAAAAGCTTTTACAGTGGAGGGGAAGGGGTAGGGAGGTGACAGGGAATGAGTGAACCTTACTCTCATCAGATTTGGCTTAAGGAGGAAGTAACACACAGGCCATTGGGTACCTTACTCTAAAATAAAGTAAGGGGAAGGCTTTAAGGTGGGTAGGTGGGAGAATGATAGAAGGAAAGGCAGATTGGGGGAAGGGTAGTCAGGAGCAAACACTTTTCAAAAGAAATGGTAAAAGGAGAAAATAGAATAAATGGGGGACAGGATAGGGTGGAGGGAAATATAGCCTTTCACAACATCACTATTATGGAAGTGTTTTTTATAACTATACCTGTATAACCTATATTGAATTGTTTGTCTCCTCAATGAGCGTGGGTGGGGAGGGAAGAAGGGAGAGTATTTGTATCTCAAAGTTTTAAAAACAAATGTTAAAAATTGTTTTTTACATGCAACTGGGGTATAGAAATCCATCTAGCCCTATAAGAAAATGAGGGAGTGGGGGATAGGAGGGAGGAGTGATAGAGGGGAGGGCAGACTGAAGAAAGGAGTAATAAGAATGCATTCCACCTTGGGGTGGGGGGAGGAGAGAGATGGGAAGAAAATCTGGAACTCAAAATCGTGGAAATGAATGTTTAAGACTAAAATAAATAAACTAATATTTTTTTTTAATGTTGAATGTAGATATCAGAAAGAACTACCTGACCTTCATCCCAACTGGATCAGGTCCAAAAGCTTGCTTTCCCTGTTGCTGCATCTGGAGCCTGAGCCTATTATTCTAACTGGATGTCACCCCTTTTCTCTGCTCCCCTACCCCAGCCTCCCTGGCATTCTCTATAGACTTTCAATCATTATGCAAAACAACTTATGTAACAGCTTCTCAAGGCTGTGCCTCCTATAAGACTCTCTCCCTGATGAAATGTATTTAACTCTACTTCCTCTGCCACTCTTCGCATTCCAACACCCTACTGCTATGTGGTAACCCTAAATTGCAATCCTTTTGCCTCTTTTTAAAGATCCTAGTTTTTGCTGCTTTGGCAGTCTTCTTTTATTTCAGGTTGACAAATGATATGACAAAAAACTGAGAATTTAAAATAAAGAGATAAATATATAACTCAGTATAAAAATCCAAATAAAAAAAACAGGAATTAATGCTCAGAAGTAAACCTATGTCAAAAAGGTAAATTAAGCAATCAAAAATGAACTACAAAAGAAAAAAAAGAACCTTTTGTTCCAAGTGGATTTTCAAGAGAATTCTATCAGAAGTTTAAAGAGTCTATTTGTTATGTTATCCTTAATAATAGTACTATTTATTATTTTCCTTTTGGGAGGCAGATTTGAATAGTGAATAGAATTCTGAACTTGTAGCCCTGAAGATCTAAGTATAAATCTTATGGACACTTATTAAGTGACCATAAGCTGTCTCACCTCCTTAGCACAATTTCTAATATGTAAAATGGAGATGATAATATCTGTAGCATCTATCTCATAAAACTTCTAAGGCTCAAATGAGGGAAGATATATAAAGCACTTTGCAAATTTAAAACAGTATTCAAGACTCAATTCAATTTAATAAACATTTATCAAGTGCCTATTAAGTGCCAGGTTTGGTGCTAAATAGGGATAAAAATAAGAAAGCCAGTTCCTGAAGGAGTTTATAATCTAGTAAGGGAGGACGACACACAAAAGGAAACTGGAAAGGTATGTGGGAGGGCACAGGGGTACTTGTAAGAGAAGGGAGGGGGAACTGAAAACAAGCAGAGCTGCTGAGGATGGAAAATGGTGTGACCTGGAAGTTCCAAATATTTCCTGCTCTAAAGGAAAGCTTTAGGAGGATTTTGGTGCTCCAGTCCTCCCATAAGAGGGTAGAAGAGGCTTAGGGAAGTGAGAAGGAGTTGAACATCCAAGACTGAGTTAGCACCAGTGTTTTGATTACCACCACCACCACTATCATACTACTAATACCATTGTAGTAGTTTTTAAAATTATTATTAAAGTTTCTGGTACCCACACCAGTAAGGATGAAAGCAGGAAGAACTACTATTATTATTGAATGTTGATTCAATTTTTTTTCAAAAATTACTAAATTACTACAGTACCACACAAAATTTATGCAAAAATTGTATTTTAACCAAGTTATATTTGTAACAGGGATGCAAGAGTGTTCAAAATTAGAAGTAAAAAAAACCAATTAGCATACTTAACCATATATAACAAAATAGCATATGTTAATTTATTACATGAATAGATGAAGAAATGCCTTTGAAAAAAGACATTAACTCATATTGCATATGAGGCATAAGCCTGTAAGGGTACTAAATTATTATGATCAAAGCATATAACTAAAAGTAAAATTTGGTATTTTATATAATGGAGAAACTCTGGAGGCTTTCCCAGGAGGTTCAGGAATACAAGATACCATCTTTTTCCACTTTCATTTGAGATGTTCTTGAAATGTTATCTCTAGCAATAAGACAGGAGAAAGAAATTAGAGGAAGGAAAACCAGCAAAATGATCACAGATGTTGTGATGCTTTATAAACTGAAGGGCATATCTTTTACTGCTATGACTGGTACAGAATTCATACTCGAAAAGCAATTTAAGGAAATTTTAAAAGGAAAAACAAATAATATCAGATATAAATTTAAAATCCATTTAAAAAATAAACAGAATTGGGATAAGAAGAAAATTTACAAATAGGGAAAACTGTTTGCTTCAAGCATCTTTAATCATCCAAATAACTAAAATTTTAGGGAATCATCAAAGACACGTAAAAGTAATATCCTTTCCTTAATAAAAAAACAAAGGATATGAACAAATAAATTTCAAAAGAAGAAATATAAACTGTTAGCAAGCAAGCAAAATTAGTCCAAATTACTAATAATAAGAGAAAAGAACTAAAACAGTGCTAAGATTTCATGCTCATTTCCATCAAACTGATATAGAATTATTATTATTATTATTATTATTTTACATTTACACTTGTGATTTCACAGATATAAAGAAGTCCCTATTGGGAAATTCCTTTTTGCCAAAGCATATTGTCACTTTGTTTTCAAGTCTTAGAAAATTACCTAGGGTAATGAGAAGTGAATGTAATTGGCCACAATTCGATTGTGAGAAACAGAGGAAGGAGTTCTCTTTCCACAGAAGTGACACATACACACACACACTCCCAGCCTTGTAGGAAATGTAATAAGATGCAAGTCAGAAGGAACTATTTCCAACCAGAGCTACCACTTGGTAGAACTAGGCTTCTGATCCGATAAAAGGTTAGAAGCTTGTATGCATGCTTAACAAGCTGTTTAATATTAACCAACACACCCCTAGGGTGGAGCAAGCTAATTTGAATGCACATAAAATGCATGACAAGGGAGGGGAAACACATCTAGGAGAAAACCATGGAATAGATGGTTCAGGAAGTTGTATCCAGTCAATGGTGAGCAGGGGAGAGAACTCATTGTTGAAAATGGGAATTAAAAGCTGGCTGTGCCTAGCTCTTGGGGTGTCCTATGTAATGTACCCACTCTTGCAAGAATGTAATAAAATACTGGCTTCATCAGTTAAGGCCTTTTTCTTTCATGAGCACATTTCCTACAAGACCATCTTAGTATCTGAGGAGGGTCTTGAAACCCAATCTTCCATATGATGACAGATTCTATCTACTACATTACACTAGCTCTCATAGAGTGAAAGAAGATGGAAATAGTATTGCAAGGATTGTGGGAAGACAGCTACCTTAATATATTCTTGACGGAGATATGAATTGGTCCAGTTATTCTGGAACCCAGTTTGGAATTATGTGAGAAAAATGAGTGAACTATTCAAATTTATTGACACATAGATCCCATTGAGTTCCCTGAACAAAATCCCTTTTTGCTTCTTTTTTCTCTTTTTCTCCATGCTTACCATGTTACTTAGCACATAGTAAGCACTTAATAAATATGGTTGATTGATTGCTTGAACAATGACAGAAAGAAAGGTATCATATGTACTACCAAAATACACAGTTGCATTTTATTGTTAATAAAAACTATAAACAATATTCCTGCTGTTTGGATAATGTCTGAAAAACTTGTGGTATATGGACGTGATGGAATATCATTGTGTCAAAAGGAACAATGAAGATGAAGAATTAATACAGCAACAAATGAAAAGCCTTATTTGAAATGATACAGAATGAAGAAAGTAAAATTAGGAGAACAATATAAACAAAGACGATAATGTAAAAACAAAAAAGAACAAAATAAACCTATAACACTAAAAATAAAATATTAAAAAACCAAGTAAAATATTCAAATTAAATATACTAAATCATTCTGACTCCATGTGACTGATATTAAAATAAACTTCTTTCCTGTGAGTTAAGAAATGATAAACTACAAGTGTGGAATGTTACATGGTTAATCACAATTACCAAAGCAGATGTTTTGTATAAACAGGGTTTTTGTTGTATCTTTCTTATGATGGTGTTTTTTATTTTCCTTTGGTGGGGGTGAGGGTAAGGGAAGTTAGTATGTGGAGAGGATGGTGTTGATGTTGATCATTGATTATTATATAAAGTGAAATGCATCAATAAAAAGGGGTTTTTTTTGAGGGGAAGAGAGGAAAATAGATCCAATGACTTTTTTCTTAATCTTTATCCTTTGAACTCTCTGTGGCTTTGGATGCCATTGACCACTTCCTTCTATTGGAATTGTCTTCTACTGTAATTCCACTTCCTTGGTTTGGGTGATACTTCTGTCTTTTGGTTTACCTTTTGGATCATTACATCTCATTCTCCTTTGCAAGATCATCAACTACTTCTAGCCTCCAGATCTCTGTCCTAGGATCTTTGCTAGTTTTCCTTTACTCTTAACATGAGCTCTAATATGTTCAAATAGCATCTCTATACAAAAACCCTGAAATCTACATACTCAGCCCTACTTCTCTTTCTGAATAGATTCAAAATGAAACTTATTTTCTCTTTCAAGATGAGAGAGGACTTTATGAGCATGAAGAGCTTGGAGTGGAGCAGCCCCTGTGAGCTGCAGAGAGCTGCCTATGTGTGAATCCGAAAGAGTTGGGAGCCATCAACCCACAGATGAAGAGCTATGGGGTTTAAAAGTCAGCCTCCAGTCAAGATGAGAGAGAACTTTACTTAAATACTGTGTATTGACTGAAGAGATTGTAACTTACTGTGACTTAAGGGCAGATGGTGTTTGTATTGGGTTTACACCTAGACCTATTCCAAAATTCTTTATTCTAGCAGAAGACTCCTTATTCCAGCAGTATCCTCTCAGTCATTACTAACTCCTTTTCCACGCTCATAACTTTAAAATCATCCTTTATTCCTCCCTTTCCCTCTCTCCTGATGTCCAAATCATCTGTCAATTCATGTCAATTACACCTTTGTAATAGCTCTCAAATTCATATACTTCTCACTATGCTCCTTCAATTAACTCACGACTGTTTTCCCAGATACCATTCCAACATACCATTTCTAGGACCGTGATGCCAACCAGCTTGAGAGACCCTGTTAAATTTTCATTGTGAGTATTTGTACCTAGGAAATTGGCTAAGGCTACAAATTAGGACCTAGTTTATTGTTTTGTTTTGTTTTTGGAGGGGGAAAGATAAGGCAATTGGGGTTAGTGACTTGCCCAAGGACACAAAGCTATTAAGTGTGTCAAGTGTCTGAGGCCTCAGGTCTTCTTGACTCCAGGGCCAATGCTCTATTCACTGTGCCACCTAGCTGCCCCAACCTGGTTTATTGTTTTTTTGTTTTTGTTTTAATTTTCTAGACTTAAGAAAAATAATGGAGAAATGTTAATAAAGCAAATTTAACTTAAAAGCTACTCTGTTTATGTTCCCTCCCTCTCCATCCCCCCAACCCCCAGTCAGTTGTTAAACATTTACCAACACTTCATTGGCTGTTTCCCAAGGAATAAAGATCCTTTGAGTCTATCCTTGAACTTGAACCCAAGTATTCCTCACTTGAAGGCTAGAATTACTTTGATGTTAACCAGATATTTTTTCTCTTGAAGCTAAATGAGCTAAATAGAATATATACCCCTACTTAATCCATCAGAGAAACTGAGGTTCAGAGAGTTTAAGTAATATAGACAGGATCATATGGTCATGATCCCATTTTCATCTAGTTTCATCAACTCTACTAATAGGCAATAAAACATACCACTGTTGCAGGATCAAAATGAAGGCCTCTACCAGGATGCCCATCATAGGCAATAAAAACTGTAAGGAAAGCAGGCTTTCTAGTTGGTGTAGAAAATCAGCCTTCTTGAAAACAAAGGCATGGAGAGGCCTGTACTCAGTGTGTCACATTTGTTAATTAAAAACAAGATGAAAACTCATTCCAAAGCAATTTAAAAAGCAGGCAATGCAAAAAAAAAAAAGAATCATGCTGACCATCTGCTCAAATGCTGAGGATGGCATCCCAATTCATTCCCCGTCCCCTAAACCTTCCACTTTGGATGGCTAAAAAAATTGTCTGTTGAATGTATGGTGGAAAACTTTCCAGGCAAAACAGAGAAGCAATTCCATTCCTAGCAAGCGGCTGAGTCCCGGAATTGAGGGTGCAAAAAATCCTATTGAAACAGTGCATTTCCTTAATGCCTCCAGGCTAGCCCTATTCAAATGTTCCTTAGCTTTGATGCACAATACCTTTCATCAATTGCGTTTTTCTTTTTTTCCCCCACAGACATTTATTGAACAATGGCCTCACATTGATTGATATTTTGAGGACTAAGAGAAATGCAAGGTGGCAGAGGGCAGTAATTGGAAGTTGCAAATTAAATGTCTAACGACCCTATTAGAAAGCAGGATCACCTTCAGTAAAACATAACAAATCATTGAACTTGATGTGTCACTGAGTGATGAAAGGCAGTATTTGGACATAAAATTTGTCCCTGTGCATGTTCCAGGGGATTATTAGCCTGCAAGGTAAGAATTTAGCTTTTGCTTTGGGGAAGTGTTGACTCTTCTTTCATCATGGACCCCTTATAGAGCTTACTTCCCACATCATATCTGGCCTAATACAGTTTCCCGAATAACTAATCAAAGATCTGCCCCTACCTAATATTTGCCTCGGGTACTGATCTTATGGTCCTATGATCCTTTAGTACAACAGGACTCTAAGTGTAGACTGGCAACAAGATAAGTCCAGAACTGGGCCTTTGCGGCAGAGAATCTGGTCTCAGATTTTGGCTTTGCCAGTATCTGTGTGACTTTTGGGAAATGGATGAATGAATTAAGTGCCAATAAGACAAATACAAAAGCAAGAAAGCTCCTGTCCTCAAGAAGACTACATCCTAGCATAGGACAACAATTATGGGGCAGTGGTGACCAGGAAGGGGTGTTCTAGATGGGAAGTTCCGAACCTTTAGTTCAGAGGGTCCAGGGTTGGAGCAAATGTCACTAGAGTAGTTAGGATATAAATTGAAAAAATGGAATGGAAAGTGAATGTGAGGTAGTTGCCAAGCAAGACAGTAAAATTCCTGGGCCAAAAGGGTTAAACACCTCCCCCCCACCTAAATGGTCTCTGGTTTAGAAGAGCATGCCAGAAAAGTAGGGGCACAGATGGCACAGTGGATAGAGTGCTAGGCCTAGAGTCAGTAAGATTTCTCTCCATAAGTTCAAACTGGTCCCAGACACTTACTAGCTGTATGACCCTGGGCAAACCACTTAACTCTGCCTCAGTTTCCTCATCTGTAAAATGAGCTGGAGAAGGAAATGGCAAATCACTCCAGTATCTTTGCCAAGAAAATCCCCAATGGGGTCACAAAGAGTTGGACTTGACTGAAAAATAACTGAACAAGCTAGAAAGGTAATAAAAATGTCTGAGTATTAAAATTCTCTTCACTACTCTGAGGCTCAGTTTCCACATTTATAAAATGAAGGAGTAGGACTAGATAATTTCAAAGGTTCCTTCTAGCTGTAAATATATGATCCTTTGATTTCTCCTTTGGTAGATGAGGAAATGGATGCCTAGAGATGGGAAATAAGTGACTTGTCCAAGGCCACACAGAAAGAAAATACCATGTGAAGGATCTGAATCCAAGTCCTTTGACTCCAAATCTAGTCTTCTTTTGACTCTTGCAGATTGGGACACATGGGCATTGTGACACTTTGCTTAATCGGAAGTGTGGAGTTTTTTTTTAAATTTATAAGAATTTAGATTTTTAAAAAATGTTTCATATATGTTGGTATCTTAGAGACAGCATTGCATTGAGGATAGTGTCCAACTTGGGAACAAGAAGGCTGGCATTCAAGTACTGCCTCTGGCGCTAGATCTGTGATCCTGGGCAAATCACTTCATGTTTCTAAGCCTCAAAGGACTGAATCACACAATGAACTATCTAGTTTTAGACAGACAGGATAATGTCATCTTCAGGTTTGCCAAGTTGTTTCTTAGAGTGGAAAACTATTGATCCTTGGCCTACTGACATACACTTTGCTATTTTACCATTTGCTTTCCTCTGCTAGAGTGAAAGGGCAGATAGGTGCCATAGTGGATAGAGTGCTGAGCCTGGAGTCAGGGAGGCCTGAGTTCAAATCCAGTCTCAGACACTTACTAGCTGTGTGACCCTCAGTAAGTCACTTAACTCTGTTTGCCTCAGTTTACTCATCTGTAAAATGAGTTGGAGAAGGAAATGGCAAACCACTCCAATATCTTTTCCTACATGGGGTCATGAAGAATCAGACATTTCAGACATAACTTACAAAAGTTTTAACTACAGAACCTAGGCTGAAATCCCTTTGAGAGCTGGTTAACTCAGAATGGAGAATATAACAGTTAATAAATGTTTATGAGTGAATGATATTAGATCAAAAGAATGGATGACAGAAAAGGGAAGCTAGTTAGAAAGCTGAGGGGAATGACCCAATTAAAATTGAAAGAGAAAATAATGGAGTAATAACAGTAATAGTTGACTGAGAAAGAGCAGAGGAGTAGGCGAGTGGAAGGAGAGCTAAATGTTTCTCAGAAATGAAAGAAGGAATGAAACAAGTATTTTTTAAGTGTTTATAATATATGAGATACTGTGCTAAGCACTTTACAAATATCTCATTTGAAACATTAGATTTGGGCCAGTTACAAAATTACATCTTTATGTAACTCAGTGACTATACAATTGTTTATTCTACATCAAATTTTGTGTAGCTAAATGTTGTTGTTAGTCAGTCATTTTCCAATCAGGTCTCAACTCTTTGTGATCCATTTGGGTTTGGTTTTTTGTTTGTTTGGTTTTGCAAAGATGCTGGAGTGGTTTACCATTTTCTTGCATTTTCTGTTAAGAGAACAGCAGCTGGGTGCTGAAATGATTAGAGCACTGGACTCCAATCAGGAAGTCCCAAATTCAAATCCAGACTCAAACACTAGCTCTGTGACCCTGTGACCCCAGGTCAATCACTGAAATCTCTGTTTGCCCCATTTTCCCCATCTGTTAAATGGAAATAATAATATTATCTACCTCCCACGGTTGTTGTAAGGATGAGATATTATTTTTAAAGGGCTTTGCAAACCTTAAAGTGAGATGAAATACTAGCTGCTAATTCTCGCTACTAACGGGTATTCCAGTGGTAAAAGACTCAATGATGTTTTTATCACTACTAAAAAGCTGATTCATGCTGCTATCTCTTTGGGATGAATGACTCAACAGTCAGAAGTGTTTCTTTTATTTTTGAAAGGAGATAGTCCATATAGACTGAGAAACATCATGAGATGCTTTGGAGTTAGAAAGGAAATTTGTAGCCACCTACTCCAATCTCCTCATTTTACAAATGGATAAACTCAGGTTCAGAGAATGAAAGTGGCAGGTTCATGATTACACAGGTAATTAGTGGTAGTGTTTGGACTGAATTCTAAAAACAGTTCTTTAGTCTAGGGGTTCTTAAAACTTTTTTGTGATATGGACCTCTTCGGCATTTGATTTATGGACCCATTCTCAGAATATGCTTAAGTGTACAAAATAAAATATATAATATAACATTATGTATGTGTATATGTATATATTTGTATAACAAAATAATGCATAACATAAATATTTAAAATGTATAATAATTCAAAAGAGACCAATTATACTGAGATGCAGTTATCAAGTTTGTTTAAACCTAGTTCATGGAACCAAGATTATGAAACTCCGAATCTAGTCAGTCTTTCTACAACATCCTGATCATTTTATCAACAAGCTTAATGTTTGTTTCTTTAAAAAGTTGAAATGCCAAATAAATATAGATTAAATAAATATCAGGAAGAGACAAAACTAGTTTCTGTTCATATTTTCAAAAAAGAGACACTATTAAGTAAGATAAGAATTAATATTATGTAAGTTATGAGTATCTAGAGCACCTGCTAAGGAACTTAGCCATGAGAACCCAAGACCAGTTAAGGATTATTTCAATTGTCCTAAAACTGGTTATACTTGGTTTGATTCAAATTCAAGTTATATTAATGCTGAATTAATAGCATGTTGTAAAAGTGTGATATAAAAGGTTTACATATATGTCTTTACCAATTTCAGAATTATAAAAGGTTCTGTCATAATTTAATAAGGAAAAATATGTGTGTGGAGAGAAATGCATATGCATACATAGATGGGTTCAAGTCTTGCCTCAGAAGTACTAGCTGTCTGAACACGAGGTTCACTTAGCTTCTCACTGATACTAGACAATTTTTTAGGATTGT
Source organism: Pseudochirops cupreus (assembly GCA_028627135.1). NCBI lineage: Eukaryota > Metazoa > Chordata > Mammalia > Diprotodontia > Pseudocheiridae > Pseudochirops > Pseudochirops cupreus. The sequence continues at coordinate 304,675,577 of CM053582.1, forward strand.
AAGTCACAAAGGAGTTATAATTCTGCATCAGTGGAGGGAGTTCCCATAATGAGACCTCCACACATCAATGAAATCATAGTCTGGACTGGGGAAATAAAAGAAAATATTGAATAGGTACAGTTGGTCCTAAATTCAGCAATTCAGTTTTGTGATGCTCCAATAATATTCAATGACATTATTACTTGACTCTCTTAGTTCACAGAAAGTTTGCTTCTTGACATGCTCCTACGTATAAAGTCCTATCCCCCTATCTTCCAGTTTCAGTCTGCTCCACACATCTTTCTCCTGGGTATCCTCCAAACGCAGGTAACCTAGGTGAAATGTCAAAGCCTGCAGCACCTCCATAGAGGAAATAGCACAGCTGCTAAGAATGAAAGAACTGAGAAAGGGAATGAAGAAGGAAATTTAGAGAGGCAGAATATCTTCTATCTAGTGCTTAAAAATTAAATTAAATGACCGATAATTCTGATCAGGGCAATAGCCCATAAAATTATAGAGGACTGATGATGAAGCATTCTATCAATACCAGACAAAGTTGATGTAGAATGAGATACTTTTGAGTATGTCCAAAATAGGCCTTTATTTTGCTTTATCTATCTATCTATCTTAAAATGGTTTTATTTTTTCCTCCATCTTTCCCCTTAGGGAACAGAGAGGTATGGGAAAAAGAAAATAAGTGCTTGTTAATTGAAAAAAAAAAGAAATTTATTCTCAGAAAGGGAAAAAGAAGGAAAAAACAACCAGTGGATATCTTACCAATGTAGACTACAACACTAAAAATTTTTTTCAATGCCCAACACCCTTCTAATCAATGAAGAAATTGGTCATTCCGGTAATCTACCAATAAAGAACTCATGACATAATGAAAAGAGTGCTGGATTTGGAGTTTGAGGAAAAGGGTTCAAATTCTGGCTCTATCACTTACAACTCATGTGGTCTTAGGCAAATCATTTCCCCTACACATGTCAGTTTCCCTAATTATAAATGCTGAGAAGATGGTGAATAGTTTCCAAGATCCCTTCTGACTCTAAATTTATGACCATGGGAGTAAAGAAGGGCAGAAAATAAAGTTTAATCACCTCATTTGGATACCATGACAATCAACTACAAAAGGGAGGCTTCCAACAACTGGAGGTTGCAATAATAATATTTGAAAAACTGATCCCAACATTGAGTGCCCCAGAAAGTGTAAGAAATTGAACTTTAAAGCTCCTACTTTCAGAATAACATTAGGGCACTCCTTTATCCAGAAAGCCATCAAGTGGCTTTGTTTCCCCAAAAGACTCCTCAATGATGTATTCATGATCTCCCTAAAGAAGCTCTGAAGAATTCGGTGCTCCCAATGTAGCAGGTGTTCCTTCAGCTTCTGATTTATTACAGTAAAAATGAAGCAGGGAATATGAAGGCCTGTGATAATAACTATATAGCAGACTATAAAAATCTATTAAATACTATTGAGAATGACTGGTTATGACTTTATTCTATTTATTTTATGTACATTACAGATAATTTCATTTTTAACAGTATATAGTAGTATTATTCATAGTTAATTAGTGATCAAATATGACATTTTTTGTTTTTTTAAAAAAGTGTCTATAAAGTTCTTGTCAGGAACATGCCCACCCCATTATTGAAGCATTTTCTTGGGGAAAACTATAATTGTATTTATATGGTTTTGACTTGTAGTTCCTTTCCTAAATACAGTGGGTTGAAAATATGAAAGCAGCTGGTAATGGATAGCACTACCAGATTATAAGAGCATGAGGGTACAAACTATTTCATTTGAACTTCAGATCTCCCACTCTGCTTATAGAAGTCTCAGTACACAGTTGGTTCTTAATGTTTGTAGAAGTGAATTGGGTATTTCCCAGTCTCTTCTCATACCTCTTACCTAAAAGGTGTGGCAGCAATGGAACTAACTAGTTATGCGGCTGTGGTGCGATGTGACTATGGACTCCACAATCTGGACCTGACTTCAGATCTGGCCTTCCTCATTCATAAAATGGGGATAACAAAAACGCCTGCCTTCCAGGGCGACTGCGAGGATAAAATGAGGTAATATTTGTGAAGTACTTTATAAACATTAAAGCGCTTGTTGTTTCTGCTTCTTTATGACCCCATTTGTTGCTTCCTTAGCAAAGATACTGGTGTGGTTTGCCATTTCCTTCCCCAGTCCATTTGACAGAAGAGGAAACTGAGTTGCCTTAAATAGGGTTAAAGTGACTTGTCCACACAGCTAGTAAATCCCTGAGGCTGGATTTGAACTCAGGTCTTCCTGACTCCAGGCCTGGAACTCCATAGACCATGCCACCTAGCTGCCATTAAAGTGCTATGTAAATATTGTTGTTATTATTATTATTATTATTACTATCTAATATTGTGAAGCAGTGCAGAAAGGAAAAAATGGAATCCTGAGATATATTCATTTGTATTTTTCTCATTTATTCCAAATTAAACATTTTACTAAAAGTAAAAAAAAAATTGGTACTATACATGTGTATATAATATATGCACTATATGAGTTCACTTTGAAGCTCAGACATGGGATCACAATAGGTCCCTGCCCAAGCTCCGTTTAATAGCTGTATTTGGGCCTTTCTGGCTTAGAATGAACGTCTATGACAACTGTTTCTCTTTGGAATAGTAATCCTGATGGTCTTCTCCTCCCAGCTGGATTTTTTTTTCTTTCTTTTTGCTAATTAAAAGGGTCATCCCTTGACTCACTTCTTAAAGAGGCCTATTCATTGAAAGGGTATGGCCTCACCCTAAGTGAGTACTTGAAAAGACCTTAGCCTAAAAGGACCAGGGTCTCCCATTGCATCCTGGGTCATCTCTAGTCATCCTGATGAGTATCTGATCACTGGATCCAGATGGCTCTGGAGGAGAAAGTGAGGTTGATGACCTTGCACCACTGTCCCTCATTCAAATCAAAGTCAACTGCCAGTCATGTCCTCATTTCCCTGATGCCATGGTCCTCTTCGAAAATGAAGGACAAACACAACAACCTGCATCATCTATATGCATCATCTATATACACACACACACACACACACACACACACACACACACACACACACACACACATATATATATATATGTCTATGTGTATCCATGTCTGTGTATATATGTATATACATATATATATATATATACACACACACATATATACACATACAGAAACACACATTTTCACATACATATGCACAGATAATTGGGGAAGGCAAAGTAGGTTGAACTCAAACCCTTAAATTCCTCAAATGTATAACACTTGGAGTCTTTTTGCTTCCCCGTTTTAAACGTCTGTCATTGAAACCAGTTAGAAACTAAGCATTTTGGAGGAATAAATAGAATTTAGACTGAATCAATACTAAAACCCCCAAGAAATCAATGGATTATGCCACACCATATGTAACAAGTGAAAGGTAGCTTCCAGTTCTAAATGAGCAGACCAGATCCATGACAGCTACTCCATCACCAGTCACATTGGAAACTATCTGAATGGGGAGAGGGAAAAGGGGAATGAAAAAATAATAATAATCACAAGTGAATTGGCAACTTGCTCTCCAAATGTAGAGTGCCCTGCTCGACTCAGATAAGCCAGCTGCTGCTCAAATTTTAAGTGTGGATGAAGGAGAAAAGTTCTGTAACGCCGTAATGTGTGACAACTCAGTCAGCCTTCCAAACTCATTGCAGAGATTCTCTCAAATCAAAGCCTGAGGCAACGTGAAATCTCATATCCTTCATCTTATAAACAGTGGTTGTAGCTGAAGCAAGGCAAGACCACTATGTTCATCAGAGACTCCCAACAAGGGATTTTCTTCTCTATTAGTTTCCATTCTGTCTTTTACTTTATTTTAGACATTTTCTGTTGGTTTCTTTTCTTTTTTTCCTCTTCTCTTTCCATTTAAAATGATTTGCTTCTTTGAAAAGACTTTTAGTCCACCTAATAACCCTTCTGGCCAAAATGATACCAAGTAGGCAAAACTGAATGACAATATTCCACATTTTCATCACTACAGATGTAGGGGGATCTTTTTGACAACTTACCAGCCCTTTTAGGTATATTAACCCATTCTATTCAGAACCAATAAGTTATGGGGTTAAAAAAAATAATGTGGAAACCAAACTTACTGGTAGTTTCTGCAAATCACTCAATACTACCAAAAAAAATTGATAGAATTGAATGAGATGGCTCTGAGGAGGTGCAGGCTCTGGGAACCCCCTTGAACTCTGAATCTTCCCACTTGATGAGGCATTTTCATGAAGCCATAAGCTTTTCCTCTTTAAGTTTTCCAGAGAAAGTAAATTTTTCCCAATGTTGTGAAAGACAACCCAAAGGCAAACTTTTGAGAGCCCAGGAATAGGGCCTGGAAGTCCCTTCCTCCATAACGGAAGGTTTGGGAGTAAGCCTCGAAAAACAAACCAAACAAAACCCACAAAACAGTACCTGAAGTTTTCTCAGTTCCCTAGCATCAAGAGAATTGAAAGAATCTGGCTTACACTTCCAGATGGTGTGTCTGTCCTTGTCCCAGAAGTTGCATCAAAGTCCATGTTCTCCAACATGACCAAACTAGACTGAGAACCTTAGAGCGTCAGGCTGATTATGAGATAGCCTTCTAGATGTCTGATCTAATGGAACCTGAAAGGTCAGGCTCAGAAACACACACACACAAAACCAAAAACACAAAAAAATCCACCTCTAAGGTACTTAGAGAACAAGAAGAGAATAGGCAAAGAGAGGCTTATGTACCTTCTAGTCCTGGCTGGAGAAGAGCTTGAAATTAGCACTGTTTCCCAGTATCAGGGAACCATAAAAATGAAGAAGTATAGGGTTAGGGTTAGGGGTGCCCTGGAGACCCCAAAATACTAACACACCAGATCCTGCCAAATAAATTCGACTCAAGTCTTCTCTCAGCCAAAGAAAAGTAAAGTTTATTAAAAGTTCATTTGTATTGGACACAGAGTAAGTCTGTGCTAGAAAATTCTATTCTATCACACATAGGGGCAAGATGGGATCTTATATACAGAAAGGTTGTGGGAAAAAATCTAGGAGTGGTCTAGAGGAGGAGTTTGGGGAGGGTCTTCAGGAGGAGTTAATGAGGTAAATGAGTGATTAAGGGTGGGAATTTGCTGGAGGCTACCTGGAGCCAATAGACAATGGTGGGCTAGGCCAGTTCAGGGGTGAATTGATATTTTGATAGGCTCAAGGGTGGGAAGTAGATGGACAATGGAGGGTTAGGCTAGTAACAGAGGTCTGGGCAGAGCCACAATGAAAAGCTTATGACCTCATGAGAATGCCTCATCAAGTTTGAAGATTCAATCAGAGTTCAAGGGAGTTCCCAGAGCCTGCACCTCATCTCCTCTGTGGAGTATAGATAGGGGAAAGAGCACTGAACCAAAAAGCAGGGTACCTAAGTTCAAATCCTAACTCTTACTTTTTAATTATTTATTCAATAACTTTATTTTATCTTATTTATTTAATAAATAAAAATATTTATTACCTATGAAACCCTTGGCAGGTCATTTAAGGCGTATAGGCCTCAGTTTTCATATCTGTCAAAAGAGGTTTTCAACCAGGTGATCTCTAAATTCTCTTTTAATAACTGTGTTCCTATGATAATGTATGCCTGAATATAGAGAGCCTCTGTCCTATATTTTCATGGGATACTCTGGCATAGTAGAAAAAAATAGTAGACTGAAATTCAAGATATCTGGATTTGAGTCAGGATACTAACATTGACTAGCTGTGTGAGTGACCTTAGGCAAGTCCTTTCTCTCAAAATCTTGACCTGAGTTTCCTCAGTACTAAAATGAGGGGATTGGACCAGATGATCTTTAAGGCCCACAATTCTAAAAATTCTAAACCACAACTCCAGGGAAAATTTTAATGAAACTCTTAGTCTAGGCTTGGGCAACTAGGTGGTACAGTGGATATGATGAGGATGGGGTCTGAACCCTAAAAGTAAAAGACCATGTCTTTAGGATCTGGACCCCAAAAAAGGAAAAGCCCTAGATTTCCCCACTGGGCCCAGGTCCCTGGAGTTTTCCCAGAACAATCAGCGCTTCCCAGTTAGTTAACTACCCTTTCATTGTCCGCACCTGGCCCCACCCTAGACCTCAACTCCTTAATTCTTTCTAAACGCCTTCCCTTGTGTTCACCTGGGGCACCTGGCCCTTCTGGGTCCTTCTCTGTTACTTCCCAGTCACACAAGACTACTTGGCCACTCCTAGATCATTCCCACAGTCTTTCTGTATATCAGATCCATTTTGCCTCCATTAAGGTGCTCAGATTCCTTAAGAGTCTGGCCAATATGGTGGATTTTTAGAATCATGCCCACCCTGACTGTTATTCTAATAAATCTTGTCTTTGGCTGAAGGGAGACTTGGGTGGAATTCATTCAGGCAGGACCTGTGTCACTATTTCAGGGTCCTATCACCCCTAAACCTCAACAGATAGAGCTCTGAACCCAGAGTCAGAAAGAATAATCTTCATGAGTTCACGTCTGACTTCAGATATTTACTAGCTGTGTGACTCTGGGCAAGCCACTTAACCCTGTTAGCCTCAGTTTCTTCATCTATAAAATATGTTGGAAAAGGAAATGGCAAACCACTCCAGTACTTTTGCTAAGAAAACCCCAAATGGGGTCACAGAGAAGTAGACGTGACTGAACTACAACAATAAAGTCTAGGCTTTGCTTGGATCTCTCTTACTTCCCAAATCACAACCACTACCATACCTTTTCATGAAGGGGGCAGCTTCAGAGAAATCAAGAAAGACTTGTATGAATTGCTGCAGAGCACTATGAACATAACCAGAACAGTAATATAGACAATTACAATACCACTGTAAAGTAAATGATTTTGAAAGATTTAAGAATTCTGATGGAGAGGTGATCTATCATCATTTCCAGAAGACCAAGGTGGAAGAATCCTACTCACTTTTTAACAGTGATGACTGGGATTCAAAATGCAGGATGCGAGACATACATTTCTGGACGCTGCCGGCACAAGAATTTGTTTTGTGGGGCTGTGCGTAATTGTCCTGCTTTTTTTTTTTCCTTTTAAAAACTCTTCTTGGGCAAGGTGAAGGATAAAAATTATGAAGGTGGGAAGAAGACAAAAAAAATGCTTGTTAATTAAAAAAAAATTTTTAAAGCAATCTGTTTAATAACTCTTTGGACATAATTCCAGATTTTCTCCAAAAGAGAAAGAACTGATAAATACAAGTATATATAGACTGATTTTACACACATATATACATACATACACACATATGATATTTGTGTACAATGGTAACCATCTCTAAGGCTGGGGGGAGAAAAAAAGGGGGGAAAAGGAAGGTACATGATAACATTATTATACATTTAAAAGAAATTGGGAATAGCAAGTTGTACAAAACAGATTTGCAGTTTCATGTGTGATCATCTTTTCCCCCCTTATTCTACTATGTTATAGAAATGTTACTTTTATTTCTTAAGTTCAGAATAAAATAAATAATTTTTTTTTAAAAAGGCAATCAGGCTAAGTAATGACTTCTTATTTCATTCCTTACGTATCACTGACCTGCTGATCCTGATGAAAATCATTCTTGGCTGCACAGAAAAATACGTTTACAATGCCAATTGTTTTTGCCTATCTGAAGTGTAAGTATGCTACACAGCAAATGTAAGCAAACAAGCAAGCATCCTTCCCAGGAAGAGGGGTTCATTTTTTTTTAAAACATGTTTTCTTCATCACAATCAGCAAGTTCTGACTCTTTTCATGATGCACATGACAGTGGTTTCTCCTTTCCTAAGAGATCCTATTATATTGACTTTCTGTATATTTGCCATCTTATCATTTAGTGCCTTCTTGTACTACTTAAAATTTCTTGTGTATATTTTCTTAGGCAGCTAGGTGGTACAGTGGACAAAGAGCCCAGTCTGGAGTCAGAAAGAATCGTCTTCCTAAGTTCAAAGACAGTTATTGACTGGGTGACCCTTGGCAAAGTTGCTTAACCCTGTTTGCCTCAGTTTCCTCATCTATAAAATGAACCGGGGAAGGAAACGGCAAACCATTCCAGTACCTTTGCCAAGAAAACTCCAAATGGGGTCATGAAGAGTTGAAAATAACTGAAAAAAGACTGACTGACAATAACAATATTTTCTTGTGTGAATTGTAGGACAATTTTCTTGTCCTATAAGGTAGTCTGTAATTTTCTTGAAGACAAGGAATAGGCCATGGTCCCTGTTCCACAATTTATAGGACAAAAGGATGTTAAGATCCCAGATTTTGAGCTAGAAGGGACCCTAGAGACCAAGGAATCCAGTGTCTTCATTTTACAGATGAAGAAATTGTGTGAAATTGTGGGCAGCTTCCTTAACTTGTGTGAGTCCTGGTTTGTTCTTCTATAAATTTTTTTTTAAAAATTTGAAAATCATCTTTGCTCTTTCTACCCCACTGGGCTATTGTCAGGAACATTTGCCACAATGGATGTGAAGGCACTTTAGAAGGTAAAATGCAAGTTATCAACTACTAATTTGTATGCTGGTGATTACCAAAACTTACACAAAGATGCTTAATGCTGATGAAGGACCATGCCAGTAGCATTGCAGCCCTCCTAAATCTTACTGCATTTCAGCTAGTTTAGAACTACATGAGCATCAGTGCAAGTACAGTCTAGACAAAAGGTGAAACTGAGCAGGATATATTTGAATAGAATTGATCAAAATCTATTGAAACTTCAATTTCTAGGGTGAAAAGAATGAGCATTTATATAGGGCCTACTATATGTCAAGCATTGTGCTAAGTGCTTTACAAATATTATCTCATCTCAACTTCTGCAAACATTGATTATGAACCATAGTATGCTCTGTTTGGCCCTTGAACAGATAATAAAACAGGGTCCTGTCCTCAGTTTGCCTACAATCTAGTAATGGAATGTAAAATATATAAGTGTTCTCCACATTGAAGCTCAAGTATACAAGAAAGTTGAAAACTGAGTATTTCCGGAAGTCTGATAAAGAGAGAATCATTACCAATGTACAGATCATGTAGCAGATTTTAAATCAAACCCAAATATGATATTTGAAAAGAAAAATGAGACATTTGCCATTTCTCAAGTGATCTCTAAATACTTGGCCTTTTGTGAGAAATTCCAAATACATTTAGCAGATCAAAATACTATTGCTTTAATGCTGAAAAATGTGATTAAATTCTAGCCCTTAAGTGATTAAAACAGAAGGTATTGAAATGGGGGCACTTTTCAAAATTGAAAAAATAAAATTAACATATTGTCATGCTTCTATATTCTATCTCCAGGACAATGGAAGCAAAAAGGGAAGAGAAGTGCCTGCTTCTCTCAATCTCTACCTCACATAAACCAATCCCTCCATCTTTTAACTAGAAATTCTGGTTCCTTGATAAAAAGAAAAGTCTGGGAAGGAAACCTTGAGCCCTGGAAGCTACATTTTCCCTGTTTTGCATTTCTGGTAAACAGCTCAGTGTTAATACGGAGGAGCATTTCTGCATCTGTAATTCTCCCATTTTAATGGAGATTTAATGAAGATAAAAGGATGCAACAAAGAAGTAACCTAGTGAAGTATTTGTTTTAAAAATTACTGATCACATACCACTTTCAAATCACATTATGGTCAGAAAAATACAAGCTGCTTATGGATATTGATGTACCCCTGCATACTGATAAAGTACAAATCCAATTCCTTCCATAAAGTTAAACAAAATTTACTCTATAGATATTTGTTATCCTGTTTCATCTTTGCTGATGATTAGAAATCACTACAAAGTGGGTCAGTGGATAGAGCATTGGGCCTGGAATCAGGAAGATCTGAGTTCAAATCTAGTCTCAGACACTTACCAGCTGTGTGATCACAGGCAAATCACTTAACCTATGTTTGCCTTAATCTGGCAGAGAAGGAAATGGGAAACCACTCCAGTATCTTTGCCAAGAAAACCCCAAGGACAGAGCACAGGATCACAAAGAGTTACACATGACTGAATGACTGAACAACAGCAACAACAATGACGTAGAAGGAGAGAAGAACTTACTAAATTCACAAGTGGTTTAAAAAGGAGATGCCTTATAGCCTTTAATAACTAAGAGAAATACAGAGAAAAGGATATTATACTTAATAAATAAGAGGATCAAGTTACAAAAAATAGACACTTTTCAGGAGGAAGAAATTATGATAACACACTGAATTGGTCGATTACATTTTCAGTATTCTTTCAAAGAAGGGGAGAAGTCACAGGACCAGAGAGACTTAGAGCTGAACCAGACCATTTAGTCTAACTCCTTTGTTTTATAGATGAGAAAACTGAGACCCAAGTGGTTAAGTGACTTGCTCAAGCTCATAAAGGTAATAAGCAGCAGTCAGAATTTGAACCCAGGTCCTCCAAATCCAAATCCAGTACTCTTTTGAACACACAACAGGTTTGTTTGCATTCACTAAAAATTTATTATTTGGAAAAAAAAAACCACTGTGACCTTGGGCAAGGTCTTATCCTCACTGGGCTAATTTTTTTTAAGTTTAATAATTTTACTGAATAGAAGATTAACATTTCATGGAGCTTTGAGAGCAGAGTGTTGGTATCTGGCCTTTACCAGTAAAATAGGAAATTGATACAAGCTATTTGCTAAAGTACCTTTTATCTCTAAGTCTATAAGCCTACAATGCCAAATATTATGTGTGATTATGTCCATTTTTGACTAGCTGTTTTAGTGTTATCAATACAGATTAAATTATTACAATTCCTAATAGTCATAGTCATAGTCCCAAGTGATAGTACCCAAGAGAATTTCTATCCTAACAATTAATACATTAGAATTGGACCATAAATCTTTGATGATTTATGGCAGAAGAGTGGTACAGCAAATGGAGCACTGGATTTAGAGTCAGGAGGCCCTGAATTCAAATATGGCCTCAGACATTTACTAGCTGTGTGATCCTAGGCAAATCACTTAACCTCAGTCTGCCTCAGTTTCCTCAACAATAAAGTGGAGATAATAACAGCATTTACCTCCCAGAGCTGTTGTGAGGATCAAATGAAATAACATCTGTAAAGTGTTGAGTACAGTACCCAGTGCATATCAATATTAGTTATCATTTTTTAAAGAAGATATTTGTTTGTAATTTTCAAGGAGGGAATGCAGGGATCGTATCTTCATCTGTGTATTTCCCACAGAATTTAGCACTATTCTTTGTACAAAGTTGATGTTTAATGACTGGTTTTTTTTTTAGTTTAGTTGAGTTAAATAGACAAAGCTTAAGCTGAGAGTCTCTTTCAGATTCTATTTCCATCACTCTCTCCTTAGACCTTTCCATTATTGTATGGGCAGATGGAAGACTGAAAAGTAATTTTAATGTTGAGGTTGGTAGCCCCTGGGTTTTGAAAAAAAAACTTTTGTATTGTTGCCTTTTGTATGTGTGTCAGAATAAGGAATAGACAATTAATGCAAAATTGCTTTTTTATCATTATTTCCTAACACATATTTACCTGGGGGAAAATGTCTCCTGCACCACCAAATCAAACTAACTTTAACCAAAAAAAAAAAAAAGGGAAAATTGAGAAGACAAATAATTCTGGAAATTGAAACTTCTTGCTTTGCACAAAATAGGCATTCATTAAATGTTTGGTAAATTGGGGTGTATATAATTCTCACAAACTAATTCATACAATGACTTTATCCATATTTATGTAGGGCATTAAAAGCAAGAAAAGGGAGAAATAGTCTAACCAACTTTAAAATTTTTAGAAATAACAAATAGTGGGAAACCTAAAAAGCATTATTTTCAGAGGCAGGAGAGAATGCCAATAAAGTTTATGATTATAAATTTAAAAAATGTTTTGTAATTGTTCAAAATTGAAGGTTGATGTAACATGGAGCTTTGAGTACAGAGTGTTGGTATGTGGGTATGGTGTATGATTCTGTCTATACTTCACCTGGCAAAATTCTAGGCTGTGGAACTAGAAGAATGGTTTGTGAATATACATACAAGAAAATGGTGATCACTATGAATCCATATGATTTTATCAAAAACAAGCTGTACTTAATGCCTAAGCTGGAACACTCTATGAAGAGTCCAAGAATTCAAAAACAGGAGGGTTATTTAATAGAGTACAAGAGGAGATGAGGTTATTAAGTGCAACATAATGAAATGAAAGAAAATATGTAAAATGTTGTCTTGAGCAACCAGCATTGAGCTCTTTCAAAAGATAACATAACATAATCTCCATCCTTTAGTTAAAATGAAAATGCATTACACAAAGTGTAAAGAAACAGCCGAATCAGCTTCCTAAGCAAACTACATAGTCTTATCTATGATTTGGGGGTACATAGCTGAGTGATGGTACAAATGTGATTCCTGACTTCACAAATCCTAAAGTCTAATAGGAATTGCAAAACAGAGTTTAAGAGGCAAATATTCATTGAGGGAAGCTCTAAGACATTGGTCTTAGAATGTTTTTGCTTTTATGCAGAAATTGCACTAGTAGGAATAGCTGGTTTAAAGAAGGAAGACACAAGATTGCAAGAATACAATCTTCTTCTTTACCGTCGAGAGGATGACTTTCAACAGGAGTTGCTCTATGTCCATTTTTTCTTAAAAGAAGTTGCATTCATTTTGTTTAGAGGGACTAGGAATGATTTTGTTGCCTGTTTATTTAACCAAGTTACTTTGCTATTCTGTCTTGATTAAACAGTTTACTATGTGATTTATGATTCTTCTATGATCTATAAGGGAGAATCCACAGGATGCGAACTCAAGGTGTTATTTGCATAATTGATTATTCAAAACAGTTGTGTCAAATTCATAATAAACCATACATAAAGATCAGGGCTAGCTGCATATTAACTTAGAAAACTACATATTAATACTCTCTATTTCATATTGTATTTTTAATCTATTTTGTTAAACACTTCCCAATTTTATTTAAATCTGGTTTAGACTACTCTCTGGAATGTTGAAGCTGACCTGAGTACTTGACATCTGTGACCTAAAACACTTCACACTAAACTTGGGGATAGCTAAAGACAATAGAGTGTGAGGGAGAACACTGCTTTAATGTGTGTGTGTGTGTGTGTGTGTGTGTGTGTGTGTGTGTGTGTGTGTACATATATATGTATATATACATGTAACAGGTGGAGAGAGATGTGTTTCATTTTTAAGAGATAAATGTGTCTAGCTAGATTTGCTGATGCTACAGTTATCTACATATTCAGAATGAAAAGCCACAACTGAGTTATTCATTGCTAGTGAAATTGAAAACTTAAAAGAATCTTTATGAAGAAAAATCAGCTGGTGTATAGTAAAAATATTGCCCCTCAAATGTCCTTTTGACTCAATAATTTAATTTTGGGAAATATTTCCTGAAAGTGATAAAAACAAATTTTTTTTTAATCCATTGAAAGGTTTAAAGCAGCTATATAATGCAAAAAAAAAATTAAAGAATAGTCTAAATGGGAATAGGGGAAAGACTAAAACACAACAATCAGATCTTGTTTGAATTACTTAGATTGCTAAGATAATATTGGATTTTTCAGACTGAAATATCCATATAGGTACCTACACTTTCAAGACTTTTATTAATCTTCCAACATCGACTTTGGCCATCTACATAATACATTTGGCCATATACACCTTGAGAATAGGGGGCTTGCGGAGTATAACCTAAATAGACAAGTATCGATCTATAAATCTTTCTTTGGGTTCTTTCATTGTGGATGTAAGGCTGGAAGGTATTATAAACAAATAACAACAAAATAGCCATGCATTTGTGTGCTATGCTATTCATTTATCGCTATCTAGAAGATTACAAGCTTTTCTTTTATTATCATCTTGCTACAAATAGAGGCACTTAGACTTGCTGTACAAATTACTGCTATAAAATGTATCTAAGTTTTTAATGCATTAATAAAATGAGATATTCTCCCCAGATGGAGAAAGTGAAATATACTTTAGGAATTCACAACCCATGAAGTATATAACTCATTTCCTGATATTTTTGTCCAGTGCCTCATTAATAAATACCAAACTATGAAAGCCTTTACAAAGATTAACCCTACATTAATCAGTGGAAAATCATCTCTCTGCTTTGCCTCTTCTCAGCAAAATAATTCTTTTTTAAAAGAATGCAAATATTGCCAACTGAATATACATCTAAGACTGAAAGTCTTAGCCCTATCCATAGACATGTTGTAATTCACTTTCCTTCCATCATTTTCATTCTGATTTTTTTAATTCTTATGAAGACAGGAATCCAAGACAACCACACAACACCAGAGAATACTTTAGCAAAGAAGAGGTCAAGGTTATATTTGTAATTCACCTAAAATACTTACTCTTTTAATCAGATTGCCCATACCTCGTTCTCAATGTTGTACCCACTCATATCTGTTAACCTTTCTCATTTGTGGTATAATTACTGAGGTTAGTTTTTTCTTGTAATTGGATTACATATTTTGGTAGTATCCTAAAGTACGGATGTTTTCAATAGGTCAAGATTCAAGAATCATAATATCCAACAGAATGGAATACTGAAAAGAACTTTGAGGAATAACTTAGTTTATTGTCTTGCCTTCAAGATTATATTACAGAGATTTCCATTAGTCTTGCCATAGAAAGAGAAATCATAACACTTCTTGGGTACAGAGTACTATACAAAAGGCCCTTGGGTACAGAAGGCACTATGATGAAAGGCAGGAAGGCATAGTAGATAGACTTATGGATCAGGACTCTGGAAAGCATGGGTTCTAGTCTTGTCTCTAAGACATACTAGCTGTGTAACCATGAGCAAGGAAAAACTCCTTTCAGTGTCAGTTTCTCCATCTGTAAAATTAGGATATTGTACAAGGTGGCGTCTGACAACCCTTGTAAGGCTGTGAAGTTATGGTCCTTTGCCCAAAGAATGACTCCTCCTTAGAAGATCTCTAATAGATGACCATCTGTTTGTACATGTCTACAATGGAACATTGTATCTTCCCAGTTACCTATTTTATTTTCAGAATTCTAATTGGAAGTTTGTTCTTTCAAGAGATATTTATTATACTCCTACTATGTCAAAGACCTTTACCGAGCACTGGGTGTACAATGGTAAAGTATAGTGCAAGTTTTCTAAGGAACTTGCATTATATTTGGTATGAGGCATGCTGCACACACAAAGATAAGTGTAATTAAAAGTTGGAACAATTGTCACTAAGAAGTTACCTATGTTGCTAAAGATTATTATATCCTTGGCCAATGACCTTTTCATAAAAGGCAAGAACTTCAGAAGAAAAGGAAAGATTTAAGCAATGAATAACTGAAACTGGAATCTGAAAATAGTATTTGGATTTCTGAACCATGGCTCAGAATGACAGCCTCCAAATCAAGCACCTAATAATTTCCTGATTTTCCTTAAAAATAATTTTATCATTCAAAGTCTGGTTGAACTAATGAGGGGAATTTTTTTTTGGACATGGTTCTTAGCAAGAAGCTGTTGAGGTAGAAATGATGAAAAACTTCAGGGGAAGCAACCATTCTACCTTAGAGTTAGCAAAATAGATAGAAAGGCTGAGACATTACGACCTAACTCCTAGATTTTAGTAGAATCTATTTTAAAGAGTCCAAAGGGATCATAGGTGAGGTCCCATGACCAAAAATTTTATAGGGAAGTCAGCCCTGGATCGATAGGAAGCTCTTAAGAATGAAATTCTGATGATGCAAAGCAAAATATTTTCAATGAGGGTGAAAGAAAGACATTGTTTAAAGAGGTTAAGATGGATGCCCAGAGAACTCATCAACCACCTTAGATTTATTTAAATTATGTGTGCAGAAGATATCAGTAAGGCCAAATAGGAGAGGATGAATAAAGTAGCATGGCATGGTTTAGTTAGAATAATGTCAAGAGTATTAAAATTAAGAATGAAAGGAAAAATAAGGCAAGAAAGTGTTTTTTTTTTAAGCTATATGGGAGAAAAGAGGAGCAGAGAATGAATTGGGCTGCTGCCCTGTGTATAAGACAGGGTGGTCACAAAAGATGATCAGAAGGCATTGCTGCTCAAGTGCTAATTTCCTTCTCTTCCAAGAAGCATGCACTTTGGCCTAGAAATGCAGAACCAAAAAATAGCTAAGAAGCAGTTAATACCCAAGATGTAACGAGATAAGGAGAACATCTAATTGCTCTTGATTGGCTTGAGTCACTAGGCTTGGACAAACTAGATTGTCCGTTGTAGTTACTGATGTAAGCTCATTAATCTCTGAAGGATCCTGGGAAATGTGAGATTTCCATTTGTACCACAGGAAAGCAGAAAAGGAAATGTTCTTATTTTTTTTTTAAAGAACAATGACAGTAGAATTTGAAAAACATAGACCAGTCAATTCAATTTCTAGCAAAATTCTATGATGTTATATTAAAGGGATCACTACTGAATATTTAGAAAAGAAATGACTTAATGAAGAACAGAGTATTCCAAACTAACCTAATGTTTTTTGTTTTTTTGTTTTTCTGACAAGATTACTAGACTGATAGATCACAGACATGGTGCATGTAACTCTTAAATTTTTGCCAAGCTTTTGGCAAAATTCCTCTTGGGAAAATGGAAGGATTTTAGGTGATAGTATAGTAAGAGAGATTTGAATGACCAGATCTAATGATCTGACATCAACTTGAAAAGAAGTTTCTGGCAGAATGGCTCAGAGATTTATGCTTAATTCTATGTTGGTTACATTGTTAGCAATAACTTGGATAAAATTACAGATAACATACTAATCAACATTGTATGTGACACAAAGCTTGGAGGTATAGCTAAAAATACTGGATGACAGAATTAAGATCCAAAAAAGGCTGACAGGTTAGAATGTTCCACTTAATCTCATAATAAATTTAATAAAGATAAACAAAAATATTACGTGTAGCTTAAAAAACCAGTTTCACAAGTGTAAAATGGGAGAGGCACAGGTAAACAAAAGTTCATATGAAAAGACCTATTTTTTTTCTCATGGATTTCAAGATCAATATGAATCAACACAGGTTGAAGGAACAAAGTGTTTGTCTCAGTTAAGAGAAGACTTGAGGGAGGCAGGATATAGAAAACAACAAGGCTATTAGCCAAAAGTATAAGAAAGGTTGTTTTGTGGAAGAGGGAATAGATTTATTTATATTTACCCCACAGGGTAAGCCTAGAACTAATGGATATTTTACAGGTGAAAATTTAGGCTTGCTCTAAGGAAAGATGTCTTGACAAAGGTATCAAGAAGTTTAATGGGCTACCTCATACGGCTACAGGCTTCCTTTCCTTGAGGAGTCTTTAGAATTAGTTAGGAATGTTGCTCAGTCAATCAGCAAGCATTTATTAAGTGTTTACTATGTGCCAGGCCTTGTGCTAAACTCTTGGGATACAAAGAAAGGCAAAAGGTACCTCTTGCTTTCAAGCATCTCACAGTCTAACAGGAGAGACAACATGCAAAGAATTATGTACAAATACTATATATACATACACATGCACACAAATATATATGTTGTTCAGTAACTGTTCAGTAGTCTCTGATTCTCTGTGACCCCATTTGGGGCTTTCTTGGCAAAGATACTAAAATGGATTGCTATTTCCTTCTCCAGCTCATTTTGCAGATGAGGAAACTGAGGCAAAGAGAGTTAAATGGCTTGCCCAGGGTCAAACAGATAGTAAGTGTCTGGGGCCAGATTTGAACTCATGAAGATGTCTTCCTGACTCCAGGCTCAGCACTCTATCCACTATGGCCCCACCTACCTGTACACACACACACAAATTAAGTTTCTGTATAATTTTTTTTCAATCATGCAGATCATACAAATTATCCTCCAAAAGATTTTAAGATAATAGATTTCGAGCTGAAACACACATTATAGGCATCTGATTGTCATTTTTACAGATGAGGACATTAAGACACTGACTAGGTAAGTACCTTTCCCCGGGGTCTCAAAATTGGAAGTTTGAGACTGGATTAGAAGCCCGTTCTTTCTATTGGAGTTCCATCACACCTTGCTCCTGCTCAGATGTCAGTAGAATCCAAGGGTTGAGATATTATTTGAATGATTGGGCAAGTCACAATCTAAATTCTAAATTCTATGGAGACTACCAATAGTATTTCAGTGAAAAGCAAAGAGTGCTTACTTAGAATTATCTTAAATATAGAATTAATTTTTCATGAAACTCCACAGAAAGGCAATCTAATACAGGGGACAGAGAGTTAGTCTCAGAGACAAGAAGATTTAATCCTGTCTCTGACACATGCATGACTCTGGACAAGACACTTAGACTTTCAGGCAACTATCTAAGAGTATAAATTCCAGAATAATTGGTGATAGGGGTTTCTACCTTCAGGAGTTCCCTATTGATGAAATGGGAGATGGGGTGGGGACAGAGACAGGGAAAGAGAGACAGAGAGAGACAGCGAGAGACAGAGAGAGAGAGAGAGAGAGAGAGAGAGAGAGAGAGAGAGAGAGAGATCCAAGGTCCAAAATCCAAAAATTGAGAGTTTGCAAAGATTTATTGCTGTGATTGAATACAAATAATGTCAGTTTCAGGTGTTTTTCCCCACTTAAATAACAAGAACTAATTGTTTAGCTTTATTAGTTACATAAAGTTCTCTTTAGTACCTGTTTGTTTTCCTGTTACTTTCCTGACTTACTCCAGTGAAATTTAAATATTTAAGGCAGAGTAATAAACAAGTCAGCACCTTGAAGAGGCTGCAGAGAAGACCAGGAAGAGTGGGAGGTTGGGCAACCTGGCACATAGGGCTTAAATCATTAAGTGTAAGCCCAGGTTGTATTCAAAGGAGAAGAAATTGTCTTTTTTAAGGCAGAGAAAAAGGCTGGAATGCTGGAATTTTAACTGCCTCTTCAGTTCACCCAAAGGATCTTTTATTCAGCTTCTGACAGGAAAGTAGTGAGTATTTTGCTGTGAAGTCTGTTCTCCCCTGGACCCAAAGGACTTTACATATTCCATATTGGCTATGAATCATACAACACAATTTCCCTGTTCAGAGAGAACTGTCTTTCCTACAAGTCAGTGAAGCACTACCATGATGATGAAGTATGGCACAGTTTGGATGCATGAGTTGTATTAAGACATCCTGTTTTCATGGGCCTTGGTTCCTCATCATTAGCTTGGTGATGAAGGTCTCTCTCTCTGCCTCTCTGTCTCTGTCTCTGTCTCTCTCTGTCTCTGTCTCACTCTGCTTTCTGTCTCTCTGTCTATCTGTCTGTCTGTCTCATTAACACTGATATTGTTTCTAAGATTTTTTTGAAGTGTTCTCATTTTCCCCAAGCAACATCTCCTTACTTATGCCATTGAAAAAAAAATCTTCTTTCCATGGATCCTTTTCTATTTTACATTAACTGTGGGGAAATTGGGCTTCCTCTCTTGCCTATCCATTCTGCTATGATCCCTAGCAATGGGAAATGTTTGTGTGTGTGAGTATCACAGTATCTTTTCCAGAAAGTTTAAAAACTACAGTCATTTCCTCCATCAAAACTTTCATACCTGGGGTCATTACACTCAGCACTTCTTCTTTTATAGTTCTTATTTTCTTCAATGACCTTTGAAAATATTCCATTCCCCCTTCTTCATACCAATAATTCTGAAATAGCTGAGTAGAAGTTATTGAAATTAACATCTGGGCCACCATTTAAATCAACTGGGAAAAGGCTTGACAAGTTTTTTCCATTTTTCCAGAGCTAGAAGGATTCCTCAAGAAGTTTTCAGCCCGGCTTCACACTTGACTCCCCTAAAAACTGTTCGTCCATTCATTCAAGTAAGAGAATCTGCAAATGAACTAAATAAGAATTATTTCATAAGGAGGCTCTGTCTCAATGCTGACCCTGCATTAAAAAAAAAACTTAAGTTCATCAGTCATATTTAGACCCTTTTTGATTAACTTCATTCAAAAAAAATAAAACCTACATAAATACAATTTCTTTTTTTTTTAACATTTATTTTCAAAAATTTTGAATTTCAAATCTCTCCCTCTCTATTCTTCCCTCATCCATTGAGAAACCAAGAATTACTGGGAAATAAGATATACAGGCACTGGGATAGGGAGATCCATCTTACCCTACCAGAAAGTCAGAGGGGTGATGGGGAAGGATATAGGAGAGAGTAGATTGGGGGAAGGCATATACAGTGGGATCGCTATTTTGGGGTGATGAGTAGGGGAAAGACGGGGAGAAATTTTGTAACTCAAAATCTTGTGGAAATCAATGATGTAAACCAAAAAATAAATAAAAGTTAATTTAAAAAAAGAGAAAGCAAGCATTGTGATACCCATTATATATGTGAAGTCATGCAAAACATATTTCCATAATAGCCATGTTGTAAAAAAGAAAAGAAGGAAAAGAAAGAAAGAGAGGGGAGGGAGGAAGGGGGACAGAGAGAGAGAGAGAGAGAGAGAGAGAGGAGAGCAAGAAAGAAAAAAAAGGAAGAGACAAAGAAAAAAGGAAGAGAAGAAAAGAAAGAGTGGAAAAATATGCCTTAATTTGCACTCAGAGTTTATCCATTTTTACTGGAGGCCTGTAGCATTTTTTTTTCCATGAATCCTTTGGAATTGTCATGGATCACTGTATTGATCAGAGTGGCTAAGTCCTTCATAGTGAATCATTGGTGCCACATTGCTGTTATTTGTACAATGTACTACTGTGTCTTCTCACATCACTTTGCATCAGTTCATATTAATCTTTCCAGGTATTTCTAAACGCTCATCATGTCTTACAGCACAATAGTATTCCATCACAATCATATACCACAACTTATTCAACCATTCCCCAACTGATTGATATCTCCTCAGTCTCCAAGTTTTTGTAACCATAAAAATAGCTGCTATACAAATTTTTGTCCATATAGGTCCTTTCTCTTTCTCTTTTATTTCTTTGGAATACAGACTTAGTAGCGGTATTGTTGGATCGAAGGGTATATACATTTTATAGCCCTCCGTCCAGAGTTCCAGACAGTTCTCCAAAATGTTTGGACCAGTTCACAGCTCTACCAACAATGTATTAGTTTACTCATTTGCCCGCGTCCCTTTCAGCATTTGTCAGTTTCCTTTTCTGTTATGTTCGCCAGTCTGATAAGCACAAGGTTATGTTAACTTGTATTTCTCTAGTTATTAGTAATTTAGAACATTTTATATGTAATGATTAATAGCTTCAATTTTTATATCAATTAAGGAATGGCTTTCTTTTTTAATATAAAATTGACCCAGTTCCCTATATATTTCAGAGATGAGGCCCTTATCAGAGAAACTTTGCATAAATCTTCCCCAGTTTTCTATTTTTCTTCAAATTTTGGGTGCACTGCTCTTGTTGGTACAAAAAGTTTTTGATTTCGTGTAATCAAAGTTCTCCATTTTACTTCCCATGATCCTCTCCATTTCTTGTTTGGTTCTTAATTTCTTCCCCATCCACTGATCTGACAGGCAATTTTTTCCATGCTTATCTAATTTCTTTATGCTATCACCCTTTATGCCTAAATTATATACCTGTTTTTACCTTGGTGTTTGGTGTGAGATGTTGGTCCATGCCTAGTTTCTGCTTCCTAATTTTCCGAGCAGTCTTTGTCAAACAGTGAATTCTTGTCCTAAAAGTTTACCAAACTCTAAATTTCTATGGTCATATTGACCTCTGTAAATTTTGTACCTGATCTATTCCACTGATCCACCACTCTATTCCTTAGACCAACCCAGACCTAATTGTTTTTTTATTGAATGATTACTGCTTTGTAATATAGTTTGAAATCTGGCACTGCCAGGCTGCCTTTCTTTGCATCTTTTTAAATTGATTTCATTGATACTCTTTAGATTTTGTTCTTCCAGATAAATTGTGTTATTATTTTTCTACAACAAAATTCTTTGGCAGTTTGATTGGTGTGGAACTGAATAAGAAACTGATTTAGGTAGAATTGTCATGTTTATTATATTGACCTCAACCTACCCAAGACCAATTAATATATCTCCAATTGTTTAGATCTGTCTTTATTTGCGTGGGGGAAAAAACTGTTTTCTAACTATGTTCATGTATTTACTGGGTGTGTTTTGGCAGATAAACTCCCAAGTACTTCACGTTGTCTATATAGTATACATACAATTTCAATATGACATTATCCTCTGTCTCATCTACTCTGGAGTAATTAATTTTTTTAAACTTACCCTGCAATTTTTTTTATCATTTTAAAGTTTTTAAAATATTTTGATTGTCATTTCCAAATGATTTCAATCACCCAGTAAGATGTGAAGATACAACCGGATTGTAGTTCATGCAGAAATCTCTGTAATGTCAAACCAAATCACAGGTAAAGTCCAAAATGTTCTAGGCATTGTGCCAAATTATCAGAATACAAAGATAGGAATGGAACAGCTCCTAACCCTTAAAGAGTTGATATTCTGCTCAGGGAGTATTACACCTCTGCAGGTAAATAAATACAAAGTGACAAAGAGCAATTTCAAGATAGAAAGAGCGTTAATAACCTACTGTTAATAATAATATTAATAACTCTCAGGAGCCGTCTTGTTCAGGAGGTACCAATTGAATTGTACATGAAAGACCTAAGAATGGGAGGTACAAAGACAGTTCATTATATTTGTGCAAAGATTTGGAGGTAGGAGATTATAGGAAGTCATCTTAGTGAAAAAACCAGAAGGCATCTTTGATTTGATTGGGAAATAAACAAAAGGGACCCATTGTGTGGAGTAGTAACCTTATACATGTTACATTAATAAATACATTAAAAAAAATATTGGACCAGATTATGTGTAAGCTCCCCTCAGCCCTAAATTCTCTGATTTTCATATTCTGTGTTACTCTCATGCTTCTAAAACATGTCAGCTTAATATGAAATATTCCTATCTAGCTTGCAAAGTGTCTACTTCACAGGTCTTTTACAACACTATTCATGCACTTTTTTCTTCCCATTAGCACTATGTCTGGCACACAGTAGGTGCTCAATAATTTATTTTTTCCTAGTTCCTTTCTTTTTCTTGTAATTGTGTTTTCATAGAACAAAGTAGTTTTCTTCATAATCATGCTCTACTTTTTTAGAAGTTGCATCTTAACTAAGTTTTTCCCCCACATGCTTGGAAACATTGAATTGTTTTTTTTTTAATCCTATATTCCCCCTAAAATTTCAAATTATGCAACCTCTTAAAAAGAAAAAAAAAAGAAGAAAATATTTTCTTCTGTCTGAAAAAACCGAACCTTAAAATTCATTTCTGTTTAGGTATAAGCATAACAACAACAACAACAACAAAAGGAGAAAGAAGAAACTTGACGTATCCTTTCCTACACTCTTAAGAATGTCTCCAGTCTCTTAACTCCCAATGAAGATTTTTAAACAAAGCAGTCTCATGACCATATATATGAATATTTTCCCTGATAGTGACATTAAGTATGGGCTCAAGAAGAGAGAGATAAGAGTTAGAAAAACTTTTAAGAAGGTTATTGTAAAAGATTGGGCAATATAGGTGTGTGGTAATGATAAGGGTCTGAATTTGGATAATGATAGAGAGAACAGAAAGAAGTGGAGATGGAATTGACAGACCATGAACATTAGATATGGAAAATGGTGGAGCCATTTATCCCAAGGTTACACACATGGGGTGCTGCATGATACCAGATATATAAATAATATAGTCATGGGATCCTTTCTGATCTTGTAACACATATAGAAGACATCTTGTTCAAGAATAGACTTTGAGACTGCTTTAGTCTAAGTCAAATGCTTTAAAAAAAATAAAAAAATAGAAACAACAGGATTTTGTATTATCTTAGTCAAATGTGTAATTATAAAGATATTGTCTGCTGTAGACAATTATCTGTGAAAATCTTCCTATTCCACTCTCGTATACTCATTAAGGACACTTTTATGGCATACATATGCAATTCTCATGAAGATTTTACAGAGAGGATAAAGTAGACATATGAGATGGCAGATCACTTTGTTGCCTTTAAAATACTATGAACTTTCCCCTATTCCCTTTGGTGCAGGCTAGTTAGCTTTTCCCCTATACCTATCCCAAGGCCCAGACTGAAACATTTCAACAGGAATAGTCATGATGACTGGAAGTTTCATGTCATAACTACTAGATGACACTAAAGTGATTATACCAATTTAGACTTTATCCTATCATCCAGGATGTGAACTGTATTCCCAGCTTTGTGTCATCTGCAAAGCTGACTAGCATGTCATTTATGGCTTCATCTAACTCATTCCTAAAAATAAAAAACACCACAAAACCAATGACATCACTCAGTCACGTGACCATTCAATAAGCATTTATTAGCCACCTACTGCATGTAAGCCATTGTGCCAAATTCTACAGACACAAATATAAAAGAAAAATACAGGCTTTACCCTCGAAGCTTTTAAAGTTTATTGGGGCATTCTAGTTTACAACATCTCTGCCTCTATACCCTTCAGAAAGGACCATGGACTTCATTTGAGCACTCACCAACTATTGTCTGGACTATAACAACAGCCTCCTACTTCATTTCCCTTCTTCTCCCCTCTCTAATATGTCCTTCTTACAGCTGATAATATAGCCTTTTTAAACAAGAAGCCAGAATATATAATTTTCCTGCTCAAGAAGTTCTGGTGGCTCCCACTTGTTTATGGGATAAAATGCCAATTCCTCTCTTTGATGATGAAAGTCTTTCACAATCTGACTCTGGAATACCTTCCTAAATTTACTATTATTTTCCTTCGTTATCTTTCCATTCTAGCCAAACCAACCTACGTGCAGTTCCTTATGCTTGATATTCTATCTCTTATCTCTGTGCCTCTACATAGGCTTTCTGCCATGCCTAAAATGTACTTCCTTCTTTGTTTGTTTTATTTTGTTTGTTCTTTTATTTTCCCTGGAGGCTCCACTCCAGGGCTACTTTTTAGCCAAAGCATATACCGATTCCCCCATTGCTAGTGCTGATTCCATTTTTCTGTTTACTTACTTGTGTTCATATAGTTTCATCTCTAATAGAAGCTAAGCTCCTTGAAATGTGGAAAAAAAATTTTTTTTGGTTTGGTTTTGGTCTCCAACATCTAGGACAGTACTTAGTCCATAAGAGGAGCTCAATAAATCTTTGTGAATAAATAAATTTAAAAAATGCAATATGATCTGAAGAGGGAGGGGGCACAAATTATAGAGGAAATCAAGAAATGTCCCCCCTTTAGATGGCACCTTACTTGATCTTGGGTAAAGGATTCTAAGAAGTAGGGGAAGGAGTGAATTTCAGGTACAGGGGTGGGGATAGGGGAAAACTTTGCAAAGGTATAGAAGTGGGAGATAAAATACCAGTTCAGGGAACAGAAAAGAGCAGAGTTTAGAGAGAAGAGAGAGTGCATAAAAATAAGTGTTATGTAATAGCTCTGGAAAGGAAGGTCAGAACCAGGCTATTTGTCATCTTAAATGCCAAGCTAAACAGTTTGCCAATAAGGGGCTACTAAAAATTCTCAAGCAAGGCAGTGACATATAGATAGCTCTGCTTTAGGAAGAGAATTTGGCAACTGGGAGATGTATAGATTGGAGAGGGGAGAAACTGGAAGCAGTTATTCCAATTAGGAGGAAACTGCAGTAACAATTCAGGTAATGAGGGCTTTGAACTACAGTGTTGGTCATAAGAATAGAGAGAAAAGAATTAATGCAAGAGATATTGTGAGGCTACAAGAAGCTAAATTTGGAATCTGATTTGATATGGGGTTTGAGGGAGAGTGAAGAGATGAGGATGACTCTAAAGATACAAAACTTGAATGACTGCAAACATGGAGGTATAATGGAAAAAAAAATATTAAATTTGTAGCCAAATGATGTGTGTTCAATTCCTGGCCCTGCAATTTATTATCTTTGTGGCCTCAGGGAAATTATTTATCCTCTCTGGGCTTCATCTTAGTTATCTGTAAAATGAAGGAACTTGCCTAGATAATGACTAAGGTCATTTAGAGTTAAAAGAAGCTCTAAATCTATGCTGATATGGTACAATGGTGGTTGTTTGTTTGTTGTCTTTTGTTCTTGAAGAGGATCAAAAATGACATCAATGACAGTACTCTCAAGAGAAATTGGGAAGTTTGGTGAAATGTCTATTTGTAGAAAATATTGAATTCCATTTTGTAAATACTGAGTATGAGATGTGTAGCAGGCATTGAGCTAGAAATGGCAGTAAGCAGTTGGTGATGTGGGACTAGAGCAGGAGAGAGATAAGGATTGAATATAAATAGATAGATATAGATAGAAAGACATAGATACAGATAGCTAGACAGAAATAGGTAGAGAGCTAGACAGACAGACGTATATCTTGGAGTCATAATATCATAGGATTCAGAGCTGAGAGGGATCTCAGAGGCCATTTAGTCAAAGTTCTTCACTCTACTGATAAGAAAACTGAGGCTGACTGGTTAAATATTAAAAAAAAATTTTTTTTTTTGCAAAATAAATTTCAGCTGTGTATTGCCAGGGCAATATTTACAGCACTGACAATGATTATGACTATGCTGGCATAGTCCTGAATCACAAAATATAACAGACTCTCTGTGTAGAAGACAGAAACAAAACATTTATTCAAACACCAGAAAGCCAAATCCCAACACCAGAAAACCGAATCCATCATAGCAACAAAGAAGTTAATACATATTATTACTCAAGGAGCAACACCATCCCAAATGCAATATGATCTGAGGAGGGAAGGGGCACAAATTATAGAGGGAATCAAGAAATGTCCCCCCTCTAGATGGCACCTTACTTGATCTTGGGTAAAGGATTCTAAGAGGTAAGGGAAGGAGTGAATTTCAGGTACAGGGGTGGGGGTAGGGGAAATGCTTGGGCCTTCACATAAACAAACACCCACAATCTGAACTGTTTGCTTGCCTGCCTCCTCTCTCTCCCTCTGCTCTAACTATTCTAACTTATTTCCTGCTCCATGCATTCAGCTAACTCTTCCCACCACAGGCTCCATGTGATTACATTTGGCCTATTAAGGGGCAGGGAAGATCTTCAAATTACCATTACTATTACAAGTTAATGTCCCAACATTGATTGCAGAGGATAAGGAGGAAGATAAATTAATACAAAGAATTTGACAATGACCTATAGGTTAAATCAATATCTATTTTAATATTTTGATGCCTTTTATGCAAAGGTTGGGATATGGAAAGATGGAGAAAATCAGAATGTATGGATCAATGTAAAGAATGAGAAGGAAAAAACTTGGATATATAGCAGCCTCATGCCTATTCATTATGAGTATTTTCTTCAAGAAAAGAATTGGGTAGTGATAGTTGAATAACATAATAACATAAAATTGATTTTAATAACTAGTCAACTACTTGTTACTGATATTAGTGTCATTCATTCTGGAATTTACAATCTATGTATAGCTGGATCACTACATTATTAGAACAAAGAACAAAATCTATACAAAGCTAGGAGGGACAACAAAAAAAGGAGAAAAAGATATAGTATACAAGTAAAACCACCTCCATCACACCTATTCAAATAAGCCATTGATGTTAAAAATAGAAAATAGAGGGAGGAAAGGGTATTGATGTCAAGTAACAATCTTGTACATAAAAATTTAACTAAAGTATGTCAATTTCTAAAACTGAAAGACCAAAAGAGTTTAAAAATCATCTTTACTCAATCTTTACTCAATTTACTTTGCAAGTACAAAAGGTATGGTACCTAATGACACCAGTTTGTAATATCAACTCTGTCTTAGATCTTCAACAAAAGAAGCAAAAGATTATAAGGAATATTGTCTCATAAAATAGTGTGAACTAGGAGAGGGAAAAATGTTTAAAAAAATCTTGACAAAATTCCCAACCAAACAAATTCAATCCAAAGCAGAAATAAAAGCATCAAAAAGAAACTGGAAGGAGGAAAATATGGAAGCAAAAGATAGAAAAGATTCAAATGGATTTTCATAACCGAATATTTTCTCCATTCTGTGAAGAGAAGCCATAATATTTGGACACCAATCACAACCCCAAATGAACTTCTAAAGGAGGCAAACGTGGAGTTCTAGCAAAAAAAAAAAAAAAAAAGGATAGGAAATACAACTGGATGTTATAATTTTGAGGGCATTGAAGGACTATTTCCTGAGGCATCTGGAGAGGAAGATTCCAAAGATATGGAAAAATAAACTTTTAGATATTATTCTAGAAAGAAAGGTGACTGGGACGATGTTAATAATTACTGACACATATATCTATTTTCCCATCTATGTAATTTTTTAGTGCTAATTGCCTATGGATGCATCAAAGATATCTTTTAATAAAGGAATTAGAAGAGAAAAAGCAGGCTTTCACAACTGATACTCCACAACCATTATAACATTGGCAGATAAAGAATCTTTCTATGTTAATTGTTTGTTGATTGTAAAAAAAAAAAAAAAGAAAATTGTTGATTCATCAGAGCAAAATTCTACTCTAAAGGTTTCCCTCTAAAAAGATATCTTCTATGCATGTTGAAATTATACAGGATTTCTGGAAAGCTCTAACAATGGGGATAATTTTTTTCCTCTAAGGGTTGTCTTTTCTCTGTCTCTCGAGTATCTGTTTTTTTTTTCTTTGTCTCTCTAGTACTCAAACAGTGCCTGACAGATGAGAAGGGCTTAATAAATGCTCATTGATTGACTGTGTTGTGATTGATTGATGAGACTCATTTGAGTATTTTCTTCCTTCAATTATGTCTATGTGCTTTCCTCTTTCCTCTTGTACAAATACTCCAACTACAATACTGACTATTTATGGAAATGTATTATGCAATGAGAAAAACATAAAGAGGAACTGTATGACTGAAATATGCAAATGAGATCTGGGAAAAGTATCATCATTTGTTTTTTTATTTATTTATTACCAAATCTGTAAGTTACAGGGTTAATAAACCATGAGTTTTTGACAAGCCAAGCATCAAACGGAACACACTAGATTTCATGAAATGCATAAACACCCCATTTGCCTTATTTGAATACTTTAAAAGATACTTACCTGATAAGAATGAAATCTTCAATGACTTTTTATAGCAAGCTGGTTAAAAATGGAAAAGGATTTCAAGTGTTTACTTTCCACCGTTTATATTTGTCTATTCTTGGAATACAGAGCTTAGTCGGCTCAAGTGATATAGTTCAGTGGCTTAATGGATAGTGCACTGAGCCTGTAGTCAGGAAGACCTGGGTTCAAATCTAGCCTCAGATACGTACAAATTGAGCAACCCTGGGCAAATCAATTAACCCCTGTTTGTACCGATTTCTTCATCTACAAAGTAGGGATAATAATAGCATCTACTTGTCAGAGCTGTTGTGAAGATCAAATGAGAAAATAATTGTAAAGCATTTAGCAAATTCCTGTCACATAGTAAACATTATATAAATAATAGCTATTATTATTCACTAAAATTAGATTCAAATAAATAATATCATATAGAATAAGTTTCTAAAAGTTATGAAAGAAATCAATAAAAGTAAGATTATGACTAGCTACAGCCCGACAGTACCAGTAGGAAAATGATATTCATGTAAAATTTTGGATGCTTTGCCTAAATAATAGTAAACACCAGGATTTTTGGAAACATCTAAGTTTATAACTAAAATTTTTCAATTTATCCAGATATTTGAGAGGCTATAATTTAGTGTTATCTGATCAGGTATTTTAAATAACTAAACACTGCCTAAAAATGTAAAACTAACTATGTTTTCAAATTCATCTCAGTCATAAAAATCTTAGCAGAAAGAATCACTCTTGCATTTGGGTTTTAATTAGCACCCTAAAAAGTATTCAGATTTTTTAATTTTTTTGCTGTGCATAGGGGATATCATTGAAAGTTTTATTAAGATAAGATTTGTTGGGTGGGGTCAAAATGGCAGAGTAACTTAGCAACTTTGCTGAAGCTCCCCCCACACCACTTCCATAACAACCTAAAAAATGTACCAAACTGAATTCTGATCAGGAAAACCAAGAAAAAAATCATAGTGAGTCATTTTGCCAGTCCAAGACAGCTTAGGGAGATAAAGAGATCTGTAGACACTTAGCCAGGAGTGCAGAGCAACAACAGAAGCAGCAAAAGAACTGGCATGAGGCATTAGTCCTGGACTGTGACAACAGAAGTAGCCATGGTGAGGAGACCAGTACCCCAGGACACTGAGGGGATTGAACATCTGGGCAGAAAGAGATCCCAGGGTACCCTTGTAGTAGGATGAGGACCAAGTTGCCCATCTAATAGCTCTGTAGTCAATTAACCAATTTCAGGTCACAATTCCAAGGCAGAAAGGAATGGTTGTACTCATGAAATACTAGGGGGCCTATTTGTGTAAAGAGAAAAAAAAAAAGCACAGGCAACGAACAGATTTCTTCCTGAATCTCACCCTGTTGGAAGCACCAAAAACTTATGGGCCCTGAGACTGAGTTGTGAAAGCAGCAAAAAGATATATAAAAAAAGAAGTTCAGAATAGTCATTCCATCTTTCTCCTCTCCACAATTCTAACATAAAATCCAAAATCATGAAGTAGTTTAGAAAAATGAATAAACAACAAAAACAAAAAGTATCTAATGATAAAAACTACTATAATGACAGGAAAGTTCAAGAGTCAGAATATAACGACTTGAAAACACCTACAAGAAAGCTTGGGAAAAAAAAAACCCGCATATTGGAAACAAGCCCAACAAGAGTTCCTAGAAGACCTAAAGAGAGACTTTAAAAAGAGCAAAATAAATTAAAAATCAAATGTGATTGGTAGAGACATATTTTTTTAAAGAAATGAAAGCTATGCCAGAAAATTACAAAGAAAGAATTAACAGCTTGGGGAAAGAGGCACAAAATATATTGAAGAAAATAATTCCTTAATGACCAGAACTGTCCAAATGATAAAAGAGGTACAAAAATATTTAGAAAAAAACTCCTTAAAAATTAGAATTGGTGAAGTGGAAGCTAATGACTCTATGAGACTTTAAGAAACAATAAAATTAAATCTGAAGGCAGAAAAATACAAGAAAATGTGAAATTCCTTGTATGAAAAATAAATGACATTGAAAAGAGATAGAAGAGAGAAAATTTTAAGAATTATTGGACTAACTGAAATACATGAGCAAAAAAAAAAGCTTAGATATCTTATTTTAAGAAATTATAAAACTGCCCAGATGTCTTAGAACCAGCAGACAAATTTGAATTCAAAAGAATCCACTAGTCATTTCTCAAAAGAAATCTCAAAGTGAAACCCCCAAATAAAATCCAGACAGAAATCCCCAGGTTCCCAGGAATGTTATAACCCAAATCCAGAGTACCCCAGCCAAGGAGAAAATATTGCAAAAAGCCAGAATGGAATAATTCAAGTACTATAAAATCAAAGTTGATCACACAAGTGGTAGCAGTTATCACCATGAAGAAGCAGAGGACTTGGGATGATATTTTAGATGACAAAAGACAACAAAGAATAACTTACCGAGAAAAAAAATGAGTATAATCCTACAGGTGAAACATTGATATTTAGTGAAACAGAGTATTTTCAAGCATTCCTGATGAAAAAATCAGAGCTAAATGGAAAATTTTACATTTGAACATAAGACATTAGAGAAGTATTAAAAAGGAAAATGTGAATGACAAATTATAAGGGACTAAATAAGGTTAAGCTATTTATATTCCTCTAAGAACCTGATCATCACCAAAACAGTTGGAGGGAATTGACTGAGAGGACATGAATGTGAGTCTATTTTGTTGAGATGATTTCAAAAGAAGAATGGAAGAGTGAAAAGGAAGGTTGCACTGGGAGAAAGGGGAATTGAGAGGAAGAATGGGAAAAATTATATCACAGTAAATGTGACATGCAAGGAAAAGTTCATATAGTGCTGGGGAGAAGGGAAAGAATCAGGCTGTGTTTGAATTTGACTTTCATCTGAACTAGTTTAAGAAAGGACCCATATTATACACACATAGTTCAGTATAAAAATCCATCAGAAAAGTAGGGGAGAAGGGGGACATGAAAAAGGGGGGCGGGAAAGAGGGGAGATAGAAAAAAGGATGCAGTAGTCAGAAGCAAAACAACTTCTTGAGTGAATATGGTTAAAAAAAGAGAAGGATAAATATAAGCAAATAGGATAGAAGAAAATACACAATTAGCATTCATAACTATGAATGGGAATGGGATAAACTCACTTATAAAACAGAAAAGAATAGCAGAATGAATTAGAAAGCAGAATCCAGCAATATGCTGTTTACAAGAGACAAATGAAACAGAAAGATACACACAGAGTTAAATGAGGGGCTAGATCAGAATCCTGCTTTAGCAGAACCATGCTTTAGAAGAAGTAAAAAAAGAGACAAGGATAGATTTCATGATTTTGGCCAAAGCTGAAGTCAAAATAGACCTAATAAAATAGAAGAGCAGGAAAGTTGCTCTTTCCTAAAAAGTACAATAGACAGCAAATAAATATCAATACTGAAGATATATACACCAAATGACATAGCATTAATATTCTTAAATCAACAGTTATTTGAGTTGGGGGTGGCTAGGTGGCACAGTGAATAAAGCACCAGCCCTGGAGTCAGAAGAACCTGAGTTCAAATCCCACCTCAGACACTTAACACAAAAAACTAGCCATGTGTGACCTTGGGCAAGGTCACTTAACCCCAATTGCCCTACCTTCCCCCTCCAAAAAACAACTTAATTGAGTTACAGGAGAATATAGATAGTAAAACTATATTATCATAATATTGGTGCACCTCAGTTTACCTTTTTCAGACCAAGATAAACCTAACCATAAAATAAGCAAGAAAGAAGTTAGGAAATGTATAGAATTTTAGAAAAGTTAAATGTGATAGATCTCTGTAGAAAATTGAATAGGAATAGGAAGGAATATCCTATTTTTCAATTATTCATGGCACCTTCATAACATCAACTATGAATTATGGCATAAAACCTCACAAACAAATTCAGGAAAGCAGAAATACTAAATGATTTTTTTTACCATAATAAAATAAAAATTACACTTAATAAAAGACCATTGAAGCATAAATTAAAAATTAATTCGAAACAAAATAACTTAAAGAACAAATCATAGAATCAATCAATAATTTCATTAATGATAATGACAACAATGAGATAACATATCAAAAAATTATGTGATGCAGCTGATATAGGAGAGGGAGAGAGAGAGAGAGAGAGAGAGAGAGGATAAAAAATAGGATAGGTTACTAAAAAAAATCAGAAAAGGAACACATTATAAACCCCCAATTAAACGCCAAAATTGAAATACTGAAAAGCAAAGGAGAGATAAATAAATTTGAAAGAAAAAAAATTTAACTAATAAATAAAATGAGGAACTGGTTTTATGAAAAGAGAAAATAGAAAAACCATTGGCTAATTTGATTTTAAGAAAGAAAGAAAACCAAATTACCAGCATCAAAAATGAAAATAATTGTCTAATGAAAAGGAAGGAAATGTGATTTATAGGTGCTATGCTATGCAACTATATGTCAATAAAACTGATATCTTAGTGAAATGGAAGGATATCTACAAAAATATAAATTGTCCAGATGAACAAAAGAGGAAACAGAACACAACCCTATCTTAGAAAAAGAAATTGAGTAGACAATATACGAATTCCATAAGGAAAGGGGGAAAAAACCATCCAGGACCAGATGGACCAAACATTTAAAGAATAATTAATTCCAATAATATATACATTTTTGAAACAATAGGTAAAGTAGGAGTCCTACCAAATTCCTTCTATGAACAAATATGATTTTATACATCAACTAGTGAGAGCAAAAACAGAAAAAATATAGTCCAATTTTCCTCATGAATATTAATGCAAAAAAGTAAAATAAAATATTTGCAAGGAAATTACAACAATATCTGACAAAGATCATATTCTATGACCATACTCTATTTGTAACAGGAATACAGGATTGGTTCAATATAAGGCAAACAAAGTATAATTTACCTAATCTACAATTTTAAAATAATTTATTTTAATTGATGCATAAAAAACTCTTGAAAAAATAAAACATCCATTTCTATTGAAAAAATTTGAAAACATAGGAATAAGTAGAGCTTTTCTCAAAATGATAAGTAATATATATGAAAAATGAAGGGAAAGCATTATCTGGAATGGGGATAAAATAGAAGCCTTTCTGAAAAGATCAGGGTGAAACTAGGGTGTCCATTATTATCATTATTATTCAATATTGTACTAGAGATGCTAGCTATAACAGAAAGACAAGAAAAAAAAAGAAATTGAAGGCATAAGTATAGGCAATGAAGTAACAAAATTGTCATTCTGCAGATGATATTATGGTTTACTTGGAGAACCCTGAATAATCAACTAAAAAGATATTTGAAACTATTAACAGCTTAAGTAAAGTTCATAATGTAAAATAAACACATACACATCATCAGCATTTCTTTATATTACCAACAAAACTCAGTAGGAAGAAATATCCAAACAAATTCCATTTAAAATAACTGTGGTTAGTATGACATACCTGGGAGTCTACCTGCCAAGACATACCCAGAAACAATATGAACATTATTATACAATATTCTTTACACAAATAAAGACAACTTTTAAAAAATTCTATTTATTTATTTTTGCTTTTTTGGAGTGGGGAATGCACGGCAGTTGGGGTTAAGTGACTTGCCCAAGGTCACATGCCTTGGTTTATGTTAAGTGTCTGAGGCTGGATTTGAACTCAGGTCCTCCTGACTCCTGGGCTGGTGCTCTATTCACTGAGCCACCAGCTGCCCCAAATAAACACAACTTTAAGTAATTGGAGAAATGTTAATTGTTCATGAGCAAGTTGAACCAATACAATAAGAATGACCATATTGTTTAAATAAATTTACTTATGTAATGTCATACCAATCAAACTACTAAAGAATTACTCCAAATATAATTCATCTGGAGGAACAAAAAAATCAGGAAGTCAAATTAGTAGTACCAGATTTTAAAGTCTATTACAAATTGGTAAACATTTAAAAAAAATTCCCATGTAAGATAAGAAATAGAGGCAGTCATCAATAGAATAGATTAGATGCACAAAATAGAGGTAAATGATCATAGTAATCTAGTATTTGATAAATCCACAGAGCCATGCTTTGTGCGCAAGAATTCATTTTCTTTGGAAAAAAAAATTCTAGTAGTATTTAGTAGTAAAGTAGTTAGATAGAAAATAGGCATAGACCAGCTTCTAACATGTAGCAAGATGAGGTCAAAATGGGTATATAATTTAAACATAAATTGAGATATCATAAACAAATTAGTGATACATGGGAGAAATTACTTATCAGATCTATCCATAGGGAAAGAGGTCATGACTAAATGAGAAATAGAGATATAATAGATAATTTTGATTATATAAGATTTTTTTTAAAAAAAGTTTTTGCAAAAACAAAATCAAGGTAGCCAAAATTATATTTTAAAAAAGCAGGAAACTGGGGGGGGGGGGGGGGTGTGGAAATCTTTGTAGCAAGTTTCTATGCTAAAGGTCACATTACTCCAATATAAAGAGAACTGAGACAAAGTTATAAGAATAAGAGCCATTTCCCAATTGGCAAATTTTCAATGGATCTAAATAAGTAGTTTTCAGATGAAATCAAAGCTATCAACAATGACATAAAAAAATCTGAATCACTAATATTAGAGAAATGCAAATTAAAACAACTCAGCTACCACCTCAGAACCATCCCTATCCAATTAACTAAAGATAACAGAAAAGAAAATGACAAATTTTGAAGGGGACATGGAAAAATAGGTACACTAATGTACTGTTGATAGATTTCTGAAGTAGTGCAACCAGTTTGGAGAACTATTTGGAATAATGCCCAAAGAACCATAAAACAGAGATAAAACTGTGAATACTCTTCAACCCAGAAATGTTGCAACTAGGTCTATACTCCCCAAGATATCATGTAAATAAGCATGACCTATATTTACAAAAATATTTATAGCAGATATTTTGTCATTTTGGTAACTGCTGAAAATTAGAAATTGTGGGGATAACCCATTGATTGGGGAATGGCTGAACAAGTTACCATATATAGATGTGACAGAATACTATTGTGCTATGAGAAATGATGAAAGGTTTATTTTTTCTTCACAAAACCCAGAACTTACATAAACTGACGTGAAATGAAATAAATAGGACCACTAATTCTTTTTTATAGCATGACTAATATGAATGTATGTGTAGAGCCTATATCAGATTACAAGTCATGTTGGGGAGGGAGGAGGACAAGGAGGGGTAGAAAATTTAGAACTCAAAATCTTATGGAAGTGAATTTTGAAAACTAAAAATTAATAAATTAATAAAAATATAAAAACATTTTAAAAAAGAAATGAGTAGAACTAGTATGATAGAGTAGAAGCAATATTGTAAAGATAATCAACTGTGAAAATCTACAACGATCCATCATGATTCCAAAGGACTTATGAAAAATGCTATCAAACTCCAGATAAGAGAACTGATGGGCTCAGAATACAGATTGAAATTGGAAGAAGTCAGAAAGTTAAGTTAATCATTTTTTATACATTTTTATTATACAATATTCTTTACATAAATAAAAACATTTTTTAAAAAAAATTCTATTTATTTATTTATTTTTGCTTTTTGGGAGTGGGAAATGCAGGGCAGCTGGGGTTAAGTGACTTGCTCAAGGTCACACGCCTAGGTTTGTGTTAAGTGTGTGAGGCTGGATTTGAACTCAGATCCTCCTGACTCCAGGGCCTGCCTGCCTTCCTTCCTTCCTTCCTTCCTTCTTTCTGCAACATGGCTAATAAGGAATTTTTTTTTGCACGAATTCATACAACTTCAAAATACTATTGTATATCTTGCCTTTTCAAAGCGTAGGGTAAGAGAGGAAAAAAGAGAATCTAGAAATAAAAAAAAATTTAAAAAACAAAAGACAGTAAAATTCTTTGGGAAAGCAACTACATAGTCATAGAACTTTTATATTGATTTTTGTCTATTTTGCATATTGTTAAGTTCAAAACAATGAACATGTCAAGTATTTCATGGAGGGAAGGAGTGACAGGGAGAATCACCATGACTTATTCTGTATGCAGAGAAGTATTTAGTGTATTTATATTAAATAAATTGATAAGAAGTAAACTATTTTTACCATGGTAGACTGACATAAAAAAGTAATGAGAAGACAGCAACAATATCAAATAAAATACTGAATACCATTTGAGTAACAAATAAAAGAATGAACACATTCTTCCCAGTCCTCTCATTTATCATTCTATTTTGTATAGTTACATTCTGGGAATTGGGGAGATTTAGGGAAAAGACATTAATCACATATACAGTGAAGAATTCACTATGCAAATAGTTTTCTGAAACTCTAAAGACATTTGAGTTTTTATAGTCCAAGTTCCATCTTAATTTAGGCTTTATGCTATCTTTTTTTCCATTTAATCAATTAATAATATTGTGTGCTTATTATGTGTCAGGTACAGCTGGAGATACAAAGGCAACAATAAAAAGGTCCCTTTACCCAAGGAACTTAAAAATCTAGCCATGTGAGCCTTCCACCTCCAAAGACATCCTCCTTCTACTCTGAATTGCACTTCATATTTATTTACTTGATGTCTCTCCCATTGGAAAGTAGAAACCTTGAGGCTATGTCTCTTTTGCATTTTTTTTCATTCTAAGAATTTATCATGGTGCTTGGCACATAATAAATGCTAAATAAATGTTGATTTATTGATGGAATGATTGAGACAACATATGCAAGGGGATCTTATCCTGAGGGGGGGAAATACAGAGAGACATACACACGCCTATACTTAAAACTGTTAATATAATTGGTTTCCTTCGTTATTCCATTTTATGTATTTAAAAACATCATTCTGCAAATGGGGGGGGGGGGGTTATATGGTCCATAGGCCTCATTGTACTGCCTAAGGGAACCATGACTCATAGAGGGTTAATATCCTTTTTACAGGTCTCTAGTGGAGAGGATGAATAGGTAGCCCTCTAAAGGCGCTGTCCCAGGGAACATTTGTCTGTCATTCTCTTGAAACTCCCAGGGATACAATGACTCAGCTTTTAGTTGTGGAGATGGTGATCTTTCTGGCTCCTTCTGACCAATAAGGTCTTGGTGTTTTGGTATGAGGTGGCTGAATTCTGAATAATCCCTGGGTCACTGCCTCATGACAGCAAGAAGGCAGAACACTGTGTCATCTGAAAGAAGAGACAGCTTCCAGCAGGTGCTCTCCAAACATGGGAAAGCAAAACTATAATGGGAATACTGGACTTAGATTTTTCTACCATTCCAGTAGCACTAGGCTAACTCCTAATTCAAAGCCACAATACACAGACATTAAAATGTACCTCATCCATATTTCATCTGATCTACCCCAAAGTAAAAATAAGACTCACCATCCTCCCTACCATCCTCACCAAAGAATCAAAACATTCAGCAACTACCATATAATGTTTTAAAGCCAGGCTAGAAAACCCAAGTCCAATGTTTTCATTATAGTTTTTCTTTTCCAAGTTGGGTAAATTATTAAACCAGTCAGTTCAAATGAGGAAGAAGCAGAGGATTCAGGCACTGCAAAGGGAATTTAAATGACTACTGTTCTATAGTCCTTGTTTTTCTTTTGGTTTCCCAAAGTAATAACAATTGAGGAGTCTAATTAGGCAGAGAAAAAGCCTTCAATCATCCTCAGGAACCAAAGAAAACTTGACTATATGCGTGTGTCATTGCTTCTGCATGACAAGGAAGCAGAGACATTAATATTGAATTTTAAAAGCCTCCAAGTGTTGAACTCAAGATGAAGGAAGGATGTGTAGACTTTTCTACCTCTGCGGCTTAAGAAGGTTTCTAATGTATCCTTCTCCACTCTTTTTAATATCAGATAAGTTATATGGTATTGGTTTTTGAGCAACACAGCTTCATGCTGTCCAAGATACTGTACTAATTTAGGAGCTGACACTATAATGAATGTCCTTTTCTCTGCACTGGTGAAAAGGTTGGGAGAGTCACAGATGTCCTAACATGGGCTTCTTTAATGAAGTTACCCCAATCTGAGTCATATATAAATTGGTTTGAAATGGAATCCTTTCCTCTTCATCAGTTACTTCTCTCTAGTGTAAGGATTTATCCCTCTGAATATTCTTTCTGCCTTTCAACTTCTGATACATTGAAAGACTTAAGATGGGGAAGCCAGTGGGTGATTTAAGTTTTGCGCTAATATCAGGTTGTTTTTCCCCAATCATAAATTTCACATGACCATGAAGCATCAAAAAACATTTCCTCCCTTAATTTTAAAGATTCTATTTCAAGGTCAAACTTAATGTAAAGTCATTTCTGTCTTTACCAGTGCTTTCCAAAAAATAAATACATTTCTTTTAATATATTTACTTCCACTCTTCCAGGGAGAGCATACCAACCTAAGAAGTGGAAGTGAATTTGAAAGAAAATGTACCATCTTTGCTATAGAAGAGCATAAACTTACCATGATTCTACATCTTCCTAGAGTCTAGGTAACAGGCCTTATTAGAAATGAATTATGTTATCTCATTCAAATATAATGACAACTTTTCAAAGGTTGTATGTTTCACTAACATTGTACACAAAATTCAATTCAATTCTTTAAGTCAGTGGTTCTCAACCTTCCTAATGTCAATACTCATATGTGGGTGTATCTGCATGTGGGCAGACCCAGCTGGAGACAGAGGATAGAGGAGAGGTGTCTTGGTTCCAAAGATCATCAGAAATTTGTGTTTTCCGTTGGTCTTAGGCGACCCTTGTGACCCTGTGAAAGGGTCATTGGACCCCCAGGGGGGTTGCAACCCACAGGTTGAAAACTGCTGCTTTAAGTGAAGAACAAAACTGGAATAGTAATTCATGAACATTTAAATTAGATAAAAGAATTAAAATGTAGTTTGGGATAATCAGTTAATCAATAAACATTTATTAAGCACTTACTTTGTGCCAGGCACTGTACTAAGTGCTGGGGAAACAAAAAGAGACAAAAGACAGTCCCTGCTGTCATGGAGACCACAATCTAATGGGAGAGATAAGAAAAAAATGATATAGAACTAAGATGTTTACAGTTTAAGTGGGAACTAATGAATACAGGGGAGGCACTAGAGTGAAGAGCTATTGGGAAAGGCTTGCTGTAGAAGGTGGGATTTTAGCTGAGACTTACAGAAGAGCAGGGAAGCTGGTAGAAAGAGATGAGGAAAAAGAACATTCCAAGCATAAAGTATAGCAGAGAAAAATGCTTGAAGCTAAGAGACGGAGTGTCTTATTTGTGGAACAGCCATGGGGCCAGGGTCACTGGACTGAAGAGAATATGGCAGGGAGCAAAAGACAAAAAGACTGGAAAAGCAAGAGGAATCTAGGTTATAGAGGGCTTTGAATGCCAAACGGAGGATTTTGCATTTGTTCCTGGAGGGGATAGGGAGCCATTAGAGCTTTTTGAACAGAGGGTGACATGGTCAGATGTGTATTTTACAAAAATCACTTTAGTGGCTGAATGAAAGATGGATTGAAGTGGGGGGAGACCTGAAGCAAGCAAATCCATGAACAGGCTATTGCAATAGTCCACACAAGAGTTGATGAGGGCCTACACTAGAGTGACAGCAGTGTCAGAGGAGGGAAGGGAGATGATTGGAGAGATGATGTGCAAGGGTGAATTGACAGGATTTGGCAACAGATTGAATACGGGGTTAGGTGAAAGAGTGAAGAGTGAGGATGATTCTTAGATTGAGACACTGAAGGATTGAGGGGAGAGTGTTGTCCTCTACAGTAATAGGGAAGATAGGAGTAGGGGAGGGTTTAGGAGGAAAGATGATGATTTCTGTTTTGAACATATTGCATTTAAGATGTCTACTGGACATTCAGTTTGAGATGCCTGAAAAGTGATTGGAAGTTCAAGATTGTAGGTTAGCAGAGAGATTGGGCCAGGATAGGTAGATTTGCAAATCATCAGCATAGAGATGGTCATTAAATCCATGGGAGCTGATAAAGATCACCTGGTGAAGTAGTACAGAGGGAGGAGACAAGAGTGCTTAGAACAGAACACTGTGAGATACCTTATGGTTATGGTATGGGTGTGATCTGGATGAGAATCCAGTAAAGGAGACTAAGAAGGAGTGGTCAGATAGATAGGAGGAGAACCAGGAAAGAATGGTCTCCATTCTGCTCTGCATCTGCTGCTCTGCCTGGTTTCAGTTCCACAGAATAGGACTCCTCCATGACTGGTATCCCCTAGCCTCCCCCTACCCCCACCTTTCTTGAAACTTTTTGTGTGTCTCTTCCTCCCCCCCTAGATTATAAGCCCCTTGAGGGCAGAGACTGTCTTTCTTTTTATTAGTTATATTCCCAGTGTGTAGCAAAGTGCCCAGCACATAGTAGGCTTTTAATAAATATTTAACAAATTGAATTGGTGTCTTAACAACCTGGACAGAAGAGAGTATCAAGAAAAAGATGGTGATTAACAGCATCACAGGCTGCACAGAAGTCAAGGAGAATGAGGATTGAGAACAGGTCATTTCATAGTAATAGAGAATTGTCCTTGGAGCCCGGACTCTCTCACTTCTGATGCCTACTAGATTTTTGACCCTGATCAACTAAGTTAGCTACACTGTGCTCTAGGTAACTTTTAAGTAGCAGATAATACCTCCATTGCTGGAAGAAGTTACCTCATTTTGGAATTCCCTATGCCAATGAAATTATACATTCACTCCCTATCCCCTAGAAATAGGAGCAGCGCTAAGCAAAACTGGCAAGTAAGAGAATTTGGCCTAAAGCAAGAAATCAGTTTTGATTTTAAAAATTCAATCCTTAGAAGAAAAAACAAAACAATAGTTTATGTAGGTTTTTTTTTCCACAAATGTTTATTGTATAGATTTAGAAACCAGACTCTAGAAATTGTGTAGTCCTATCCCCCACATTATAGATAAGGAAACTGAGGTCCACAGAGCCCAAGTACTTTGTCCAAGATTACACAAAGCTGAGACTCAAATTCAGGTCCCTTGACTTCAAATGTAGCACCTTTTCCAGTGTACCACTTCAACTGAACTATGATCTCACCAAAATGGACACTCCCTCCACTGGATGCAGAGTAGGGTGGAGACCATTCTTTCCTGGTTCTCCTCCTACCTATCTGACCTCTCTTTTTCAGTCTTCTTTACTGGATCCCCATCCAGATCATACCCATAACCATAAGTATCTCACAGTGTTCTGTTCTGAGAACTCTTGTGTTCTCCCTCTATACTACTTCACTAGATGATCTTATTAGCTCCCATGGATTTAGTGACCATCTCTATGCTGATGATTTGCAAATCTACCACTCCTGCCCCAATCTCTCTAGTGACCTACAATTTTGAACCACCAACCTATTTTCAGACATTTCATCATTTCAGCATTTTCAGATTGAAACTCTTCCACGTTTTATTATACTGTGTGAATATTGTCTATATCCTCCATAATTCCTCCACAGAGGAGCTATTCCACAGGTTGGAAGTCATACTCTAGGTTTTTAAAGGGTTTACAGGGCAGCTAGGTGGTATAATAGATACAGTTCTGAGCCTGGAGTCAGGAAGACTCATCTTCTTGAGTTCAAATCTGGCCTTAAGACACTTAATAGCTGTGTGACCCTGGGCAAGTCATTTAACCCTATTTGCCTCATTCTCCTCATCTGTAAAATGAGCTGAAGAATGAAATGACAAATCACTCCAAGAAAACCCCAAATAGAGTCATGAAGATTTGGACAAAACTAAATTTTGGTCTAAACAGCAAAACAGTGTAGACCTCAGACTTTCTCTTGTTCCTTGACTGATTTACCCCTTTTTCTGATCACGTATTTCCTGAATGTTATCACTTTTGCTATTATGCTATTTATTGTGCATGAGTCATCATTCAGAACATGTTGCAGTTTACTTATGGCCACTATCAATCTTTGTGTAGCCTATAATTTTGTTTCTTTAAGGAGGGTTCTATTCCACAAAGGATAGTTTTAGCAGAGATGTCAAACTCATTATAGTAAAACTCCTGAGTGTTCCCTTCCAAGCTAAAACATAACTGGGAAATGTTTAACAAAATAAATGAAAATACAACACAATATAGATAATGTTAATTTGTGATTTTCTGAGTCAATATGCAGCAAAAAATCCTTCATATTTCAGTCTGACACCACTCCCTTGCAGCCTCACTGTGCAAAGACGTGTTAAAAAAGATGGTTCAGTGTCTTAAGAAATTTAAGATTGTTCCTGAAAATCTCTTAAATGTATCTAGTCAACTTCTTTCCATTTATTCATTTCTGAGTCTAGCTCAATGTCCATTTGCAGAGCCTAAGACGTGCACTTAACATAAACCAGATAAATATTAGAGTTACAGGAAGAGATACAACTTAGTGCTTTCCCATAATCACTTCATCAAGAGCTATAGAACATTGTAGACCAAATACTAATCAAGACACCCAAATAAAAATCATGAGTCATTTTTCTAGTCTAGGTAGGTATAATGAACTATGAAAGTTCTCTAAGCACTATGAAAACTATGAAAGTCTAAGAACTATGAAAACACTAGAGACAACCTCTAACCAGGAACCTCAATGCTGAAAATTCTTTAGTAGGAGCTGAATTAGGGCTTGTCCAAGGTTTTGCATCACAGCAAGTAGAGGCCCCAGGCCTATGCAAAGAGGCCTGACCTTGTTCAAGAAGCAGTTCTGTTACTCACTACCTACTGCTGGGTCACAGACCAAGTGACAGTCCAAGGTAAAGAATGGTTATAAGTCTGTGTACTGTATGAGGGATAGATACAGTAAACAAGCAGCAGAGGTATAGTTCTGATGTCAGGAGCAAAATGGGGTCTCAGATCCATCCCCCAGCACAGTCTGAAGTCTGGAGAGAAATAAACAGAATAGGAAGCCCAGACTAAAAGGAAGCCATAGAAATCCACCACTCAAGAGCTCTACAGTTTTCCAGTTGGCTGACTGATGGTTAATCAGAAAAGCATCAGTCTACTGAAAGTCCAACCAGGGGAAAGCTCATGGCAGTGTTGCTCAGACCAAAGAGCAATTTTCACACTTCATCCTGCATCAGAACTCTTTGAGTACACTGAAAACTAACATCTCTAAACTGAACAGTTCCTGACCTCCTGGAATAATACAATATTTAATACTATAACAAAGCAGGAATGGGACACAAAAATACACAAAATAAGACAAAACATAGCCTAGACATTATCTCCAGAAGGGTGAAGAGCCTCATCCTAACCCGAAGTTTGAATGCAAGAAGTAATACTAGAAGAATAAACAAAAAAACAAACAAAAAAATCTCACAATCAAGACATTATTACATCAGAGACGCTTAAGACACAAACCCACAAGAGAATGACTCTAAAATACCTAAAGGCAAAACTTTGAAGAAAAATACAACATGGATATAAGATCAATGAAAATTCTTGAAAGAGAATTCCTGAAACAAGATTTTTTTAAAAAATAATTTAAAATTACTTTACAAATGAAGGATATTGGAAGAAATATTTGGGTTTGAAAATGAGAAGTATAGAAGAATTAAAAAGAATAGTAGCTTGACACAGGAGGTTAAAAAACA
This sequence comes from Pseudochirops cupreus, assembly GCA_028627135.1. Classification (NCBI taxonomy): domain Eukaryota; kingdom Metazoa; phylum Chordata; class Mammalia; order Diprotodontia; family Pseudocheiridae; genus Pseudochirops; species Pseudochirops cupreus. Next base: position 304,720,138 of record CM053582.1, read on the forward strand.
AACCAAAAAACCAAACCTTACACAAGCAGTAGAATCCCTGAAAATTAGAATGGATCAACTAAAAGTTAATGATTCCGGAGGCTGAGCCAAGATGACAGAGTCAGTACAGTGAGCTCACCCCCTCCACCTAAAATTCCTTTAAATAGATCTAGGAAATGCACCAGAACAAATTCTGATGGGGAAATCCAATAGAAATTATCAATGAGCTATTTCTAACCCAAGTCAACAAAAAGAGACACACAGTTTGTGGAGACACTGGATGGAACCTGAATAGAGCCCACAACCTGGTGCATTTCTCTACAAAGCAGAAAGGCTGTGCATTCGGGCAAGAAGGGGACCCTGTTTAATACTAGGGTATGCTCAGTTCAGAACACATCTGAACTGGCAGTCTTAAAGTCCAGTATCTAGTTCACAGTTATAGTACAGGACAGACTGAAAAGGGAACCTGTGCCTAAGGGTGACATTCCCTTTTATTTTGGGGTAAGAAGTAGATATAGGTCCTGGGCAGAGAGGAACAAATTCAGAAGCAAGTAACAATGTAGCTCAGACCATAGGAGCAGAGCAGGGTCTTGGTTCCAGCTTTTAGCCTAAAACCCATAGAGGAATAACCAGGGTAGCAATTCCAACTCAAAGGTAAGCTGACAGTTCTGCCACTCTGAACTAGTGGAGTTTCCTATGTGGCTAATATTGTCTGTGTTTAGCAGCAGTCTACCCAGGATTTTTGTGAAGATTAAATGAGATAATGTTATTAAAGCACTTGGCATAATGCCTGTAGTAGTTGTATAAATGCTTATTTCCTTTCTCTTTTCTCCTGTGTTGGGCTCTGAGTCTTGCGTCTGCCACTTTCTAGATATTTAACCTTGGGTATGACACTGAACTTCTCTGGAACTCCATTTTGTCCTCATAGAAGATAGTAGTATTAGTAGTCTCTATTCCATAGAACTGTTGCAAGGATCTGATGAGAGAATGCATACTGTAGTCATAAAATCTCAATAAGTAGGCAATGTTATCTATCCATTCATTATTTTTGTTTCTTTCATTTTTGTGGATATCATTTGTTTTTACATAGCCTGATTTTTTACTTTATCCCTTCCTCCTACCCCTTCCAAAGAGCCAAGGAATAAAAAAAAAGAAAGAAAAAGAAAAAAATTCAGCAAAGCTAATTACAACATTAACAAAATTGGACATTATACTCAGAGCTCTGCAAGCAGAGCCCTATTACATCTCCAGCAAAGAAAGGAATGAAGCCTAATCTCACACTTCTTTGAGGCCAAGCTTGGTCATCAAATGCTTACAGTATTCAGTTTTGCTTGTTTCATTGTAGTTCTTTCCATTTACATTGTGCATATCATATTTCAGGTTCCACTTATGTCACTTTGCATTAGTTCATGTAAATCTTCCCAAACTTCACTCTACTTATCATCTTCATTGTTTCTTCCATTGCAGTAATATTCTATTACATGCATGTCCCACAATGTATTTAGCTATTCCACATTTAATAACCAACCCTTCTTAAAATCAGTTATTTAAAGCTTAAAAATAAAGTATTAGCAGAGCTTAATTGGTTCCAATTTTATCACTGTAGGCTAATACAGCAGCTGACATCTGTAATGATGAGTTCACCCTAAATACATCAGGGTGACTTATTGTAAAAATGTTGATTGCATTCTTTGATAAAATATTTCTTGGGCCCAAAGGTTAAGTTTGCAATAAGAGGGTATCTAGAACACGCGCAGCTTATTTGCATTTTTATAACAGTCAATTATTGTTCATGTGCTCATTTCAAAATGAATACTTAAAACTTTCATATGTCAAACTCCATATTTGTCCCTTTTCAGGGTGATGCATTAACAAGTTCAAAGACAATTAGGACTTCAAGTTATAATTTCAAAATTCCTCAGGGGCCTTGGAATCTTCTTTCCATTTTAGTCTATTTTGAAAATGTTTTGCCTAGTGATGCCAAATCAAGCTTAGTTCTGAAAGGTGAATTAATGGCTCTGAGGCTGAATTTAATGGACATATCTTTAATCATCTTTTCTTTGCTGCACTCTCTGCCTTGTGCTACCAAATAGCAGAGGAACCAGATGTGGACCACGTAAGAAACAGGAAAAGGCAAATGTCATATAAACTGACTACTCATTCCCATAAGCGTGCACAGAGGTACATATCCAGAAACACACATGACCATTCAGCTGTGGAAAACCAGACCGCACTGCTCCCAGGAATCTCATTGACTGTTCCTTTCCTCACTCTCTCAGGGTTTAGAATGATATGACCAAGGTACACCAGTAATAAAAATTATACAGAAGCTGACTTTAATACTTACAGGATCTGGGTGGAGTTCTTGATAAAAATTCCTCTGTTCAGTATCTAAAGTCCTTTATTTTTCTATCCTAATTATATATTGTCCTAGTTCACACACATTGTGTTCTAGACAGGTTTTCTTCCTTGAGTTTCACCTCCTGTGATGTTCTATCTCTCATAGCCATTCCTTTACATAAGCTATCCCACCTGCCAGGCATGCTTTCCCTCCTCTCCTCTTCTTGGAACCTCTAGTTCCAAATATCAACTCAAGTGTGAGTTTCTATAAGAAGTCTTTCATCCTTCCCTCAATTGTAAGTGTTCCCCAGTGCCACTAAATCACTTTGTGTTTATTTTATACATATTTTATTCAATTTAGCTCTCAGTGTACAGGAAAATACAGGTTCTTTGAGGTGACTCTCACTTTTGCATTTGTATATCTAATGCCTAACAGTGTTGGGAACATGGTAGATATTTAATACATGGTTGCCAAATTGAGTTGAATTAATTGAGTGCTCATTTCCAATATAACAGTCTCAGCTGAGTTCTTCCACCCCCCTACTCATTGCTCTCACCCTGCTAATTTTCTCCAGTGCGTTGCATAGCCCCAGAACTCTTTCATCCTATGCTTCTTGTTAACACTTTCCTAGAGACAGAAAGTTTTCTCAACTTCATTTCCCTTTTAAATATACTCAGATGTCACATTTACATAGCAGGCATCAGATCTATGGGACTGGAATATGTACTTTGGAGGAATGATTGGAAGGTGATAGAAGCATTTGTTCATTCTATGATTACCCATACAATTTTTTGAAAAGTCACTCTTCTTGGGCTATAACTGCCATATTGTAATGCCATGCACTAGCAGATTCCCAAAGGAATGCTACTGTGAACAGCTTTTAGAGTTCAGATTACAAAATATAGTGAACACTCTGTTTATTCCATTACAAATCAAGACAAACATTCAAAACATTATAATATTCACAACATTACATCTTATCACAGAAAATGGCCACACAGTTTTCACTACAGTGGCCACAATATTCAGAACAAGGAACAATA
>CM053582.1:304724000-304746834 GCA_028627135.1 Pseudochirops cupreus
ATCAACAGGGGCTCAGCCAATCCCCTTCTTCCACATCAACAGGGGAGTTCATGCCTTCTCAACAGTGGGACAGAGTTTGCACCTTCCACACTTAGCACTTAGTAATAAGTGCTAAGTATCCTGCTAAACTAATTACTATTACACATATATATAGGACCTACAGAAATCAAGACTTTAACCACAAAGTTTATCTATAGTCATAAGTCACTTAAATTGTCACACTGTTTTAAATCAGAATATGTGAAATGTACTGAAATGTTGTAGTCACTGAAACAAGACATATGCCCTTGTCATTTTCTGATAAATATACAGTTCTATGGAGGAAACAACTGGAGACAAAAATCAAAGGGAATAAGTAAAATTCACTGTATGAATGAGTAAAGAGCAGACTCTACCATTGCATGACCTGTTCCCTGAGTTTGGCATTTGCAATCTCCTTTAGGCTACGAAAAGATAGATTAATATACTGACTGATGCAGTCCACACTCATAGCTTACACTTATTTAGCACTTTATGATAACAAGATTTCATTTGGTCCTTAAACTTATAAAACAGACAGCAGAGGTATTTTTTTTAAACCTTCAGTTTACAAATGAGGAAACTGAGGCTCAGAGGGTTGAAGAGCCTTGCTCAAAGTCTCACATCTATCAATCCCTCTTTCACATAACAGCTCATCAATATTTGAAGGGAGTGATTATACCTTTTCCTCTTTACATAAAGTGACTGGAAGGATGTTGGAAATGACCATTTCACAAGACATTTTCCTAGTGCTTCCTGTAATTCTGTAGTTCAATTCAATGCAATCCAATTCATTTACAGAAGCATTTATTATATGTATACTATGTGCCAAGAACTATGTTTGGCATTAGAAATACAAGGGTAAAAGTAAAAATAGTCCTTGCCCTCAAGGAGTTTAGATTCTAGGAAGAGGGGAGGTGAGGCAGGAAACATCAAATACTCATATGTGAATGCTAAATGTATACCAAGTAAATACAAAGCAATATGGGGGAGGGGAATGTAGGGAGATCACTAACAGCTAAGAGAAAAAATCTCTGAATATGCAAGTAAAATATAGGAAGATTAATTCATGAAGCAGTTATCATTCCCACCTTAGCATATAGTAGAATTAATTGATTGGACTGTAGAATGCAGACAGAATTCAAAAGAAATATCTCATTGACCACTATAAAAAGAATGGTTTAAGTAATACTGTTTCCAGAGACTGAATAACTCTGTCAAGAACCAAATTTAACATCTCTTGTGTCTGTCTATTTAAGAGATCCAGGGAGGTGTGGTTTCTCCATGGTCTCATTCTAACATATTTTGTACCAAATGATCAATTCCCTACTCAGAAGCCTAAGAAATTCATATTCGTAAAAACAAACAAACAAACAAAACCCGACTCTTTAACAATTCTTATCTTCTAAATTGTTTCTTCTACTCCCTCTCCAGGTCATCATCAGGAATATGAAGGCATGATGAAGTAACTGACCGTCTTTCAGTCTATACCAGAAACAAAGGATAATAGCTACACTTTTTTTTTCAGACCTGACCTGTGATTTCACTGGTATAAGAAATGAGGAAATTTCTTAAACCAATTCAAACCTACACCTGCTCTGTGATTTATAATCTGAGAGAGCTACTTGAAACACTGAAATTCAATGACTTGCCAAGGTCACATAGCCCCTATCTATGGGAGGTGAGATTTGAATCCAGAAATTCCTGAGCTTGAGGCCAAGTCTCTTTTCTGGAAATAATAGCCCCTTTATCATGTAAGAGAATATAAAAGTGAATATTGATCAATGTCACTTACGTTTCCTAGAAATGACCTACATGGCTAGGATGATAGAAACTATACCTGGTACTTAATTATTCTGCTTGTCAAATTAATGTGCTTTTGACAAAATGCTACATCTCTTTTCTAGGCTGGGCTGCCTTTCCTATAATTAATTATATGCATTAATTATAAGAATTAAGTGAAGTGGAAAAATCCTAATGTTGAATTGGGGAAATATCTATATTACCAGTTTATTAACACAAACAAATTAACTGATTTTCTAAACTTCAGACCAGTATGAGCTGCCCATCAATCTCATGGGGGCTTCCAATACATTCTACCCAGGGCTTTCTGCCCACTATCCCATACCACCTCTCTCAAACAAAGATATTGATTTATTGATATATGTATGGAGGACAGCTAATGTAATGTAATAGGAATTTGAAGATCTTTCCTGCCACTTAATAAACCTAGGTGAATCTGAAGACTTTTCCTGATTCGAAAATAAACTCTGCCCCCTAAAAGGCTGCAAGTGGTCACATGGAGCTTGTGGTGGTAGGAATGTTTTTCATGGAGGCATAACTTTTGTTACTTTGTAGTCAAGTGGGTCATGGGGGTTGTGATGTTCTCTAACCCTGGAGAAGGCTATATATACCCTGGTGTGAGGTTTTGCTTTGGGGTTCATTTTGGGAAGAGTTGAGTGATTTGACAAGATGAGACTCTGGGTAGCTGTTGAGTCGTCCAGTTTTGAAAACCCAGATGTTGGTGCTTCTCTCTATGCTGACTAACTAGGTATGGATGTAATGGTCAGATAGCTAGAAGCCCCGTCTGTTGGTCTGATGAACTGTGTTATTTTCTCTGTATTTTTGTCTGCTTGTAACTTCTGATTGTATTCTCTGAAGTTCAGTGTGCTGACGTTTTCCCCTGAACTAGATAAATGATATATGTTTGATTGATTAAAGTAAGATTGTTACCTCTTTTTGAGTTGCTTTCCTTTAGAAAACCAGATCAAATAACCCGTGCTCACAACCATTCTGGGTATGTTAGGGTGCTTGCTGCTACAGCAAGGTGGCACAGTAGATAGAGTACCAGGTCTGGATTCAGGGAGACTTGCTTTCCTGAGTTCAAATCTGGCCTCAGATATTTACTAGCTGTGTGACCCTAGGCAAGTCACTTAACCATATTTGCCCTAGTTTCCTCATCTGTAAAATTAGCTGAAGAAGGAAATGGATAATCACTGTAGTATCTTTGCCATGAAAATTCCAAATGGGGTCATAAAGAGTCAGACATGATTGAAATGACTGAAAGATAATAATATATATGTATGTGGAGGGATGTAGTTTTTTTTTCTTTGGAACTTGTGAACACATAATATGTATATACACATATACACATACACACACACAAATATACATACAGTGCTATACAGTTAGAGAATACTCTACATAATTGTGAAGTTAAGCAATACATTAGATAGAGATCTGTCTGCTTCTGATTCATGTGCAGCAGTACTTATTATACTCTATGTGGACTTCTGTGTCATCAATGACACTGAGGGACTTCATTGCTAGGAGAGGATGGAGGTACTTTGCCAGCAGAAGTTTACCATAACATAGATAACTTTGCAGAGGAAAATCAGAACAGCTACCTATACCAAAGTATTCTGTTTCCAACTTCATCCTTATCTTCCTCTCTTTTGTCAACACAATAAATAGGAAAGGCATTTGGATTCAATTGTATGATCAGATCCTTTTCCAAGGAATCATGTTTTGGAAGCTTAGGTCTGAAGGCCAGATTTTAGAATAACAGTGTTTTGTCATTTTCATAGTCAAAGGTAATTTCAGACTGGACAGCCACAAAAATGGGAGCTCAAGGAAGTATTCATGAAGGATTTAACATCTGAGTTAACCTTAGACATATAGTAGAATTCTGAGAAATGAAAATGAGAAGAAAGTTGTTTCTAGGTACAGGGGGGAAGATCCTGAAAAATAATAATCCTTGACTCCCAAATGAATAAAAAAACATTAAATGAGTAAACTAAGACAAGCATAAACTGAGAAATAATAGCTCCTTTATCATGTAAAAGAAGATTAAAGTGAATACTGATGATCCTTGTCACTTAGGTTTCATAGATATGACATGACTAGAATGATAGAAACGATATCTGGTACTTAATTTTTCTGTTTATCAACATTCTTTTGGCAGAATGCTACAATTGAAAAAAAAAAGTGTGCACAGTACTGGGTGGATAAAGAGTTAGGAAAACTTCAGTTCTAATCCAGTCTTAGCCAATCACTAGCTATGTGACCCTGGGCAAGTCACTCCATCTGTTTGTCTCAATGACTTCAATTGGAAAATGAGGATAATAAAAATAACACCTACCTCCTAGGATTCTTATAAGCATCAAATCAAATGAAATATTGTAAAGTGCTTCACAGAGTGCCTGGCATACAAATGTAATAAAGGCTTCTTTCTTCATTCCTTCCTTCCTTCTTTCCTTCCTTCCTTCCTCCCTCTCTCCTTCCTTTCCTCCTCTCTTCTCTCTTCTCTTCCCTTTCTTCCCACCCTTTTCTTCCCCTCCCTTTCTTCCTTCTCTCATATCTTCCTTCTATCCTCTTTTCTTCCCTCCTACTTTTTCTTCCTCTCTTCCCTCCTTCTTTTCTCCTTTCCTTCCTTCCTTTCTTCCTTCCATTAAAATAGTATCAACAACATAGATATATTTTAACAAGTCATGAGGAGATCTACTAGGCAAAAACAGATTCTGAAAAAAAAATACTGTAGCAGATGCATTACAGCAAACTTAGTCCTGCCCCCCCCATTATGTAACCGTATAGATTATTCTTTCTTTTATTATCTCTGCCTAACCTGTCTGTTATCTGTGCCTACTTAGCTGTACTCTTAATTGCTCTAATTACTGTTCTAATTGATTTAACTCTGAAAAGAAGAGGAGGAAAAATAGTAGCAATGTTTGTTAAGTACATTCCATCAACCAGTTTCTCACTGAAATTGATTTGTGTTTTCTTTGGGATGACGAGCAGATAATCCACAGTTGTTTCTACTGTTGGCTTTTCCTAGTTGCAAAATCTCTTCTTGCAAACTGAAAATCTATGTCTCAATCCTTTTAAAGTTGTCAGAAAACTAGGACCTAAGTGAAAATTCCCTTCATCAAAACCCTCTGACTTCTTAGATAAGCCCTAGGAAGTATTCAGGGCATAGTGAAGTTAAACAAAGACTTGCCCAGAGTTAACTAACCCCTAGTCAGAGGCAAGTTTAGAAAGCAGCTCTTTGTTGCTAAAGCCCTGCACTCTGTTTCATTCATGGTACTTCTTCAGTACTACTCAAATGTCTCATCATGGCATGGAGCTGGCCTTGGATTCTTGAATAATAAGCTAAGAGAGCAAAGCTCACCTCTGCACTGCAAAGATTGAGCATAGTCCAGGTAACACTATGTTTGAGAACCAGCCTCACTAAATACTGAGAGTCTCACCTCCAATCACACAGGTCAATCACACAGAAAAAGCAATAAACTCTTTGGCTATGGCGATCCATTTGCTTTATTACAGAACATTAAACTTTAAGGGTCCACTTCTCATCTTGCCTCATATATGTCTGACCTTCCAGAAGGAGCTCATTGCTTGGCTAAGCTCTTTGAATTGCTGTTCCATAGTGAACAAATTCCCTTAATTCTGAACCTCTTTCCCTCATGTTCCATCCTAGTATTTACCCTTAACTGAGATGTTCCTTTCCCCTGAAGACACTGAATCCCCTGTCATCCCTTTCCAGAACAGGCTTTCCTTTTTTTCTTCCTACTCCCACTTCATATGTTCTTCCCAGAGGAGGAGTCAGGATACTTCTTGCTCCCCATGATAACTACCATATTGTCTCTTTACCATCATTGCTCAGCAAACTTTTTTCCTTTGAAGTCCACTTAAAGTGTCCCAACCAGTACAAATCATGGTTGTTGTGTACCAGTCCCCAGGTCATTCTTTCTACTTTCTCAAGTCATTTAGCCTCTGGTTCACCATCTTCCTCTACTGTCCAACTTTTGCCCTTGTACTAGGGGACTGCAGCATTCACATGAATGCTTTTAAATTCTTTAACCTCTCAATTCCTCAAATTCCATGATCTGCTCCTTCACTCTCCCTCTATCACACACAGGAATGGTCATACACCAGATCTTGCCATGACCTATCAGTGATCCACTTCCTTCATGAGAAACTGCCATTTCCATATCTGGCAAATAATCTATTGTTCCCATGCCTCACCCTTCTGTACTGAATGTTTGTTAACTTGTTAACTGTATAACCTTCCCCCCGCCTAATTTTACAGCCTTATTGGACAATATTCCATGGCCCTCACTCTGATCCAGCTAACCTGGCCTTCTCTTTGTTCTCACACAAGGGTTCTATCTCCTCTCTCTCCATCTTCATACTAACTATCCCACATGCCTGGAATGCACTTCCTCCTCACTTCTGACACATCTGGTTCTTCTTTTTCTTCCAGACCAGATTAAGTACTACCTTCTAAAAAAAACCCTTTTTGATCTACCAATCTGCTAGCCCCCTTCTTCCCAAACTATCTTGTATTGGACAACTTCATACTTATTCTTTTCAGATGTATTCTATATGTACTTATTTATGTATTTACTCCCTTCCTTGTTAGAATGTAAGGTACTTGCAGGCAGTGAATGTTTCACTCTTTTTATTTGTATGTCCAGCACCTAACACAGTGTTAATACTTAATAAATGCTTACTGATTGATGTTTGTCCTTGACTTAAATGAATGGTTGAACAAATGGATAAATGAGAAAGAATTGATTAACTATTTACTTTGTTCCAGACACCATGATAAAAGCTGGGGATACAAGTATAAAAATCTGATAGCAAGCTACTTCAAATAGCTATTAGAAAATAGAGGCAAGAAATGGAATTAGATGAGTATTGCCAAGGAAAGGAGTTTTTAAATGGGAAATCACAGGAACACTGAATGGAGCTACAGGGGAATTGATTGGAATACCCCTTCTAGAAGCAAGTATTAGTTTAACTCCTATTCCCAGACGTGTGGGGGGGGGAGGGGGAGTAAGGTGTTGGAAGGGGGAAGTAAGAGAGCAAAGACAAGGTGACAGGGAGGGTGTTAATATCTGCAAGATGAATAGAAGTAAAGCATGACATGGGACTAAATAAAAAATGGAAATTCTTGTTGGTCTCTAGCATCATTACTATCAGTAGTAATAGTACCAATGTATTACATAATAATATATGGCAATATTATTATGTTATATTGTAAAAATAATAGTTACAATAACAACAACATGTTGCTTTAAGCTTTATTATTTGAAAAAGGAAGAGAAACAGAAAGGAATAAGCAGTTACATAACACCTACTATGTACCAGGTACTGTGCTAATTTTTTTTTGAACAAATATCATTTCATTTGATCCTCACAACAACCCTGTGAGGTAGGTAAACATAAAGCAGTTAACAAGTTCTTTTGAGGTAGATGGTGCCAGTATTATTTTTTGCATTTTATAGTTGTGAAAACAGAGACAGAAAGGTCATGAGATAGCCATTAAGTGACAAAGGGAGGATTTGAATTTAGGTTTTCTGACTAAAACAGCATTGTGTCTTAAAGGTAAAAGATCTAGGATTGTGCCCAGGATTCACCAATAAGCTACTGTGAGGAAAGAAACATATAGATTTTTACATACTAGATGATGGTGGTGATGGTGATGATGATGATGATTGACCATCTCTACATAGTCAGACCTTAAGATTGGAACACAGGGCAAAATCAGCACCAAATTAGATTTTAAAAAGATAAAGCTGAGAAGAGTACACGTGTACAAATGCCTCCTACCACCCAATCTATTTAAACTTATTGCTGGCTCTTGAAAATGGGAAAAAGAGGCCCTGCTTACTACTATTTTTTTGGATATGTTTAAACCATGTACAACAGTTACCACAATGGAGAGGCCAAAAGAACCCAGAAATGTATCAGTCAGCAAACACTTGCTTTTCTCTTGAAGAAGACAGATTAACCAGCTGAAGGTATAAGTTCTTTTGTAATCCATTTTGAAGCAGGACAACTGAAAATCTTTGAAAATCAGCATGCAAAAAGTTTGGCATTTATGAGAATGAGGTAAATCAGGTCATCCTGAAACAGTTTATAAATGAAACTGGAAGGAGGACAACAGTTAGATGTGAAATGAAAGAGATCTGCCAGCATTTATATAGTAATTTATTTTCATCATTGATGTCGGTAGACTTGCCAAAATTGGATACCAACATCTCAGTATTTAATGTACTGTGCCAATAAGTGGAAATGATACTTAATGAAGATAAATTGAGAAGAATGGTTAGACTTGAACAAATACATACAGAATGACTATATGCTTTTAATATCAATAACACACCAATGTTCAAATTACTCAAAAAAAGAATAAAGATTTCCAAAGAATAGAAAATATTATGAACTATATTAGCACCCTGTTCTCTCCATAAAGGTGAGTAGAACAATACCAACAACTTCCAACCCACATCCCTGCTTTTTCATCTCTATAAAATCTTTATGAGAATTATCTCTGAATGCAATAAAGGTATATGTGATGAAAATATAAAAAGGGAATAGGCAATTTTCACCTCTCATTTTCTATAACAGATTACATTTTCAAAGCTAAGAAATTTGCTCATAGTTGTAGAGAATACAAAATGCTGTTATAGTAATTGTTTGTTGATTACTCAAATAACACAAAAGTTATCACCAATTCGTATGCTTAAATTATGAGAATACCATAGAAGACAATAGTAATAAATTTGTTCAACAATTCTCAGTATCAATCTCAAATAAAATACAACAAAAATGTGCCTGCCAAAGTGTCAGGAGAAAATTCCCAATAGAAGAGGCATTCTCTCTATGTCATGAATTTCTCCATATTTCTTTTTTGCCTATGACACTGTGCTGATTGTATGAGTATTAATATGCTACAGGCCCTCATTGAGAACTAAGGTTACACAAAAGAGACTGGTCTGATATTAATTCACTACTAAGCAGAGCTGTGAATTGGTTCAATGATTCTCAAAACAATTTAGAAAAATGCAAGAACATTTATTAAATTGTTTATACCACATGACAAAGAGATTCCACTACTTGAGTTATATAATCCAAATCACTTTAATAACAGCAATAAAAAATCATTTATACACAGATATGTGTAGTAGTATTTTGTGATTAAAAAGCTGGAAACAAAATATGTGCTTAACTAATGATTGGTGAATGACTGAGCAAACCATGTATATAAATGTAAGGGGATATTACTGTGCACTAAACAATGTTGAATATGAGGAAATAAAAAAAAATAGCAGATTTGTATGAAGTAAACCAGGGTGAAGAATATAGATCCAATAGAACCATATACAATGATGAGAACAACATGGAAAATTTCAACATAGAGAAGCAACAAAACTCCAGACAAATACAGTGCTCAATGTTAATATCTTATTGTATGAATTAAAGGACACTTGAAATTGGACTGGAAAGGTAGAAGGGTGCCAGATTATACAGAGCATGGAAAAATACTTTACTATGTACCATTTTTTCATATTGTTTGAATTTAGTTTTATGTGGCTAGAAAATTGTCTGACCCAAAAGTTTACCATAAAGGTCAAGCTGTTTCAGAGAGTCCCAGAAAAGCAGGATGGTTGTAAGGAATTTTTAAATCCCTCCCAGTGCTTGTTTTAGGTCTACCCAAAGCTTGGGTTTTGGGTTTTCCAAATTAAATTGAATAACCTGCTGATATGCATCTTCTCTGGAGAGTGTCTATTGCCTACCTGAGACCAAACAGGGAAATGTCCTTGTCTAAACTTTTTATAATGTAAACCTCATAGACACTGACTGGGAGCCACACCTTCTTCACCAAATAAATTTCTAAAGTTATTTCAGATTTTGAGGTTTATTTTCCTAACAAAGACCTTAAATATCAGCCAAAGGAGCTGACATTTGATACTACAGGCAATGAGGAGCAACCAAGGCTTTCTGAGTAGGAGAGTAATATAGTCTTAGAAGGATTATTTTGGAAGGTTCCAAACAATCTAGAGATATGTAGTGGACAGAGAGCTGATCTTTGTGTTAGGATGCCCTGAGTTTAAATGTTCTTGCTAATAGATACTGGTTGTGTGATTACCCCTGTGAAAGTCACTTACCCTCTTAATACCCTAGGGAACTCACTAAGATTAGACATTGTAGAACAAGTACCAAATCTGCATTAGTAGAGGAAATTTCCTCACTGGATGTTGTCTAAATTAATGGACTCACAAAATTAGTCCAAAACAAACAAATCAAAAAATCTGTAAGTCTAGGGTAAGTCACTTTGCCATTCTGAAATGGTAAAATAGGGCTCCTCACCAGGGAAATGGGGATGCTTTCCTGGATTATCAATCTCTGGACTGGAAAGCATCTCATGAGACATCTAGTCTAGTCATATGAAACATTATGGATCTTATTCCTAAGTTAATGAAAGTAGGGAACCTGGACACCAATTGTGGTCATTTCTCTACCCTCCCATTCCTAGGAGAACTATTTCAAAAAAATAATATAAGGCGATAAGTGATATATTGGATAGAGCATTAGACCTGGAGTCAGGAAGAACTGAATTCAAATTTGGCTTTAAATACTTAATAATTGTGTCATCCTCTCTGCCTCAATTGCTTTAACTGCAAAATGGGAACCTACTTCTCCAGGATTGTTATCAGGCTCAAATGATATAATATTTGTGAAGTACTTAACACAGTGTCTGGCACATAGTAGGTGTTTTACGCTTATTTGTTTCCTCCACTCCAGAGAGAGCACAAAGATTCATTTGAATCCCTGCAGATTCTAAGAAGCATTCCCTATTTACTCCCTCTCTCACGTTAATCAGATTCCTAAAGACCCAAGTCCAAGAGAAAATTTAAATAAATGGTAATCCAAAGTGAGGATCTACAGATCCTGGGATGGGTGGGATTTATGTAGGGGTACATAGCAAAGTGTGATTGTGTGGAATGAAGATTAACCTGGGAGACTTGGTTTTTGGTCTCTGCTCTGCCAGCATCTGCAAAAATATAATGCGTGACACCTCCCCTTTCTCTACTACTTCTATCTCTCTTCTCTAACACTGCCGTGCTCCCGGTCACATCACATTTGGAACATGGCAGTCAGATCTGGAAGCCACATTGCAGAGAGACAGTGATAAGTAGGAACATGGACAGTGGAGGGCAGTAAGTACTGTAAATGACCTTGAAGCCATGTTCTGTGACAATCAAATGAAATAAGTGGGGATGTTTAGTCTGGAAAGGAGAAGACAGAAAGGGAACATAACGTTTGTCTTCAAATATTTAAAGATTTGTCATATGGAAGGTAGGATCAGGGCTTATGGGTGGAAATAATAGGGAGGAACATTTTTAGTGTATACAAGGAAGAATTTCCTTAAAGTGCCAAAAAAAAAAGGGAAAAAACATTTATGTAGCATTTTAAGGTTTGCAAAGTTGGTTTTGTTTTTTTTTTTTTACGTATATCTTAATTTGATCCTTACAACAACACTGTAAGGTATCATCATCTCCATTTTGGAAATGAAGAAACTTAGGCTGAGTGGTTAAGTAACTTGCTCAGTCACATGATTAGGAAGTATATAACGTGGGTTTGAATTTAGGTTTCTCTGACCCCAGTTCCTGCATGCTAACTACCTGTTATGGCAAGCTTCAACTCAAAAATATAACAGATTGTTTCATGAAGTTGTAAGTTCCTATAATTAAAGCATTTTAATCAGAAGCTTCATGATTACTTCTCAGAGACAGTAGAGAAAATGTCTTCAAAACGTGGAAAGTGGTACCCATATATCTTCTGAGATCTCTTTAAATCCTAAAATTACAGTTCTCTAACTTTTTGGTCCCAGGATTCCTTTATATTCTTTAACATTATCAAGGACCATGACACCAAAGAGCTTTTGCTTATGGGGGTAATATGCAGGAATATTATGGAACTGGCATATACTGGCATGCAAGCGTGTGAACATTTATTTACACCTTGGAAATTTGCAAATGCCACAAATCAGGGCTTGTTTGATTGATCATCTATCGTTAAGATAGTGTGGAAGAAAATGGTAATACTGAAGATTAAACTTCAAAGTGTGTAGTACATACATTTTTCTTGCAGAGAGCCAGTTGTTAAACATTTACTAACATAGTCTTAGCTATATCTATAAATATTTACCATATTTTAAATTAAAATGTCTTACTTAGTATTATTACGAAAACAGTTTTGACCTCACAGAGCCCCAGAGGTGGGTTCAGTGATCCCCAGGTATTGCTAGATCACACTTTAAGAACTGTTGCTCTAAACCTTTATTAAATCAATGTGGAAAAAGACTATGTTAATCTCCCAAACCTTAAACAATGTTAACATTCAACAACCATCTTACTTTGGACCACCATTATTCAACAAGAATCAAACCATAACAGTCTCAAAAAAGTACAACAAAGATCTAGGTGCCCCACCCACTGAATTAGGAGATAGGTGTCAGTAGATAGAGTTCTGGGCCTGAAGTCCTGAAGACCTGAGTTCAAATCCTGCTGTGGAAACTTCATAGCTGTGTGATCTTGGGTAAGTCACTTAACCTCAGTTTTTTGTCTCAGTTTTCTCAATTATAAAATGAGGGTGATAATAATAGCACTGACCTCCCAGAGTTGTTGTGAGAATCAAATGAGATAATATTTGTAAAGCACTTAGCACAGGGCCAGGAACATAGTAAGTACTATATAAAATGTAGTTATTATTATGAATTAAGAGATTTTGGCATAACCTTAACATGTTAAACTCAGAGGGCTTGATAACCCCTGCTGAACCTCAAAATGTCTCGTTTGGACCCTTATTCTATCTCCTACCCTACCATTTCATCATCATTATTTTCCCCCCACAAGATTTAAAATCCTTTGTGAATAGTAAAGGGTTCCTTTTTAAAATATTACTGTATCATTTACCTCTTTTGTGAAAGCCTCTAAGTCACAAAGGAGATGTAACAGAATAGGACACATGTCTTCCAGAAATCATGGTTCAGTGCTAAGTCTAGAGTCAGAAGACTTGGGTCCAAAATCCAGGTTTGTGACTTAACTACCCATGTGGCTTTGGGCATGTCATTTAACCTGCTTCAGTTTCCTATTAAATGAGGGAGTCGGATTATATCATCTCTAAGGGCTCTTCCAGTTCTGAATCTATTCTTCTATTACCCTAGGTTGGAAAGAAGACTGAACAGAAAGATCTGGGTTCTAATTCCACCTCAGATAATTCACTATGTGAACTTGGACAAGTCATTGAACCTCTTCAAGAATCAATTTTCTCATCTATGAAATGAGGATCATAATAGTGCCTACCTCATAGGATTGTAGGAAAGTTGATAATCAGATAAGGCAAATAAAGTGATTTGAAGACTTTAAAATGCCTTTAAATTGCCTTATAAATTCTAGATTGTTGCTGTGATTACTATAGGGTGGTTTAGTGGACACTCAGCTCACCTCCCTTAGTGTCAAGAAGAACTGGGCAGAATCACTTTTTTGGTATAAATTAATTCAGTGACACTGGGGCAAATTGTTTAACCTCTCTGCATCTCTAGGCAACTCTCTAAGACTATAACTTATAGGACTATTGCTGATCTACACTAATGAGATAGAAATGGAATCCTAGATTCAATTTTAAAAATTCCCTTCTTTCTAGTTCTTATCCTTATGGTCTATTAATATCCTTTACAATCTAATCTTTATAAGTGCTAGACAAAGTATGAAGGAGATTTAAATCCTAGGGATTCCTTCCCATTAGAGTACCTTAACTTTTAATTTCTAATTTTTTTTTATTTTCAACATTTACTTTTATAAGATTTTTAGTTACAATTTTTTCTCCTTCCCGCCCTTAGCCCCTCTCCAAGATGGCATGAAATCTGATATAGGCTATATATACATGTACAATCATATTAAACACATTATTTCCACATTAGTCATGTTGTAAAAGAAGTAGAACAAAAGGGAAAAATAATGAGAAAGGAAAAAAAAAGAGAAAACAGTATGCTTAAATCTGCATTCAGACTCCATAGTTTTTTCTCTGGATGTGGACAGCATATTCCATCTTGAGTCTGTCTTCCATCATTGCATTGCTGAGAAGAGCTAAGTCTATTAGAGTAGGTCATCACACAATGTTGCTGTTACTGTGTACAGTGTTCTCCTGGTTCTGATCACTTCACTCAGCATCAGTTCATATAAGTCTTTCCAGGTTTTCCATCATTTCTTGTTGCACAAGAGTATTTCATCACATTCATATACCACAACTTATTCAGCCATTCCTCAATTGATGGGCATCCCCTCAATTTCTAATTCTTTGCCACTACAAAAAGAACTGCTATGAATATGTTTGCACATGTAGGTTTTTCTCCCATTTTTATGATCTCTTAGGAACACAGACCTAGTAGTGGCATTGCTAGAATAAAGGGTACAAACAGTTTTATAGACCTTTGGGCATAGTTCCAAATTGGAGCACCTTAAATTTAATATTGTTCTTGTGTGGCAGGAAGTAGTCCAAGTTTAGTTGGATCTGGCACTGTGCCGAGATCATGCAAATGGAGGCACTTGGCTGAGATTGGGAGCCCAGTAGCTACAGCCTCTGGTAAGCAAATCCTGATAATGTCATTAAGGAGCCAGGATAACAGAAAGACTACTTAGACCAAAAAAGAGCCCGGGAATAATCCTTCCATTATGCTCAGTAATGGTTTCGTCATTATAAGATTATTGTTTCCAAAGCAACAAACTTGATTAGAGAGAGATAGAAAATAGGTCCTCTGAGGAAAGGTTAAAGGAACTAGAATTGCTAGACTAAAAAATAAAAAATGAAAATAAAATTTAAAAAGAGGATAATGAGTGACTCATACCTGACTCCAGATATAGGAAGGGTAATTGAAAGGTGAATGTTGACTCCTTTTTTCTTCAGAGGGGAAAGAGAAAGAGTAATTGCTTAAATCGTGAAGGGAGAATTCATCTAAACATTAAGCCACACCCTGATAGGGGCTTGAGTTATTGGGAAAAAAAAAACAACTGACTAAAGAAAGTTGTTTGCCTGGACACATGAGTATTCTGCTTCTTGCATATAGCTGGCACTCAATAAATGCTCGAATTGAATTGAATTCTGACTTTAAATTCAGTCAAATCAATCAGAATAGTTCCAGAATAGTAGACTTCCCCTTTGAGTTTCTGCCTAAAGGTGCTCTCCACCTGAGGTATGCTAATTCAATTCAATGAACAGTATGTCTTCAGCTTCTTTTGTGTAGGTATCACTGATAAAGATACAATGTTTACATAAGTTACAGTCCCTGCCCTCATACAACTTATAGCCTTTTTTTTTTAATTAGTTGGAGGGAAGGAAATCTAGACTTGTACCTTGATCTATGTAGAAAACTCCTATTTGGAAGTTCTGTACACCAATTCCTACTGGCTAAGTCTAGTCAGTGGGTCAGTCAAAAACATTTATTAATGTTTATTCATGTATTAATGACATACCTACCTACTGTGTGCCAGGAATGGTGCTAAGCACAGGGGACACAAAAAGAAGTCAAAGAAGTCTCTGCTCTCAAAGAGCTCACAGTATAATGGATTCTCACAATCTACTTTTGGAGAATTTCCCAAGGCACTGAGAAGTTTAGCTATTCCTCCATCCGGATACTATGGTCTGACCTCTAGCCACTACACCAAGAGGAAACTAATTCTATCATGCAAAACAAAACAAAACAAAAAAACAACCCTGGTAAATGCATTAAAAAGGTGTGAGTCAAAGTTCTATAAGAAATGGATTGGAGGAAGAGTGGGAGGAGAAAGGGAGGAAGAAAGGAAGGAAAGTCATTACCAAGAGGGAAGATTAAGATCTAGGAAAGCTACCTGGTGGTGACAGCAGAAGAAGAAATTCATTTACTGATGGATTGATTGCCATTTTAGTTCAAACTGTCCTGTCCACTTTGAGTATTTGTGTGTGTATGTGTGTGTGTGTGTGTGTGTGTGTGTGTGTGTGTGTGTGTGTGTGTGTGAAACCAATGATAATAAGAGGATAAACAACCCAATAATTTTATATTGAATAGTTTAAAAATGTGCCTACTGGGTGGCAGTGGGTTGAACCATGTGACTTGCTGAAGTCTCTTCTAGGGTTATGATTCTATGGAGACATAGAATTGTCTTCTTTATATATACAAGTTTACTTGTAGAACCAAGAAATGATGTACACAGATAGGGGTATACAGTTTAGAAATTCATTTTCTTAGTAGAATACTATATAATATTATTCCTAATTCTATTCTTAATTAGGTAGATGGCATAATAGAGAGAGTTAAAAATTTGGAGTCAGGAACACTTGAGTTCAAATATTGCCTCAGACATTAACAGTGTGGCCCTGGACAAGTCACTTAACCTCTCTTAGCCTCACATTCCTTATCTGTAAAATGGGGACAATGAGACCACCTACCTCAAAGGGCTATGGCGAAGATCATGAGATGACATAAGTAGATTTATCTGCAACCCTTAAAGCACTAAATAAAAGCTAACTATGAAAATATGATCCATCACATTATATATAATAAAAACTGAAAACATCAGATATTGAAAATGTTACATTGGTGTACATGATTTTATATTTAGGGAAGGGAATAAGCATTTATAAAGTAGCTGCCAAGTGCCAGGCACTGTGCTAAACATTTTACAAATATTATTCATTTGATCCTCACAACAACCCTGTAAGGTAGATGATATTACTATCCCCATTATACAGTTAAGAAAACTTAGGCAAATAAAGGTTTAAGTGACTTTCCTAGGATCACACAGTGAATAAAGATCTGAGGCCAGATTTGAATTCATTTCTTCCTGACTCCAGCCTTAACACTTTATACGCTGTGCCATCAGCCACTTAAATTGTTTATAAATATATTAAGATCATATTAAAAATAGGATAGAGCAGAATAATATAGAATACCCTTAACAATGTTATAAATATGTGTGTATTTCCCAAATGTAGAAAATGATCATACAATTATCTTTAAACACTAGACAAGGATTAAAGACATCCAGGTTTCTAATTCTGGCTTTACGGCTTCTAAACCATGTGACCTTGGATAGGCCATTTGACTCTAGGCCAGAGGTGGAGAACCTATGGCCTCAAGGCCATATGTGACGCTCTAGGTCCTCAGGTATAGCCCTTTGACTGAATCCTAACATCACAGAGGGCTGTACTGGAGGACTTAGAAGGCCCCATGTGGCCTCAAGGCTGCAGGTTCCCCACCCCTGCTCCAAGCCCAGGTTTCTTCATTTGTATAATGAAGGAGATCCCTTTCAGGTTTAATGCTAGAAGATTCTCTGATCTGTCCATGCATTAGGCATTTGTGGCATCAGAAAGCTATCCATACAAGAATTCCAAATGGCAAAGCTGAGACCCTACTCCATCCAGGCAAATTATCTGTGGTCTGTGCATTATTTGTGCTCCCCTTCTTTGATGGAAAAAAACAATACTAGAACTAAAATATTAACATATGCAATATAGAACAACACTAAATACAAAACCCTTGATATATGTCCTAATTGATGAAAAATACATTAAACTAGAAGGATATTTTGATACAGCTTTTAAAATACCTCCCTTTCACAAAACTAGCAAGAATGGATGCAAATAGCTTTCTCCCTTTAATATGTAGTTTTTCCTAGAGGCAGAATATTCCTTCCACCTTGATGATCATCTGACCTTTATTTCAGAGATATTTTTTATTTTGTTTTATTTTATGTGTGTGTTTATGTGTGTGTGTTGGTTAAACTATAGTGAGCAGAGGAATAGTAAATGAAATCTGAGTGGTGTGAGATCGAACAATAATTCAAGTCAGGTCCACTAAACCCTTTGAAGAGTTTGAAAGGCAGAGGCAGTTTAGAAGGAAAAAAAATGTATAAAAGCTTTGCAGTAAAGGAATGTGCTACCACAATTCAGCTCCTGTCAGAAGAGTGATAAAACATGTGAAGCAATATTCAGATATTTGGAACGAGGAAAAAGAATTGTTTGCTTGATTACTTCTGAACACATGAATCGGTTAGCACATTTTCCTTAGGCAATAGCTCTTTTAGCCTAGTAAGTTAAGACTTCTAGCTAATTGCGATTTACACCTCAGGAATAAGAAGGGATGTCCACAGGAATAAACTAGCTATATTGGATCACAAAAGATGTATAATAGCCTTTGTGGAAAAATGCTCTCGTAAGCAGCTTCTCATAACAACAACAAAACTCAATGTGTAGATCATGTTGCGGATAGATGTGGCATGGGGAGGGGTGGAAGGATGGGAGGCTGGAATGGGGACAGCCAAGTGAGTGTGCCCTTAGATGCCTATACCCTGAAATGCTAAACACCTGGATTCCCCCAATGCCTCTGATTGTGTTAACAACCCAGCTAGTGAGAGGAATTGCTCCTGTGGATCTGAAAAACAGATGGGGAAGCATAGAGCCCCATCTGAAACTGTCACAATGATCAGTTTGGCATGGAAAGCAGTTGTCCGAGTGTCATTTCTTCATATTCTGGTATCTCAAGAAGTAGATACACTGGAACAAATCAGAAATAACAGTACCAGCTGGAAATGTTTCATCACAGATGACACTGAACTCTAAAGTGTGTAAATCATGAGTCCACATGAAATAGACTGAAGATACGATTACTTACATTATGGACCAATACTGCTTTGTACTTCAAATGAAAACAAATCTTTTTGTTAAAGGTACCCTGAGCTTTATTCAATACTGTGTAGAACTGACTGGTGTAAGGAATTTTTAAGCAACAATCCAAATCAAGATTAGATCAAATAAGAGACTAATTATTGAATGAATGAGAAAGCATTTATTAAGCACTCGTTACCTACCAAAAAAACAGTGTGAAGTGCTGGGGAACACAAAGAACAGTAAGACAGTCCCTGCTTTCCAGGAGCTCACTTCCAAAGTGGGGAGACAATACGTGTAGATTTCATCTGAAAATCAGGTAGAAAAACCTCACAGTCCTTATTGCATAATGGCAAAACAGAAGGTAACGCATCATCTTTAATAGCATTTCCACTAATAAAATCATGATGATTTCTGATGTTGAACCCGTTTGACAAGGACTTTTGACTTCATAATGATCAAGTGTAAAGGACTTTCATTGTGAGGACTGCAGGTCTGGAGGGGTGCTGTCACTTCAGGCATCTTGGGATTACCTGCCCATAGTTGGCAGTTGGGCAGCACTATTGGGTACTGTTGATAGCAAGGAGGGTAAGCCCCTTCTCCACGGTGATATTTTCCCTCAATGATGGCTGCCATGCCTGGGGTATAAGTAATACCAGTATTCTGCAAAGCACTGCTACCCCCAAGGATCTCAGTTTCAGGGTCTTCCATAGTAGTCTGCCGGGAATTGGTAGTTGAGAAGATGGTGGTAGTCTGACTTACTTGGCACATGCCACCTCTTTATCTCTCCCTCAGGGTATTTTGCTTCTTCTACTAGTCCATTTTGCTGGTAGAATATTACAGACCCTGAGATCATTCAAAATTGATATGATGCACACTCTAGAAATTATATCTAATAATGAAAACAAGATGTCAAAAAGTAGAACCAAAGTTTCAAATGACTTTTGAAAAGGAATTGGGCAAGCTTAGTGTCAAATTCCAAAATGTTCTTCTGCAGTTTTACATCAGTACAACAAATAGACCCATTATGCCAAAACAGAATGACTTATAAAAGCTGGCATCTACTATAACTATCATGAATGGAAGCAATATTACACAGTATTTGAAAGAAAGTGCAAACAGATATGAAGATCTGCACATAGCAATATATACTATGATAAGAACTATAGGAGAAAAAGCAGTGCTATTAAGGAATATCCTTAAGGACTGGCATCAAAGATCACCATGACAGAAATATCTTGGGAGAGCTATTGAACAACTACTGAAAGGCATAGGAGGATTCCATTAATATCTTGCTGGTACATGTAATAGTTTGGGGCAGCTAGGTGGTGAGGTAGATAGAGTGCAGGATGTGGAGTCAGGAAGCCTCATCTTTCTACTTAAAATCTGGCCTCAGCCTCTTATTAGCTATGTGATCCTAGAAAAGTCACTTAACTCTGTTTGCCTCAGTTCATCATATGTAAAAGATCTGGAGAAGGATTCTAGTCCACTCTAGTATCTGCCAAGAAAACCCCAAATGGGGTAACAGAATGTCCTACATGACTAAAAAAATGACTTAATAGCACCATGTGATAGAGTACTTAAATATCATATTGCCCAATTAAATGCAACAACAACAACAACAACAACAAAGATAGGGGAATCTAAAAAATAGAAATATATCAGAAGTTCTAGATTTCCTTAGTCTCATATCAAAAGCAATAGTCAAAAAGTTAAGGCAGTCCAGGGAATCAAAACAGTGTAAGAAGTAAAATTAATAATGAAAAATCAAACAAAAACTTCTTGACAGAGTCTTGAGAAGTAAACAAATCAGAAGTGAAAGAAAATGCCCTCCAAAAAAGTTGTAGAAAAATTCTAGTTTTCTATGTTTGCAAAAAAAAAACTAACACAACAAAAATGCAAGTTGGATCAAATGAGGAAAAATCAAAATCTTACAAATGGCTAATATAATGAACAAAAGAATATTTAACAAGGAAAGTAACTGAAATTAGCTTCTCTGCAAAACAGGCAAGTTGTTGGTCCAGATAAGATACAATATTATTGATTCAAATCCTTCAGAGTGGCATGGGATTGACAATGCACTTTACTGACACCTTCCCTCTCACGAGTCTGCTACCACCTTTTTTAATGAAAGTACCACTTATCTATTATCGAAAGATGAGAAAACTAACAACTCCTCCAAATAGAGACCAATTACTTGTTTATATACTTTATACAAAATAATCACAGCTTGTATCACTTTTAAAAAAATCTATAAATACAAGATGCAACATACTGGTTAAGGAGCATAAATGGTATGGGAAAAATATCAATGGTATAAAGAATTGCTTATTGATAATTATTGGAGGTGACCAAAAAGGCAATGCTATATACACTGACTTTGCTGATTATCATGAAACCTTTGACTCAGTTCTATAGTTATGGATTATTCATACACTACAAATACATAAAATAGAACCAAGTATGGTGAGAATTTTGTTGTTTTCAAAGTCTACTCAGAAATTTTTTTTTTCTATTGAAAACATTGTCAACATAACAATGTCAAGAAAAACTGATGTAAAATGGCATTTTCATAATCCTATTATGGTTCTACCTAGCCCCAAATCCATTAACATCTCTCCTTAAGAGAACTAAATATGACTTCCAAACTAAAGGAACCCAGTTAAAATATCTTATTAATTATTTGATTTATGTGAATGTCACCAAAATACATTGTCCCACTAAAAAACAGATGAAACAACTTCTTCAGCCACTAGGAATCTTTCTCCAAAGATATCAAAAGATCATTTGGACTTGAGAAGTGTAAACATTTTAATATACAGCTAAGAATGACAGAAATTGAATGTTCTTGGTTAGAATCCAGAACTCACATAGAACTGACAGACAAAGTTGATACCTACAAATATCTTGGTATGATTTGGGCAAATATGTTAACAACTAATTTATTGCCATCCACTTTTGCAATAATCTCAAGAATGCTAAACATCAAAAAAGAGAAGGATAATGACTTTTCCAGTACCATTTCTATCTGGCTTTCCCTGAAGGAAGATAAGATGATTAAGATGAATAATAACAAAACAAAAAACAATGTTTAGAATGAATAAAACTGGACGGAGCCAAGATGGCTGCATAGGAACAACAAGGTACCACAGCTCCTACATAGCCACCTCAAATATCCATAAAATATGAGTCTAAACAAACTTTAGGGCTCTAAAACTCACACAAATACACCTCTCGTTGAAGGCAGCTGGGCAGGAAGAGATCATCTCAGTTCTGGGAGCCGAAACCAGCCCAGCGTGAAACGGTGACTTGGCCAGGGAGGTGGGGGGGGAGGGGGGGGCAGCCAGGACAAGCCATAGCTGGAGCTTCAGGAGAGTGAATCAGTGGCAGCTGTGGCAGTTTCCAGAATTATCAAGCCATAAGAAACAAGGACTAAGTGAAAGGTCAGTGGAACTCGGCTAAAATTGGGGGAGAAAAGTGGGTCCGGCCAAACTGCCTCCAGGGCAAGGAAGTGGCAGAAGCAGAGGCCCTGCAGCTGCCTCCACATAGCTGCTTCAGAGCTCCTGGTCTGCAGACTGCAGGGGGGCCAAGCAATCGTTCAGAGGCCAAGTGCTCTTGCATTGAGTGGCCTGGATCCAGATCGTGGTCTTGGGTGGTGGACCTGGGGTGTGTTTTCAGTGAGCCAAAGCTGGTGGGGGCTGCAAAACAATGACTGTCCCCTAATACCTCTGGCAGCTGGGAAACCCCAGTGATTTGGGACAAAGCTTTCCCCTCTGGAAGCAGAGTTCCATGGAGCTAAAAAATCATTGACTGGCCATCACAAGCAGGCAAAGGAAGGAAAGTAAGAACAGTAACCAAACTCTAGATTCCTTCTTTAGGGACAAGAAGGATCAAGGCAGGGAATGGGAGGAAGACAACACAGTCAGAACTCCCACACCAAAAGCTTCCAAGAAACATGAAGACTGCGTAAAAGCCATAGATCAGCTTAAGAAGGATTTTGAAAACCAAATGAGAGAAGTGGAGGAAAAATTGGGAAGAGAAATAAGAATGATGCAAGAAAATCATGAAAAGAGAGTCAATAACCTGACTGAAGAAAATAACACCTTAAAAAATAGATTAACTCAAATGGAAAAAGATGCCCAAAAAGCCAATGAGAAGAAAAATGCCTTAAAAAGTTGACTTTGCCAGATGGAAAAAGAATCTAAAAACTTTCTGAAGAGAATAATTCCTTCAGAATTAGAGTGGAGCAAATGGAAGCAAATGACTTTATGGGAAATCAAGATATTATTAAACAGATCCAAACAAATGAAAAAATAGAAGGCAA
>CM053582.1:304747334-304764100 GCA_028627135.1 Pseudochirops cupreus
TACCTCTCATCCCCCTTCCCCCTACTCTTGTATGTGGCAAGATGCCCAGTTTAGAGTTTATGTTATTCCTTCCCTAAGCCAAATTCCGTGAGAGTAAGGTTGACTCTTTACCTTTTGCCTTCCTGTTCTCCCCCTCTATTGTAACAATTATCTCTTTCCTCTTCCATGAGATGCTCAACCCCATTCTGACTCTCCCTGTCTCCTCTCAATCTAATCCTCTCTCTCCTCACAATTTCACCATTTGGAATATTATCAGGCCAGGCTGGTTTTGGTTTGCAGTGGTGATATGGTTCCTCGTAGCCAAGCTGACTTTAGTGGAAGGTATATTTGTGTGTGTTTTGGAGTTCTAGGATTAGTTTAGAGTCGTATTTTATGGGTATTTTGGGATGGCTATGTGAGAGCTCCGATATGTTGCTGCTGTTACGCCGCCATCTTGGCTCTGCCCCCCTAAAGCTACTGCTTTTTTAAGTCACACCCTACTCATGGGGCATAAAATAGATGTTAATAAGAAAATTCATCTTGGAGCAAAAAGTGACTCCAGTTTGTGCAAAGAGAGACAATATCATAGGCAGGGTATTACAATCCCTTCTTGTTTGACAGCATTGAGGAGTAGGTTCAGTGATGCAGTGTGATGTAGCTATGATGCTGTCATGACAGGTTTAGATAGGATGGTGATACTTTGGGAGCAATAGAGATCTGATATTGGCAACAGGAGAAGATGAGTACGGGAGAACATAGTAATAAGAAAATTTTTTTAAAAATATGATGAAAAACACTAAAGGAATAATAGGGATGATCCAGGTGACTTAGCTGAAAATTCACTATTAAACTGAGAAACAGGAAGGAAGACAGAAGCCATAGTTTCCATTCTATAAGAAAACATAATTTATTAAATTTAACTCAGTTATCATTTGGTCCCTGGTAGCAGATGTGACAGAGTGGATTTACCTTAGTGTCTTTTTTCAATAAATAATCTCTATGGTTTATACCCCACCTCTAGATTTTCCCTGGGAATGTCTGAATGTGGCTTATGTTTCCCTAAGGGTCCCTAGATTGCCTGCAAGCATTCAGGATAACAAGCCATCAGATATAGGACAGGTTTTACTTAACCTGATAAAATTGCAGAGCTGGTTCCTACCTGAGCTTTTTGACTGTTAGGAAAACTCTTCTCTGGCCTCTATAGATTCAAGTAATCCTCTCTTTCCTCTTCATGTATTGTATATCTAATACACAGTATAACTGAAGGGTTAGGTCTGTGTTGCTTCTCCATGTATGTATGTGACTCCTTGATTTGCTGCCCCTTTCCCCGATCTGGGGTAAGAGAGATGACAGAGAATATGGAGTTGTCTTGATTTCAAGACACCAAATCCTCTTTTCTTTTTGTTAAGGCTCCACATCCCCATTCTTCTCTATCTACATCTGACACAAATCCCTGAATAGGAGTGATTCCCTGAAGACATTATATGGATGTGTAAGCTTCTTTCCAGGTCTACTTAAAGTCCAGCACCTCTCTTTTTATTTATGTCTGTGTCTTTTGTCTCTCAGTATTTTTCCCTTAGTGGGGGGATGTCTGTCTTCTCTAATCTCAGTCTCAGTCTCTGTGTCTGTTTTCTGGAAGGTCACGGCCAAGGGCCAATTCTAGTGTTATGCACACCATTATCAACGAGATATTAACTTGATGAGTTTCATGGCTGCTTCTTAAATAAAGGCCAGGTAAATGTGGCCATGAGGCCCCAGGGCAAAAAAGATTCATACCTTGTCTTATATTGCACAGGAGATGAAAGAAGAGGAAAAGACTCAGGTTCCTTCATTAAAAAAAAATAGCAGGAAAAAATAGAATTACACTAGGAAAACATCAAAGTTCTTTTTTTGTTTTGTTTTGTTTTTGCTGTATTAGAGGTATCCAGAAATGAGAAAATTCATTGCTTGAGGCAGCTGGTGGTTCAGTGGATAGAATACTGGGTCTAGAGTCAGGAAGACCTGAATTTAAATTCTGCCTCAGACACTTATTAGCTTTGTGACCTTGGGTAGGTCTCTTAACCACTCTCTGCCTCAGTTTCTTCAACTGTAATTTGTAATAATAACACCTACCTCCCAGCATTGTTGTGAAGATCAAATGAGGTAATATTTGTAAAAAAAAGTG
The DNA here is from genome assembly GCA_028627135.1 of Pseudochirops cupreus. Classification (NCBI taxonomy): domain Eukaryota; kingdom Metazoa; phylum Chordata; class Mammalia; order Diprotodontia; family Pseudocheiridae; genus Pseudochirops; species Pseudochirops cupreus. The sequence goes on from CM053582.1 coordinate 304,749,478, forward strand.
CTTAGCAAGTGCCTGGCCCCATAATAGGTACTGTATAAATGTTTATTCTCTTCCCCTTTCCTTCACTTTGACCTTGTATTAGTGAGTTTTTCAGCACTGGAAGTATTCAAGCAAAGGCCAGATGACCATTTGTCAGGGACCCATTCCAATGGGGACTGTCAGATAAAAGCTTGGCCTAATTGATCCCTGAATTCCTTTATTGCTTTGTAAACTTCAGATGCTTAATAAATATTTGTTGAATAAATGATTTCTCTAATACCCAGTGAAAGCTGTTTAAAATAGACATACAGTTATCTACCCTCAAACATCCAACTTCTTGGTCCTTATCCTTGGAGTTTTGTGCATGCTGACACCCAAGGATCCCTCTTTCCTTTTCCATGATGATCCATTCCCTCATTTTCAAAATCTGACTGAAGCTCTTCCATATAGTATTCAGTCTATTGTAATTTTTGATGCTTAAACATTCTTCTGTTTTGCTCTATTTACTTTTTTGTGAATCCCATGAACAGTTAGTTGACTCATTATTGTCCATCAGATAAGACTTGGTAGAGTTATCTACCAGAGATATTGGGTTACTTTTAAAAAACAGGACAAATAAATTCTCATAATTTTAGGTCACTTACAGGGATGCTACTGATGACAGATTTCTGCATCTCTTTAATTTCCCAGGGGTGAGGGAGTGGGGGAAGGACAAGTGCAGGTTAGTATCCAAGCAAGTATCCAGTTGCGCTTTGAAATGGTCTAACATTATTATTCACCAGTCCCACAGAATTAAACAAAAAATAGAATTACACTAGGAAAACATCAAAGTTGTTTTTTTGTTTTGTTTTGTTTTGTTTTTGCTGTATTAGAGGTATCCAGAAATGAAAATTCATTGCTTGAGGCAGCTGCTGGTTTATTTACTAATTTACTAATAATAAATATTAGTATAAATGATCAAATTATTCATTCAACATCAATGAAACTTTGGAAATTTTAACATGTTTCAGTTGAAGGTGCTCTGGATTTGGAATCAGAGGACTGGGAATTAAACCCAGACTGTTATTTTTTACATATATGATCTCAGACAGCTCACTTAACCATTCAAGGTTTTAGTCACTTCACCCGCAAAATAAGGAAGTAGGACTGGTTGGCCTCTACAGTCCCTTCCAACTTTAAATTTATGATCCTATGATGCTATGACTCAAATTTCATGCTTTATATTCACTCAAAATTTGTTTCTGAAGCCTGTGAATTTTTCCTTTGTAATGTTCTACTCTCAGAATGGCATAGCTGAAAGAACATTGAATTTGGAGATAAAAAAAATCAGGTTTCAAATCCTTGTTTTATTACATGTGTAACATTGGGCAAGTTACTTCCCTTCTTTGGGCCTTGGTCTTCTTAGCTGTAAAATGAGAGGGCCAGACTAAATTAATATGGATCCAGCTAGAAGGGACCTCAGGAGTCTACCTAATCCAAGCCCCATAATATCCAGGGGAAGAAATTGATGTCTCTAATGCAGGATGGCTAACAAAGAATAATTGAGAGATGGAATTACAGGAAAAGGAGAAAGACATCCACTGATAAATCTGTTCTATTTATTAGAAAAATATGTAATATGAAACAAAACATCAGAGGCAAGATTTGAACCCAGGACCTCAGTCTTTGGAAATACTTGTTTTTCCACTAGTCCATGATCCTTCTAGATAGCTAATACACTTCTAACTCCCAGGACGGGTCAGAGAGGCATCACAGTGGATAAAGTGGTGGGCCTGGAGTTAGGAAGACTCATCTTCCTAATTTGAAATTTGACCTCAGACACTTACTAGGTGTGTGACCCTGGACAAATCATTTAACCCTGTTTGCCTCAGTTTCCTCATCTGTAGAATGAGCTAGAAAAGGAATAACAAACCAATCCAGTATCTTTGCCAATAAAACTCCAAACAGAGTCACAAAGAGTTGGACATGACTGAAAAATGACTGAACAACAATAACAAAAGCTCTCAGAACTGCTACCCTATAAGTAAAAGCCTTAGTAACCTCATTTCTTGAATTACTGTTGTTAGCCAATCTCTACTACCAGAGCATTCCCTTAGTGTAAATTATCCTACATATGGCTGCCTTATGAGACAGCACCATTAAAAGCTTAAAAGTGCTGTATGAATGCTAGCTAGTATTACTGTCTCTTAAAAATGTTTTTGCTTGATGATTATGCTATTTAAACACGTTCAGTGGTTCTCTTTGTAACTTCCTAACAACTAGAGCCATTCAAGAATGGATCAGGCTGATTCATGAGGTAATGAGTTCCATATCATTGGATGTGTTTTCAGCAGACTCAGAAATTCTTATAGGTCATCTAATGTAACCTCTTTTCTGATGCATCAATGCCTTTTCAACTTCCTCAAAAAGTGATCAGCAAGGTTCAGCTTGAATATACCCAATGACAAGAAACTCATTGCTCCATGAAGCAACCCAATCCATTTTTCATACAATTCTACAATTTCATTCAATTCTTGTAAGGAAGATCTTCCTCATTTTGAGCCAAATTATTTCTCTTGTTCCGTTCATTGTTTATAATATGTTTGCCCTCTGGAAGAACATATAACAATAACTGGAATTTATACAGCACTTTAAGATTTGTAAAGTACTTTACAAACATTATCTCATTTTATCTTCATGACAACTCTGGGAGTTAAATTTTATAATCTCAATTTTTCAGATGAGGAAACTGAGACAGACAGAGGTTAAGTGCCTTGTTCAGAGTCACAATCTAAGGTGTCCAAGGTTGGATTTGAACTCAGCTTTTCTTGATTCAAGGGCCAACACTATCCATTGAGTCCCCTTATCGGCTATCTATTATGATAGCGTTTTATATAAAAATAAAATCAATGCTTTAAATTAATGGACTCTCATTCAAATTAAAAGGCTTATCAATAATTAATACTCTATATAATTGTGCCTCCCTTAGAAGAATATATTCTCTGGGAACATCTAAATCCATCTCATTTCTAACTCTCATCTAGGTGTCCTCAGTTCCCTAGCTAGGAAAATTAAACAGAACAATTTTATTGTATAAAATAAGTCATTTAGTCAACAAGAATTTATTAAATACTTCTGATGTGCTAGATTTTGCATAGACAAAGGTAACAACAATTCCTACCCAAAAGAAGTTCACATTCTAATGGGGGAGATAACGTATAAATAACTAGGTACTTCTAACAGAGAAGACAGAAGGTGATTGCAGACAGAAACACAGATAGTTATTCCAGAATTAAATTTGACATAATTCCTTTCTCTTTCTCACCTGAAATGGAAAAGGAATTTGGGGTTTCTAGAGAATGGCCTAACCAGTGAACCACAGCTTCTCCAGAGACCTATGCAGCTAAACCAAGTTATCAGTGCCATTTTGAGTTGGAGGTTGGTCATACTTGGCAGCTTTGCAGTTACCATTGCTACTGTTGCTGCTGTGATTGCTGATATAAATTCTAGGGCCCATTGTTACTGCTACCACACCTCAAGGAGAGTCAGCTCATTTCCTGATTTGTTGTCAGCCAATCCTCTAGCTACCTAGTGATGTCAGCTGGTGACTTCCTAACCTGCCCTTCCTAACTACAGGACCCTGGTTTTTCACTCCTAGCTGAGCTGTGGTTACTTTTGTCCATTAATCTCTTCCAGGCCTCAGGTCTCAGATAGTGACCCCCCCAAAGGGGAGAGTAAAAAAAAAACCAAACAATAATAGGTACTCCTTATTAAGTGCCTGCTATGTGCCAGGCACTGTGCTAATTATTTTACAAATATTATCTTGTTTGATCCTCACAACAATCCTGGGAGTTAGATGCTATTATTACCCCCATTTTATAGTTGAGGAAAATGAGGCAAAGAGCAGTTAAGTGACTTACCCAAGGTCATAAGCTACTAAGTATCTAAGATTTGAACTCAAGTCTTCTTGATTCTAGGTCCAGTGTTCTATCTACCACACTACCCAGCTGCCTCTAGAGAAGTTGTAGAGAACACCTCCAAATGATTGTTTTTGGAGCTTAGGAAAAAAATACTCATACACCTCTCCCTTTAATGTTTTCAATTCCCATCATCCTTTATGTCTCAAGGACTAATACCAAGACCTCCAAATTACTCTGAAGTTCAGTGAAGTCACAAAGTGGTACTAGAAAAATGAGAAAGCGAGAGCTGAAAGCTATTGTGTGCTTTAATAGCAAATATTCATGTCCCTGTTACATTATTAATAACTGTCATATAATGTTTTTGAGGTTGACACAACAATCTTGTGAGGTAGGCTAGAGGACCCAGTCACTTCTCAGTAATCACCACATCCCTCCCCCCGTCCCCCATCAGAACCTGGGATTTTGCCCCTCATACATTTCCGGGCTCTGACTGGTGAGCTTTTGCCGACATCCAGGGCTTCACCTCATTCCGAGCTTCCACAAGAGTTCTCTCTCTCTTTCTCTCTCTGTCTCTCTCTCTTCCTTCCCCACTCCACCTTTTCCAAGTTCCCTTTATATGTTAACCTCCCTCATTAGAAAGTAAACTCCATGAGGGCAGGACTTGAATTACTTGTTTTTATTGGCATCTCCAATTACTTAGCACAGTACTTAGCATATGGCAAGTTCCTAACCTTCCAGTTTCCTCCTCTATAAAGCAGGGAAAATAATAGCTTTTACCTCCCAGAGTTGCTGTTGTAGGGGTAAAATGAGATATTTGTAAAGTACTTTGCAAACGTTAATGTGCTCTATAAATCCTAGTTGTTGTTATTAATCTTATTAGATTAATGCTCTATAAACACTCTAAATATATATATATTTAAATAATATACTTATATTTTATATTATTAAAGTATCTATATTTAAATACTACAAGTATCTATCTATATCTAAATATCTATTAATACTATGAATAAATTATCTATTACTATAAACCCCATTTTACAGATGGAGAAATAGACTCACAGCATATGTGAATTGCTCACAATTACCCACCTGGTAAATATTGGATTCAAGATTCAAATCCCAAATCCTCTGATTTGACCCTTCAAATCAAAGTCCTCTGTCTCCATGTGGAATGTTCTTCCCCATCTTCCAAGATACTTTTCCTAGCACTTGAGTTCCACAGTATTTAACCCACTCACCTATAAAACGAGGGGTTGGGCTAGATGGCCTCTGAGGGCCCTTCTAGAAGTAGCTCTATGAGCCTGTGATGCTTCTGTTACATTCTTTTTCACCTTTCCTCAGAATCCTTATTACCTGTCTCTGGATATCATCCAGATTGTCAGCAAACCTCTTAAAAATATGATATCAAAAGTGAACTCAACACTCCAGATGGGATCTGACCAATATAGGACCCTTGCCAGTGTGAAGTTTATTTTCCTTGACAAAGACAGAAACAAAATAGCATATCAGGAGTTGTGGTTTGTGCCTGTCTTTCATTATCATTATACCACCTGTCCCTACTAAAGGGCGTTTGTTCTTTTTCTTGCTGGAAATACGGCTTTAAAAGCTCTCTCTGTCTGTCTCTGTGTCTCTGTCTCTCTCTCCCTCCCATCCCTCCCTTCCCAGAGTCTCAGTTCATTTGGAATTCCAGCACACCTTGTTACTATTCATCATTTTGTTTTCAAAAAGGACCAATGACATCATGAGTGATGTCTTGACTTGCTCCTGAATTGGATTTAAGTGAGGCAGAATCATTTACTCTCTCTTCCAAAGTAATCAAACTCCAGTGGCAGGCCAAAGTTAAGATGACTGGTGATAGCCTGGGATACAACGGTGTTATGGGAATCTGAAGATCTTCCCTGCCCGTAGGCCCTTTGCTTAAGGAGCTTACATGACTCTGAGAACCTTCCCTGACTTGAAAGTATACTCTGGCCCCTAATAGGCTGAATGTGGTCACATGGAGCCTGTGGCAGGAGGCTTGTTCTTCAGCAATGCCCATGCCTTATTGCTTTGCGATTGGGCAGTGGGTCAAGAGGGCTGTGACATTCTCTGAGCCAGGAGAAGGCTATATATATCCTGATGTGAGGTTTTGGTTTGGGGCTCACTTTGAGAAGAGTTGTGTGATCTGGCCAGATGAGACTCTGGGAAGCCGTTGAACTCCCTGGCTTTGAAAAACCCAGATGTTGGTGGTTCCCTCTCTGGTAACTGAATAGGTATGGATGTGATGGTCAGATGGTTTGGAAGTCCGTCTGCTGATCTGTTTGTTTGCTTGTAACTTGTGTTTGTAACTTGTGTTTGCATTCTCTGAAGTTCAGGGTGCTGACTTTTTCCCCCTGAACTAGGTAAATGATGTATGTTTGATTGATTAAAGTAAGATTGTTAACCCATTTTGAGTTGCTTTCCTTTAGAAAAGCAGATCTAAGAACCTGTGCTAGCAGCCACCCTGGATATGCTAGGGCGCTTGCTGATACAAATGGATGGCCCTGACATCTTTAAATTCTGACTAAACTCTAACTGCTCCAATAATGCCTGCTTCAGCCACCTTTGGCCACTGGAACAAATTGTTCTCATCTGTCCATTCCTCTGGGGGAATTCTTGCCCTGCTTGGTCTAGACAATCCCCTAACTCACAGATGGGTTTGAGGCCTCAGTTACTATCAACCTGCTGAGACATTTTTTACTGGGGTGTGGCTACTATGCAGGCTACAGCTTCTTGGGGCCATAGGTGAGAGTTGAGGGGCAGGTGGACACCAAAGGCAAATGAGCAGCCCTGAAAAGTGTTCAGCAAGCCTTCACACCAGACATACTATTCCTCCCTGAACACCCATACACCCCAGCATACCTTACATTATTCTTAAAGGGGCATATGACTCTTTGGCATTTACTGTCTCTTATTGTCTTCTTTCCATTCTTTGTACTTATTCTTTAAAAATCTAAACTGGAGCTCCTGGATAAGTGTTCTAGGCAGCCTTATTGACTTTCTTCAATGCTTTCTTCTCTTCTGCCTTATCAGTATCATGTAATACTACATCATCATTTTTTTTCTTTGAGAACAGTGAAATGCATCTGCAAACTGTCTATTCTAGGAGTGTAGAACCTGTGGCCTCTAGGCCACATGTGACCCTCTACATCTCAAGTCGGGCCCTTTGACTGAATCTCAACTTCACAGAACAAATATCCTTAATAAAAGGATCTGTTCTGTAAAACTTGGACTTAGTCAAAAAGCTGCACCCAAGGACCTGGAAGGCCACATGTGACCTCTAGGCTGCACATTCACTATTCCTGTTCTATTCTCTATGCCTCTGTGTGTGTGTGTGTGTGTGTGTGTGTGTGTGTGTCTTTGTGTGTGTGTGAATGTGAATGTCTGTGAATGTGAGTGTGTGTGTGTGTGTGCGTGTGTGTGTATTTTAAATCTATGGGCCCCATTTCCCCTGAGAGCTCTCAACAGTAGGCTGAGCATTTCCTTTTTAAATGATCTCACTTATTTGTCACTAATGTACCCAGGGGCTAAGCATCAATAATCATTCTGCTAATCCACTGATCAGTCTACTAATCCACTAACATTAGCTGTCTCTTCATGGCTCTCTTCCTTCCATCTGGAAATGAGAACTTTTGCCACAGGGGGTTTCTGCCTTTTCCTTCTCTTTTAGTGGATGAGAAAGGAAGAGCCCTAGAACCTCTCTTATCCACATGAACATTTGGGAATGATAGTTTTGGATCTAAAGGGTCAAACCTTTTTAGAGTCACAGTTAAACCTTTTAGAGAATTTCAGTCTCTGCTTTGTCCTCTAGCTGTATGGATTTAGTACTCTCCTATGACCCCAGTGACTAAATCTGTTAGTTGAATCATCAAGTACAAAAACTACTTTACTATAATAGGCATCATTTATTTTCTTATATGGTATTTTCTGCCCCTGCTTTCCATCATTGTGACTTGATGTTGCTATTTCTAGACATATCACAAGGTAATACTTTTGGATCTGGGATCTGGGATGATAGAGCTTATCTAGTCCTAGACTCTCGTTTTATAGAAGAAGAAATTTAGTATAAAGTACAGCTTGCCCAAGATGACAACAGGTAGCAAAGAGCCGGGCTGAGATTTGAAACAAAGTCATTAGAACCTAAATCTACGACTTTTTCAATTGTGCCATACTTCTGAAACTTCTCTGCTTAACTGTATCCCCACACAATTTTATAAATGCTTTTTGCTTTTATGTCAAAGTCATATCAGGCTATATTACCTCTTCCCTCTTTATACCTTTCACCTCTTTTAAATAAAGAAAAAATAATTCAGCAAAATCAAACAATACGAGATTTTACTTTATACCCATCAGTTTCTCAAAGATGCCTAAAAAAAGGGAAAATAGTGAATGTTAGAGAGATTGACGGAAAACAGGAACATAATTTCACTGTTGGCAGAGCTGTGCTGTACAGTGCTGTACAGCAATTTGAAACTATGCCCCAGTCAATAAACTGTGTTTACTCATTGACCCAGTAATACTACTACTAGACCTATACTTGAAAGAGATCATAGAAAGAGGAAAAGGACTTATTTGTACATAAAGAGGTATAGTAGCCCTTTTTGTAGTGGCAAAGAACTGGTAAGTAAGGCGGTATCCATCAATTGGAATGACTGAACAAATAATGGTATATGAATATAACAGAATTCAAAAATACCACACACAAAAACTGATGAAGGGGATGAGTTCAGAGAAACCTAGGAACACTCACATGAACTGATACAGAATGAAATGATCAGAACCAGAAATGCAATTTATGTAATGACAATACTGTAAGAATACACAATTTTGAAAAAGTTAGGAATTGTGATCAATGAAGTGACCAACCATATTTCCAGAGGACCTACGATGAAGAATGCTACCCACCTTGTGACAGAAAGGTGATTGATTAAACATGCTGAATAAGATATACATTTTTGTACATGCCCATAGTAGGAATATGTATGCTTGACAATTCATATTTATTATAAGGGATTAATTTTTCTTTTTCTTTTCTTCCACTAAAGGAAGAAAGAATATATGTTGATAAATGGGAAAAATTGATTAAAAAAATCAACTCACACAATGATTTAGAGGCACACACATGTGTGTGTGTGTGTGTGTGTGTGTATATATTTTAACATTTCATGCCTGAAAACTTCCTCATTTCTACTAAAACAATAGAGTTTATTTTCATTATCTGTTTCTTGTGTCCAAGATTGGGTTATTATAACTACTTAGAGTTTACTTTAGTTATCCTTTTAGAGTAGGTTTTGAAAAAAAGAACTATAGTAATTGTTTGTATTTCTTTCTTGGGCCTGCTTACATTACTCTGCATCATTTCATATTAGTCTTTCCATGTTTTTTTGTCTTCCTCATATTGGATATGACACAGAGTACAGAGCACTAGATTTGATATTAGGAAAACCTTAATTTGAATCTTCCCTATAAGTCTCCATTTCTTCATTTGTAAAATAGTGATACCTATAAAATTGCACCTTCATCCATAAAATATCACCTACTTCACAGGATTTTTGAGAGACTCAAATCATATGCGCACAAATATATAACATGTATATGTATACATATATATTTACCTATTATTATTCTTTTTAATGCACAAGTCTGTTACCTTTATATGCTACAATTTGTTCAGTCATTCGCCAGCCAAAAGCAACTACTTTGCTTCTAATTTTTGCTACCAAAAAAGCAAAAATTCACTTGACTTTTAAGACCTTACATAATCTGGCTCCCCTGGCTCCCACTTCTCATGACTCCACAAACTATACCCTTTGTTCTAGCCAGGATTACTTTCCTTACTGTCTCATAAGTATGCCCTGCTCTCTACTCATGTCTGCATCCATGTTGTCTCTAGGATATAGCATGATGTTTACATGCAGTAAAGGCTTGACAAATACTTTTTCATCCATCCATCTATCCATCCATCCATCCATCTATCCCTCCATTTATTACTTCTTTCCTTAACTAATTAAAAAGAAGTCTCTCTGTGGCTATCTTCTTGGCAAGCTTCATCCCTTCTAAAATGGTCAGAGTAACTTCTACTACCCTGACTATATCATTCCTGATGGAAGTCCTTTTATTGAGCTCTTAGAGTCTTGTCTATACCACAAAGTTCATTAGTAATGCTGTATTGCAATGCCACCTTTTGTTTTATGTGTGTTTTTTTAAAGATATTGTAAGGGGTATTGAGGGCAAGGACCATGTCTTTTATTTCTCCTTTATTTCTCACAGCAGTTACACAATCCTGGGCATGTGGTAGACAATAAACATTTCCTGAGATAGTTAAGGGTTTTTAGTCTTTTGGGGTTTTACTTTTAAGAAGGAATCATCTCCATCCATAGGCACAAACTTGATCCCTTTTTGGGTGGTGGGGGAACTATTGGGGGGAGAGAGAGAAAGCTAGAGAGAAAGGAAGTCTAATAAACCTGGCATAATTTGAATTTCAGTTATTCCTGCTGAAATATTTTGTATATAGGAGTATGATCCAGTATTATTCTGTCTTCCGGTGTCAGAACCCTAGCAGTCAGATTTCATAAAAAATATAATAAAAAAAGGACCGTGTGAAGCTATTTCTCAGTCTATGAGAATTTTAGCTATAAGCCCATTATTACATCAACATTTTGAGGTGACTTGATGTGTAGATGCCATAATGAGTCTCAGCAAAACAATAAACAGGAGGATTTGAGTATAAATGTAGACCTAGAAAAACAAATGGGCTTTCTGAGCCAGTGAGGCAATTGTCTTAGTCAAAGCAATGCCAGCACTGATAGAAATCACCGAAATTGTATTCTGCAGATGTATTTATTGCTATGGGGCTTCAACAGGCAACACCATGCATAACAAGACATGATAACATGAAATATAAACACACTGGTCTAAGGAACCATGTAAATTATATCATGCAAATCTTGAGGCTTGAGCCAGCTGCCTAATGAAACACGCTACCGGAGAGTTCTAACAATTGAGGACAAAGCAGCCCCGTTAGGGGGGAGAAAAAGTGTAGAGAGGTTTCATAGAAACAGAGTGTGCACAGAGAGCCATCCTTTAAGCTAAACTAAAGGGCAAGAAATGAGAACAGCTCCCCAAATTATATGCATTCGAAGAGAGTGCCAGAGGGTCAGACATTTAGTCCAACCTGCTGAATTGTTGCAGCGTCAATTATCACAGAAGCTACAAGGAAAGTGAAAAGGTAGAGGGGGAAAACCATTCAGTTGAACTAAATGAAAAAAGCAACAGGAGATCAGCCTCCCTAGGAATTCAAAGCATTTAAGACATACCTACCAATCAGGCATAATTACTGTAGATTTACAAACTCGGTGGAGAAGTACTCCCACCATGGGAAACAGAAATGCCACATTTAACAAAAGCTATGCCTCCTAAACTATGAATCAAATCACTTAGATTATTCATTTCTCCCCTCATCAAGACCTTTTCAGCATTCCCCAGAAAGCTAAGGCTGAAAAACTGAATCTTGAAATTTACACGTTGGGCGATGGATTTTATGTCAAACTTTGGAAATAGACAGTCCAGAAGTCCCTGAAGACAAACATGGTTCAAGTCCTATACATTTGCTTTTCTCAGTTCATCTGGGAATATCTCCTATCATGTTTGGGAATCATATACCTTGCTTTCATCTGCAGTCCAAACTCAAAAAGCATAAATAATCCTAAATGCAAAAGGTTTCTGAAAGTGACAAAGAGTTTTTTTTTTCCACCGCTGCTCATTATTCACCTTTCCTAAAATAATATAAATGTTTCTCAGAAGAATCTGGGGGGCAGTGAGGGAGTTGCTGCTTATTTAAACAATTTTAATGAAGGTTTAACCTTTTACGTTACACATTTGTTCCCCTCATTTGCTTTCTGGCAGAAGTTCATACATTTTCTGCAAAGGACACAGCTTAATGAACATATACCAGATTATTTAAATGAATAATTTTAATGAGTTCTTTGAATAGTTTCTTTAAAAAGCAAGCATGAAATTACTTTCCCAGTTGGGATGCCTTAACATATTTTAAGGGGAAAAAAACCAGACCTAAGCCCTAAAATTCCAACCTTCCTTAAAGAAACAATTGAAAAGACTGTTCTATTACAATATGACTTAACAGTGAAAAGCATTACAGAACCCAGCAGGATTGTCAGATTATTTTTTAATGGAATATAACACTTCATATTAGCAAGTCCTTATTTTTCATATAGGAAAGAAATCATAGTTCTAATTTTCCATCTGTTTTTGTGGATAAAACAAAAACATTTAACCTCTGTCTTATACTACTTCTTGGATATTTTATGGGAATAATAATAGTGTACAAATATCTTCATCTACAAGTAGAATATTTGATCCACTTCATAAAGCATATGGCAGAGCTAGAAGTATATCACAAAGAGTACTGCATTTGGGAGGTCAACAGCTCTAGGTATTTGAAGCTGATAGGATGGGCCTTCCTTCAGGTATCTACAGACCCAATTGGCTGCATGACCTTGGACAAGCCATTCTATGATTCTTGGCCTCCGTTTGTTCATCTACAAAATGAATGAATCAGACCAGATGATCTCTAAGCTTCCTTCCATCTTTATTTAGAGGCTGTGAGCGCAATATCCTGTGGCCTACATTGAAATCCCAGCTCTGTTACATACTATTTGTATAACCTTTGGCAAATCACTTATGTCCTCTAGGACTCAGTTTCCCCATCCACAAAATGATGGGAGTTGTATTCAACAATCTCTAAAGTCTTTTCCACCTCCAAAATATATGAAATCTCACATTTAGTTAGCATTAAGTTTTACAGCACTTTTCTTTAATTTTCAGGAGATCATACCTTGAAAAAGTTAAAAGACTAAAATTATAGCTTCAGAGCTAGAAATGACCTCCAGAGCCATTTAGTCTGACCCCTTGTTTTACAGATGAGGAAGCAGAGGCCCAGGGAACTTAGGTGACTTGTCCAAAGTCATACTAATAGCAGTTGTAGGAGATAGGTTTTGACTTCAGAGTCTTTGATTCCAGAGCTGTCCTGTTTTGAAAACATACTGTTTGACAATAGTAATGTAGAAGGCAGGATCTGAACCTTGATTTCCTGACTTCATGTCCAACATGCTTTCCAATGAACCATGCTGCTAGCGATGCCTGACATGTTCTATCATTCTACTCTCAACTTTCTCTTAGTAAATGAAAGAACTCAGATTCCTTTTTTTAGGAAAAAAGCATATGATCGAAGCCTCTAAACAGACTACTAGTATTCTCATAGCTCCATTAACATAACAGAACTCCTACCCCCTTTCAGAAAATAACCAGCTCTTCACAGGGTTTATGATAATTCCATGCTGGTCAGAGAACATAATTCAAGCAGCCCTCTTCCTGAACTCATGAATGAAACACATCACACTCCTAGTGAGAGAAAGATGTTGTTCTCCCATAGCTAAAAGGCCATTTTCCTTAGGTTCCTGAAATCTCGAATGACTTTCTTCCCGATATGGATGAGTCAATGCCATCACACTGTAAAATCAGTAAGCTGAGGTGGCCAGTCGTATAGGGATAATCATAAGCAATAGGTAGAATCTGCCTATTGACACTTATGAGGCTCACTGTCAAATGAATGGGCAGGCACCCCTGTATATGAGGATGCTGTTAGTAGGCTCATCCTATTACCATCAAATAGCTTTGGGAACAAACTACCATGCTTGCTGTGGGCAGTGATTGGTAATTTCATTAGAGTTATTAACAGTCCCTTGAGGATCGGAGAATCAGAACTTGAAGAGAACTTCAGGGATATCAATTCTGAAAAATCCAAGACCTCAAGATTTGCAAACCACAAGCTGATATCCACACTCATATGCCAAGCATCAAGAAATCTACAAATGGTTAGGGTTTCATAATATTTCAAAATGATGTTTGGTCAGTTCTTGGTGGGAGACTAAACCCTTTGGCACTTTACATGAAAACATGCCAATGTGAATGTACACTCATTAGACACAATGGCTCTGTGCTCATTCAAAATACTGTGGAGAAATTTAAGACGCAGATCAATCAGCTCACTGAGCAGCTATGATTCCAGAGGACTGATGATAAAACATGCTGTAATGCCTTGTACAAGCAGCTTCCCAAGAGAATGCTACTGTGAATAGCTTTTAAGGTTCTGATTACACAGTATAGTGAACACTCTGTTTATTCCATAACAAATCAAGGCAAACTTTCTCAAAAAATCAAGGTATAGTATAATATTGAAAACATACATCTTATCACAGAAAATCACAATACAGTGTTCACAACAGCTTAATGTTAGAATGGCCATATAGTTTTCACCAAAGTGGCCACAGTATTTACAACAAAGAACAAAAGGATAATCATCTGGTTTCCCAAAGGGGGGAACCCTCCTTACTTAATCATTCAATCATTTTACAATACAAGTCAGTCTTCCATTCACGGGGCAATTATAGATTAACTTAATCAGTCACTTATTTAGAAATCAATCACTAAGTATCCATTAATCACTAAACACAGTCATTAGAAAAATCACACAGGGGGCAGAGCCAAGATGGCGGCGTAGCAGCAGCAACATATCGCAGCTCTCACATAGCCATCCCAAAATACCCATAAAATAGGACTCTAAACCAATCCTGGAACTCCAAAACGCACACAAAGATACTTCCCACTAAAGTCAGCTCGGCTACGAGGAACCATATCAGCACTGC
>CM053582.1:304764600-304787484 GCA_028627135.1 Pseudochirops cupreus
AAAAAATTTAATAAAATAAATTTAAAAAAAAAGAAAAAGAAAAATCACACAAACCCTCCACGCCAAGGCTCTAGTAAACTTCAATTTCATCATGCATTCAATATCCAAGGAGAGGCCTTTTCTTCAACTTTACTCAAGCTGGTCTCTCAGATTCCATGGATCCCCTTACATGGTCCCAGCTCCTACCTGAATTCACCAAATAGTCACTTGGATTCAGAGGCAGACAGCTCCCAGGTTCTCTTCCAGTCCTCCCTGCCATTCTTGTTACACACTCAAGTTCACAGGTCCAACACATCTCAAAACCTTCACAACTTCTGTTGCTGGGAACTCAAGGATCAACCAAGCCACAAACAAACAAAGTCTTATCCCAGTCATGCTTCTTCAGTCCTCCAGCAGTTCAGCTGGCCCTAGGACCCAGAAGAAATCTCAGCCTTGCAGGCAGCAGCCACTTTGGCCTTCCAGGCAACTCTAGCCTTCACCAGATCTCTCAGCAGAACAGCTTCTTTTACGAGGAATAAAAATTCTTGATTCTGCCTGTCTCTTCTCTGGGCTCTTCTTAAATACACACAGACATTGGCTTCCAGTCTCAGCTAACCCCTTCCTGTTGTGTCAGCAACAGGAGACAAAGTTTATACCTTCTGTTTCTTTCACACTTCACCCTTAGTTGCTAAGGGCTAAGTACCTGCTAAATTAATTACATTACACATGCTGCCCACCTCCTGATAGAGAGGTGATGGATTAAAATTGTAGAATTACACATATCTTTTTTTTTGGATGTTGTCAATGCAGAAATGTGTTTTGCTAGACTTTGTGTATTTACCACGAAGTTTCCTCCTCCTCCTTCTCCTCCTCCTTCTATCTTTCTATTTTACAGGATATGAGAGGGGTTGACTAACCCACAGGTAATCAGAGCTATAACCTGAACTTGAATCTTCTGACTCCAAGTCTGGGTTCTTTGCACAGCATGGCACTGTAAGTCTGCTCATATGTAACCCATTATATGTATTGTTCTTCCTTATTGACAATACCTGTGGGTTCCTAGCAAATAGGCTGTCTGTGTGACTACCAGAGTCTTATAGATGGCCATTTTGAAAATACTGTCCGATGAAGACTAAACAGAGTGATCAGTCTAATGTTTTTAATTATCATCATCTGTACTACTTATCAAGTATGTTTCATACAGAGCATATCTTTTGGCCTTAGAAGTATCAGGAATTCTCATACTTTCTATTATCATTGAGTTTTTTTTTTTAAGGCTCTGCTATATCCCAAGTAATTATCTGGGTGCTTGCCTCTGGCAGGTTTTCTCCAAATTCACTTTTAACATTTACATTTAGAAACCTTCATCCACAATGAATGGTTTCTAATCAGAGAAATATGACCTTTAAAATTGCTCTGATGCCCCAGAAATCTTTGTACTCCCTTCCTTCCCCTGTCCCCAACTCCCCCACATCTCATTTACCCTGACTTTACCCAATATAATTAATAGAAAAGGAAGTATAGAGAGTCATCATGATATTAATGGATAACCAACCAGCCTTGGAGAAATAAAGACCTGAGTTCAAATTTTGCCTCTGACATATACTGTGGTGATGGGTGAATTACTTAACCCTCTCATTTGAACCCCATTCAACTCCTAAAACTACAAGTGGCAGTTGAGTTGCCCATCTCTATCACTTGTAAGAACTTTTCCCACTTGGAATTCAACACCCTAATGAAATAAAAGGGTTATATCCATCCATTTCCCCTAAAGCACAACTATACATTAATCACTGGCTCATGGGTTCTGTCTTATTATTGTATAGTTATATATAATCTGTATATACAATTAGCAATTATACCTTCATCTGAGTGCATGTATATGTGATGTATGTGTATGGAAACATATCTATGTATCCACACATTTATACATGCATAGGCATATATAATATACACATACATTGTACATGTGTTTGTATATATACACTCTCATCCACATCCACATACATAGAAATATGTGTACATATACATCTATACATACACATATGTGTATATATGTGGATATGTATTTCCCCTTGACCCAAAGGAAAGAGGCAAGTTTCTTCTACCATTGATAGCTTTTAATAGATTTCTTCCCATTTATTATTGATAGAGGGAAGTATTATCATCACAACAGAAGAGTACAGAAAATATCACACTTTGATCAGTAGAATTGGTCAGAAAACCCCCTGCTGATATGTGATAGGAAAAATTATCAACTAGAAAACAGAGAATATAAAGCTAATATTGACATAAGGCTGTACCTCCTACCCAGGGGAGGAACCTGTCTTGGAAGAGGGCAGTCAACTGCAAGGTATAATTTTAGGGGCTATGGAAAAGTCACCTCTAACCATAAAATGTCACCTCATACCCATAACAGTGCTTAAGACTAATAATAACCTTAGGGTTTGACTTCATCATTCTTTATGCTTGTATCCTCAGTACCTACCACAGTGGCTGGTATTTAATAAACAATTTTGACAGATTTACTAATTTTTTTATTTTAATGTCCCAGGATGGATGACATTATTTAAAAATATATATCAGCTAACTTCTTAATGAGGGTGAGTTTAACCTCAGTTGCCTGCTTTGTAAAGTAAGGAGGCTGGACTTAATGACTGATTTAGACTCCAAATCAATGATTAAGCCTATCCTTCTCACTCTAAATTTTAGAGCATCTAGTCCAAAGCACAATTTTTACAGATCAGAAAACAACTGGAGCTCATAGGAAATGTTGGCCTATTCTAGTTCATACAGTTGGTAAGTAGCAGACCTGGGATTCAAGCTTAGTTCCTCTGATACCAAAGTTAGTGCTCTTTCTACCCTACCACTGTGCCTTCAAGGTTTCTTTTATATCAAACACTCCATGATTCTAAGATTCTATGAGTTTATTGAAAAAATTTGTGATAGGAAAGGAAATGGGATAAGTATGGAGGCCTGATACTGGGATTCGAGAAGAGCCTTGGAAAAGGAGAGGTGGACATCAGGACAATGGGAAAGCACTAAAAGGGGAAGAAAGATCTAGATGTTCCAATCAAATTTTCTCTTGGTTAAGTATACTCTGGATTTCAGTTACTACTTTATTTTCATTCCTGAAATCTTCATTATGATCATTTCTATCATCTGCCCTGAGGCAGATGGGATGAAAGAATCAGTCTGTCCCATTTACTTTTTGGACGTGATCTTTTGAGCAGAAGGCATCTGATAGCTCTGGATTCCCATTGTGCTAGTTCAATTAGGTGGATCAGGGTATATAGAAGAGGATCATATCTTTTGGCCCCAAAAGAAGTAAAAATGTTTGTCAATGGATGACCAAAGCCTTATGTCAACTATAGGTAGGGTATAGATGCTTTAGGTTGACTGATTTTGTTTTTATTTTTAGTAGTTCTTTTTTGAAATCCAACTGTCATGGGAAGGATGAAACCTAAAAAAAAAAATATCCCTTAGTGAAGATTAGTTGAGCCTTACTGTTTTCTTTTTCCCCTATATAAAGCAAGTAGGTTGAATTTAACTATCATTGAAGTACAGCATCTGATCAGAATTTCTTTGTTAAGTATTCATGACCTTTTTCTACTCATATTAACCAGAGAAATGTGCTAACTACTCACAGTTATAACAAAAGCACAAGATAAGGCTATTACTTTTAAAATTAAGATGTAATTGAGAGTTTAGGGGACTTGACCCCCTTGTTCACAAGAAATCTCATTTGCCATTGATCTTAAAACCCCTTTTCACTGTTTGACAAGGAAAGCACTTCCAGAATTGCAAGACTTCTCTATGCTAGAATGGAAAAATAATGTGATCAGCATGATTTAGTAGCAGAGAATGCTGACATTTTAATTTATATCACACTAATCATAAAACAGTTTTGAAAGAGAAATACCAGCCAAAAAAAGAATTTTTCTCCCAAGGACTATACTCAGCACACATCTCTCAGTGACCAAAATTTAATGTCTTGTCCTTTACTCCCAATCAGTTGCTTCAATGGGATGAGGTATGTGTATAATTAAAGCTCATTTGGCACTGCTAGAAGAACGTTAATGCTGGAAGGGATCTTAAAGGTGATCTAGTCCAGTCCCTTCATTTGCCAGATTAGGAAATCAAGGCTTAGAGAATTCAACCAATGATTGAGCATTTATTAAGTGCTTACTATATGCCAGGCATTGTCCTTAGCACAGGGGACACAAACAAAAAGAGAAATAGTTCCTGTCCTTGAAGAAGAGTTTGTATTCTAAAGAGAGGGACACATATGTAAGTCAATACTTATAAAGATAAATACAGAGTAGATGGAATGCAACTTTAGAAGGGAAGACACTAACAGTTGTGGGGGACCAAGAAAGGTTCCCTGAAGATGGCCTTTCTGACTCACCCAAGGACATTGACAGGGCAAGTTTTCTTGTTCCCAGTCCATAGCTGTTTCCATCACACCATCTTCCTCTTGACATCCACTAATGAACATTGTAGAGACAGGGATAGAATTTGGACCCAAATTTCATTGATACTGGCAACTCCCAGAGGAATAAACTCCTGTCACCAATTCAGGTTTGTTCCCTTCTCTGCAATTAATAATCTTAGAGAGTTATCTCTGGTACTGAGATCAAATGCTTGACCAGAATCCCACTGCCAGGATGCATCAGAGGGAGGACATGAACTCAGGTTTTTCTGGTTCCAAGGCCAGTGTTCTATTTACCATATTATGTTATTCTCTATCATGCAAATTTAGAGAGAAGTTCAGATGAATGACATTGGGGTGGATTGTAACTTTACCTTTTATGTTAATAGTCCCATGAAACTTTCAGCATCCTCTGTTTGAAAATTTAAAGTCATCCTTTACTCTTTATTCTGGATCAATCTCTTTATCTAATCAGTTTCCAAGTCTTGATTGAACCTGCTTCTGCACCTCTCTCAAATCCATTCCCCTTTACCCCCAATTCACACAGCCTTTGTTCTTACTGAGACCTTTACCACCTCTCTCCTAAACTATTTCAATAGCTCGTTAATTGTTCTTCCTTCCTCTAATCTCTTCTTTTTCAAATCCACCCTCCACATAACTTCCAGATAGATATTTCTAAAACAAATCATATCATATCACGCTGTTACTCAAAAACAAAACAAAACCTTCAATAGCTCCTTATTTTTCATAAAATATCAAATCCCCTCTTGGCATTTAAAGCACTCTGAGATTTAACTCCCACTTCTCTTTTCAGCTTTATTTCACATTGATCTCCTTCACAGACTTTCTCTGGAAGTCAAATTATCCTACTATGTGCTCCTAGTATAAGATATCCCATAGCCCACCTTCAGGACATTGCACAATGGATTCTTCATGACTACAATGTATTGTATCCTCACATTCACCTCAGAGAATCCTTAGTTTATTACAAAGTACAGTGCAGGGACCATTTCCTTCATAAGACCATTTCTTGATCTTTCTTTCATTGCCTGCCCCATTTCTTAATATCTTTTAAAATTATTTTATATTACTTTGCTTACATCTTGTATTTACTTGTTTGTATATTCTAGAAACTTCCCAAGAAAGTAATAAACACAATGAGGGCAGGAAATTTTTTTTTCATTTTATCCCCAATACTTAACGTAGTACATGGCACATAGTAGGTGGATAAGCATTGTTCATTGAGTTAATTGCATTATACTCCTTCCTCATTGTAGTTTACCTGTCCTATATTTTATCCTCTAAGATTTTTTGTGTCTTTAAGAATACCTGTTGTGGTAAAATAATATTTGTTAGAGATCTTAACATTAGACCTAGAAGGGGCCTCAGAAGCCTTCTAGTACAGTGTTTCCATTTTGCTTTTGAAGAAACTAAGTAGGATTTGAACATAAGTCCTCTGATCCAAGAGCTAATATTCTCTTTATTGTGTCTTTCCTCATCATGTTCCCTCCAATCCTCCTGGGTAAAATATCTATTTCAAAAAAAAATATCCATTAAAATCTAATTAAATAAAAATAAAATGTCTAAAAATAAAATTCTAAATACAATAAAATCTGTTTAAAACATAAAAAATATGGCTTTAACAATTTCAATTCATAAATACTTAGTAAATTCTTATTATGTGCAACACACTAACTTCTCTTATTTAGTTCAGAAAAATACTAATGGCAGGATTCTCAGACCAAGTATGAGTGAATATTCCATAGCAAGCTGGGAGCAATGAAAGAGAGTGTTAGGTGGGAGGGTCTTAAACGGCCCTTAACATCACACCATGCCTATTTCACTTATGCAGCCCTGGAGAAATACATATACATATCATGTACACATCATACATATACACACACCCACATATACGAACATATATACATGCACATGTATATACACATATGTACATGCATTTATGTGTATTGTATTATATAATGCACATACATGTAGGTGCACATATAATATACATGTGTATGTGTGCATATATGTATACACATGCATGTGTATATGCATGTGTGTGCACACATGTATATGTATGTGCATATATTATACTCAAGTCAAATACCTCCTGCCTCTGGATATGTCACCTTGCTATTCCTGAAAGAGTGGATGAGGAAGAAACAATTTTGGACACAAATATTGCTGTATTCCTCAGTTATACATGGCATATTTCTCTTTATTGTTTTCTGAATGGAAGGTTAAATAGGTTCTTTTAAAGTAGACATGACTGGTTTTTTTTTACTATTTCAATCTAGTTTTCTTTGAGTTGTTTCCCTTTTGGATTTTTAGAATGTCAATGCAGAAACCAAATAATTAGGTAAACTCAGATCAACTTCATGACCCTGGAATTTACTGCACATTAATTATGAAGAAAAAGCTGTTATTGAAATATTCTTATAACTGAGTTTACTGACAGTTGGGATTGGTTTCCATTGGTGTTTTTGAGGCAAATCTGGTTTGCTCCCTTCTTCTGGTCTATAGGAGAATATTCTGGCTGGAAAAGACAATGTCAAATAACTCTGTCATCCTTGGTAATGGTTGAGCTCCTCTTACCAGGAATGCTGGTCTATTCCACTCTCTTCAAGTCCATTTCTCCAGCAGCATTATTAGCAGCAAGAGATGTTTTTTGTTTTTTGTTTTTTTTTTCCTCAGAACTCTGGAGAGAAGGCCATACTGAGGCACTTTACATTAGCTAGATGCTTCATATTCATACTATGCAAATGAGGTGCCTGCTGCAATCCCATGCAAAGATGGTACTTAAACCTAGCAACCTCACTGTGTTAATGGGCCTCAGGGGGCACAAGGCAGTGTCCTGCAAATGAGTTTAATCCACTTTTCTAGGATGAGGCGAGTAGCTGTGATCATTACCAATGTCACTAAGTGTTTCAGAGGCAGTAGCTCTAAAGAAAGCAGAATATTGTCTTGCAGGAAAGTACTTACTCTCAGTTGACTTTTGGGACAAAACACTTTCCAAAAATTGACTGTGCTTATCTCCACTTCCTGGGAGATCTGCAATACTGAGTCTGATTCCCTGGCTTGTAGGTGGCAAGAAAGGAATCTAAAACCCAAAGGGGGTGCTCTGCTCTCTTTCTCCCTCACTATTCATTTCAAGTTGTGCTGTGTTATTTCATCTAAGGCTTTTTGTTCACAGGCGGGTGTTCTGGCCTTCTGCACCAAAGGTCTCACCCATCAGCATGGCTGCCAGGGTAGGAGTCAGCAGAAGTGACTTGGCAGATTCACACTGACCCAGATAGGAGGCAGACTGCTATAACCAAATGAGCACAGGACCTGGAGTTATTTAGAAGATCTCAGTTTCAGTGCTGGCTCTCGCTGTTGTTTGGTTGTTTCAGCCTTCCCCGACTCTTCATGAGCCCATTTGGGGTTTTCTTGGCAAAGATACTGGAGTGGTTTGCCAGTTCCTTCTCCACCTCAATTTACAGAGGAGCAAACTGGGTTAAGTGACTTGTCCAGGGTCACAAGCTAGTAAGTGTCTGAGGTCAGATTTGACCTCAGGTCCTCCTGATTCCAGCTGTGGCATTCTATCCACTGTGCCACTTAGCTGCCCTAGTGCTGGCTCTTCCTATTCCAGATTAGCTCTGGCTGCAGGGTATAGCAACAAAAGTTTGAAACTCAAATAGAAATGGGACTACTGAACCATACACAAAGATACTTGCATTTTATGGTGATTAAAAAACACTTAACATATTAGCTTTATCTTTGTTTTGTTGTATTTTTATTTATTTTGTTAACTATTTCCCAATTAAATTTTCATCTGGTTTGGATAGCACTTGTTGCATCTATAATGGAGTCTTTAGGCTACATGTCTGACATCTCTCCTACAGTGGAAAGATTTGCAGATCTGGCGGGATGCGGACTTAGTTTTACTCCTTGCTCTGTGTAATGGTAAGGGAATTTGAAGATCTTCCCTGCCCCTTAATGGACCTCAAGGGGAACACAACAGGAAGGGCTTGATTATGGAGAGGCTTGTATTTCAGGAAGGCCTACACCTTTTGTTACTTTGTAATTACACAGTGGGTCAAGCAGGTTGTGATGTCCTCTGACCCTGAAGAAGGGTCTGAGGTGAGGTTTTGCTTTAGGGTTCACTTATGGGAAGAGTTCTGTTATCTGACCAGATGAGACTCTGGGTAGCTGTTGAGTGAGCCTCCCAGCTTTGAAAACCCAGATGCTAGTGCTTCTTTCTCTAGTAATTACCTATATATGTATGTAATGGTCATACAACTAGAAGCCCTGTCTGTTGTTCTGTTGAATTCTGTTATTTTCTCTGTCTGTATTTTTTGTCTGCTTGTAAATTCTGTCTGTATTTGCTGAAGTTCAGGGTGCTGACTTTTTCCCCTTAACTAAGTGAATTATATATATATATATATATACACACACATATAATGTATAGTATACGTGTGTATAATATACGTTATCTGTTTAATTAAAGATTGTTGACCCCTTTAAAGTTGCTTTCCTTTAGTAAAGTAGATCAAAGAACCTGTGCTAGCAGCCATCAGGGTAAGCTAGGGTACTTGCTGTTATACTCTGCAACTTATTACTAATGCAACTTTCATTGCAGAATTCTGAGCATTAGTTGTATCATTCATAAAACTGGGCAAATAAAAAAAATTATCTGATAATCTCCAAAAAACATTTCCTGCTCTAAATCAAATTTCTATAATCTGTTTCTATATTCACTCTTTTTACAATCCAACCTGTACAAAGAGTCAAACTGATATTTCTAAAGCACAAGAGTTACTGTGTTAACTCTCCTGCTTAAGAAGCTCCAGTGGCTCCCTATTATATTAAGTTAAAGTGCAAAATCCTCTTTACATTTAGGCTCCATCTTATTTGTTCAGGCTCATTACACATGAAGCCCACCACTCCCCTCCTTGCCCCTCCCTACCATGTGTTCTATGTTCCAGACAAATTGGCTTACCCATTATTCTTTCCCATACCTAGCATTCCATCTCTCAACAACCTTTGCCCAGGCTGCTACCAAACCTAAAATGTTCTCTTTCCTCATCTTTTTCTCTTGGAACACCTAGCTCCCTTCCAAGGTCAGTTCAAGTGCCATCTCCTACAAAAAGCATTCAATAATCATCACATTTGATATTGTCCCAATTAAAAATAAACAAAAGTTAAAAAAAAAGAAATCATGATAACTGACAAAAAATTAAAATAAATGCTTGTTGAATTAAATTGATATGATTATCTCTCTGAAACTCATTTCATCTGGAAAATGAAGGAATTCAGATACGTGTTCCCTAAGGTTCATCCTGGTTCTAATTGTCTATGAGCCTAGCCTAAGATAGAACTCAGAAGCACAAAGTTGGGTATCTCATCATCCTATCTCATTCCTTTTGAGAACTGGGAATTCACCTTGTAAATATAGAGCTTATTTAACACAACAGGTACAGACACGGGTTAGATCCGTTTGAACCCTGGTGATTTTCCCACCACGCTGTCTTCTTTTCTCATTCTACAGATTGTCCCTATGTGCTCTTAATAAGAGTGGGTTTTGTCTTTTCCCCTTATTCCAAATTATCATATGCAGAAACAGCCAACACCCACATCATGTTTGATAGTGACCTAAATCTCAGAAGGCCTAATTGTACCATATGACAATGTTTGGGGACAACTGTGATGGATTTAACTTTGTGGAGGAACCTAACTTCTATCCCCTTTAAAATATTTTAGTACCTTCCCTTATTTCCCTCATGATTGTGGTTTCTATGACTTTTAAAAGAGCTCTCACATTCTAGCCCTGTGCTTTTACAACTGACGTTCCATGGATTCACAACTGATGTTCTGTAACATCTAAAACATTCATCGGTTAATAATACTTAAAATAATGGGCACAGTCACTGTGAAACATTCTCAAATAGAAGAGTATACAACAGAAAGCCAGTGGGGGGAAATAATGAAGCACTACTTAGAACTGTGGCTTACAATTATTTTTAATTTACTCAATTATGTTCTTCCATTTTCCAAAACCCCAGCTACAATTTATCTCCATTTCCTTAAGTGATCCTGTTTATCAGTTCCACTAGGTCAGCTTTGCATTTAATAGACCTTGTTTGGTATCTCAAAGATAATCGCCCGGATTGTATCCTCTCAAGTAGAAGACATTTAACCTCTCAGC
This sequence comes from Pseudochirops cupreus, assembly GCA_028627135.1. Lineage (NCBI taxonomy): Eukaryota > Metazoa > Chordata > Mammalia > Diprotodontia > Pseudocheiridae > Pseudochirops > Pseudochirops cupreus. Next base: position 304,775,202 of record CM053582.1, read on the forward strand.
TGTATTCCTGGCAGTAATGGGTATGTCAGGGTCTAGAGAGTCTGATGGGGGTGTCAAAACCCACCATCCAGAGGGGAAAAGGTTTTAAGGGGAAGAAAATAAACTTACCTGACACTGAAATGTTAGAGCCCTGAGCATGAGTTGTTTTTTAGAAAATTAATTATTTTTAGTTTTCAATATTCACTTCCATAATATTTTGATTTCTAAATTTTCTCTCCCTCCATTCCCACTCCCCTCCCCAAGAGAGTGTGCAATCTGATATAGGCTCTACATAAACATATTTTCACATTAGTTGTGTTGTAAAGAAGAATTAGAACCAATGGGAGGGACCATAAGAAAGAAGAAACAAACAAATAAAAAGAAAGCAAATTGTATCTGAGCAAGAGTTGTACACCATCAGTATATTAAATGTTAAGCAATACATTTTGAAACCGAATCTATCCGCACTTTGCCTGAGCTGGTAGACTACGTCCAGCTTTCCTCCTATCCCTTGTTGCCAGTCTTCTATCCACAGGGAAGGAAGCATTTCTTTGTGTTTCCTGTATTTCTAAAACCAGACACATACTGTAAGTACATTGCTTTCAGAGAAGCAATTAGAGTTAATGGGATTAAGAATCTAATCACACACTACCACTCTTCACTTGTATCTGCAGTCCTGAATAATAAAGCCCAGCTTTCTAAATGGCACAAAGAGAAGTTATCATGCCTACCCAAGAAATGTCTTTCAGAAGCAACTCTTTTCTCTCAGTCTTTCTCCAGGGGCAAGTGAACTGTGTGAACAGAGGAAATACCTTGGATACATTTCCTGAAACAGGTACATTTTTCCTTCTGTGGTTGTAATTGTTTTGGAAGTACATTGAAGAGGACAGAGATGAAAACAATAGATCCACAAACAGGAAAAAGAAAAAGAAGGCACAGATAAATCTAGAATGATGGTGATGTCATTCAGGGACTGTTGACTTCCTTTCTTCCCACCTGCTTTGTAAAGAATTTGAAATTAAGCTACTCCTGCTATTCATTGGCCACCTGGTGGTAGAATTTTAGGGAACTTAATGCAAGGTTCAACCTTTCTTCATGCTTCAGTTGAGGCAATGGGCCAACATCATCAAAAAGAGAGACACAAAAGATGAAAAAGGGATATGGAAACAACCTATTTTCTCATAAAGAATAACTGCTAATTCCCCATGTGCTGTGGACCATATGTGAAAATGTGTTCTTTTCAGGTAGGAATCCTACCTGCAAAAAAGCTATATGTGGAGAATTGAGGAGAGTCATTCAAAACCAAATCAAATCAATTCACTTTTGTAAAAGCAGTATTAGTTATTCAGAAAAGAAATCTTGTCTCAGTTGTTGCCTTCACAAATCTATATGCTCAAATCCAGGCTCAGACACTGTGCGCAAGTCATTTTGATGGAGTACAGGCTCTGGAAACCCTCTTGAAATTTCCTTGAATCCTCCCACTTGATCTGGTGTTCACCTGAAGCCATAATCCCCTCAACTGGCTTTTCATTATCCTTATGCCCAGTTCTCTGTTACCCTTAACCTTCATTGTCTGTATCCTCCAGAGTACCTCCCAGCTACTTCCCATCCTTGATCCTATCAAAACCCCATTCTCTTGGTTCCTGGCCTCAGACCTCTAGACACCCCAACTCCTGGCCACTCCCATCAAGATCTTCCCTAGACCCTTCCTTCAATCACCCCAGACTATTTGGCCAGCCCTAGATTCTTCCCATAGTCTTTCTGCATATAAGATCCATCTTGGCCTCCATTAAGGTGCTCAGATTCAATCTGGTCCACTTAAATTAGTGATACAAATGCTCAGATTCCTTAAGAGTCTGGCCAATATGGTGGATTTTTAAGAAACCTTGCTTTTCTTTGGCTGAAAGAAGGTTTGAGTCAAATTCATTCAGGCAGGTTCCGTGTGTTGCTATTTTGGGGTCCCAGCACCCCTAAGCCTCAACAGTTTAATCCAGTTTGCCTCAGTTTCCTCATCTATAAAATGAACTGGAAAAGGAAATGGCAAAACTCTAGTATCTTTGCCAAGAAAATACTAAATGGGGTCAGAAAAAGTCCAACGTGATTGAACAACATTCTTTTACATTCATATGTGAAGTTCATCAATGCCCTGATGGGTTATCTACTACTTTCAGCAAATAAATAAACTGTACCTCCTTATATTTTCATTCACAAACTAGCAGTTAATTCATTTAACCACTCTACTTAACACCTCTTATTATCATAAAACCAATAATTAGCACACCTTGGGAACCACAGAATCCAGCTCAGAATATTTTTTTTGGCCAGCCTCAACAATGAGTACACAACCTATCAGTTAAAGAAATAAATCATTAATCTGAAAATAGAATTGTCAATACAGATATAATCTATTGACTTGCTAATTGTCAATTTACATTAGCAGACCTTAAGGTATGTCTGTATAATCATAGAATCAGAGCTCTCAACTACAATTGGAAAGGAACCCAAGAGACCATCTGAACCTCCTCCCCTCAGGAAGGTAACTTGTGATTTCCAATTTACTAATTATGCAACTGAAGCTGAAAGAAATGTGTGTGCATGAGTGTGTGTGTGTGTGTGTGTGTGTGTGTGTGTGTGTGTGTGTGTGTGTGTGTGTGAAAGTAATTGAGAAGATGTAAAGGGGGCAAAAAAAGAATTTAAAGGCAATTTATGACAAGATTTAAGACTTCCTTGGGGATTCAATTTACCAATGTAGTCTTATGCTAGGCAGCTAGGTGATACAGTATATAGGATATAGAGCTCTGGGCTAGGAATCAGGAAGACCTGAGGTTACATTCTGTATCAGGCACTTACTAGTTGTGTGACTGTGAGCCAGTCATTTAATCCTGTTTGCCTCGGTTTCCTCATCTGTGAAATGAGGTAGAGAAGGAAATGGCAAACTACTCTAATATCTTTGACAAGCAAACCCCAAGTGAGGTCAGGAAGAGTCCGTCATAACTAAAATGAATGAACAACAACAAATCTTATCCTCCAGAAAGGCAAGAAAGGAAGTAGGGGAGATACTTTTTGGTAAAACAGTTCATCACACTGGCCGCCAGATTATAAATCCATGGCGATAATATTGTTGTCCAGAGTGAACTGGAAGGTATTGGAGCAAAGTAAGGATACTATTAAGATATTACTTAATAAACATTTTTGAATTGTGTTAGGGGAAGGAAGTGAGAAATTTTATGTGTAGTTTTCAAATTAAGGGTTTCTACCTTAGGGACTGCCTACATTAAAAAAATAATATGTTGCTTGAAGGGAATGTCTAAATATTTAAACCTCACTAATTCAGATTAATTAGGAGAAAGTAACAAACCCTTAAATAATGAAAATACTGTATTGATTATGATATTCTAAACAAGTAATTTTAATAGTTTCAAGAACATGCAGTAAATCAAACTAATTAGCTTATGATAGTTTGCATCTATTAGGCACTTAATAAATGTTCACTGATTTATTAACTCTACATTTTGAATGCTCAATTCTCCTAAGACCTAGTGAATATTTCATAAAGATTCAGACAAGGTGTTTGCATATATGTATATAATATAAAATGTTGTAGAGAAATGTTCAAACTCTAATCAGTATCTAAAGTAGTTGACCAAATCCAATAATAATCAAATATGATTAATTTCAAATATTGAAAGTCCAAAAGACATTTGTACTATCCTGTACTATCTTCATCACTAGCGTAATGAAAATTGTTCCTCAAATTTCAATTAATAAACAAACGCTTTTTGTTTTTTCTTCCTAAATATTAAGAATAATTGGAACATTCCAGGCATGTTAAGATTAGCCAACTTATAGTATTCTTAGTGATTCACAGAATCATAGATTTAAAAATGGAAAAGAGATCTACTTAATGACCTTAAATGAGGGAAATCATTCATTCCACTTCTGGATAGTGTTAATCATTAATTATTTCCTCCCATCCCCCATCATCAAATCTAATTGTTTGGAATTTTATAGTATCACAAGCATACATTCATACTTTCAATAAATTATGTTATGACTTATGAAATTGCTGAATCATTATACAGAGCAACCTTTTTTTTTTTTTTTGGTTTTTGGAAGGTAGAGGAAGTCAGTTGTGTATTTCATCTCTCACCTTCCCATTTTATTTAAATATACCCACTTATTTGTTCATACCTACACATCCTATGTTGGTTATACCTAGCATTAAGTTCCTTCCTTGTGAGCAAGAAAATTTGAAGTTTCCTAGTTTTTAGGGACAAGTTTTATTCCCACTCCCCCAGTATCAGGATCTCCCCTTTTAATTGACTTGCTTTGTCCATTCTGTTTTAGTGAATCTTCTGTATCGTAATGAAGGGCATGCTGGTGAATGATAACAATACAAGCCACCCTTCCCCCCAAAATGTATATGACACTTTTTAAGTTTAATATGAATTATTAACATTTCTTCCATCACTTTCTTAAAGCTAGAAATCAATAAAATAAGTGCTGATTTATAGTCTACAACTTCTGAGGGGCAAATGCTCATCTTTTCATTGATTTTTGGGATATCTGTGATTTTAATTTTTCTGATGTCATCAAATTTCCAAAATCACTGGAAGAATATCATACTAAAGATTTCTGTCATTCGTGACAGTGATCACTTTGGAATCAACAGAAAGGCCAAGATAATTTCCCACATACAATCAAACTCCATTTCCCTGCCTATCAGCAGAAATCATCCTAAATACACATACTGATCAATTACCTCCAGTTATGAATCAGTAATTTCCTGAGAGATGCCTCCTACTGGATGTACCATAAGCATCTCAACCTCAACATGTCCAAATCAGATCTTATTATCTTCTTTTCACCTTTCCTAAAAATAACCTCTGAAGTCCCCTTTTCTGTTCATAACACCACCACCTTCTAAGTCAAACAGGTTTGTAATTTCAGAATCATTCTTTGACTCTTTCCCCTCTCTTTCATTACCCACAACCAATCAATCTTGCCAATTCTGTTTCCACAACAACTCTTACTCTTGACCTCTCTCCTCTCACATTTCTACCACTCTAATTCAGAACCTTTATCAGTGCTTACCTTGACTACTGTAATGACCACCTAATTGGTTTCCCTGCTTCCAGTCTCTACCTTCTCCTATCCTTTCTCTAGATACCTACTGAAACAGTCATCCTAAGTCCTGTCTAACCATGTTACTCCTTTGTTTAAAACTATTTAAAACTCCTTTGTTTAAAACTTTAAAAAAACTATTTAAAACAGTAGCTAACTAATGTCTTTAATATAAACTATAGTCTTCTTAGCCTGACATTTAAGAAGCTTCACAGTCTAGCTGCCACCTGCCTTTCCAGTCATTTCATACTATACTGGAACAGCATCTTATGCAGAAGAAAGGAGGCAATCAGATTCTAAAGCCAGTGCATAATAGAAAAATTGTGTATAGTCAAAATTCCACTTAAGATTCCTTCAAATTATCCATGAAACAAAATATAATAAAGTATCTTTAAGTAATTGTAGCTATAAAGTGATTATAGTTTTTAAAAATAAAACTGTTTGAAAGATGTATCTAAAATGGTTACTATGGAAATAATTGAATGTAGATTTTTCTATTGCATCCAACTAAGCTATTGATCAGGAGAAAGGACAGGACCAAGAACTTCTATTTAAATAAAAGAAAAGACAAACAAGTTCTCAAAAGCCTCTATTCCAGTGGTTCTCAACCTTCCTAGTGCTGCAACCCTTTAATACAGTTCCTCATGTTGTGGTGACCCCCCAACCATAAAATTATTTTTGTTGCTACTTCATAACTGTAATTTTGCTACTGTCATGAATCATAATGTAAATATCTGATATGCAGGATGTATTTTCATTGTTACAAACTGAACATAACCCACAGGTTGAGAACCACTGCTGTATTCCTACTGAAGCTCCCTCAATTCTTCCCTTCTTTACCTAATCCATTTTCTTCTATCCTTATCTTCCCTAAACTTTGATTCTTGATATCCTTGGCCTTCCCATAATCTCAGGCTTCTGATCTGACAACTCATTTCTAACCCTACTTACCTCATATGTTCTTGCAGTTAGTTTTCCACATGTGGTTAACTTCAATGTGTGAAGCCTCGGGGCCTGCAAAGCCTGAGACTACCACTAGGAGCCCACAGTACCACATATAAATAGCATTTTGTGTGTAACACCCACATACACACATATCAAAAAATGTGGTTATCCAGGTGAAATGAGTTTAAAAGCTTAATATAATAGGAGAAAAAAGACACTCATAGGCTGTATTAAGTGAAGCATATTGTCTAGAAGGAGAGATATAATAGTTCCAATGTATCCTTTCCTAGTCAAGCCACATATAAGTATCCTGTTCAATTCTGGAAATCATTTTAGGAAAGATATTAAAAACTAGAGGGTGACCAAAATGGTGACACAGCCCTCAACATGCCATATAAGTATCAGCTGAAAAAACTGCGTGTGTTTAGGCTGAATAAGGGGACTTAAGGAGGACATTATCTCTGTCTTCAATTACTTGAAAGTTTGTCTTGTAGAAGAAATATTAGACATGTCCTGCTTGTCCCTGGAGAGCAGAAATAGGAACAACAGCTGTAAACTGAAGACAGGCAGATTAAAGCTCAAGATGAGGAAAAAGATCTGTTCATTTAATGCTGTCCAAAAGTAGAAGAGGTCACCTCAGGACACAGTAAATTCCTCCTTATGAAAAGTCATTAAGTATAAAGTAGGTAATCACTTGTTGGGAATGCTGGGGAGGGAATTTCTCTCAAGGCACTGATTGGACTAGATAGACTCTGAAGTCCAACTGTGAGATTCTGTGACTCTCTGATTTAGCTGGTGATGATTACAGCAAAAAAAATATCTTGAAAGGGCTTCATACATAAATGTGATTATATTTCAGGGTGGTGGCACCACAACATAAATGTTTCTTTCTCTTACTTCACTAAGAAAGAAAAGAGAAGACTCTAGGAAATCAAAGTGAATTAGAGAGGGTCCTTCAAGAAGGACCATGAATGTTATGAAGACCAGCTAAGGCTGTCTCAGAGCCTAAGCAGAATGAATAGGTTATGGATTTGGTGAAATGGAGATTCTGGAATGGCATGTAGCATGGCAAGATATTTCCACTAGGAGACACATACAGGAGCTGAGACCAACTGAAGAGGCTTCTTATCTTATCCATATGTTCATTGACCAGAATGGCATGTAGAGCCATTTTCCTGATTGAAATTGTTAGTTTTCTCCCTCTTTGCCCCTATGGTTGAATTCATTTTTTCAAAGCCACATGTGATGCAACTACATTCTGCAAATTAAGTAATCCATCTCTGGCCTCTTCATTCATCCAGAGCATTTTCCATAACTAAATTGTACTGCCTTTGATGTTCAAATCAAGAGCCACTTTTTCTTCAACACCTTCTTTGATCCCCTTAGTTGTTAGTACTCTCTCTGGTCTCAATTTTTCCTGAAAAAAATTTTTTTTTCTCATATCTCTATCTAGCACATTATAATCTCCCTGAAGGTAGAGACTTTTCTTAGTTGTGTTTGCTTTTGTAGTCCCTGTACCTCACATATTTATTTGCATACAGTAGGTGTTTAATAAATCTCTGTCAAATTGTATTTAATCAGGTTCCCATACATTCAAATGTATGTCATATTCTCAGTAATATGCTTTTTTTACCCACTTAATCATTTTTTCCCTGCAGATGATTAGACTAATTTTTTCTTTTTCCATTGCTATAGATATCTCTAAGGAAATTCCATAATGTTCTGGGGTTCCATAAAATGATACATTTTAGTAAAATATCATAAAAGTTGCAATATGAAATATTCTATGAACTTTGTGAATCATTGGAAGTAGAAGTAGCTATTAGAAGAGAGAATATGCACTCAGAATGAGGTTAATGTTTGAATGAATGAAGTCAGTGTCATGTGACCACAAAAATGCTTCTTAGCTGAATACTTTTATGCTTACTTTTTGGTGCTATTATATGTTAAAAGTTTTGATTAATGGGAAAAGTGCTATTTTTCCTTCTCTTCTGTTTCCTGGGGCCATTCTATACTAGTTATATATGGGGCAGCTGGGTGGTGCAATGGATAGAATGCCAGGCCCAGCATCCCATCAGAGTCATAAAGACATCTTCTTGAATTCAAATCTGGTCTCAGACACTAACTCTGTGGCTCTGGGCAAGTCAATTAACCCGGTTTGCCCTAGTTTCTTTTTCTGTAAAATGAGTTTGAGAAGAAAATAGCAAATCACTCCAGTATCTTTGCTTAGAAAATCACAAATGGGGTCATGAAGAGTTGGACAGAATTGAAAAAATGACTAAACAACAGCACAAATTTATCATTGCATTACTGCAAGTCTTCTAGTTAGTTTCCCTGACTCCAATCTCTTTCCCTTCTTCCTTCCCTTCCCTTCCTGCTGACAAATAATTTTCCTTCAGCACTGCTGTTATCCTATTGCACTTGTGCTAAAAAAAAACCTATTAATGAGGACATATTTTTTGCCATATAAAATATAGTCATTTTGGCCCATGACAGATCTTTCAATGTCCTTGGATTATACCTTCTAAGTCCCAGTGTAGTTCTATTCCTTATAAAAACCTTTTCAATTTTCTTTAGACACACAGGATCAGCCATCAGTAAATCTAGGAATATACTTCCAATGTGGTTCCACTAGAGGAGGTTGGATGTAATTAAAACATCTTATATTATACCAAGATGACCTACAAAATGTATATATGACCTAGACATAAAAGTTGATATCATAAGTAAATTAAAGAAAAAAGAAATTACTTTTCCAATCTATGGATAGAGGAAGAGTTCATGGCAAGATAAAGGATAGAGAATATTACAAAAGATAAAACAAACAATTTCAATTTTGTTGTTGTTGCTCTGTTGTTTTCATCATGACCAACTCTTTGTGATCCCAGTGGGGTTTTCTAGGCAAAGATACTGGAGTGATTTGCCCTTTCCTTCTCCAGCTCATTTTATAGATGAAGAAACTGAGGCAAACAGGGTTGTGACTTGCCAAGGCTCACACATCTACCAAGAGTCAGAGGTTGGATTTGAATTCAGGTCTTCTTGATCTTCCTACATAAAATTGAATAATTTGCAAACAAAACCAAGGAAATTAAAATCAGAAAAGAAACAGGTAGTCAAGAAAACATCTCTGCAACAAATTTATCTAAGCATCTCACTTCCAAGATAGATAAGGATCTGATTCAAATTTATAAGAATAAAAGCCACCCCACAGTAAAGAAATGGTCAATGGCTATGTGCAGTTTTCAAAGGAAGATTATCAAAGATCTTACAAGAAATTGCTAAAAATTCCCATGAAGTATAGAAGTGCAAATTAAAATAACTCTGAGGTTCCACTTTCTACTCATCATATTGTCAAAGATACCAAAAAAAGAAAATTACAAATGGTGGAGGGGCTGAGGGGAAAAAGGCACCACTAAATGCCCTTTTGGTCTAGCCATTCCAGAAAGTGATTTGGAACTAAGGCGTCAAAGTCATTCAATTATGAGTACCCTTTGACTCAACAACACCACTACTGGGCCTATATCCCCAAAGAAATTTTAAAAAGAAGAAGAGACCCTACATGTATAAAAATATTTCATAGAATTTTTTGATAGTAGCAAAAACTTCAAACAGAGGAGGTATGGTCAGTTGGGGAATGATGAAACAAATTATGAAATAGGCATATAGGCATGTAATATTATCTCATCAGAACAAATGATAAAAATGACAGTTTTAGAGGGAATTGGGAAGACTGAATGAGGAGATGAGGAGTTAAGTGCACAGAACTAGGTGAACAATTTATATGATGACAATAACTTTGAAAGACTTTGGCCCTCTGCTCAATGCGATTGATTTCAGAGGACTAAATATGGAACGTACTATTAGCCTCCTGCCAAAGAGGTGATAGACATAAAATACAGAATGAGTCATACATTTTGATACAGGCAATGTGAGAATTTGTTTTGTTCTACTATATATGTTTATTATGTGGTTAAAAATACATCATTCAAATGGAGTAGAAAAAGGGAGAGAAAATAATTATTTGTTCTTTGGGGGAGAAAAACAAATTTTAAAAATTAAAAATAGTGTTTTTTTTTAAAAAGGTCTGGGTCAGATAGAGACCTGTTAGTCACTCTTTCCAAATTAATTCAAATACGTTAATAATTCTCAAATGTAACATGACCACCTCAAATCTGAATGAAGTTCATAAAAAGGTCCAAGATCTATCTTGGGGTAGTGGAATTGAGACCTAATATGCCCTTTACACCATAGATATTTGATATTATTGCACTACGTGTCATGCACAGGGAAGAGATGTGTCCCTACTGGCACATGAGTGTGAGGTTGCCAATAGTAAGACAGTTTTAAAAATTATATTACTTGGAAACTCCAAGTATAGTATGGTTCAGTAGAAGATCACTAGACCAGGAGTAAAGCAAATCTGAGTTAGAGAACCAGCTCCATGACTAGTTAGCTTTCCTAGTAGGAATTCACTTTAGCTCCCTGAAATTCAATTTCCTTATCTATAAAATGGACATAATAATACTTACACTGTCTAACTCATAGGGCTGAGCTAAGGAAAGTATTAGCCATAAAGCACTGTAAAAATGTGAAGTACTACTACTGTTTATAATAAGTTTATATGTATCTAAAAACTATTAGAGAGGTAATGTCCTACAATGGGTAGAGAAGACAGGCCTTGAAGTCAACATTTGGGTTCAAATCCCACCTCCGACATACACAAATTGTGAGAGCTTCAGTAATTCACTTAACTTCTCTGTGTTCTAGACAACTGTCTAGAACCCATATTAGTAGAGAGAGCTTTCTCACCCAGGAATTTCCTCTACCTGGCACAAAGTAGGCACTTAATAAATGCTAGATACTTGAATGCCCTCATCCCTGTACAAGCTTTCATAACCTCAGACCTGGACTATTGTAGTAGCCTGTGGATGTTCTCCCTTCCTCAAGTTTCACCCCACAGCAGTCTATTCTCCACACAACCGTCAAAACAATTTTTCAAAAACACAAGTCTGACCATATCAACATCCTTCCCTTATTCAATACATTCCATGGGTTCTCTATTACTTCAGTAAGAAAATATAAAATCCTCTGCTTGGCTTTTAAAGCCCTCCATACCCTGCCTTCCAGTCTTCTTATAGATTTGACCACCTCATGTATGCTTCAGTCCAGTAACACTGGTCTCCTTGCTGTTCATCATATAGAACATTCCATCTTCTGACTCCTGACATTTTCATTGGCTGTCCCCATGTATGAAATGTTTCCTCCTAGTTTCCATAACTTCCTTGTAATTTCAGCAAATATTCAACCTTCTACAAGGTTCTCCCAGTTCTTCTGAATCTTAGTACCTTATCCTGAGACTACCCTCCACTTCAATGTGTCTTGTATGTTGTTATGGGAATCTGAAGATCTTCCCTGCCCCTAGGCCCTTTGTTTAAGTGGCTTAAGTGACTCTGAGAACCTTCCCAGATTTGAAAGTATACTCTGTCCCCTAATAGGTTGAATGCGCTCACATGGAGCCTGTGGCGGGAGGCTTGTTCTTCAGGAATACCCAAGCCTTATTACTTTGTGATTGGGCAGTGGGTCAAGAGGGCTGTGATATTCTCTGAGCCAGGAGAAGGCTATATATACATCCTGATGTGAGGTTTTGCTTTGGGGCTTACTTTGAAAAGAGTTGTGTGATTTGGCCAGATGAGACTCTGGGAAGCCATTGAGCGCCCCTGCTTTGAAAAACCCAGATGTTGATGCTTCCCTCTCTGATAACTGAATAGGTATGGATGTGATGGTCAGACGGTTGGAAGCCCATCTGCTGATCTGTTTCTTTGTCTGCTTGTAACTTGTGTTTGCATTCTCTGAAGTTCAGGGTGCTGACTTTTTCCCCTGAACTAGGTAAACAATATTTGTTTGATTGATTAAAGTAAGATTGTTAACCCATTTTGAGTTGCTTTCCTTTAGAAAAGCAGATGTAAGAACCTGTGCTAGCAGCCACCCTGGGTATGCTAGGGTGCTTGCTGATACACATGTATCATGTGTGTACAAAGCTGTTTGCTTCTTGTCTCTCCCATTAAATTATGAACTCTGAGAGCAGCAACTGGTTTTTTTTTTTTTGCCTTCTTTTGTAGCCCTAGCACTTAACACAGTGTGTATAGTATACACTTAATAAATATTTATTGACAATGTCTGAAATCACAGTTGCAGTCCCTATCTTTCTTTTTTTTAGTTTACTCTAAAAGCTTAT
>CM053582.1:304787984-304807262 GCA_028627135.1 Pseudochirops cupreus
TATATACACATATATATATACACATATGATGAGATCAGGTACCTCTTAATCTCCTTTCATGGCTCTCCAATTTATCTTTTCTATGTCCCTCTCATTATGGAATTTGAAACTTTCCTAAGACTTATTTCTTAGCTTCCTAGTGAACATCTGAACTACCGATATATAGCTTGAGTGAACGTACAACATGAATGCAGACAAAGCAGAGTGATCCCTTTCCTCTACTTCTTTCCTCTCTCATTATTATCTCTAAAAATTTTTCTTAGCCTATAATTATATGTGGGAAGTTTGGGATTTTTTGTTTGTTTTGGTTTGTTTTGAGTACACCTTAGCCTTTGACCTCCAGCAACTTACAATGAAGAATTAGCTGGGTGATTTCTATGAGTGCCATTTGCATCTATGAATTTGTATGACTGAACTCAAGTGAAAGGACACTTAGTAAAATTTTTCATTGATCATTTTTTTTTTTAGAGTACAGATTCCAAAATTTCCCAAGACTATTTTTGTTCACGGAGCTTTCCGATTAAGCGAATGGGTGCTCATCTCTTGACAGGAGTGTAACCTGTTGTTAGCTCATTACTTTTACTGTTTAGTTTGATGCATTAATTTTGTTTTTGTTTTGTTAGTTTCGATGGTAAAGTGGTTTAAAAACATTAAATAATGCTAAAAAGAATTTACTTTCTAAGAATATGGTCATTTACTTCTTTTTTATTTGAACAAAAAGATGTATGGTTCTTAGGATTTAGAAATAGAAGATCCTGTAGACATTATCTGTTCCAACTCTCTTATTTTTATAGAAAATTACTCTGAGGCCTGAAGAGATCAAGCCCAAGATCACAGAGGTCACAGAACAACAGAGCCAGGGCCAAAACCCAGGTTTTCAGACTCCATATGCTCCATATGTATATGTAAATAGATTGATAGATAGGCAGACAGACAGACATACAGACAGATAGATAGATAGACAGACAGATGATAGATAGATGGATAGATACATAGATAGACAGACGTGATATATAGATAGATACATAGACACATAGATACATAGATAGATAGACAGAGAGACAGATGGATGGACAGATGGACAGATAGACAGACAGACAGATAGATAGATAGATAGATAGATAGATAGATAGATAGATAGATAGATAGAGAAGTAGATACAGATATAAGGAGAGGGAAGGAAATGAACATTTCTTGAGGATCTGCTGTGTGCCAGGCACTGTGCTAAGTGATTTACTCATATAATGGGGAGGCACATGTGGCAGAAAGACTGATAAAGAAGACATTGCAATAGTCTAAGTGACCAATGACGAGGACCTGAATTAAGGGTTCTAGATGTGTAAGGAAGGGCTTGGGTGAAAGAACCGCTGAGAGTTGGCAATCAGTGGCCCTGTCTGTGGGATTAGGGAGAGGGAAGAACGAAATACAATGATAAGCTTACCACCATGGTCCACATGGAGGAGGAAACAGAAGCAGGTTAATACATATTCTGAGGTTTTAGATGGGTTTTAGTGGGAATCAGGACAATGACTGATTTATCTGTTTATTAAATGAATGATTTTAGTGATTCTCTGTATATTTATTTTTGTGTTGGCTGCTTCCCCCTCCATAAAATTTAAGCTCTTTGAGAGTAGGGATTGTTTCATTCACTGTATTGACATGCCCAGCATTTAGCAGTGTCTGACAGCAGTAAGTACTTAACAGATACTAGTTGAACAATTAGGTCAGTGTCTGTGGCTAATGAATGAGGAACTTCTTGCTGTTTGTTTCCTTCTTTCCTATGTGTGCTATTTGGAAGTAAAATATCTTACCTCTTTCTAGAGTCCATCCCTATATACTACCATGGCTACTTTTCAGAAGAATCATAGGATTACAAATTAGAGGTGGAAGACATCTTAGAGGTCACATATTGGTTCCCCTTACTTTGCAGATAAGGACATTTAGGCTCAGAGTACAGTGACTGGTCCTAGGATGCACAAGGGAGGTGGACAAGTCAGGATTTAGATCAAAATCTTCTAGCCCAAATCCATGGCTCTTTTCATGGTGCTACACTTCTGCTGATTGCTATAACACTATTCTCTTAATTCCATTTCAACTAGTGTGTGAGTTTTTTTCTTTTGTCCATCTTTCAGGATTATTTTGCAATGAGTTAGCAATTATTTCAGAATTGTTGTACCATTCATCCTCATCACATAGTCATGTCTTCAAGAGAACTGAATTGCATTTAGATTGTGGAACTGGGACTATGGGACTTAATTATTGCCAATCTTGTCATGTTGCTAAAGAGAATGGCTCTAGAAGCAGGATATAACATCTACAGAAAGTCCAAAATTTGTGGGATAGATTAGGCTAGAAGGCACCATTTGCTTTGTGGCTTGATATCAAACATTACTTTTTAACTTATAATACAGAATACTTTCTTGCTAGAATGCATTCAACAAGGTAACCTTTAATAAGTATACGTGATAATAAAAGCTCATTGGTATCATATTTTAAGTTTGCACTGAGCTTTAGCTATCTCATGTAAAGTAATATGTTAGTCCCTGCTCTCACAGAATTTTGAGTCCCTCTAGATCAGAAGTAAAAGTGAAATATCTATTCAGCAATTCCACAAAATGGGAGTATAATGTATAATACCTTTCAGGGAGAGAATGCAGAATGGAAAGATGAATTATTTCACATTTTAAGTATTTGTTAATGCATACATGAGTCTTTTATGTTGTACAACTTTTCTTTTCTCAAAGAGGAAATAAATTACTGTCTTATACCTAGAATCTGCTTTTTACATTGAGTAATTTCTCCTCCTTTTAGGGGACACTCTTTATATCATCTGTACTTAAGTTTATTTTTTTAAAAATGTATTTATACTCTCAGAATGGAGGCAGTAAAACAGAAAAAGAGAAAAAGTCCTGATTCCCTTTCTTTCAGGTCAGACCACCCTTGCCTAGAAAGTACTTGGGTACCCCTGAATTCCAGATCGAGAGCACCCTAGTGGGATGAGGCCACCTGGGCCACAAAAGACTTTTTTTTGTCCTTTTTGGTGGGGAGGGTCATATGATTACATGCTTCAGACTTGAAATTTCATCAAGGTAGAGAGCTCCTTATGTGGAAACTCCTTTCACTAATGCAGAGGGACAACTTCATAGGTCATTTGGTTAGATTTTGAAATTCAATAAGGACACATTGTCTCACTGTCTAATAGACGAACAAAACCGACAAACTAAAAGTAAATGTATTCATAGACTTCTATTTAGAAGAGTGATTTCAGTACAGTTATATATCCATAGAAACTCTTTGAAAAATAAAGGTGACTGACTACAGAACACTAAGGTGATGTGCAGCTATTTATTGCTTTGTATTATCCATTGTAGAGCTGTCAACATACAGGAGTTCTGGAATGCAATTTCATTGATTCACTGTAGAGTTAGGTAGATCTCTTTCATTTACTATTGTCATGCTATCCTTATCTGCAAAACGCGGGTAGCAACATTGATTTGCCATACAAAGATTCCATGAGACAGCTATAACAAACCCTTAAACATATGTAGTTCAAAATCTTCTACTACTGTTGCTATAACTGTTGCTTCTATTCCCTTCAGAATCTGATTCTGAGTTAGAGGAGATCATGGAGGCCTATAACTACTCAGGAATACCTTCTATAAGCAGGCAAAACAAAAGGTCACCAAATTTTTGCTTGAAGTCCACTAAAGAAGAATGGACTATTTTTCCAATCATCTCAGGCTACTTTTGAGTAGCTCTAAGTGTCAGAAAAATTTTCTTCCATAGAAACTTTCTTCACTTTCCATCCATTGTTCCTCTTTCTGTCCTCTGTGTACAAGGAGAACAAATCTATCCATTGTCCATAGGATAAAATTTCAAATACTTAAAGACAGCTTTCATTCTCCTTTCTTCCATTGTGCCTTCTCTGTGTTACATATCCTTGATTCCTTGTTTATCTTTATATACCCTGGTCTCCAATTCCTTCATCATCCTAGTCACCCATACCTAACTACTCCAAGAAATCAAACTTCTTCCTAAAATGTAACTAAGAATTGAATGCAACCCTCTTGATGCAGTTTTGACCATGGAAGAGTACAGTGAGATTGTTACTTTTTTTTCTTGATTCTAATACCTCTTTTACTACGGCCTAACATTTAAGTGAAAAAATTCCACTACTATATTGTACTATTTCTTGATTCATGTCGATTTGTGAGTTGACTAAAATACTAGATTTTTTTAACATAAACTGTATGAAACAATACTTCATCCACCTTGATCTTTTGGTGCTGATTTTTAAACCAGCATAGTTTATACTTATTTCTAATTACATACATCTTTTATTAGACTTATCCTATCATTTTAGCCTGCTGAGAAAATAAAGTTTTATTTTTATGACGTGCATTGGTGACCATACGTATCAGCACCTTCTCACATTAACATGAATACTGTATAGTCATGAATAACCTATAAGCCTTTAGCCTCAGTATTTCTTTTAATTTTTGAACTAAATTTTCCAAAATATTTTTCATCATCTTTTCTTGTGCCAACTTTCATACTGAAGTTACCAAGAATAACATTCTATGTTGTCTTGTTTGGAGAATCTTCTCTAGATTTTTGCAAAAACGTCTTTCTTTACTTCCTGCTATAAATTTTGCTGCAGAAGCTACAGTTACCTTTGTGCTGGTATGGCATATATTCCTTATGAAAATTACAAGGTGAGAGGGCAAAGGGTACCAGGAAATCATGTATCTTATTGTTACTGAACACAAAATCAAAGCTGGTCTTTAAAATAAAGTGGGTGGAACGGTTCAATGGAAATACTACTGGATTTCAAGTCAGAAGATGTGGATTCAAATCCCAAATATGCCATTTAACTAGCTGTGTGACCATAAGCAATTCACTTTAGCCTCTCCCCCTCCATTTCCTCATCTGTAAAATGAGGGAATGGAGAGGAACACATCTAATATCCCAACCAGCCCTAAATCTATGATCCCCAATGACCTCTGATCCTAGAAATCCTTTTGATACTTCTCCAAAGATTATCTGTGAATCACTCTTCCAAGTTCTTACAGCTTGTTTATGTTTTCCGGTTTCATTTCAAGTGAGAATGTCCACATGGACATAGTTTAGTTCCTCCGGTAGTACATTCTGTCATTAGCCACTGGATAAAATTATCATATTTAAACGATAATTAGTCATGCTTGCAGACAGTCAAATAGTTATATACTCTTTGCTTCCTCAGTTCCTTATTCTACCTCCTTTCTTGAGAAAGTGGAAAGGAATCACCTAGGTCTGAGAGCCATTTTATATTTCTGTTTCAGGGGTTGCTGTGGCTAAAATAATGCATTGCCTAGTGGCCAACCTGCTAGTGATGTGCCTCTTCTTATTTAAATTTGTCCGTGAACAGTAGACACATGCTATTTAATGGTTTTTCAGCTGGCTAGACTTTTCTAGAACTTGTCGTCCATTGGCATAGCCTTTGAGAATTTTGATATTCACTAAGAGATCAGAATGAAAGCTTTTTGTAGGTAGACTGTGCATCAAACCAAAACCTACTTTTCTGCAGCTTCTAGTTATTGCTGCTGATTTTGAACTCTGATGCTAAGAAGAGTAAGTTTAATTTCTCTTACATATGGCATACCTACATACATTTGGAGGCAGTGTATCATGTTTCTGTGTGACACTTCCAAGGTGGAGAAATTATAACCTATGTCAATTTTAATGATATATTGCGAGATCACTTGGGGGAGAAAACAAATGTCATAGAAGAGGACCCTCCACTCACACAGGTTTATACTTTCCCTGAAGTGGGTTTAAATTCAACCTAGGACATCCAAGCCACCTTGATAAGGCTAATACAGAACTGAAAAAAAAATATTTTTAATAGATTACCATTTTGCAAATAAAATAACCATGGGAAATAATAACTATAGCAACAATTGTACAATTTGTTGATGACTGAGGATGTTTCACAACTGCCAAAAAAATTGGTGAGCTTAGTTTCATCTCCTGTTTTTATCCATGCCATATTCTAACTAATAAACATTTTCATGTTTTGTTATGTTTATTGAGGGTAATTCCTCTTAAATTATAAATAGTTGTTCCAGAATGATTCAAGGATCGTGAAAGTGCTGATGTCTGTGATACTTTAGTTTTGATAAGAAAATTGGGGCAATTAAAATATGTGTGGTACTTATGAATAAACAAGGTGAAAAATGCTCAACCCCTAGATTTTAGACAGTGAAAAAAATGTTTCCTATATCATGAAGGAAGACAAGTATGGTAAGTAAGGCAGCCCCAAATTTTGTATTTTGTACAAAATCCATATAACTGTCTTCGCTTTTTAATACTGATTTACTGTAATATTGACCTACTCTAGAAGATATTCAATGATGAATAATCTAGCATATATAGTGGAACTCCTATTGCTATTTAAAAGACTGTGTGAAAATGAATATTAAGTAAGAGTATTGATACCAATGCTGAGATTTCAACTTTTCAAACAATTATTTTTCTAAACAGGACTCTAATATTGAATTCAATTTTTTGTATTAGGAAAAAAAACTACTGGCTTATGTTTTTTTAATGAAAAATTAAACTCTTGGCAAGGCACGGCTTCTAATTCTGTTCTGTGAAGCATCTACTAAATTGCTGACTTAAGTATTAAAAATAATTAACAACTTCAAAATCTAACAAATTAACTAGAAATTCAGTAATGGTACCTTGTCATTGGTAATGTAAGTATACAAATTTACATCAATCACAAGGAATTATATCCACCAAAAAGAAAGTAAAATTAAACCCTGTATTTATTCATTACATTAAATATAAATGAAAAAATTGAACTGTTTCTGTAAAAAAAAAAACCTTTATTTCCTTTAGCTTGAAGATAGTAAAAAAAAATAATAATCTTTCAAATGTGTGAATCTTCATGAGGAAAAAAAACTTGCTAATCATAGAACTTAGGATCATGGGATCATAAATTTTGACTAAAAAGGACTTTAGAGATCCAATAATTTTACTTTTTCATTAATTTTAGTAGCTTCTTGGCTTGTTCATAATATGTCTTGAATAAAGTCATTAGAAGGTCTCTAGTCCAATCTATTAATTTTATAGATGAGGAACTGAGACACAAAGAAATCAAATGACTTGACCAAGATCACACAGATAGTATTTGAGAGACAAGAAAGCTAACACACTTTCCACTTCACCTGTTCTTTCCTCTCCTATCTTATCCCCTTCCCTCCTCTTATTTCCCCTCTTCTTATCTCTTTCCCCCTTCCTCTTCTCTCCTCTTTTTTCTTTTCCTTTTCTTTCTTTTTTTCTTTTCTCTCCTGTCTTTTTTCTCCACCCACAACTAGAACCAATTCTTTTCAACAGATATAACATGCTGATTTTCCAATCAGTAAATAATTGATATGTACCGACAGCTTTGTTCAAAATCTCAGTGGCTGGTATATTGTGTGTTTTGTTGCTAAAGTTAAACCAGACTGTGAAATGAGGAGGAAGGCATGGATCAACATGAGGGAAGTTGGACTCCTGGGGCCCTCAAGAGACCCAGGAAGGAGTGAGATTATAGCCTATTAGCACAGATTATAAGAATGGTAAAATACTAGGCTAAAGTCTGTGAGTTAGTTCAGTTATAATCATCCCAGCTACTGGAATAAAGTTAAGTGCTAGGTGGAGAACAAAATGCACAAGTCCGGCAGGTGAAGATGGTCGCAGCTGTAAGAAGTAAAGACAATAATATGTCATGGCCTTGAGACAAGGCCAGGCTAGCTTTGAGATTTAGGTAGGTAAGAGGTATCACATGGTAAGCAACCAGATTAATAAGACTAGCATAACAGGGTCAAGCTTGTTTGGACATTTCATAACCAGTGTCAGAAAGATTTCAGCAGGGCAAAAATAGTTCATTATGAACCTGCCTATCACAAGAAGGAGAGTTCTGAGTGAAATATTTTACTGATAAGTTTTCTATGTTGTGTGAAATCTTTTATTTTTGGAAGTCTAGAGCTCTTCACTCGACCTCCCAGGTAGAATAAAATAAGACACAATGAATTTTGTCTAATTTAGGCCAAATTTAGGTTTTCAGGGCATGGGGAATCCTCCTCATTCAAACATTTTAACAAATATTTATGAAGGGCCTACTATGTACAATTTTATTTTAGAGACTGTGGAAATAAAATTACAAAACAGTGCCTGTCTATCTTGCTATCTCACCTTGTACTCAACTATAGTCTAGTAGCTATGATGACCTAGTGTAAAGCCAAGCACGAGCAGCTTTCCAGAGGACTGCTGCTATGGATAGCTCTAAGGTTCTGATCACATGGCATAGTGAACTCTCTATTTATTCAGCAGTAAATTAAAGCAAAACATTCACAGAAACCAAAGTATAGCATTCACAATGTTATAACAGCTTATCACTAAAGTGGTCACATAGTTTTCACCAAAGTGGCCACATAGTTTTAAGCAAAAGATATCATTCATCCTTAAGGAGCAAGCCTCCCTAAGGGACACAAAGTACAAAGGTCAAAATTCTCCACCCCTAGGACACAATGTCTTAGTCTCTCAGTCAAAAAGTCTTCTTTCTTCTTGATTGGAGATTAGTTTCCAATCATCATTAAATTAATCATCCTTAAGAGGTACAAGGTACAGAGTACAGAGTTCTCCCACTCCTAGGCCATAGTAAATCATGATCTTCTCAGTCAGCATTAAATACCCAAGGAGAGGTCTTTTCATCTTGACTTGAGGCTGGCTCCCACATTCCATGGTTCCTCTTCCATGGTCCCAGCTTTTGCCTGAATTTACCCAACTATCACCAGGATTAAAGGTAGGCAGCTCTCAGCTCCTTGTCCAGCTCCTTGTCCAGTTCTATATTGAAGCTCACAGTGTCCAGTACACCTCAAGTCCTTCACAGTTTCTGTTTCTGGGAAGGCAAAGCTTAACACAGCCAAAACAACATTCATGACCCTGCCAGCTCCATCATCAATTCATTTTCTGCCTGTGAAATCAACACAAACCCACAAATAAAGTCTGAGAACTCAACACAAATTGTCAGTATAGTCCCAGGACCTCTGAAACCCTCCTCTAGGACTTCTGTAAACAGACAACAAGAAAATCTTCTTTCAGGGCTTCTAGCAAGGTCCCAGGGCTTCTGTACAAAGTATCAGAAACAAAAATCAAGACAAACAGAACAAACAGAGTGCCTGGCCACCACACAGTTCCTTTTCTCAATTCTGCTCTCTCCCAGCATAGGCTTCTCCTTATATATGGTCATTAGCTCCTCCCTGTTCCACTCCTTCTTGTTGCATCAGTAAGTTCCTCCCACTGCGGGATTCACAGGTTCTGTTTCTTAACAAAGTCTTGATACAATCAGCACAAGACTCAAGAGAAACTTGAACTGAAACAAGGTGCTAAATAATTAAATAGCTGAAACAAGGCACTAAGTACTTCTTTGCTTGCCATTACACCTAGCTGGGCTAATTCAGGACTCCAACCTAGTACTACTATGCCATTCTTGTGACCTATGTTAACATAGTTTCACCCCTGCCTGTGTTCCTTGACCAATCTAGTGGAACAAAAGAGAGATCCAGATAAAGTGTGTTAGGACAATTTGAAATGGAAGAAATTGCTTTCAGCTCTGTATATGTGTGTGTATGTGTGTGCACATGAGAGCACATGTGTGCATGCATGCACATCAGTCATGTGCTTGTTCAAGGAAGATCTCACGGAAGAGATGGCAAATGAGCTGGACCTAGAAAGAAGAGAAAGACTAGATAACTGAAAATATGGACTGTGTTCCAGCAGTGGGAACAAGATTGACAGGAAAACCGACAGTCCTGTTTGCCTGAATGGTAGAGCAAGCATAAGGGGGAAAACTACATTGTTTCATGGAAAGATCAAACATTTGTAGTCATAAGACCAGGATTTGAATGCACACTCTGTCAGTTGCTAGTTGTGTAACCAAAGGCAAGTCCCGTATCCCCTCTGAGACTCAGTTTTGTCATCTGTATAATAGGAATGCTAATAACTGTACTACTCCCAAGATTGCTGTATGGAAAGCACTTTGCAAAAGTACTTACTTAACACCATATCAGGAAACAGGCAAGAAACATATTTTATAGGTTCTTCAATGCCAGGCTAAGTAATATTTCATCCTAATGTAATAAAGAACCATAGAAAGTTTTTGAGCAGGAATATGGGGGCCGCTTAGTGGTGCAATGGATAGAGCACCAGACCTATAGTCAGGAAGTTATGAGTTCAAATCTGGCCTCTGACACTTATTAGCTGTGTGACTATAGACAAGTCATTTAAACTATTTGCTTCAGTTTCCTCATCTGTAAAATGGGGATAATAATAGGACTTACCTATTGTTGTTGTGAGTTTCAGATGAGATAAAAATTGTAAATTGCTTAGCACAATGCCTGACACACATCAAGAATGATATAAACATTAGGTATCATCATCATCATCATCATCATCATCAGGAGGCTTTTTTTATCTATGTCATTAAGGAGAGCCACATCATCTGGAAGGATTTGGGATTTTCTCAGAGATTTTTTTATTTTGGCTTTAGAAAATATGGTTCTGGTCAGTTGAGAGAGAATTCTGATTTTGTCATGACACTCTTCATTGGAAGAGGCTCAGTTAATTTCTAGAACCAAGTCCAGAATTCTAAGAGCTAGAATCATGATGACAGGTCTTCCTTAGTCCTAGACATTGGATTATAATCAGCAAAGTTCCCTGTTTATAGAAGAGGGCCTCCTTTTAGATATCAATGGTAATATTGGTATCCACCAACTCTTTACTAGCACATTGTAAAAAGGAGGCCACAAGTAGGAGCTCCTTATCAGACTATAATTTTCTGTACCATGACCAAGATGTGTAGACTTCTGGCTTCTTTTGTACCATTTGTCCACTTTTGTCTACATCTCTCAAAAGTCCAACTTATTTTGCCCAAATCATGATTGATTTCTGTTCCTGTGTACTGCCTTGGATTCAGTATTCCAACTCTACAATGACATTGAGCTACAATTGAACATCAGCAAGTAATAGCTTCCTGTAGAAACTCTATTCTCTATCTCGGCCAGAATAGCTGATAACTAACTCTGGATCTCAGCCATAACTCCGTAGGATTCTATCACACTCATTTGCTTCCAAAGGTCCCAATGCAATAAGGGTATTGCACAACTATGAACAAGTACTCTAAATTCTCATCTGTTATTATTGCTGATTATAAATTGAGTTTTATTAAAATTATGTGTGCTTTCTTACTAACTTTTCATCAGATAAGAATATTCAGATGTAATTTAAACTGTTGCAACATGAGTTCTAAATCTGTGTCTTATACAAACGCGTTCTTTTTAAAAGCTTATTCATGCTTTCTTTTAGTAATACTGTCACGTCTTTAAAAATATATTTCATCCCATAGAATTCCCCCTTTAAATGAAAAAAGCAACAACAACAATTTAGCAAGACTCACTGTCCCAGTGACTATGGCCAATAGTGACAATATTACACACCCATAGTCAGCCAATTCACTACCAGAAGGAGGGAGATGTATTTTTGTCAGTTGTCTTTCTCGATCAAGATTGAACATTACATTAAATCTGAAGACAATTGCTTCTTAGTGTTATTTTCATTTCTATAATTATCATAATTATATACTGATTTTGCTTTCTTTATTCTATATTAGTTTACATGTATTCCATACATTTCTCTAATTTCTTCATATTTATCTTTTTTTAAATTTTTTGGTCTCAACCTGTAGTTTCATCAATTGAGGGAACTTGTGGTGTGAAAACTCCTTTTTCCTATACAGATAAGCAACTCAGTATCAGGTCATAGATTTTGAGAAATTCTAGAGCATTGAGAGTTTGGGTCACTATCCCCTAATCACTGAGCTACTATATATTATCTATTCAACATGCCATATTGTTTCATCATTTATTATGGCATAATAATATTTCATTATCTCTATGTTCCAAAATTTATTTAGTCATTGTGTAGATATATTCTAAATTAAATTAATATTAACATGACATTGGAGCCTTGGAGCAGCCTTAGTACTCTTAGATAACTTCTTAAGATAACTACCTTAACATCTAGGATATCAGATTAATCAGAATCACTCTAAAGCAAGCAGATAAATTTTATTAATGAGTTACTATGCTTTTAGAATTAGATGAAAAATATCTTC
Organism: Pseudochirops cupreus; assembly: GCA_028627135.1. Classification (NCBI taxonomy): domain Eukaryota; kingdom Metazoa; phylum Chordata; class Mammalia; order Diprotodontia; family Pseudocheiridae; genus Pseudochirops; species Pseudochirops cupreus. The sequence goes on from CM053582.1 coordinate 304,800,184, forward strand.
AGGACACTGAGAATAGTCCTACAGCAATAGAGTATACCATTTTTTAAAAAAAAATTCACCCCATCCCAAATTCATTTTCAAGTTTTAGGGATTAAAATTATCCAACAGGTATCTTGGGCCTGGATCCAGTGGCCAAGCTCAACAAGGTCTCTAAATAGTTTACTTGGCCTGGCCAAATCCACTGAAACAGATTTTTTTTTTTTGGGTGAACTTCATTATCGCTATCTGGGGTTTTTGGTTTTGTTTTAAACCTCTAGGTATTCATAACTACACTGAAGAAAGTCAATATGGCAAAAAATAAAATAAAATAAATGAAGATTAGGACTGGTTCAGTCCATGTTCAAAGATGGACTAACATGAACTTCAATACTTCAATCAGTTAAAATATAATCTGTTAATCTAAAGACCTCACTACTTATGCCTTTTATTCCCTATAGTATTATAGTATCTTAATAACATTTTGTAGTATAGTAATCTTGCAGTATATTATGGTATTGATTGATGTGGGAGAGGGAAATTTTGTTCTGCCTTTAAGGCCAGCCTCAGAAGCAAATAGGTTGTTATAGGTGTAATATGTGTGGGTGGGTGGGGCGCAGAGAGTGGGGCTTTGTAGTCTTCTCACATCTACTGAATTGAATTGAATTCTTCATATCCAGATAGTTCTAATTTTAGCATTGGAAATTCCATTATTTAGAATAAGAGGATCTTCTTTTAAATTGTTAATGTATCTGGGAGCTTTAATAAACTAATTCAGTATCAATAGTTCACATCTTAGTAAGAATTGTTTTAGTTGAATGGCTGTTTTCATAACAGATACATGAGATAAGAATAGAGCTTTGATGGATAAAAGGGAGAAGGTTGAGTGAGTTGGGAGAATTCCATGCCGTATTCCCTAACATAGACGGTGTGGATGAGAGTTGGAAGTATAGACCCCCAAGACCTAACCTGTAGGAAGCATTATGAACAATTTAGCTATTTGGAGGATGAATTTGGAGTCATGAATTCAATGCAATTCAATATTCAAAATTAAGTACTTACCATGTGCAAGACAGCATGCTACATGTTAGATTAAAAAAAGTGTTTAAAGGGACAAAGTCACAGAAAAGAAAGTGTAGCACATCATTGTTTTGGCTTTCATTTTGGATGCTGGCATCTGTACTTTCTTTTTTTTGTTTTTGTTTTTGTTTTTTTTAAACACTCTACTGTGCCTCATGAAGTAGTAGGCACACAGTAGGTACACAGTAAATAAATTGTGACTGATTGAGATAAGGCTCTCTGATCAGAAGTCAGGCTCTAAGTTACAACTGTCAGTTTAATAGAATAATGGGAGGAAGGTGGTAATAACTAAAACAACAGTATATGTTCAATTCTTCCAAGCAGAAATAGCTCAATACCCTCCTTAGGAACAGAGTGAAACCAAACACACAACTTAAACTGAATCCTCTGGAAACTAGACATTGGAACACCCATTCAGACTTTGAAAGGAAAGCTTCACTTTTGTGCTGGCTGATGGCTAAATAATAGTACGTAACCTTTCCATAATGCTTTATATTTTAAAAATGCTTAACAGTTATTAATCAGTTAATCCACTCAGCCTGGTCCATTGCTGTTAAATCATTATTCTAAGTGTGAAAAAGTAACATTAATTAAACTATCTTCCTTTTACATATTCTCCAGCTGTTCTTCCGAGTCAAGAGCCAAGTAAGTCATTGAATTGAGTCTTAAAGCTGAATTTTTACATCAATCCAGTATTGTTGTTAAGTGTAGGCTTAGCCTTCATAGTCTTCTGAGTTGATGCCCAGTTCAATTATTTCCCTTTTCAAAACACCTCCAAGCTAAACTCTTGATGCTCTACGTGTCCAGATGCCCATAATTAGATGAATGATAAAATGAACAAAGGAAAAGAGTGGATGCTGCAGTCTTTCCTTTTCAACACGTTTTTTTTTTACTTAAAAAAAAGAATGATTGGTAGAATTTAAACTTGTTTTGAAACTCATTGCTGTTTCCTCCAACACTATTTTTCAGTTTTGGTTTTCCTCATTTCTTCATTTGGACCTCTGCTCATTAATTTGTTATTTGATAATCCCACTAATTATTTTAATATGTAATATGCATTTTATTAGAAGCTTTTTTATATTTCTTTTTTTTTCTTTTCTCCTATTTTCCTTTTTTATCTCTTCTTTAGTAACTGTCAACCACTAGAAAAGGTTTGGTTAAAGGAAACAAACAATTAGTATTATAAAATTATAACATTTATTCCTTATTCCCTGAAAGCTAGCTTTACTACTTGTACTTGGAGTGCAGGACTAGAGTCTTGACTGACAAACAAAAGAATGAGAGAGCTTAAGTACATTTTAGGACCACCCCAATTAGGGATGGCTGAGTTACACAAATTTATGATCCCCATAATGGTTTAGTCATTGTATGAGAAAAGGAATTTCTTAATTGGATAAATGATAAATACAGAAAAACAAGAGAGCTGACAAAGTGTCAATTGAAATTACGATTCAGAACATGTGTTTCCTTTACCATTAACATTTCAAAATAAGGTATATGTTCAGAAAATCTTAAGATAAGAAAAAGTCCTGTTACTCAAGTTAATGCCTTGAGTTGAGGGTCTCATTCTGAAAGGTCATAAAGTAGGCCTCTTCTGGTTTGTTGACGTAAGAAGAGGTATTCTCTGGGCTCACTCAGAGAAGCAAGACAAAGCTGGGTAAGAATTGGAAATTTATGATCTCTGGATGCCTGCGTTAAATCCTACTCCCAACCTTATCTGGTCTCTGGAGTGGCTGAGATAGAGAGCTTTCTTGTAAAATGAGGCAGAGCAGCCTCTTTGATTAATTCAAACTTTAGCCAAAATATGATATTAAATGATTATCATTTCTGTCCTTTTGGTCAAAAACAAATCTACGAGATTTTGTTCTAAGACCAAAGAAGGTATGAAAAAACTCATTCTTGGTAGTTTACCCAATATCCTCATCTAGGTGAATTTTGGTTTTTCCCAATCACTTCCTGAAATAGGGGGCACTAAGGATAGTAGTTAAACAGTTGGATATCCCTACATATGTAAGTCAATTGTAATACAAGCAAAAGGAGCAGGTGACAAGGGGGATCAAGGCAGCACAATAAGAATACAGAACAATAAGCTAAAGCTGTAGCAGTTCCTGTGCAGGCCTGGTCCAGAGTCTTGGGAAAGTTGTCTGTATCTGATGTCATCTTCTTCAGATCCCTTGGCTCAGATGCTCACTCAGGACCAGGGGTATTCACAAGCTGGAGTAGTCAGGCAGGCCTGACAGGGGCTCCCAGAAACATGATTTGCACCAAAGGCACAGAGAAATGGTTCAGTTTCCCAGCCATGTAAGGCTAGGTTCAAACAGACTCACAAGTAGTTCTGTTTTCTAGCCACACAGGGCTAGGCTCAAACATTACAATAAAGTCTTCCTCATAGTTACAAAATTGCATAATTACATTGAGTCAGGTATAGATTAAACTTCTTAGGTGACTCACAATATACTAGTTTGGGATAGGAGATGACATGTCATCAAGATAACCAAGAAAACTTATACATGAACCTTACAAATTAACAAAACCAAAATGCTATTCTAATTTTTTATTCATAGATCAGGTCTTTATTAAACACAGGGAAGAAGATTGCTGGTAGTATATAGGAGTGACCTGGTTAGAGTTGGCTAATTTTAAGTCTAACTAATGCTTCATCTGTCTAGGAAGATGGTGGTAGCAAGCATTTGAATTCCTCTCTTCCTCCAACTACCTCCAATACCTATAAAAATGACTCTACACAGATTTTAGTGCTACAGAACCAACAAAGTGATAGAGAGAAACATATCTCCCACTGAAGGTAGGCAATGTGGCAGGCTGATGGGAAGGGTCTATCACATGAGGCTGGGAACAGAGCACAGTCCTGTGCCGGCACAGACCCATGGCACATACTGGCCAGGGCAGACTTCAGGAGAGTGAATCATTGGCAACTGTGGTGGTTTCCCTGACTTCTCAACCCATAAATGTCAAAGAGAAAGTAAAAGATCAGTGAGGGAACTCTGTTGGAACTGGGTGAGAGAAGAGTGCAGTCCAGCCCCTGTCCCTGGGGCAGCAGTGGCTGCCATGGTAGCTCCTTCCAAAGAACAGATTGTGCGGAGACCAAGTGGCCTTCAGAGGGCATTTGCAGGAATCTTTCTGCTGGTGTTGAAGCAAAACTCTCTTGCTTTGCCCTGCTTGGATCTGGGTCACAGTCTTGGCCAGCTGTCCTGGGGTGAGGAGCACTAGTGTGGTAGAACTTGTTGAGGCTGTGGAGAGGCAGTCCTCCTTACAGTTCTGAAGCAGGTGCCTAGAAGAAGCTCTTACAACAGCTCGGCAAAACCCCAGAAATTTGGGACACAGCACTCTCCACTCAGGAAGCAGAGTTCTGCATTGACAAAGAACTCAAGAGTCAAGTAATTGACTGGCAAGATGAGCAAACAGAGGAAGCTAAATCAAACTATAGAATCATCTTTGGTGATAAAGACAATCAAAGCATAGAACCAGAAGAAGACAACAAAGTCAAAACTCCTGCATCAAAAGCCTCCAAGAAAAATATGAACTACTTGCAGGCTAAGACAGAGCTCAAGAAGGAGTTTGAATTCCTGCTTGTCAACCAACTATTACTCTTTACCTTGAAATCTTTCCCCTATACCTGTGAAATTATTATTATGGAGAGGTAGTGAAGGAGATTTCTAGAGCATGGCACATAAAGGGTACCATATCTATGTAGGCTTCAAATTATGAGTTGAAGAATGGGTTATGCACTAGAATAGGGGTATACTAGCAATTTGCATTTAGAGTCTGTATTGGTCAATTAAGATTTGCATTAAAGCTAACTTTTCTGCATCCCCTTGTTATTCAGATGTTTTAGTCATGTCTGACTTTTTGTAATCCTGTTTGGGGCTTTCTTGGCAAAGATACTGGAATGGTTTGTCATTTTCTTCTCCACTTCATTTTACAGATGAGGAAACTGAGGTAGAATTAAGTGACTTGCCTAGGGCCACATAGCTCATAAGTGTCTGAGGCCATATTTGATCTCAGGTCTTCCTGACTCCAGGCCCAGCACTCTATCCACTGCATCACTTAACTGTTCTTCTGTATCCTCACCAAAAACTAAAAGAACAGCTAATATAATTTATAAAGTCCATAGACTTTAATTTTCAGTTTTTAGAAAGAAGTTGAGATGAATCTTGTTTCCTCAACTCCTCACTGTCTATTAATTCTAATCTCTTTTGATTGTCACCGGAAAAGGTGGAAATTTGGAAATTTGAAGCAATTATCTGGTAAACTTAAAATAAAAACCAAACAAACAAACAACTCCACAATGGAAACAATGTGATGTAAGAAAACAAAACAAAAACCAAATGAACATGAATGGGGACTGATGAGAACTGAGTTTAAGTCTTATCTTGGTAATTCGAAAGTCCTAATTGTTTCTTAATTCCTTGAGAGTAGGGATTGTTTCATATTTTGTGTTGGTGTGCCTGTCACCTAGCTCAGTACTTGGCTTGTAGTAGGGGCTTAATAATGTTTGTTGATTCATTCATTTATTCATTGATTCTGTGGTATTGGACAAGTCACTGAATGTCTCTGTCATTCAGTTTAGTACAACAGTCCTGAAGCCCCTATATAGTATGGTGGTAGAACTACATGATCAGGTCCTTTCTAACCATAATGCTAGGATTCTATGCTGGGTCTAGAAGCTGCAGTATGGTTCCAGACAGTTTGAACCTTGCCTTCAAAGTGGGGTTGAAATTAAACATGTTAGATTGATTTGTTTTAGAATCACCTCTTAACAGAAATTTGGTAATCCTTTCAAAGAGAAGGGGTAAAATGGGTAGAGTCAGAGGGATATATGTATGTTTCTCACTAGGTATGTTTAGTGGGGTATAAAGCACTTAGGTAGGTTAAAAGAAGATACCATAGGAAATGAGGGTTTCTCAAGAAGGTTTAATTCATGGTTGGAAATGAAGAACACATAGGAAGGCAGGATTATGGATTTAGAAGTGGAAGGGACCTGGGTGGCAATCTTGCTAATTGCCTTCATTTTCCAGGTGAAAAAACTGAGGCTTAGAAAGGATAAGTGGTTCTCATAATATTACATAGATAATATGTTTCTAAGACAGGATTTGAACCCAGGCATCCAGATTTCAAGGCTAGCACTATATCTACTATGCCATATTATATACATACATATATATAGTATGGCATAGTATATGGAGTATATGTATGTGGGAATATGAAGCCCAAGGGAATTTCTGATATTTATAAATTTTATGGAATATTTCTATGAAATATTTGACAGCATAGAAGCTTGTTTCTAAGAACTTTACAATGCTTACAACTTTCTCTGGTAGAATGGAGCTCCTAACAAATGAACTATTCTTTTATTTTTTTTTTTTGGAGTAATAAAGGTATTTTCATTTAGCATCAGAGGACCCAGTTAATATGTCCTATCAGACATGAGTTTATAATGGACACAGTGTGATGACTTTTTCTTTTTTTTTTTAATTTTAACTTTTATTTATTTTAGTTTACATCATTCATTTCCACGAGATTTTGAGTTACACATTTTCTCCCCATCTTTCCCCTACCCACCACCCCAAAACAGCCATCCCATTGTATAACCCCTCCCCCAATCTATTCTCTCCTACGTCCTCCCCCATCACCCCTCTGACTTTCTGGTAGGGCAAGATGGATCTCTCTACCACAGTGCCTGTGTATCTTAAGTCCCAGTTGGATGTAGTTAATAATAATAATAATAATAATAATAATTGTATACATATATATATTTAACATTTGATTATAGAACTTTAAATTCTAGATTCTTTCTCTTCCTCCCTCGTCACCCACTCCCACTGGAAGGACAAGCAATTAAATGCAGACTGTACATCTGTAATTATGCAGAACCTCTCCACAGTGGGCATATTGTAAGAGACTGATTATATGTCCCTCCTTCTTATCCTGCCCCCCCTTGTTCTGTTCCCTACCCTGTCCCTGCCCCTTTACAGAAGTGTGTACTTCCATCAACCCTCCCCCCC
>CM053582.1:304807762-304833191 GCA_028627135.1 Pseudochirops cupreus
TCATACCATATTCCAAGATAAAGTCAAAATGGGTGTATGATTTACATATAAAGGATGACACCATAAACAAATTATGGGAGCATGAAATAGTTTAATTGTTAGATAGAGAAGAGTAGAATTTATGACAAAAAATAGATAAAGAGCATTACTTGATATACAAGGGATAATTTTTATTACATTAAATTAAAAAGGTTTTCAACAAACAAAACCAAGGTAGTTGAGACTAGAAGGCAAGCAAAAAACTGAGAAAAAAATTTTACAGTAAGTTTCTCTGATAAAGGCCTCATTTCTCAAATAGATAGAGAGCTGAGTCAAATTTATAAGAATAAAAGCCATTAACCAATTGATAAATGGGCAAAGGATATGAACAAGCAATTTTCAGAAGAAGAAATGAAGTGATTTTGAAAAAAACTTCTAAATCACTATTGATTAGAGAAATGCAAATTTAAAACAACTCTGAAGTACCAACTAACACCTATCAGATTGACTGATATGATAGAAATAGAATATGAGAAATATTGAAGGGGATATGGAAAAATTGGGAAACCAATGCACTGTTGGTAGAGTTGTGAACTGAAGTGACCATTCTGGAGAGTATTTTGGAGCTATGCCTGAAGGGTTATAGAACTATGTGTACCCTTTGGTCTAGAAATACCACTATTAAGTCTATATCCCAAAGAGAGTTTTTAAAAAGTAAAAGAACCTATATGTACAAAAATATTTATTGCAGCTGTTTTGTGGTGGCAAAAAATTAGAAATTGAGAAGCCCATCAATTAGGGAATGGCTCAACAAGTTGTGGTATATGATTGTGGCAGCATAGTACTGTGCGATAAAAGGAATACTACTGTGCTATAAGAAATGATAAGTAGGATACTTTCAGAAAAAAACATGGAAAGACTTAAATGAACTGGTGCAAAGTGAAGTGAGCAGAACCAGGAAAACACTGTACATATTAACAGCAATACTGTGTGATGATCAACTGTGAATGACTTAGGTATGCTCAGAAATACAATGATCTAAGACAATTCGAAAGGACATATGATGAAAAATGCTATCTACTTCCAGAAACTGAACCAATGGAACCTGAATGCAAATGAAAGCATATTTTTTTAAAAAAAATCCTTCTTTATTTTTCTTGTTATTTAAATTCATGTCTTCTTTCACAACATGACTAACAGAAATGTTTTACATAAGTCTTGGATTGCCTATATCAAATTGTTTGCCTTCTCAAGGAGGGAGAGAAAAGGAAAGGAAGGGAGAGAATTTGAAAATCAAAATTTTCAAAAACAAGTGTTAAAAATTTTCTTGTTAAAAGTAATTGGAAAAAATAAAGTATTTTTCTAAAAAATTGTAGAAATTAAATCAAAGCAATTAGAATGAAAAGGAAACTGGAAAAAATATTTGAAGTAAGTTTCTCTAATAAAGATCTTATTTTCCAAAGACATAAAGAACTAACTTAAATGCATAAGTTAGAGCTATTTTCCAATTAATGAAGTCAAATGATATGAACTCCACAAACAGATATTCAAGGATCAACAGCCTTATAAAATGGTCTAATTTTAATGCGCTAATAATGACAGAATGAAAATGAAAGCAAACCCCAACTATTCTTTTTGATGTTATCAGATGAGAAAAGTTGATACGGAAAATGAGGGGGTACTGTGTGGGGGGGGAAGCAAATGAATACACTTTTAGTGGAGCTGTGAATTGGTATAGCCATCTTGGAAACTAATTTGGACTATGCCTAAAAAAATATTAAAATGTACTTACTGTTTGACCCATTGATATCTCTTCTAGGATTATACTCTAAAGAGGCTGAAGAAATAGGAAAAAAGAACTATATGTACAAAAATACTTATTAAAAATATTTTTTATAAAGAACTGGGAATTAAGGGAATATCCAATATCTGGGGAATGGTAGAACAAATTATACTAGATAAATGTGACAGAATGTTGTTGTGCCACAAAAAACAATGAAAGATAGGGTCTCAGCAAAACTAAGGAAGATTTATCAATTGATGCAGAGTGAAATGAGCAGAATCAGGAGAATTATTTCTACAATTACAACATTGTAAGGGCAAACAACTTTGAAAAAAACCTAAGATCTCTGAGCAATGCAATGACCAACTATGATTCCAGAGATCTAATAATGTTCTGTAACAACCAACAGAGGGTGGATATGAGCTTAATTGGTGACAAATGAGAAGAACTAGTGAGAACGTGTGAGGATCTTCATGAATATTAGCCTAACACATCTCTAATGTTAATTATATTTTAGCACCTTCCCTCAGGACTTCTCTCTATTGAATAGATATAGGATTCCCATGGCTCATTGAAGTTTACATGGATCCTATAAGAAGTCCATGGGCTGGTTTCTTTTAGTCTGGAATTAATGTGTAGAAAATTATCTTAAATACAGAATCTTAGAGGTGGAAGGGCCACCAAAGTTCATCTCGTCTACTTACCTTACTTGACAGATGAGGAAACTGAGTTCCAATGATTCAGTACCAATTGACATGCCCAAGTGATTTCATGTCAGTGGCAGAGCTAGATTTCCCTTACCTATGTCTAGTGAGCAAAACTTCCATTATTCTAAGCTTCCCTTTCACTCAGTTGTTTGTGTCACAAAACAAAACTTTGCTTAAGCAATCTATGAAGTCAATGTGTGTTATTGGAAGATCATAATCGGAATTAAAAAAAAACACCTTGGTTTTGAGCCCAGGTTATGCTCAATATGTGATCATGGCAGGCCATTGTCCTCTGCATCACAGATTCCTACTTTGTAAATGGAAACAACACTACCTACTTCATAGAATTGTGAAGAATGAATTTTGTAAACTGTAATGGGTTGAATAAATGTGAGCTATTATTACCTAGGTAAGAGAGATACAATTTCCCTAGGGTCTCATCAAAAGCAGCACTATTTACCTCATTAATTATGATGAGATTCAGTCATTTGTTTTTGCTTTTTTCCCCCAATGAACATCAGGGTAATAGGAATGGGAAGTTTATGGGTAATTTGCCTTCTTAAGTTCTCCAAGGCCATGAAGTCCTACTTTGATGCTTCATTCTGAAATAGACGCAATCTTGAGTTCTCAAAGGTCTGTGCTAATAGAGCTCAAGCTCTAGATAGACTATCCTGGTGGAAAGGTTCCAAATATGATCCCAGAAATAGATTATATGCATTTTCTGAGGACTAGCCTAGCTAAAGTAGCACAAGGACTTTTATTTCTGTTTCTCTCCAGGACCTAACATATTATCTAGCACATAGTAAGAGCTTAATAAATGCTTGTTGATTGAATAGGTATGGAGAGGCTGGTCACTAGTAGGCTGATGGCAACTAAGCAGCATAGTAGATAGAACAGAAAATCTGGAAGAACTGAATTCAAATGATGCTTCAGACATTTAACTAGTTATATGACATAGGGCAAGTTACTTAATCTCTGATTGCCTCAGTTTATCCAAGTATAAAATGGGCATAATAATAGCACCTACTTTGCAAGGTTGTTGTGACTTGTCACATGAGAAAATACTCACTAAAGCACACCTGGCACATAGTTCATGCTATGTAAATACTTATTCCCTCCCCCTGCCCTTTTTGACTGTGATAACTTCTGAAACAAGGAAGATAAAAAATAAACCTAAATCCTGTATATTTTACCTTTTCCTTTATGTTTAAATGGAAAAGAGGGCACAGGGTGCTAAGAATCACACCATTTTTAGACTACATGTAATTGTTATCACAGGCAACATGGAATAGTGAATAGAGACTTGGCCAAGACAACTATGGTTCAAACCATACACTGGATACATATTCAAACTTACTGTATGACTCTGGGCAAGTATCCTGATCTCTCAGTCTTCTAGTCAAATTTTAAACCTATAAATTCTACATCAGAAGAGAAAGATTCCTTACTTGGGATTTCCCTATACTACTGAAATCACAGATCCAGTCGTTATTCCTGTCATATATAAATATTAATTTTGTTGATCCACTCAGTACCAGATGTTTGTCCAGTTACCAAAGAGTAAACACAGTACTGGAATGATAAATCTTGACTTTCTTGCTATAAAAGAATTAAATAAAAGGATGACTCAATAGTGCTCCTTGGAAAGGCAAGTAATGGAGTTGGCAGAATTGGATTTATTATTACTCCAAACATTATTCCATGCAAAACTTGGTTGTCTTGTATTTAAGTGCTCTTGATAAGCATTGACCAAAAAAAAAAAAAAATTACAAAGATAGCAACAGTTTTTGTGGCAACATCTGTTGGAAAGAATGAGGACCTAGAGAATTTCTAGGAGGAACTTGATTAAGACCTTTAAGATTAAATCAACATATTCTTTTTTTTACTCAATGACTTTATTGCAAAAGTGGACAAAGATAAGGAGAGCAAAAAGTTTCAGAAAGTGTGGTACAACAATAGGAAATGAGAGAGGCCAAAGGCTTATAAATTATGTACAAGCCTACTAATTACAATGTAGGAGGCATTTTCAAATGAGCTATCTGTGTATAAGCCAGCCTGATTACTTGGAGCCAAAATCAAAATCAATACCAAATTAGAAAACAAAAGAAGAAGAAAGACAAGAAAAAGAAAAAGAAAAACAAGGAGCAAGCAAAAGAGGAGAAGACAGAAGAGAAAGAGAAGGAAAAGAATGAGATGACATGAAAACATGGTATATAATTGCAAAGACTCCCTCAAACTAAGCAAGCCATTACTGCTGAAAATGGGAAATGGATAAAAGAATAGATATCAGTCCAGCTTATCACCATTTCCTAATTTTTGTAAATTAATCACTATAATAAGGAAAAAAATAAAGACCTAAGAAAGTACTGCGGTCGGCAATTTCCTCATCAAGGAGAGACCATAGCTGTAAACATAATCTTGGAATATAAATTTTTAAAAATATTATAGCAAGGGGAGGTAAAAATGCTATGAAATACTATAAAATAGGAAGTTAAGAAGGGAAAAATATTTTTTAGTGACTGTAAAGAGATCTAATTAGGTCAGTTCATCCTGAAGTAATTTAAGAAGATGATTTGAAGGGCAGATGGGAAAATAAGCATGGAAAAAATATCTATGAAGAGCTCTACAACAAAATCTGTTCTCCATCAATGCCAGTGGAGTGAACCGCATTTAAATTCTAACATTATAAAGGTGACTGAGAAAATACCAATGACTGCTGACCCATACATTTACATTTGCAACTGTACAAAACCTTTGAAAGCAACCTATCTAATGTATTATAGTAGATAGTGCTTATATAACACTTTAAGATTTGCAAAGAACTTGATAAATATTGCCATTTTATCACCACAATTTTGGGAGATAGGTGCTCTAATTACCCTCCTTTTACAGATAAGGTAATTGAGGCAGATTGAGGTGAACTGATTTGCCCAGGGTCACACAGTTACTAAGTGTGTCAGAGACAGAATTCAAAATCAGGTCTTCTTGACTCCAAGTCTATTGTTCTATTCACTGCATCACCTAGCTGCCTCTAGTTACTTACATAAGGGCAATTTTGATGAACCTATGAGAATGGAAGAGGTAGGCTATTAGAAATAATGTTTTACAGCAGAACACACTCTTCTGATCATAACTGAAATGTGCAGAAAATACAAGATCTCACTGTTTATTGTTTGAATATAGGATTTGTAATTTATAGTACATATATATATATATATATATATATATATAGTATACACATACATGTATGTATAAATGCATATAAGCAGCCATACATACACTGATTCTGTGATGCAAAACACCATTCTAAAGGCTCTTCTTTAACAATGTATTCTAATGCATGTTCAAAATAATGCAAAATTCCAAGAAAGAAATAACACCAAAAAGATTTTTTAATCATCTTCTGATAATTAGCAAGATAATAATAAAATGAGACATATGCTCAGCAAAGGTATTTGCCACTCTCTTGGGGGATAGCCAATGCAAATAGTAGTAGAAAGGGTATTCCCTATAGATCGTGAATTCTTCCACATATTTCTATTTGAAGATAAATTTGTACTGATTTCATCAAGTTTTTGAACACTGCAGAATTTCTTAAATAATAAAGATAACAATAAACAATGGGTTGCATTTATATAACCCTTTAGGGCTGGGAAAGTGCTTGGCAAATATTATCTCATTTTATCCTCACAAGAACCCTGGGAGGTAGGTGATAATATTATCCCCATTTCACAGATAAGAAAACTGCAGTGAACATATTTGAAAAGTCATGTTGCTTTATTTCTACATATGGCTCAGGATCATATAGCTAGTAAATATTTAAGGTGAAATTTGAACTTAACAGTGTCCAATTTTTGATCCAGTGTTCCATAAGATGTATAATTATTTAAGAGTTCAGTCTAACCATTTAACATAGGAAAATTATAATAAAACAATAAATGAGTGGTGCTTATTGTCTATAATGCACATTTCAATAGAAAAAAACCAACAGAGCTGGTTCACATATCTATACATATATAGATACAGATGTATATGTAGATAGATATAGATGATACTATAGTGATATGTTTTAAACAGATAATTTGAATGAACAATGAACTAGACCCAGAATCAAATAGATAAGTGGTAAGATTTACCTATCTAGAGTTAGAGCATTTTGAAGCACTTTTAATAACCCTCAGACCTTCCCTAAAATAGTGGTGAATCATTTTAATATGAATATTCATTTAATGGTGTTATAGGATTGCAAATCATGAATACCATTCTCAAAAAAAAATTAAAGTTGCAGGTCACCCAAAATGCAATAGAAAAGTGGATGGTGGGTGTGACCAAGTTGCAACATATTTTCTGAAAAGAATTTCATAGGAAAAGTATATAAAGGGTATCATCAGTATGACTGAAAAAGGATATGGAACCACCTTAGAGTGAGAGCAAGGGATAAGCATATTTTCCCTGCATATTCTTCACTGGGATTCACATAATGTCAAGAGATCCAGAGGAAGAGCACCTTCATTTTTGGTAGACACCCCTGTAGAATTTATGGTAAAGCAGGGACAACAGTCTCACAGTTTGAGAAGTATCTGGCAGGTAATAATAGAGATATGGAAATTATGCAAGTATGTCATCAGTGATAAAGAAATATTTCAAAAATGATATTGCCTTATTTCTACATATCTCTAAATTAGATGCTAAATATTCATTAGAAGACTGTATCAGGCTATGCTTGCTCCTCAGGGCTAGGTTCACAAAAAGTATTAGGGAATTTTCCCAAGACTTTCTCAGACAGAGTAATTTTGAGAAGTTTCAGCCAGAGTTTCTTGATCAAATCTTGAATTTTTTGTGTTCTAGATAAGTTACTTGGGCAAGTAACTTATCTTTACTGGGGCTTGGCATCTTAATCCATAAAATGGATTAAATTATCTCTAAGATCACTTTCAGTGCTAAATCCTATAATGCAAATCCACATTGAGAGATTCTGGTGCAATACCAACATAAAAATATAATGAAATTGAGCATGAACTACAAGGAAATGAAACTGTAAGAATTTAATCAAGGGGCCACATTGTGAGTAGTGCCTTAGTGGGCTGAATTCAGCCTTGCGCCCAATGTGATACCTAAAGTATGATAAATGAGGATAAACTCATGGCCTTGTATTTTCAGAATCTTCATCTTCCTCTGTGAATCAGACATTTGAAAGTAGACAGTGGACAGATAGGAATCAATAAATAATTATTTATTAAGCTCTTACTATGTGTGCAAAAGCCAGAGCTAAAAGTACAAAGAATGAAAGTTATTGAATAAGTTCTCAATGAACTTATATTCTAATGGGTGATGCTACCAAAATGTTACCAAAATTGGTGAAATTCTCACACATACATAATCAATGTCATATTGATTAGGGTTGACTTTCTTTCAACAATTTTCCTTTCCTTCTTCCACATTTAGTCACAAGCTACATATTGTTATTTTATGAATATCATCACCTTTTTCTCATCATATCTTACCAGCTGGTCATCTTAAGAAGGTTTCACCTACATTGTAATACTGGAACATGGTATAATTAATTGTGAACCTTAAATCCTTCTAGATCTATTTCTATGCTGTCAAATATAATTTAAAACTATCATGGGTATAAATTGAAAAAGTAGGGAAATATTGACAAAGAATTTCAAGAAGCATTTATCAAGTAATTAAGACTTCAATTCCAATAGAAATGGACAGATATCAAAATCAAAACAAATCAAAACATGGGAGGATTCTTTTTAAACCCAGAAAAGTTCAGAAGAGAAACTATTATGGCAAGATCTCCCTTTTTGTCTATTTCTCGCTCTGTCTCTCACTGTAATGGCAAGCAAAGAAGTAGTTAACACCTTGTTTCAGCTATTTAGTTGACACCTTGTTTCAGTTCTTGCCCATGATTGTATCAAGTCTTTGTTGAGAAGCAGAACTTGTGAACCCCACAACTTACGAACCCTAGAACTTGTGAACTTCTGTTGCTGATGCAACAGGAAGGAGAGGAGCTAATGACCATATATAAGGAGAGGCCCAGGCTGTAGAGAGCAGAACTGAGGTGAGAGAAGAACTGAGAAGAGAGCAGAACTGAAAAGAACTGAGAAGAGGATTCTTGTAGTGGCAGAGTTAACAAGGAGAAAACTGGTGGTATTCTGGCACTCTATGTTTGTCTGTTCTGTCTGTGTTGATGTTTGTTTGTGATACTTTGTACAGAAGCCCTGGGACTTTACTGGAAGCCCTGAAAGAAGATTTTCTGGTTTTCTTTTTACAGAAGTCCTGGAGGAGGGATCCAGAGGTCCTGGGACTTTACTGATGATTTGTGTTGAGTTATCATACCTCGTTTGTGGGTCTGTGATGATTTCTATGTTCATGATTTGTGTTGACCTCTTAGACTTTGTTGGTTGGTCTGTGTTGGTTTCAAAGGCAGATAGTGAAAGGATGATGGTACTGGCAATGTGCCTGAATGTTACTGTGGCTCTTTTAAGCTTTGTCTTCCCACAAACAGGAATTGTGAAGGACTTGAGGTGGAATGGACACTGAACTTCAGTGTGGAATGGGGACCAGATGAGGAACTGGACAAAGAGCTGGACAAGGAGCTGGACAAGTTGCTGAGAGCTGCCTGCCTTTAAATCCAGGTGACAGTTGGATAGATTCAGACAGGAACTGGGACCGTGGAAGTGGAACCATGGAATCTGGGAGACAGCCTCGAGTCAAGATGAAAAGACCTCTCTTTGGGTATATAATGCTGACTGAGAAGATTATGATTTAATGTGACCTAGGGGTGGAGAACTTTAACCTTTGTACTTTGTGTGCCTTAAGGAGGGCTGCTCTTTATGGATGATTGAGTTAAAGACTTACTGAATGATATCTTTTGTTTAAAACTATGTGGCCACTGTGGTGAAAACTATGTGGCCACATTAGTGATAACTTGCTATGCTATAACATTGTGAACGCTGTACTTTGGTTTCTGTCAATGTTTTGTCTTAATTTGTTACTGAATAGAGAGTTCAGTATACTATGTAATCAGAAACTTGAAGCTGTTCATAGCAGCAGTTCTCTGGAAAGCTGCTTGTGCTTGACTTTACACTCATACATACACACATACACATCAACACACACACTTACAATCACATACAGAGTACTAGTTTGATGGAGCTTTATGAAAAGTAGCCTACTGTAGTATATTAGGCATGAAACTTGAAGTTAGGAAGATTTAAGGTCAAGTCCATCATCTGAAATTTACAAGCAGTGTGAACCTGGGCATATCTTTTCACCTCTCTGTACCTCACTTTCCTCCTCTGTAAAATGAGGGAGTCAAATTCAATGGCCTTTTAGGTTACTTCCAGCTCTAAGTGCATAAGCCTATGTTCCTATGTTACCTGAGTTCAAACTGACTTAAGCAGGCCAGTTGCTTTTCCATGAGTAAATTTGCGAAGTATGTGAAATGGATTATGACATTTAGGACATCCATTAAACTAAAATGCATGCTGAAAAACAATAAAAAATTTAAAACTAATATCCTTTATGATTACCCCCTCTCCCTTACCCCAATATTCTTGGGAACTGAATATACCATATTTCTATATGTATCACTAGCCACTCTATACATGTTGATAATTACAGGGACCTAAAGATTTTGTGATCTAAGAAGAGATAGTGTTAGCTCTATTACTAAAGTTCAGTGTTCTATGAAAATAAAACTTTAAAAAACCTTATCATGGAGGATAGAAAGATTGATACTGAAACCCCCTCCCCATGCCCCAGTCTTCTCAGTCCTGTCACAATGCCAACTTAGATGTCAGGCTATCATCTGATTAACTGCTAGAGTTGACAGGAGTTATGATGAATATAGCTGCTGCCTAATATGTGTAATTAAGTCAAGATATGACATATCATTCTTTTAATGGCAAACACCAACTGCAGGGAAAATTCACCTTAATGAAGATGAAAACATAAATCCCACCCTCCATGAACATGCAATAGCTCATAATTCCAAAGACCAAAAATTCACCTACATCATTTTCAGATTTTGAAAACCATTGCCTTCCTTCTCCATTAAGGATGAAAGAAATCAACATTTTCCATGTGCATTCTTTGGAGAACTGATTCATTCTCTAGTTTTCAATGACTCATTGAAATTTAAGAGCCATTGTATTTTCCCTTGGCTATTATTCTTTGAAGTATAAACTACAATTAAGCACATAAGAACTATAAGAGGAAGGTGGTAAGTTGTTAGCAAGCCCAATGTGTCACACAGCTGTGCACTGGAGGAAAAAGTGGGGGAATAATTTTTATTTGGGACTTACAAAGGAGACTGCATCTATTCTCACTAGACTTTGGTCCTTAACCTGCTCATACTGATGGAAGAGATAATTGCCATGGGAGGATGGGGTTTTGTGTAAGCATAATCATGTAGAAAACAAAGAATCTGGGTATACTTCAAAAGGCTTATCTGTGACTAGAATTTTAATCAGTAAAAGACCATCATCTGAAAAGTGAATGAAATTAAAGGAGAACCAACAGAAACATTTGGTAACTGTCTGGGAAAATAAAGCAACTTTAAGTCCCAGGTTTCCAACATTTCTAGAAATCGCAGGTTATGAATTGAGAGCAGTGGGTCTCGGTAACTAAGCCGAGGTTGACAGTGGTTAGCAGCATGAACTGTAAGAAGAAGAAGAATGTTGGGTGTAGCCACATTGGAAGATTTCTTCTCCAAGAAAGCATAAATGTCTCTCATAGCATTAGGAAAGAAACCAATCACAACATCTTTCTCTATTCTAGTTAGTGGGATTCTCAGATAGGCTTGCCAAACTGATGTGATCACACCTGTTTCTAACATAAACCTGGAAAGTTCTGCATAGAAAGAAGACCTAAGTGTCCTGGCTCACTTGCTGATTAGAGATTCTTGAATCAGAATCTGATCTGGGCCAGCAATCTTTTTCAGAACATATACAGCTCTGCTAGCCTTGACACACTGAGCCATACTCTGAACTAGTTAAGTGGCTGCTTGCTTTTCTCAGAATAATCCAAAGTCACTGAATAGATAATCCGACTCACTTTCTACTGCTCACCAGGGTCTTAAAGTAAAGGAGCAGTTTATAACTTTCCAAGCTAGTGAAGAGTCTAATAGTATCTTAACCTAGGTTTAGCCTTTTGTCATGGTTCACCATGACATCATAAGATCAGTTAGTGGAAGTTCTTGGGAGGCAGACTTTGGAAGAACTTTCTAATAATCATAGCTGTCCAACAATAGAAATGGATTGCCTAAAAAATTAGCAGAACTACCAATCATTGGAGTATTATGGTAAGTAAGTATGTTTACTAGATGATAAGGAAAGGAATCTGAATAGAATTTAATGGTAATTTTTGTATTGGAAGGGAAATTGGACAGGATGACCTGTAAAGTCCCTTCCAATTCTGTGAGTCCATGATTCTGTTGATAATTTTTATATCCCTCCCTTTTGTGGAGTCAGGTATGCCCTTTTCATTGTTTGTGTTTGTCTGTTTCAGAGGATGGATCTGCTTCTTAAAAATCAATATAATTCTCACATGCTGTGAGAGCATTTATTAGTAACATTCATATTTTGACTGGAATACTTTCTCAAGAAGAATTTATTGTTTTTAATTTCTACACACTGGGAAAGTCTCTTCCAACAGAGTGTGATGAATGGAACTTATCTCATTAGAAATATTCTATGGGTCATTTCCAAGCAATCTGTCAGATATTTTCAGTGAAAAAGAACTCTAGGTGGGATAGGTTGTTATGGGGAAAAAAAGAGTGTATAGTAAGTATTTTCTAACATTTCGTTGATTCCCCCCGCCCCTTTGCAACAATTATCTCTTAGAAAATATTAAAAATGTTCATTCTACATGGAATTAATTCCACTTATATGTCAGATATGTTCTACTTCTCTCTCCTCTATTATGATTAGTGGTTGCTATAAGAAAGTGGTAACTGTTTCTTAGCAGCCTATCTGTCTCCACATTTATTTCCCTACTTTGAAAGGTTAGTGATGTCACCTTTACACTCCAGGGTAACCATACCAAGTGGTTTTGAGATACATATTTAGCAGTACAGAGAAAGATAAATATTGTACTAAGTAAGAAGTACTTCTAAGAAAGGTTCTTTAACATTTACCAAGTAGTAAATGGACTGTGATCAATGAATTGTACATTCTTGGTGACTGACCTGTGCCCAAAAAAAGAAAGAAAGTAAAAGAAAGAAAAGGAAAAGGAAAAAAAATTAGAAAAAGAAATAAAGTCAGAACCCTGGGCTTTCTAACTGGTTTATTTTTTTCTAAATATATGTATCTTAGAGGCATTTGTAGATATGTATTTATATTTTAAATTATGCAATCTGTTCAGTTTACTTTGACTTATTTTATATAGGAACACTCAAAGATGCTATCAAAAGCTAGTGCCAGTCAAAGTTCCTAGCCTTCTAAGAAATGGTTTAATTTAATATACTACACACACACACAAAAGAGCCAGAGATATCTTCATGCTGATGCCTCCATTCTAGAAGTACATTTTCAAAAAGATAGACAATAGAATGGCTCACTTCCTCAAGCTGGAATAGCCTATGGGCTGACAAATAATCTTGAAAGTCACATATTAGACTGCAATAGGGAGTGTCTATATAAAACCAAAGATTATGATTTGTGAAACAGAAGCTAAAACTGTCACTGAATTTAGCTGCCTTTGCATTCATCCATCTAATAATGCACCGATAGAGATGGAGAAAACTGAATCAAGAAGTCAGCCTATGCTCTGGGAGGCTGGCAGACACAGCTTGCTACATAAAGCTGCACACCAATCTAAAGGTCTACAGAGCAGTATCATTACTTCACATCTCATTCTTGGACAATTTCATCAGTGTCATCTACAAGACATTTTTAATATAAAGTGGGGAGATTGGATG
This sequence comes from Pseudochirops cupreus, assembly GCA_028627135.1. Classification (NCBI taxonomy): domain Eukaryota; kingdom Metazoa; phylum Chordata; class Mammalia; order Diprotodontia; family Pseudocheiridae; genus Pseudochirops; species Pseudochirops cupreus. The sequence goes on from CM053582.1 coordinate 304,821,165, forward strand.
ACCAATGGAAAGAGATGTTGGAGCAAAGCCATTGAAGTGATTGCTTCTGCTGGGCTGAGCAGATGCAGAGAACAAATGGCATCAGGGTATCCAAGCAGCTGCTGTAACAAGGGCAAAAGTAGAAAAATTGTGAATTAGGCAGGCAGAAGTACCACTATCAGAATATGTAGCATCTCACTTCAAATGAAGAAGATAGTATTGGAATTCTGGCAAATATAGCAAACAGATAAACCTGGAAATCAGAAACAAGAGATGGAACCAGTTCATCCTGAGCAAAGGACATGGACAATCATGCATTTATTCAATCTTTTATTCAATAATTCAGTGCCCACTCTGTACCTGAAATGAACCCATCTACAGAAAATGACAGCCGAAGAACTATAAGGCATAAGACCTGGCTTCAAAAATCTCAGTCTAATTTTTGAGAGAAAAGATTTATGTATCCTCATAAAAATTTCTGAATAACAGTGTGAATGGTGCATTGCACAAAGTAGACCCTTAGAGTCATAAAATCCCAGATGTAGAGCTGGTAGAGGCCATTAAATTTAACTCTCTCTTATTTTACAAATGAAGAAATTGAGGTATAGAGAAAGGAAGTGACTTGCCCAAGGCCACTTCTTTGAACAGAGGAGTGACCATGATAGCAATGCGGTAGAAAGTTTAGTCTTGTGGTTGTGTGAAGTTAAAACAGAAGGGAGAGAAATTAGAGGCAGGCAGACTAGGTAGGAGGTTATTCCAACAATTCTGGGGTCAACTAAAGATTAGGATGGGTGATTATGGTAATGACAAGGAAGAAGAGATCTGGGAAAGATTATAGAGGAAGAATTAATATAACCCAACTATTGAACACTTATATCAAAGGGGAGTACTGGAGAAATCAAACACTCTGAATTTCTGAGCTGTGTTGTATGACAATTTAACTGACATAATGAGGGAAGTCAGACAAATTAATTTGCAAGGGAATGATGAATTTAGTTTGGGGCATGTTAAGTTTTAGATGCTGAGAAGGTATCCAAGTGGGATTGTCCCAGAAATAATTGAAAAAAAAGAGACAAAACAAGACTGAAAATTTAGATACATGAAAATCAATTGCATAGAGGTGATTGTAATTTTCAAAAGAGAAGATAAAGACTGAATTTTGAGGATGATCAAGTTTAGAGTAAAAGAGATGAAAAAAGAAGCAGTTATAGAGAGAGGAGGAGAAGAAGGACAGTATAGCGTGAGAGAAGTTAAGGGACAAGATAAGTTTCAAGGGATGGTCAGTGGTACCAAATGTACCAGATAATTCAAAGAGAAAGAGAACAAGGAAGGGCAATTGGATTTAATCTGTAGGAAGGCAGAAAACATTACAGAAGGTAGTTTCAGTAGGGGTGGATTGGGAAAGTTAAAAAGAAATAAATGGTGAGGAAAGGGAGGCAGCTGACATAGACCACATTTTGGAAGCATACAGGGAAAAAAGAGAGATAAAGGACTAGGTAGAGGTATAAGTAAGGCTAAGCAATGGTAGTTTTCAAGATGAGATAGATCTGTTAAGAGTTTCAAACAGGGGAAAGAAAGGAAACAGTGGAATGAGAGAAACTGAAGTTACTTAAGATAGCACGAAAGCCAGAGAAGCATCCAAGAGGTTTCTGAAGTCTATCAGCCAAGAAGAGGAGAAAAATGGTAGATAATTAGATTTAAATAGGGAAAGCCTTACTGGTAATTACATTTCTAATTGAAACCCTTTGGCAGAGGACAACTGAGAGCAGCTTCTGTGTGCATTAGGGTTTGACAGGAATCAGCTAATTGCCTATCAAAGAAAACTGAGAGAGGAAGCCCACTAAAAATGAATAAAGCTTCATTCAGAAACCCCAATCAAGCCCCATCAGTGACCAATTATTAAGCCTTTCCTGTGTTCCAGGCACTGTGCTAAGTACTAGAGATACAAGGACAAAAATGACCAAGTTCACTGCTCTCAAAAGGTTTAAATTTTTCTAAAGGGAAACAGCATATACACGAATAAGTACAAAATTTATTTCTTTTATTTTCATATACCTACGATATCACTGGTTAAGGCCACTCCCAGTGAGAAACTTTCCTTAATGCAAATTGCTAACTTCCCTTCAATTTATACTCTTAGAGAGAGTTGTCTAGGGTTGAGTATGTGTATGGGGGGGGAGGGTAGTACCAGAAAGTCAAATGGCTTGCCCAGGGTTATTTAACCAGTTATGTGTTTGATGTAGGACTTGAATTCAAGTCTTTCTGACCCTTAGACCAGAGACCTAGACTTGAAGTTTTCAAAGAGTTCAGAACAGAGGAACAAGGATAGGTAAGATCTTATCACCTAGATATCCCTACATACTCTGCCTTTACCCTTCCCAGAGAACCATGCCTTATAACCAAGTATGTTTTAGAGGAATAATGGGGAAAAGTCAACACCACCGATAAACACATTTAAAAAACCCATGAAATTATATGTAATGTTCCACATTGAGACCCCAAACTCTGCAAAGGAGTAGGGACAGAAAGGATAGGTTAAAAATTGAATTCTTAATTGCTAAAGACTGGAAACTGATCAGGTCAAAGCTTTTGTTCAAATTAGTAGAGGGACTGGACCTGTAAGTAACTGCTACATTTCCAACCTGGATGAAACAGGGAGATGAATGATGAATTGGGGAGGGGGAGGGAGGGAGAGAGAGAAAGAGAGAGAGGAGCAGAGAGAGACAGAGATAGACAGAGACAGAGAGACAGAGAAATGTAACCCCAGACTCTTTTGATATGAAACTCTGCCTCACTGGTAGAGACAAATGCCCTGCTGTACATGAGGGGTGGGATAAAATTGGCAAGAGTAAGAAAGAAGAGTCTTGTTATTTATTCAGCTGTTTTTTAAAATTCTCATCAAGCTCTCTTCAAATTTCCAGTCATTTCAGGAACTTATGGTTTCTAGCTTCAGAGGAAAGATGGAGAATGAAACCATCCCCACTTCAGGATGTTGAAGGAAAAAGTTCTGGGAAGACATGAGAGGAGCTGGCAGTCTTTATCATGTCCCTATCCCCAGCTTGCTACATTAGAGCCTTTGGAGAGTTTCCCCTTGGGTGAGATTGGTGGACTGTATCTTAGTCGATCTATAATACCTCATTCCCAGTGGGAGAGCTCCTTTATTCTGTATTGTCTGGTAGATATCCTCCTTTGTATACCTTCTCTGATTTCTATTTTGTTATAATTTGGATAAATGGATTTCTTTGCTATTTGCCATGAGTGTTCACTGTGGAAGTGGTATTTGGTGAGAAAGAATCAGTCTTGGTTAGAGAGGTTGGGTATCCTTTCCCCCAACCATGGGAAATAGAAATCAGAAATTAGACTGAACTTGATCGTATTACCCGGACTAAAATATTTAAGGGAGAAGATAGATAAAATTTTAGCCTGGTATCACTCTCACTGAGGAGAACAGGCTGGCCTCCATCTTCAACTCCCTACTTCCCCTTTTAGGAGGAATTAAAATCTTCTTTGGAAAAGAAAAGGGGAAGAAGAGGCTAGAGATGTCTATCATGCTTCCCTTTGAGGTACACAATATCCCCATGTTAGATGTGAAACTCACTATGTGTGCAGTCTTACCACAGAGGTAAGAGGAGAGAAGAGGAGAGGAAAGGAGAGGAAAAGAGAAGAGAGAAAGGAGGAGAAAAGGGGAGATATCTAAAGAAACAAAAATAGATACCTAAGAAAATCACCGAGTAATGACTTTTCAAAGCCCCAAAGAGAAGAATGAACTCATGGGGAATAGCAAAGAATGGCATGATGCCATGATAATAGTGTGAGGAGGGAGGGCTGATTCTCTTGAGGATAAAGATAATTTTCTTCATGTATAGTATCCCTCGATGGCTGCTACTGTGCTGTGGACAGGGTAGGTGCTGACTTTACATTTTTATAGTGTCATACATTGTTAAATTAATATATATTTGATAAGGAGTGATTTATAGTAGATGCTAAGGGAAAAATCATTTTTAATAGTGATGCTGGAGACTAGAGGAATTCAATACAACAAACATTTATGACATACCTCCTGGGTCAAAAACATTGTGATAGATGTTGGGGATACAAAGACAGAAACAAAACTGATCATCTTCTCCAGGAGTTTTCAAATATACCCAAATATAATACAAGATAGAGAGTGATGGGAAACAGATGAACATTCTAGGCAAAATGAGTCAGGCATATCTGCTGTCTGTGACATACCACTTTTGACTGGGATATTGGGAGAAGCTATCTAGTAAGAAGAACCTCAGCTAAACTTTGGGAAATACAAGGATTATGAAATACGAAGATGAGAGAGTATAGAATATATAGTGAGATGAAATGGTATGTTGAGTATGAGTATTAGCTAGTAGTCAAGTTTGGGTGGAAAATAAGAGTGAGTTAAAGGGATTAATATGAAATAAACATAGAAAGTTGGGCTGGAGTCAGATAGGCAAGAGTTTTAAACACTAGATTGTTGTCCTATATGCTATGAAGATTTTTGAACAGAGGAGTGATATGATCAGATTTGTGCATTAAGAAGGCAAATTTAGTACCAGTGTGAAGGATGGCTTAGCAAAAAAGAGAAATTGAAGGCAGGGGGAACAATGCAGTGAAGGAAGGATAATTATAATTGTCCAACTGATGAAGTCTGAGCTAAGGTGGCAGTAGAGTGAGCAAAGAAAAGAAAGCAGACATGAGAAATACTAAGACATAGAATCAATAGGGCTGTGCCACCACTTGGTTATATAGAATGATATATAGGAAGGATTACTTAGAGGATTGTGACATTACCAACAGACATAGCAAATGTTGGAGGAAGAATGGGTCTAAAGGAGAAGATGATGGAATTGATTTTGTACTTACTGAATTGAAGGTATAGATAGAATGGCTGGAGAGAGTGACATTTATCAGGATGTAGGAGATAGGGTCCCAGAATTCGGGAAATAGATTATGTCCAAAGAATATAGATTTTAAAGTTATCTGCATAGACATGGTAATTGAATCCAGGGGAGCTGATATGATGTCAAAGGAGAGGGCATAGCAAAGGCAACTGTCTAAAGTTTCAGAGAAGTTGAGGAGGGGAACGCCTAAGAAAAAAACATCCAATTTAGCAATTAAAGGATCATTTCCCACCTTTAATAGAGATGTGTTAGTAGAATGGTGGGGTCAGAAGCAAGACTATAAGAAGTTGTAAGTGAGTGGATGGCGAAGAATTGAAGAAATTGCATGGTGCAGACTATTCTTTCCATGAGTTTAGTATTGGAAAGATGGAAAGATACATGATGATAATTTGAGGATGTGGTAGAGTCTGAGGAAGTTTTAAATTTTTTTTTAAAGGATCCTGAACATGTTTGTAGGTAATAACTTTCCTAATTGCAAACCAAGCTGCCTTTACCTCCTATGGGAACTTAAAAGTGTTGCTAAAGCCCCTGTGAGTGGGCCTTTTGCTTGATGCTTAATTTAACAAAAGTAACAGTAAGAACTGAAGACAGAAGAATGAATGTTATTTTATATTCTTCTTTCTTGTTCTGCTAATCTAAACAATTTGTATGTTTTGTAGATTTTTATCCATTTTATTTGTCAAAAGTTTTTCAGGCATATAATTGAGCTAAAGAGTTTCTAAGGACTTCCTTTAATCACTCTTCATTTGTTATGAATTTGTCTTTTTTTACTTTTAATTTTGGTAATTTGGTTTGTGCTTCTTAAAAAGCAAAACAATTGCCTAATGGCTTTTGTTTTACAATTTTTTTTCTCCAGAAATGTTCCCAGTTTTATTTATCAATTCAATTTGATTTGCTTTGTATTGTGTTTCTCTTCTTTGATGTGCATAATTTTTATTTTTATGTTGTTACATTTTCTATCTATTATTCTTATATTTTTATTTGCATATCCAATTAATTGATTTATTCTTTCTTTTTTCACAGAAGCATTTAGACAAAATATTTTCCCCCAGTGTATGCCATTGCTACTCAGTCAACCATTGCTAACATGCTTGTCATTGATTCATGGAAATTCTTTGCTGTTGTAAGGTATTTTGCATGAACTTATATATTAACAAGACTAGAAGCATTCAGTTGACTTCAAACTTCATCTTAAATGCCTTGAATTTTTTTAGTCCCTTCCAAAGTCACTTTTTATTTGTAACCACTGCCACCATTTGAGGATTTCCTCATTCCAACGAATATGTAGCATGTAGCATCCACAAGTATCAAGGATATCATGGGTAGTAGGATTGCTGAACTTCTGATGGTTCTAAGCGTATGCTTTTGGCATGAATTTGCAATCTTTTTATGGTTCTTTGTCTTTCTCCAGTAGTAACTGACTCCTGGGGAGGATATGAGTGAGTCCATGCAAGCGAGAGGAGTTTCAGATCATTTGTAGCTAAGGCTGCACACCAAAGGTCAAGCTGGAAATGAACAAATGACTGTGCACATCAGTCACCAAGCTCCATCAATGCTTCTTTCATGATGTTTCTCAAATTCATGCCTTTCTTTCCATTTTTATTGTCTGCCTGACCTTCAGCCCTTCAACCATTCCTTCTTTAAACATGAAGGTCAGCAGGTTAGAATAAATTCCATTCTACTGACTTGACTCCTTGGGTTAGCAGCTTGAACTTGGCCCCCATGAGAGTTTGATGGTTTTAACTTTCAAAGTATAAGAGAAGAAAGGACTCTGAATGCTTAAAATTGGAGACTTAAAATGGAACAGAGAACAGTTCTTGAACTATCTAGTGTTTTGAATAGAAATGGTAACATTTTCTTAGTGCAGCTTTGTCATGACTCACAGAAAACTTCTGACATTCGAACAAGGTTGAACTTATAGCATTTTGATTAATTTAAACTTGCACTCCTGGATTGTTTCCTCCATTTTGGAAAATGCAGCATGCATGATGATGCATTACAGTACTTTAGAGCAATTTGTCTCGTGGCATACCATAAATGACTTACATTGACATAAAGCAAGTTAGTACACCATTAAGTCTCATAAATCACCAGCATTTGGTAGTTGGTATAGATGAGAAACATTAATGGGGCTTGAATTTGTTTCAGGTACTTGAAACCCATTGAATTCACTCACCACTACACATTAAACATGCAGGAAAAGGTATGACTTTTCAAGCAGGAAAATACATTAACCACTTGTGTTCTGTGTACTGTACTTACAGACCATATTTTGGTAGGAAAGTTAAAAGAAGCAAGGTGGTACCATGTATAGAGATCTATCTCAATGTCAGAACTATCTGGATTCAAATCTGCATCTGAAACAAACTGGCTGCGTGACCCTGGGCAAATCCATGACTATCTCAATGCCCTAGGAAACTCTATACATGTATGAGTTGCAAAGAAGCTGCAGATAAAATCCTTCATACTTCAGGCTAGACCTCTGAGCCTTAAAGTGTCAAAGTTCTAGGACCAGAGAAAGAAATCCTGGAGTGCAGAGGTGAATGAAAAGAACTGTAAGAATAAAAATACAAGAAAACAGAAAGAAATTTGTAAATACTCATCACTTTAGTGTATGCTATCATAATTCCGTAAACTCTATTCTACATCCTGCCCCTTTACCCCCTAGCCACAGAATTGGCATTCATGTCTTCATTTATCAGCAGGTCAAGTAGCCATGATTTAGTTCAGTGTCTGTAAACCATAGCTAGGCTTTTATAATCCCCATACTTCCACTTGTAAGTCTTAAGACAAATTTGGGGGATGTTAGGACTGAGTTAGGGCGGCTAGGTGGTGCAGTGATTAGAGGGCCAGAAATGAAGTCAGGAAGTCTCAACTTCATGATTTCCTATCTGACCTCAGACACTTAGTAGCTGTGACCCTAGACCAGTCACTTAACTGTGTTTGCCTCAGTTCCTCATCTGCAGAATGGGACGGAGAAGGAACTGGTAAACCACTATAGTATCTCAAACAACAAAAACAACAAAAATAGGATCATGGAGAGTCAGATACAATTGAAAAATGACTTAACAACAATAACAAAGGACTGATCGAGGAATATAAAGGGATTATGATTATCTCTCTGTGGGGTCTAGGGAAAGGGCAACCAGTTGTAGGTTCTGGGAGCTGTCATAATGGTAGTTTTATACCTGCAGAACCAACTAGAAAGGTCTACTGGAGCAGAATAAGATTAGATTGGGAATAATAAAGGACTGTCATAGATTAGGGAATCTTGAACCAGGGATACTACTAAAGAAGACTTGCTCTCTTAAAGTAACCTCTAATTTCACTGTATCCTTGAAATATGCTGGTCAGTATATCATGTAAACTTTTTTATTCTTCTCACTGTACTCAGGTAGGTTCTTATGTTCTTAGTGGTTATCTGAGTGGGATATCAATCCAATAAGAATGTCTTAAGAGGCTTCTAGGTCTAAAGCATTGTGCTGCTCTCAAAGAAGTTACAATCCACTCCATAGATATGATATACAAATCCAAAGTAATATTGAGAGAGGAAAGTAATGACAACTGAGGAGAGGGGGTGGGGAATAAGTTAGAATGTTAGAAAGACTTCCTAAAGGGGCTGAGACTTGAAGGGCATGAGGGACTCCAAGACAGAACAAGGAGGAAGAACATTCCAACATGTACATATGCTTAGAGGCAAGAAATCAAACGGGGAGAAATAACAAATAGGTCAATTTTCTGGAATATATGTACTCATTATCTTCCCTCTAAGAACACACGTTCCTTATGAGTAGGAATTGTATCATTTATTGTTTTTGCATACTAAGCATCTAGCACAATGCTTGTTCCATAGGAGACATTTACTAAATGTGTGTTGATTGATTCAATAAAATGGGATGGAGATTAGAGCTGTTATGGAGGTAGGATGGATAAGACTCATTAACTGATTAGCTATGGGGGAGGGCTGAGAGAGTTAAAAAGGGAAAAGTCAAAAATGGCTCAGAGATTGTGAACCTGCGTGATAGGAAGCATAGTGGTGGTTTCCTTGACAGAAATAGGCAAGTTAGGAAAGGATGAAAGAAAGCTAATTTCATTTTGGTGATGTTGATTTTGAGAAGTATAAATAATATAGGTAGAGAGGTCAAGTAGCCTCTTGGAGATGTGGGATTAGAGCTCAGGAGAGAGAAATGACTGGATATGTAGATTTTGGAGTTATCTGCATAGAGATGAAAATTAAACTCATTTCCATTCCCCTATCCCCTGCATTAATATGCACCACAGATCTCAAAATTCTAAGAGTATTTAGTAACACTGCACAGAAAATAGGACAACTCTTCACTCCTGAGCAGAGACATAAAGCTCCATGGGACTCAGGCATAACAAGCTGAAGCAAAAGTGCCTTGGCTTTAAGAAAACACAACCTAGGTTAGAGCAAATCCTTTTTTTTTTATCTTAAGGTGTTGTAAAATTATTGCAATGCTCATAAAGATAATATATGATGTTGACTGTAGAATATCTGAACTCCACTGAAATCCATAGCCTAGTGAATAAATATCTCCTCTTTAACAGGTTACTGAACAAAATAATTAACCAATACTCTGTTAACCACATGGACAAGGCATATTCTCTTAACTGATTGAATTTAGCCTTATGAGAGAGCCCTAGCATAGACTCCATATCTGGAATCTCTCAATAAGTAGAGCACTAGAAAACATTTTTTTTTTGGTCATCTCAAGGAAATGAAATCAAAGCACCCTCAGAATAGGGAATATGGAGAAGAGTAGTTTGGGAAATTAATGAATCTATAGAATTACTTAGGACATTGTCTCTTAATTAGGGTCTCTCTGCTTTCTATCTCTTTTCTCTAGTTCATCCTCCATATGCTGATGAATTATTTCTTTTTTTAATTAATTAATTTATTTTTAGTTTTCAACATTCAGTTCTACAAGTTTTTGAGTTTTAAATTTTCTCCACCTCCTTCCCTTCCTCCTTCCCCAAGAAGGCGTGCAATCTGATATAGGTTCCACATACACATTTCATATTAAACATATTTTCACATTAGTCTTGCTGTAAAAAAGAATTAGAACCAAAGGGATGAACCATGAGAAAGAAGAAACGAAAGAGAGAGAGATTTTGTTTGTTTGTTTTTTGCTTTTTGGAGGGGGCAAGGCAGGACAATTGGGGTTAAGTGAATTGCCCAAGGCCACACCACTAGTAAGTGTTAAGTGTCTGAGACCAAATTTGAACTCAGGTCCTCCTGACTCCAGGGCCCGTACTCTATTCACTGTACCACCTAGCCATCCTTCTTTCTCAGTTATGTTGATAACCCTTTCCATCATGAGCCTTTTGAAGTTGTCTTAGAACCTTGCATTGGTGAGAAGAGTTAAGTCTATCAAAGTTAATCATTGTACAATGTAGCTGTAACTGTGTACATTGTTCTCCTGGTTCTGCTCACCTCACTCAGTATCAGTTCATATAAGTCTCTCCAGGTTTTTCTGAAGTTTGCCTTCTCTTCATTTCTTATAGGACAATAGTATTCCATTACATTCACATACCACAACTTGCTCATCTATTATTCAACTGAACCCTTCAATTTCCATGAATTTATATTTCTTAAGCACAAGTCTAACTTCATAATTTTACTCAAGGAACTTTGGTGTGGCTCTTTATTTCTGACCTCAGACACAACACACTAGCTGTGTTACCTTGGGCAAGTCACTTCATCCTAACTGCCTTGTCTTTGCCCCTCAAAAACAACAGCAACAACAACAACAACAACAGAAAAAAAAGAAAAAAAAAGACCTATACAGAAAACAGAAAACGCCTTTCATCAATTTGCCTAGAAGCGGCAAAGTTCCCTTTAGTTTCTTTATGTTAGCAACTACTTATTCTAATCATAGGCTTTTGCAATAATGTCAAATCTTCTAGAAGTACAACAGAATAAAACAGGTCAGAAGTCCGGAATCCACAAGAATTTCATTTCAAGCTGCCTGATAGTAATCAAGAGACATTTTTACTCCTATCTCTTCAGTGGGGAAGGGCATTGTTCTCTCTCGACATGTACTCCTAACTCATAGGACATGATAACATTTCAGATGCAAAATCTGAAGCCTCACCTCCTCCTGTAGTGGTTTATTACTTCCAACAATGACTCTCAATGCCAATCCAATCTAGAGCTCATTCAGAATCCTACTTAGTCCTTGCATTACATTTCCACTTAACACTATACTGCAAATTAAATAAACTTATATTTGTTGGCCAGACAACAAAAACAATGATGACAATGATGGTAGTACTAGAAATAGCAAGCATTTATTCAGTGCTTTTAAAGTTTGCAAAGTGCTTTACAAATATCATCTCACTTTATCCTTACAACAATCCTAAGGGGTGGGTGCTATTATTATCTCCAATTTCCAGATAAGAAAATGAAGGCAAACAGCAGTTAAATAACTTGCCCAGAGTCACATGACTAGTAACTGCCTGGGGTATTTGAATTCAGGTCTTCTTGATACCACTATCAAGACATAGAGACCTTGGAATGCAATATTCCTGAAGGAAAAAAAAGGTGGGACAAAAAAAAAATAATTTGCCAAACAAATGATGTAACAACCTATGGTGGGAAATGAACATTTAGTGAAATAGCATTCCTGATAAAAAGATTCATGCTGTATAAAAATTTTGAAACAAAAATACAGGAGTTTAGACAAATATAAAAAAGGTAAATATGAGTGAGCAATTATAATGGACTGTTTACATTATGATATAGGGAGATGATGTCTGTTCCCTTAGAACCCCATTGTCACTCAGGGTCATAGATAAGTCAAATAAAACCAAGAATCTAGCAGCAGTTTTGTTATATACTGATGAACTCAAAATAAGATGGAGGACATATTAAGAGATTTGGTCCTAAGCAAAATAAACAGACAAAAAAGCCTAATATTGAGGATGGATAGAGAAGAGGGGCTTAGAAAAAAAGTAAAGGATAAGAAACTAGATTAGGCTCTGGGTAGGGGAAAAGAAAAGGGGCTATGGAGTAGGAGATTGCATCAAAACTAGGGCACACATATTGAGGACAATTCTCTTATTGTCTTCTTTATAATGGAAGGGGAAAAAGGAAATGTATAAGAGATTA
>CM053582.1:304833691-304874323 GCA_028627135.1 Pseudochirops cupreus
AAAAAAAAGAATAAGTTGGGGGGGGGGATAGGATAGAGGGAAATACAGTCAGTCTTTTACAATATGTGCATTGTGGAGATGTTTTGCGTAACTACACGTATACAGCCTGTATTGAATTGCTTGTCTTCCCAGTGGGGGTGTGTGATGAGGGAGGAAGGGAAAGAATGTAGAATTTAAAGTTTTAAAGTTAAATGTTTAATATACATATATATATATATAATTATAATAATAATCATTATTATTATTATTTACATGCAACTGGGAAATAAGATATACATGCACTGGAATAGGGAGATTCATCTTGCCCTACCAGAAAGTCAGAGGGATCATGGGAGATGATATAGGAGAGAGCAAATTGGGGAAGGGGTATACAGTGGGATTGCTGTTTTGGGGTAGTGGGTTGGGAAAAGATGGGGAGAAAATTTTAACTCAAAATCTTGTGGGTATGAATGATCTAAACAAAATATAAACAAAAATTTTTAAAAACTGAACCCATCATTTTCAAAACCAAATTTCTATTTTTCTATTAATAAAATCATCATTCTAAGTCATCGAAGCTTGAAACATTAGGATTCCATGACTTCCTTCTTCCTTGCTCCCCATGTCCAGTATTCTCTAGGTCTTGTAAATTTTTTTTTCCTTCTGATTAGTGTTATGTCTCTTGAATTGGGTATTTTCTTCCATTTCCACTGTCTCTACTCTGTGTTAGGCCATTGTCACCTTATGCCTGAACTGGGGAGAAGAGGGGAGAGAAGAAGAAGAAGGGAATAAAGCATTTATTAAGTGCTTACTATATCAAGTACTTCACAAATATCATCTCTTTCAATCCTCATGCCAACCCTATGAGGTAAATGCTGTTATCCCCAGTTTACAAGAGAGTAAACTCAGGCAGACAGAGCTTTAATGACTTGCCCAGGGTTACAAATCTAGTGTCTTCCTGAGTTCAAAGGACCCAGTGTTCCAGCCACTTCGACATACTATAATTAACTAACCACCATGCCTGTATTCTTTTGCCTCTCCCATCCAGTCTGCGTATCACTCCAAGAATAAGCTTCCTAAACATGGCTTTATGTCATTCTACTCTTCTAGCAAAAATAAGTCTCTGATGGCTCCCCATTATTTGTGAAATAAAGTCTAACCTCCTTAGTCTGATTCAGTTGAGTAACACTCAAAGAGAAACGTGGGCCACTAAACCTTCCGTATAAGGATCCCTGTGGGCTGCATTTTGATTTAGAAAACTACATATTAACATCATTATATATTCTATCACATTTTTATTTATTTATTAACATTTTATTTAATTCATTAAATATTTCCCAGTTACATTTTAATCTGTCATAGGCATGTTGTAGTTACCCAATGCAGCTATGGGTTGACTATTGGACAGCTCTGTTCTGGTTGAGATTCAAAACTGCCACAGTCTATTTGGTATCTATGTTTACAGCCTAATCTTTCATTATTCCCTTATATTTTCCCTCCAGAGAAATTATCCCCCCTTCATAAGCCATAGTAAAATATATATATGCCAATTTATCAGAGTGATTGCATGATTATGTTAATATTTAATATGGTTATAAATTCTTATTTGTAATTAATAGCAAATGTTTTCAGAAACCACACCCAGTCAGTCTTGACCCTGGGAAGTGAATGGATTTCTAACTCTAGACCAGTAAATGTTTTTTCCAATCTCCATGGACAGGCAATCATGGGGAGCTAGAAACTTGCCTACCTATGAGATAAGATTTAAGATAAGCTAGTAAATTAGTCTAAATGAAGCAGCCATGATATCAGGGTCATTTGTGGTCTGATCATAGATGTCCTTCTATCCCTAACACAAGTATACCCTCCTCCTCAAAAGGAAATGGCTCTTAAGTCCTCAACAACATAGCTGTCACCAATCTTCTGACACAGAAACATCATCAGCAGACCTTTAGCATTTTCTATGACCGTGGCCTTGAACAGCCAGGAACACAGTCTGGCACAGCTAACTTTACTCCAGGACATGCAGAATGTAGAGTAGCACATACACAAGCAGAGAACATAACCTAAGAACCCCAGACTCTCAAAGTCCTGACAAAAGGAAGTCCCTGCCTGGTTCTTTTGCTGTCCTTCCTTTCAACACAGAATTCTTCATTTTTTTGTATAATGGACAAACTTCAAGAATCCAAAGGTTGTAGCTCTCTCAGTGGTCATAAGCTGCCCATAGGTAGCCTCCTCATAGGAGAAGGTCTAGTATCCTTATTAGGTCTATTAGCAACAGCTGTTGCTTTCCAAGTCACTAAAAAACGTTCCTCCTCCTGGATTATGGTCTATCAGTATAGTCCACTCTTCCTGAGATCACTTCCAAGATACTCATTCTTGCAGTCTTACAGTCCATCATTCATTTGGAGAAGGAAGTTCATTATGTCTGCAAGATCATTTGAATGGTGTATGCTGCCAACTGGTTAGATCTCCTACTTTAACCCTTAAAAAAAAAGAAAAGAAAGAAAAAATCTCCATCCCCACTATCTCCATATGGAACTTAAGTGATACAATTAGTTAGAATGGGCAATGGGTCCTCCACCCTGTCTCATGCCAAGATAAACTAACATGTTCTTTCTTGCAAGGATATAGCTAGAATTCAGTTTTAAAGCGACATTAGCTCCCAACAAAGAATGTTCCCTTTTCTACCAAGGATACTACTCAATCAAGTTGTAATCTCTCTCAATTTCTCAGTAATGAACACCAACTGTGCCTGGTATGATGATAAAGTGCAAAGCTGAATCTGACACTGCCTATTCCTGTAGTTCTCAGAAAATAGGTGGATATACAATTATGGTCTCAGGTGGCAGCAGAATCATCAGTGTGGAAAGCATGGAGTGGGGGGGGCACAGAGGGCCCTCTGAGTTTAACCTCTGTTGGTGAATTCCTGACTAGAAATAATTGTGTTAGTCAGTATTCTGAAATTTTTACTTTTACAAATCCATACATACGTTGTATGACTCCTGCAGAACCATCTACATGAGAGCTGCAGGGCAATGACACAAGATGTTATAATTGCCTCCTGGGTCTCCAAATCCTTGGACGGAGAGATTCCCAATAAATTAGGAAAGGGCTAATAAGGTGTTGTTAAAGATCTTGTGTCATCAGTATTCCCTACCTAAGACACTGGCAAATAATAGCACAGTTCAATGCATTAAGCTGCCTGGGGACTTCACAGTATAAAAGGATGAATCATAGACATACCTCAGGGACAGTAGACCCCTAGATGCTCACTGCTTTGCCACAGAGGTCTCAGTCTGGCACTATTACTTTCCTTCCTCCCAACACACCCATCTTGGCAGCTAAAGTATCATCTCCCTACTTCAAAATACCAAAACACTGGACTTTTTAGGTCATCATCGTTTATAAATAAGTTTAAATTGGAAGAGAAAGAAATGAACTTATTATGACTACTGATAGAGGCTGCTGCCTTCCTAATACTGACACTTAACTCCTTTGCCTCCTTGATTATAGTGACATCTAGAACAAAGCAACACAGTCTCAGGAGATCTGGCCTGGCCTAGCCAGGGCACCTGGACTGAATTGCAGATGGTGTATGTCATAGAGGATACTTGATCATCAAATTTTGAACCTGCTGAAAGAAATCACCAGAAAAGATAGAGAGACAAGGAGAACAGGTAACAAGGTTCCGATGGAACCAGAGCTTTTACCCAAGACAAGGTAAAAGGCCTCAAAACTAAGATAGTTTTTGAACTCAGAACTTCAGAGTTGGAAGGTATCTCAGAGTGGCTTCTGAGGGAGGCCAACACCTACTTAATCTAACATCTACCTGAACAAGAATCTTCTCCTCAACACAATTGGCAAGTGAAGATCCAGATTTTACTAGAAAATTTCTAATGAGAGGGAAATGGCTAGCTTCTGAAGCAACCCACTTCATTTCAGAATAGCCACAGTGTTTGTGTGTTTGTGTGTGTGTGTGTGTGTGTGTGTGTGTGTGTGTGTGTGTGTGTGTGTGTGTGAGAGAGAGAGAGAGAGAGAGAGAGAGAGAGAAACTGAGAGTTTATTATGTAGAGCTTAGATCTACCTCTCTGTAACTTCTATCCAGCGTTCCTTGTTGCATTCAAAAAAATAAGATTTCCTCTTTCACCTAGCAGTCCTTGAAATAAAGACCATTATCATTTCCTTACTAACTACTCTGTTTTCAAGGCTATATATCTGCAGTTTTTTCAACTGATCCTCATGCAGCAGGATGTTGAGGTCACTATCATTAAGGCACTCTTCACCTGTTGATGTCTTTCATAAACCATGATGCCCAGACTTGAACACAATATTTCAGATGTTATCTGACAAGGATAAAGTTCAACATCTCCATCCCCTTCCGACCTCATGGAGAATATGTTGCTATGGGGAGTATATTAAAAATAAGAGTATTGGAGATTTATAGAAAGGAAGTCTACAACTAGGTACAAATTCAGTCAACTATCAAATCTTGCTGATAACACCTCCACAATATATCACACATCTATCCTGCTCTCTCTCTACAGATGGCCACCATATTGGTTTGGGCCACATTACATTGCAGTAGCCTCTTAATTGGTCTTCTTGACACAAGTCTCTCTCCTCCCAGATCTATCTGCCATATATCTGCCAAAGTGATCCTTCTCAAGCACAGCTCTCTGGCTATTAACTCTCTGACTCCCTAGGGCCTCTAGAATCAAGTACAAACTTTCTACAATGCAACCAAACAGGGTTTCTTGTCATTTCTTATACATAACGTTCTGTCACTTGTCTTTGCACCTCTGAGACTATCTCCTATACCTCATCTCTGCCTTTTCGAATTCTAACTTTCTTTCATAGTATAGCTCAAGCTCCATCTTCTACATGAAGCCTTTCCTGATATGCACACACACACATATATACATACACACATTATATACATATACATATATATATATGTATGTATATGTATATGTATATGTGTACACTTATTTTCTCCATCAGAGATATTGGTAAATGTTTAACAAACCAGCTTTCCAGAAACACACCGTTTAAACTTTAATCTGCATTATTAACATTTTATTCCTCAACATCTCAGATCTAAACAATTAACAAAACAATAAATCAGGTCCTGATTGGTAGCATTCACCTATTTTTGAGATGTAATGCTCATACTAAAAATATAACAATCTTCTCTAGTCTGAGATGGTTCTAGCACACTCTGGCTCCCTATTAAATATAAATTTCTCTGGACAAGGAATTGTTTCTTTTTTTGTCACTGAACCCTTAGTTCCTGGCACACAGAAGAGGCTTAAAAATGGTGGTTCATTATTTGATTGCTCAGACACTAATCCTCACACACTGGAGCTCAATGATGGGGATTAGATTTGTAGTCAGAGTTATTGTTGTTCAGTCATGTCCAACTCTTCATGACACCATTTGAGGTTTTCTTGGCAAAAATACTGGAGTAGTTTGACATTTCCTTCTCCAGTTCATTTTACAGATGAGGAAACTGAGGCAAATAGGGTTAAGTGACTTGTTCAGAGTCACATAGCTAATAAGTGTCTGATGTTAGATACGAAGTGAGGAAGATGAGGCTTCCAGACTGAAAGCCCAATACTCTAGCATCCTACCTAGATGTGGTCAGAGTGCCTGAGTTGAAATTTGGGCTCTGTCATTTACTATCTGTGTAGCTTTGGGTGAGATTTGTTTTCTTTTATTTTTTCCTTTTTGGAGGGTGGAGGGCAGGGTAATTGGGGTTAAGTGACTTGCCCAAGATCACATGGCTAGGAAGTGTTAAGTGTCTGAGGCTGGATTTGAACCCAGGTCCTCCCAACTCTAGGGCCAGTGCTCTATTCACTGAGCCACCTAGTCACCCCAGGCCACAGGGTCTTCATCTGTAAAATGAAGTTGGCTGTACTTAATGACCTCAAAGGTCTTATGTCTCTATCTCTATAAGTTTATGATCTTCTATTTCAAAATGAAATAAGCAGAGCCAAAAGAAAAATATGCAATGATTACTGTAGGATAAAAGAATAGAGGACTGGAAGGAAGTCAAAGTCTGAGTAACTGAAAGAACAATGATCCGGAGAAGAGATAATGAATTATAGCTCCCTTCTCATGGCAGAGAGACAGGGGAACTCCTAGGTCAGAATGTTGTGTGCAACTGGTATGTCTAGTGTTTCTGCTTAACCATCTTTTAAAACTTTATTTATTTATTTTTCTGCGAAAGAGGGCTCAGTGAGGATTACAGTGCAGGAAAGGAGTGATTTCCAAAAGGAACTATTATATAAACACAAAAACGTGTCAATAAATTAAAACTTCTTTTTTGGAAATATCTGCAGGTGCTGAATTTGTTGACTTATGGATTGACTGAAAGACCGAATCTGGCTGTGTAGTCTTGGAAGAAAAGCTTCCCCTCTTTTTGACCGTCGGGAATTGCATCAAAGCATGGTAAGACCTTGGGTATCAAACCAAGGAATAAAGCTGAATGAGCCAACCCGGGCAGAGAACATTCTCTCAGGTGTATCAAAGGTTCCCTACTTCCGATCTAGGGCATAAGATTCCAAGGTATTCTTTCTCTGTACTGTTGATCAGTGTATGTAGCCTAACCTGTCTCAATCTATAAATCTTTGTAGTTTAGAATTTCCTGTGACCCCTCTTAACTTTTAATTCCTGTGTTCTTGACATTGGTTTTACAATAGACTCTTCTCTGTATCCCCAGAATAAGTTGAGTTACTTAATTCTTGTCTCCTGTGCTGCTGATTGTACTTTCAGTCTATTTCTCCTCAGTTTCTGATCTCTAGGTTTGTTTGTTTTTTTTAATCTTCAGTCTGATAAAGCTAAACCAAAGTTCCGAATTCTCTCTTTGCTTAATCAATCAATCGAACATTTAATCAACATAAACTTATTATGTCCTTACTGTTTGCTGGGAAAAAGTAAAAACAGTACCTGCTCTAGAGGAGCTTGTGTTTATAAATAAATGTATACAAAATTTAAAATATGAAAAAATTAAGATAATCTTAGAGAGGAGGACTACAGCAGCTTGGATATTAAAGAAAACCAAGAATTCTGAGAAGCAAAGGTGAGTAGGGAGATCATTCAAGGCGTGGGGTATAATCAGTGAACAAGAAAGGAGATAGAATAGCAAAGGACATAGGTCTTTGTATCACTGGACAATAGTCTCTGGATAATGTGAGAAGACTAGAAAGATTGGG
This sequence comes from Pseudochirops cupreus, assembly GCA_028627135.1. NCBI lineage: Eukaryota > Metazoa > Chordata > Mammalia > Diprotodontia > Pseudocheiridae > Pseudochirops > Pseudochirops cupreus. The sequence goes on from CM053582.1 coordinate 304,840,888, forward strand.
AGGGCCTGTGCTAGAATGGCAAGCAGAGGATTTATCCTAGAGGTAATAGGGAGTCAATCAAATTTACTGAGTAGGGGAGTGAAATGCACTTTGGGAAAATCACTTTGGCATTTTTGTGGCGAATGGATTGGAATGAGGGGAGATTTGAGAAAGGGAAACCAATTAAGAAGCTGTTATATAAACCAGGTAAGAAGAGGTAAAGACCTGGATTAGGGTGATGGCTGAGTGGAGAGAAGGAAATGTATTTGAGACTGTAGAGAAAGAAACAAGATTTGTCAAAAGATCATTTATAAGTGGTGAGTGAGAGTGAGGGGTTGAGGATGAGAACAAGGTTGTAACCTGTGACAATGAAACAAGGGTAGTACCTTTGGCAGAAGAAAGGAAAGTTTTGAGGGAAGAGATAAAGCCTTCTCTTACTGACTTGTTGAGTTCAAATTACCTAAGGGGAATCCACTGTGTTATGTCCAGTGGGAATTTAGTGATTCAGATAGGAGCTCAGGAGAGAGACTAGGGCTGGATATAGAAGTCTGGCCATTATCTACATAGAAGTGATAACTAAATCCATAATGGGAGCTGATGAAATCACCAGGCAAGGATATATAGAGAAAAGAAGGCCAAAGACAGCATCTTGAGTGATAGATAGCTACAGTTTCAGAGGTGGCATGGATGAAAAACCAGCAAAGGAGACTGAGAAGGAGCACTGAGACAGGTAAGAGGAGAACTGAGAGATCACTATCACAAAAACCCACAGAAAGGAAGAGTATACAGGAGGAGAAGGAGGTCAACAGAGTCAAATGCTGAAGAGAGGCCAAGGAGTAGAAACACTGGAAAAAGCCATTAGATTTGACAATTAAGAAAATTTTGTCTTATATACAAATATAACACAATACAAAAAGTCAACATATTTATATTTTAATAGGATCACTCTCATCATACATCCTCTCCATATGTTCAGAGAATATATACATTTATCTTATGTATACATATTGAGGAGATTTTTCAAGACATTTATTATTCAGGTCATTTGTTAATATTCTTCTTCATAAATTATAATCACAAAATCTAATTAAACATGAGTCATATTTGATCTCTCTAATCTCTTTATTCTAACCATGGAGAATTCTGTGTCCTATGGCTCTAATGATTTACTATAATGCTGCCTGCTGTTCAGGACAAATGAAGAAATACATTTTAATTTAGTATTTAAAATTTTAAATGTTCAACTAGCAAAACTGGTCTAATTAAGACAGAATGACTAAAGAGGTAGCTAGCAAGTCTAGACAATCTACAAATTAGGAGTTTTATTTTAAATAAGATTTTTTTTGTTGCCTTTGTTACATTACATTGGTCTCGTTTATTTTGTGCCTATACCCTGATCTGTTTTATAATCCCACCCCACCCCCATTAAATTGTTGTATGAAAAACAATTAAGCAGACTTAAGTCATTATGCAACACTGTATGCAACATTCTGCCACCATAGCCCTCCACTTCTCTTCTGAGAGGATGTTATGTTTTATAAACTATTATTCCTAGGGTCTATATTAGTTTTTATAATCACTCAGAACTCGGTCTCCAGGGTTATTTTTGTTTGTTTACATGATTAGAATTGTATACATATATGTATATGTAGACACATGCACTATACACACACACACATACACATATATATATATTCTTCAATTCAAAATTAATCATTTTTGATCAATGAGTAAATTCATCTTTCTTAGATTCCATTGAATTCCACATATTCATTTCTTTAATCACCACAATATTCCCTTACATTTCTATACCACATTTTGTTTAGGCAATCTCCAGTCATTAGAGCTTCATCTGGTTTCCTGTATTGGTAATGGAATTTGGAGATGCCCTTGTATTGGCTTGGTTTTTGGGTTGAGTGTTAAAACCTAGAATTTGTGAATCCCACTTGTGGGATGGACTTGTTGACGTGAAGAGAGAGGGCTGAACTGGGAGGAGCCATGAATTGGGAGAGAGGCCCAAGCCTAGAGAAGGCCAGAAGGACTTTGGGAGAGCAGTATCCAGTATCGTGGAGCCTGAGTTGCTGAGAGAAAGACTGCCGAGAGGCCACTATTGCAGCCTCACTCAGGTAGAAAATGTGAGTTAAGGGTACAATTTTATAATCATCTTTTCCAGAATAAACAATAGTTACAGTGTTATTCCTCCCATCTATTATAATCTCTGCAGCCTTTGGAACATCATCGGTCTTCCATTTTACCCATACTTTAGCTCCCAATTTTATTCTATCAGTAGAAGTAAATTCTTCAGTTCTTCTGTTAGTTATTTTGGAAGGAGGGTCAGTTTTTACAAGTGGTACTGTTTTACAAGGAACAATAATCACTTGAACTATCCTATCATTTTTACAAATCTGTATGGGCCCCTCACCTAAACTGTGGAATGTCACAACAATTTCTCCTTGATAGTTGGAATCTATTACTCCACCCAATACATGTATTCCTTAAGCTGCTAATCCTGATTTGGGTAAAATCTGTGTAAAGTGATTTTTAGGGATTCTTATGCATATTCCAGTGGAGATTTTTCTTATTTCTTTTCTGTCCAACCAAAAGTCCTCTAAACAATGTAAATCATACCCCACCGAATCAGGTGTTCCTGGGTATGGTGCTGGGACATCTGGCCTCAAAGTCCAATACTCAATATTTGGGATCTTATGTGTTTGCTGTTTTCTAATTTGCAGATTTGGGGTGATCATGTACTTCCCCCCAATGGTCTATTATTCAAATTACGTAAAGCCATGAACAAATTATCCTTCCAATGTTGATATGAATTATTAGAACTTAACTTCCTTAACTGTTCTTTCAATAATAGAAGAGTTGTGTGATTTGGCCAGACGAGACTCTGGGAAGCCATTGAGCTCCCCGGCTTTGAAAACCCAGATGTTGGTGCTTCCCTCTCTGGTAACTGTATAGGTATGGGTATAATGGTCAGACGCTGGAAGCCTGTCTGCTGATATGTTTTTTTGTTTGCCTGTAACTTGTGTTTACATTCTCTGAAGTTCAGGGTGCTGACTTTTTCCCCCTGAACTAGGTAAATGATATATGTTTGACTGATTAAAGTGAGACTGTTAACCCATTTTGAGTTGCTTTCCTTTAGAAAAGCAGATCTAAGAACCTGTGCTAGCAGCCATCCTGGGTATGCTAGGGTGCTTGCCGATACATTTCCACAAACCAGAAGTTTTATCATACTAATTAGAAGAGGGTTTTTTTTGGTTTTTGTTTTTGGTTACTATCTTAGCTGGGACAACAATAACCATGTTGAGATGGGGAAGTCTTTGATTGAAGGTTACCTGGACAAAACTCAGGTCCCTATGGCTTCAACTTTATTTTATTGAATTCCCACTCAATCATTATCTGGAGAATTCATGAGGGACTAGAGAGATGCCTGAACACTGGACAAAGGCCACAACTTGGTGTTTATCTTTTTTTTTAAGAGAAAAAAAAAGATAACCCTAGAAATTATAGACCTGTCAGCATTCACTCCCTACTTGGAAACTCGCTGAAACGTATCATCAAAAAATCAATTTGCAAGCACCTAGAAAATCACGGGGTACTGGGTAAAAATCTACTTGGCATTGTGAAAAATAAATCCTGTCAAATCAACTTAATTTCCTCCCATGACAGAGTGACAAGCTTGGTCGTCCTAGCGGACTTGATAGACATAATATATTTTGACTTCAGTAAGGATATGGAGTGAGTTCCACATGAAATGCTCATAAAGACACCAATAAAACAGGGTTTAGGTCACTTTGCTTTATTTAACACATTTTATTGGACTATAATCAATTATATATGCTCATGATACTCAGGTGGATTGGACAAAGGGAAGAAGGGGACAACCTTGGGGAACTGAAAAAAAACTGAGAGAAGATGAAGATATAGGGTGAAATAAATAGGATGGAATTTAATAGGGACAACTAGAGAACTAGTTGAAAGAAGACAAACATAAGGTGGAGCAAGACCCATTCTAGGAAGGGTAGCAGAAAAGAAATACTAAAGAATCATAGCAAACCGCAATATAAGTACAGGTGAGCAAAATGGTATTATAGTGACCAAGGTGAGTGCAATTTTAGTAACTGAGGTCATTTTACTTTTGAATTCAGCATTTTCTAGGACTCTTATTATTTTCTGGTCAGCTTGGGGTTCTACAACTGAATTATAATTTGAAGGACTTACAAGGACTTCAGGAAAGAGTCGTGACTAGACATTTAGAAAACAAAATATGAAAACTATTTGAGATTTAGCTAAGAATTAGCTATCAGAGACTACCTCAGGGAATTTGGGCTTACTAAAAGGGAAACCTTCATTACCTCTCACCTAATATATTGAAATAGGCTCCTAATTGGTCTTCCTTCCTCCAGGCTTTCCCCTCTCTTCCTTATTCTCCAAATTGATATTTCTAAAACACAGATCGAACCATATCATTCCTGTGCCCAGGAAGAATCAGAGGCTCCCTATTGCCTCTAGGATAAAATGAAGACTCTTCTGTTTGCATTTATAGCCCTCAGACATCTGGTTCCTTTCTATTTTTCCAGATTTATTACACATTTCTCCCCTTCAGACACTCTATGTCAGTCAATTAGTCAACTAACATATTGTAAGTATTTACTACATTTCAGGCACTTTTTCTTTCTTCTCAAGGAACTCACAGTGTAATGGAAAACAGGTTGTCCTTATTGTTGTGGTGTGTCGTCTTTTGTTCTCAAAGAGATTCATGACATTAGGAAGTGATGACATGACTTGTAGTTAATTTGGATTTGAGTGAGGGAGGATTGTGCAAGGTCACCAGCCTCACTTTCTCCTTCAGAGCCATCTGGGTCCAGTGGCCTGATATTCATCAGGACAACTGGAGATGGCCCAGGATGCCTTGGGAGACCCTGGTCCTAGGCTAAGGTATTTTCAGGTTCTCACTTTGAGTGAGGTAAGGCTCACTCAGTGAACAGGCCTCTTTAACAAGAGAGTCAAGGGATGGCCCCTTTAATCAAAGAAAAAAAAAACTGGGAGGGGAAGACCCTCGGTGTTGCTCGTCAAAAGAACAATAGTTACTATTTCTTGTTTACATTCACTCTCTGCTAGGAGGGCATGGACCAGTTGCTGCCCAATCTATGAGCTCCAGAGTGAATTGGGTTTAATGTTTGGTTTTTCAGAAAGAAATCTAGCCAGTTAAGGAGGCAGCTTTCAGCCAACAAAAAACCTTCTTTTGGGCAGAGCACCCTCAGGCGAAGATGGGGAAAAGGAGACCTAGAGGAAAGTGAAGGGGGAGAGAGAGGAGACTACTCACAGGTTGTGTTTGTCCTTCATTCTCTAAGAAGACCATGACATCCGAGATTTGCATTTGACAGAGGGAGGGCTGCGTAAGGTCACCAGCCTCACTTTATCCTCCAGAGCCATCTGGGTCCCATGGCCTGATGTTCATCAAGACAACTGGAGATGGCGCAGGATGTAGTGGGAGACCATGGCCCTTTTAGGCTAAGGTCTTTTCTCTCTTCACCCGAGGGTACTCTGCCCAAAAGAAGGTACCTTTCGTTGGCTGAAAGCTGCCTTGTTAACTTGGGGTTCACAAGCTAGATTTCCTTCTCAAAGACAAAGCCTTAAATCCAGTTCACTCGGGAGCTCATAGATTGGATAGCACTAGGTCCCTGCCTTCCTAGCACAGAGCAAATGTAAATAGGAAAGAGTAACTGTTTCTCTTTTGGCCAGGAACCCCGAGGGTCGAGGGTCGTCCCCTCCCAGGTTGATTTCTTTTTCTTTGATTAAAGGGTCATCCCTTGACTCACTTCTCAAAGAGGCCTGTTCACTGAATGGGCCTTACCTCTCTCAAATGGGAAACAACGGGCAAACATTTATTTTCAAACAAGATATAAAGAGGATAAATGGTTAGGGGGGAATTAATCTGCTAGGGACTAAGAATACTTCTTGCAAAAGGTAAGACTTTAGCTGAGACTTGCAGAAAACCAAGGAAGATAGGAGATGGAGATGAGAAAAGAGAGCATCCTAGGCAGAGAGGACAGTCAGTGAAAATGCTTTGAGTCTGGAGTTGGGGTCTCTTGCATGATGAACAGCTAGGAGGCTAATATCACTGAATAGCAGTCTGGGTTAGGGAGTAAGGTTAAAGACTGAGAAGAGAAACTACGAAACTGGAAAAATGGAAAAGGTAGGAAGGGGTCAGGTAGAGAAGACCTTTGAAAACCCAATAGAAAATGTTAAGTTTTATTGAATGGGAAGAGAGGGAGAGAGGTTTATATGGTTAGACTTGTATTTTGGGAACATTGACTCTACCAATGAGTAGAAGATGAATTGTAATAAGGAAATGCTTGTGGGATGGAGACCAAGCAGCAGGCGACTGCAATAGTCTAGGCCAGTGGTTCTCAACCTGTGAGTTATATGTTCAATTTGGATACATCCTGCATATCAGGTATTTACATTACGATTCATAACAGTAGCAAAATTATAGTTATGAAGTAGCAACGAAAATAATTTTATGGTTGGGGGTCACCACAACATGAGGAACTGTATTAAAGGGTCACAGCATTAGAAAGGTTGAGAACCACTGGTCTAGGCATTCTCAGCAGACTGGGCAGTACACTGGTTGTGCATAATATTCCTTCTTCAACTTTGTGCCTTTGCACAGGCTGTCCCAATCCTGAAATAGCTTCTCATTTCCCTCCTGTTCGAATCTCAAGCTTCCTTCAAAGCTTAACTCTAATCCTGCCTCCTATCATCCAGGAGATGTTATTTGGAAAAAAAAAATAGTCTATATTTAATTATGAGGCATGCCCTGTTTTTCCTTCGTAGAAAGGAAACGTCTTAAGGGCAAGGACTATTTAGGGTTGGTGTTTTGTGTTTGTTTGGAGGGAGTCTTTCTAACCCAAATGCCTAACATAGTAACTGGCACATAATGGGTACTTAATAAGTGTCTGTGAATGAATGAATAAAAGGAGTGGTAGAGACATGGAAAATAGGACAATTTCAGCTCTCAGCTATTTTTTTTCTGTTAATGTCAGACATTATTACCCTTATATTCTTACTATTTTTGCAGTTATGCTATGACCATTTTTTTTCCATAAAACCGAAATAGTAAATGATGTCAATTAATGTATCCAAATATAAATGATTGGAAGGCAAACATGTTTCATTTTGTTTTTTATTGGTAACTTAAAATTACATTTCTGCTTCATCTATCTGGTACCTGTCTAGGTCTATAATTTATCTGGACACTTATTTTGTATGTTTACAGAGTCATTTGCAGTCTCCTTTGCAAATATGAAAAAAAATTGATAAAACTTCTGCAATTATAATTTGGTGGATTAATAGAACCCTTAGGGCTCTCTCTCAGTCATGGTCTGTCTCCTGCAGGAGTCATTTGTATAGTAAACTTCCCCCAAGGACTCTTTAAAAAAAGATTTTGAAAACTCCACAAGATACACACACACACACACACACACACACGCAGCATTATATATCTAAAATATAAATAAAATATCTATACTTATATAAATATATCTATATCTATCTATATCTGTATATCTATATATCTATATCTGTATCTCTGTCTATCTATCTATCTATCTATCTATAGCATTTACATGCCACACTACTCTTACATCTAAGTTTTCAGGATCAAGCAATCTTAAATTCAATCATCTAAGAAACTGAACAGGAAATCAAAGTAGTTGTTGGCTATAGTTCTGCTGATTTCACACACACACACACACACACACACACACCATTTTAGAAAATTATTATTGAAAACCTCCTGTTATATTTGATAATTCTGCATAGATCTGAAAATATCAAGTTAGTCCTTTGGAGGATATATCTTCCTAGGCATCTTACCAGTGGTCTTAGTAATTGTTGCCAGACTGTACCACTCTGTGACCTAAAGTGAATTACTTATGGGTCTCAGGTTCAGTTCCTCTGTAATAACACTATTGGACACAAAGATGAAGAAAGCCTTTTCCAGCTCTAAAGATCTATTTGTGTTATATGAAAATAAAAACCTACACTAGAGATAAATTTCATAGCTCTCTACCAGCTGTAATGGAAAAGAGTAAAGTCCTTAACACCTCTGAGTCTGTTTTTTCATCTGCTACGTTAAGTTAGAAATATACTACGAGTCTGCTAAAAATAAAGAATTCAGAAAATGTTGAAATAAAGATTTTTCTGGGTCCATACTATATGCTCCTACTTTCCATTTCCATGGCCTTTCACTTTCTTCAAAGGATTTTCCTATAGAACATATATACTGGCATTTCATGCTCGCAACAAACCTACAAAGTCGACAGGGAAGCTCTCATGATCAGTTTTTTTAGAGAAGCCCTAAGACCCAAAGATGTTGAGGTCTAGGGAAGTTAGGGTCCTTGGCTTCTTGGTTTTCTGAAAGATGTTCATGGCATATAGCTTGTAAAAATTGATGTGCCTTAAAATGCATTTGCAAAAGCTCCATGAATATTTACACATTTTAAAATGGCTTCGCACTGGACTTGAGTTTTTACATCTGGATTTTCACCTTAAAGTCTCAAACTTCAAACGCTTTTGAAGGCAGCTTTCCCTGACATTAAAATAATCCAGCCATTTTTTTTTCCAAAGCTATTTTATTTAGGTTTTTTTTTTTTAGCTTTTACATAGCCTTAAGGTTTTTGAAAGCAACCAAAAATCTAACTTTAAAAAATTTTTTCTTTGCATCTATTCCTTTTCATCCTACAAACCAGACATCAAAGAACAAAATACAAAAAAAATTAATAATTTTCATTTCATGTATGTTATTTAAAAAAAAAACTTAGGTCATAATGGATAAGAGAATCCAAAAGACACATATACTCTTAATTTTGCTTTCCACAGGCTAAACAAAGTAATGGGGTTTACTTCATCCCCACACACCTAATTTAAGAAGTGAAATACTTTCTGACTCTCTTAAGTAAATGCTTTGCTCCTTTGCTTCCTGTAGGCTCACTAAGAACCATTTGTTCTCAGTAGTCTCTTTTCATCAGTCCCATTTACTAACCGTTACTGCGTTGTGTTCTGGAATATTCTGAAGATTAGACCTTAAGAATATAAATAAAAAGGAAAACCCAACATTATTACTATTTCGCGCTTTCTTTCACTTCCAAGAAAGAAATTTACGTGGGGCTTTTATTAGGTTTTTTGAGAGTCATCAGATGTATATTTTGTGATTTAGGCAGAAACAACTAACCAGATTTCCTGGGTTTAAAATGTCTTTTCTCTCATTCAGAAAGTGTTTAGTTTAACTAGTATAACACCTGTGAGTACTTAACAAAGATTGAAGAAGAATAATAGGCCTGATTTTCTTGGTGAGCAAGGCTAAGAGAAGTAGTCTACTAACTCACAAGGCCAGAGCGCTGTCCACCAGCGTGTGTCTTCTCTAGATCTGAGATGCAGTGAAATCTCACTATGCTGAACTAAGAGACAAATAGAAAGGAGGCTTTATATATAGGCTCCACCCATCTCAGTTCTCTCAAATTACATTTCTTCCTAAAATGCATCTAGATTTCCTAAATATGATTGCTGTTATAACGAAATATTTCTGCCAAAGAATCTGGGACAGTGTCAAATTGCTCTGCTGTGCCTGAAGTACAGGTCTCGTGCTGTAGCTAGAAGCTACCTGGCTTCCACTACCCTCAGCAGACAGGGTGAGGCTGGACCTAGAGGTACAAATTGAAAGGTCTAGTTAATTTTCTAGGGCTATATTAGTGTTAGAATTTTCTTTTTTTTCCCCAGTATAGTCAGAAGAAAAGCAAAAAGTTCAATCAGCTGACTATATTTACACTCAATACTATGCAAGCAATTTTAGTTGCCTATTTCATCAAACTGACCTATTGGTTCAGTTAAAGTGGTCATTACAGGGAAATTACAGCTACCATGCACAGCAGACAACATTAGATCTGGAGACATAAGAGGCAAACATATTAGATATGGAGATATAACAACTGTATTCAAGTTCTGAGCTTGGGGAAGTCACGGTCTCTCAGAATCTCAATTTTCTCATCGGTAAAATGAATATAATACTTTTAACTCCTAATTCATAGAGTTGTAGGGATCAAAAAGGAAGAGGTACATAAAGCAAATATATATATATACAATATATACATATATAAATATATATTATACATATATACACACATATATATGTATGTATGTATATATATGTTAGGGATGATTTCTCAGAAGTGAATCTTCCTCAAAAGGGTTGATAATTTTTGTATTATTGAAATACAGTTTACTCCCTTACAGAAGAACATGTGTAGTTAAAACCATACTTTGCAACACAACCTAGACTGTGAACTCTTGCAAAAATTCCTGCCTTTTCTTGACTCCAGGCAAACTTGTGTAACTGCCTTTGTTCTTTGTTGCTGGGTAAGATTCAAGCAAATAGATTGTGCTCCCTGAAGCCCAGCCAATGGGATAAAGGGAAGGAGGTTGGGGGGGGGGGTGGCGTCACATTAGGGTATAAAAGGACCTTGTTTTCTGGAATCAATTTGTATTTCTCTGATGGGCGCCATTAGGACGACAAGGGGCAGTATCCTTTCTCAAGATAAAGCAATAAATTCATTTCTGCTTTTTAGGTATCTAAGTCTTTGTATTGATTTTTTTTGGTAGTGGTCTTTGTCCCACACATATGTGTGTACACACATGTATAAGTGCATATCATATATATATATATATATATATATATATATATACTACATATGATTTTAAGACAATTGAACATGATACAGTATTTAAGATATTATCCTAGTCTCTGTTTGTTTTATGAGAATACAATTGCTAAGAGGACAAGGGCAAGATGAGTTCAGAAGCTTCTTTGGAAATGGAAACTCAGAAGCAAATTTAGCTTCCCATGATTCAGATGACCTGTATTTGGCAGAAAATGATCTCCTATAAGATCTTATAGCTATAAGATCTTACAGCTTTCATAAATAGAGGTAGCTAGGTAGCATGGTAGATAGAACCCAGGGTCTAGAATTGGGAAGATCTGATTCAAATTCAAAACCTTACTGTTTCACTGTGCAAACCTGGCCAAGTCACTTATCCTCTTTCTGCCTCACCTTCCTTAACTGTAAAATGGGAAAAATAATAGCACCTATGATTGTGAGGATCAGATGAGTGATTTATAAAGTGCCTGGGACACAGTAGGGGCTTAATAAAGGCTTCTTTCCTTCCTTCCTTCATCAGTTTGACTCTGTAATGGTATGTGCTGTGAGTTGGGGACATGAAAGAAGGTGGTTAGAATCCACAAGTTCTTGGTGTTTAGTCATTTTTTAGTCATGTCTAACTCTTTGTGACCCCATTTTGGGTTTTCTTGGCAAAGGTAGTAGAGTGGTTTGCCATTTCCTTTTCTAGCTCATTTTAGAGATGATGAAACTGAGGAAAATAGAGTTAAGTGACTTGCCCAGGGTCACATAGTTGGTAAGTGTCTGAGACTGGATTTGAATTCAGGTCTTCCTGACTCCAGGGTTGTCACTCTATCTGCTGTACCACTTAACTGCCCCTATAAGTTCTACTCCTATTCAAAAACTTCCACACCATCCATCATATTAATATCGCACAGGTGTCTGTGGCACCTAGAACATCAAGCCTTTTCCCTCATGTGCCCTCACTCTATGCTCTTATAATGAAATGCACACTTACTGCAATGACCACCTCTCCTTCTATGTGCTTGTATTCACAGCATCCATGTCAGCTCTTCGCTCCATACTCCAGCACTGGATGCACTTCCTGAGGATCCCAGTTACTTCGCTTCTCTTTCTACTATCCACCCATGACTGACACCAAATTATAATTAATGGCATGAGATGGGAAGGGAATCAGCAAGGGCAAGAAAGAAACCACTCTTCGATTTCCAGCCCTGCCACATCCATATCTTCTGATACTATGTATTATTTAATCTTGGTATGTCTTCTAGCACTTAACATGGTGCTTTGTCCACAGTGAGAATTTAAGAAACATTGGCCCTTGCATGTTAGTTACCATAAGGAATTTAGAGATGACCTATTCTAAGCCTCAGGTTTTATAGATGAAGAAATCAAGTTGAATTCAAATTGTATTCCAAGTTACTTTTGCACGTTACTTTCAATGTCAATCCAAAAAAGAACTTGGATAAAAATATACTTACATCTCTAACTACTTAGGCCCATAATCTTCTGAGAGCATCCTAATTGCTTTTATTATTTTGAAAAATGATTTGAAAATTGCTAAGTTTTTTGTTACTTAAAGCAATTATTCAGCTCATGAAATAACTACAAGAATGTTTGCAATATGCACAAATCTGTTGCAAAATACAAGATATAGCTTCTATTGGTTTGTCTTGGCCCTCTTTGCTTTGCAAGAGTAATGAGGTGGTTGGCACAACTGTGTGATTTGGTGAATCTAACTTGAGAATCCTTAACAACAGCTTAACAACAAATCTTTTACTATATTTATTCTACACTCAGTCATTTTTGTTCATTTGTTTTTGTTTTGCCTAGAATGAGGCAAAAGGAGGGTCATGAGAGAGCAATAACCAACCCAGCTTCATATGTGCTTCTGGGCCAGCCGCTAATAGTGTTCTGCATACTAGTGTGTGATTTTGAGCTAGGCCTGGCAAAGTGTTCTGGTCAACAAGAAAACATCTGGATAGCATAGTAAGAAGAAAGCAAATGCATCCAACTACTCCTGTATCAGAACTATAACTAGCTTTTCTTTTTCTTTCTTTCTTTTTTTTTTGCTCCATCTTGGTACAGATTAAGAGAAACCTCCATAGGGCTAGGAGAAGGAAGCATCACCTAAGGCAATGGTTCTCAACCTGTGGGCCGTGTCACAGGGATCACCTAAGACCATCAGAAAACACATATTTCCGATGACACTGCTCCTCTGTCTGTCTCCAGGCAGGTCTGCCCACATGCAGATACGTCCACATACAAGTTAAAGGGTCTTGGCATTAAGAAGGTTGAGAACCACTGACCTAAGATATCAAGTTTTCCACTAAGGGAGTCCTGGCTTTTTTTGGGGGGGCGAGAGGGGCATTGAGAGGAGAGAGCATAGAGGGGAAATCTAGAGAATGAATGGCCATGGTGAAGGATTGAGGGGGAGATAAGGCCAGAGATGTTGCTAGGAGGAAGGTTCAAGAAGGAAAGGAGTCTGGAGCAGAGTAGCTAGGAAGGAAGCATTGAATGGTACTGTTTATATCCTCTAAGTTTTTGTTTGTTTGTTTGTTTTTTGCCTTGAGATAAATTTCCCATGGCCTTATCCTAGTTATATCTCTGATACCCATCAAGGATCTGGGTCCTTAGAACTGCCCCAATATTTCCCCATTATTTTAATTACACATTTGGATTTGTAATACTTTAAATTCCTCAGAGAAAATATTTTATCTCCCATACTCAATTGAATAATCTCAATTGAGAGAATCTTCATCAACATTAAATCTCATTTACTAGAGTCCTCCCATGTACTATGTGGTCTCTTTAATTTTATGGCAGGAATGAAGGCCTTTAGTGGCTAAAGTGATATGGATATTGGTTGGGAACTTACAAATTTAGAATTAAATGAATACTTAACATATTGTGACATAACTGATAAAATCTAACCAAATTTTCTGCATGCTTCCAGTGAAATTTAAGGAGTGTTTTCCAGGAAGTATTCCATAAAGAATATGGGGCTCACCAACCAATATCAGCCTATTAGCAAACTAGGAATTTTCCTTATGAAGACTTTCTCCTTTGCTTAATGGATGATGTTAATGGATAATGTAGTCACTTCCCTTAGAACTTTCTTCAAGTCATTACTTGCCTTTATTAACTTTGCTGAATATAAGTCCATCTGTCAGTTTATTCTTATTCATGCCAAAAAATGTAAAATACATTAGTATGCTTGATGATTCATTTTGTACCTTACATAATGCTTGGGCTTTACAAATGAGATGCATTATGACTTGGGTACACAAAATGACAGACAATGAAATGTGGGCTAGAATGTCAGTCACCCTCTGGATGACTCCCAGAAATCTGGGATCTACCTTATCACGGACACTTTAGGAACAGGCAAATAAATTGGAGTGTGGTTTCAAAAGCATTAGTAATTCCCATCCTACTCTTTACTCTCAGCCCCTAAAAATAATCCTTTCCACATTACTGATGTTTGAATATATTGTCTGAAATTCCAGAGGGGATCTATGCCCAGTTAAAATAAAAATGTCCCCGGAGAAAGTAATATTAAGCCTTATTAATCACTTACAGTTTAGCATATATGATGTCATCAAATTGTCTCCTGAAAGAAGATTTTGAAAGCAAGAAAGCAGATAGAGCAGAGAATATAAGGACCTTGGCCACTTTAATAAAGGGACCACTGAGAAGCATCCAAGAGAATACTGGGAATGTCCAAGGCAAACTTTACCAACTTGACAATTTTGTATGAGTTGTTCCTGAATCCTGCTGAATATTTTAGCCATACTACCAGACTTGAAGTCACTAGATCAATCTTTATTCCATCAGGTATACAGACCAGATACCCAGTGCCACAGAAAAGGGAAAAGCCAGACATAATGGTGCTGGTCTTCACTTCCTCCTACTAGGAAAGTTGAGACTGGTGACCTGTGTTTGGGATTTGTGATTTACCGTAAGGTGAAAGCAGATCAAGTTCCATACTAAGTTTGGTACAAATATTGGAAGCCCCCAGTAGCAGAGGGCCACCAGACTGTCAAGAGGAGGCAAAGACCAGGTCTGGTCAAAAAAAAAAAAAAAAAACCCAGAACAAATCGAAGGTTTTGTGCCTGTAAGTATTGGGGCTGAGCCTTAAGTGATCTTTCCACTTTCTGCCTGATCAAAGTAGATCCACTCTCAAACAAAAGAAACAAAAACCAAAAGCCTTTATAGGACTCTGGAAATGTAATGTGAATCTGTGCAACCGGGACACGATAGAGATAATGGTTCTGGAATCTCCCCTCATACTAGTGAATGACCTCCAGAATCTCCCTCCATTCTCCTCAGTACCCCATACCTGGGAGTGATTTCTAAAATGCAGTCCTCAATACTCTGTACTTTTCTCCTTATACTTAATCCCGAGGGGGGTTGGGTTTAACTGCTCCAATTATCATCTGCTTGAAAATAATGCACAGGATTATACCCCCAAACCAGAACTCTCAATCCAAATACAAACCTGTATTTTTGGGGTTTTTAAAATTTGCTTACTGGAAATATTCCCTTGGATGAATTGATGTCAATTCAACATGACTAATGCTCAAATCATTGCTTTTACCATAAAATCAGCACCTTCTAACTACTACTTCTTCCTCCTCCTTTTCCTCCTCTTCTTCTTTATCCTTCTCTCACTTCTTTTCCTTCTCCTTCTTTTTCTTTGCAATACATCTTTCAGTGTCTTGGCCCCAAAATTTCAGTTTCTATTTTCTCCTCTTTCTAATTTATCCCTTAGACCTAATAAGCTACCAACATTTTTTTGTATTTGAAACATTTTTTTTTTGCATTTGAAACCTTTTCCTCTAATTCCTATGCCGCTACTACCATCTAAGATTTCATCATGGTATGGATCATTTACTATAGTAAATAGAGGTCTCCCTACCTCTAATTTCTCCTTTACTAAGTTCTCCTTGTTCTCTGCTATCAGAATTACATCTCTGAAACACTATTTTCATCATAAAGATCTCTTGCTCGGAAAATTCAATGGCTACCTAGTACATTCGGGACAAAATCCGATTTCCTTAGAATGGCTTTCAAACACTTCTGTAATTTCCTTCCTACATTATATAGAGAATATGCTATGTATTGTCCATTGCAAAGTCTCTATCCCTGAAAATGTCTCAGAATTTCAACACCCTGCCTTTATGATGTTTCTTCTCTCCCACCTTTTCAAACTCTACCCATCCTTCATGTTCCAGTTTAAGATATAATTTTTTACAAAGATTTCTGTGATTACCCAAGCTCACACTGATCTCTCTTTTCTGAACATCTGTATTACTTATCATCTGCAGCAGAACTATCTCTAGCACAAGGCAAATGGATCATTGTCCCTGGGTGTTGACATCTGAGAGTAGGCACATGCTTCCTCCTTGTGATAATGAGCATTCTCATAACTTGTCTGCTGCTGCTCTGAATCACCCTAAGGTCCTAACACTGTGTTGTCCTTTTCTTTGATCTATCTCTTATCCTCTGTCCTTTGTGAACACAAGAATTGTTGTTTGTCCTTTGTTTTCAAAGATGACCAATGACATCATGGATGATGTCTTGACTGGTGTGTGAATTGAACTTAATTGAGTCAGAGTGGCACGAAGTCATCAGCCTCACTCTCTTTTCTTGAGTCATCAAAGACCAGCAGCAGGACAAAAGTCAAGATGACTGGGGATAGCCCAGCATGCAGGGGATGACCTTGGCATCTTTGATGTCTGACCAAGCTCTAAGTGCTCTGCAGTACCTATTTCAACTGGCTTCATTGCTGTTGGAACAACTAGTTCTCATGAAAAGGTAGACTACTCACTGCCCTGCCTCTTGTAACCATACCTATGACTCTGCAACCTTGTCCCAGCTAGTCTAGCTCTGAGTAGAGAAAAAAAGTCTAGTTGCTGCTCATTCCAGTAGCACTCAGTTTGTTACTTTAACATCAATCCATGTTTTGATTAAGTTGTTGCAAAGATGTTTATCTTCTTTTCCCAACCCTACTATAAGCAACTGGGGAACAGACTTATATTCTTTTTATATTTCCCACATTGCCTAACACACTGTTGAGCACTTAATAGGGGCTGTATGTTGAATATATTATCTATCAAGATTTCTTTACCAGTAATGTGGATCATTAAACCTAGAAGAAACAGAATCTTACTCAGAATTGAAAGACAACTATGGGCCATTATAATGCAATCAATGTTCTTTCAGTATCTGTGAGTGCACTGTTACTGCAGTATTACCAATAAGTTTGGGGGAGAGAATGATCAACTTCTGAAAATCTAAACTAGCTCGCCCTTTCCTCAGTCTCTGTACAAGCCATAAAAGGATGTCAGTGTTTCATTCTGTTCAACCAAATGAGACATTTCCATCGTTTAAAAAGAGTTGTGAATTCAGAGTAAGGCCTAAGAAGGCTTTTAAATTCTTGACAAGTTTTCTCTCTTTACCTTGAGTAGTTGTCACTCTGAATAATGGGGAATTGGAGAAGAGGAGGAGAAAGAGGAGAAGGAATAGGAGAAATTGGAAAAGAAGGAGGAGACAGAAGAGGAGGATAGAAAAGAAGAGGAGGAGGAACAAAGCATTTGCAAGTCACAAGTAAATCAGAATGATTAGTGCTGCTTCATGTAGGCGCATATATAGCACTTAATTTAAGGACAAGGACTAGCCCTATGAATTCACTGGTATACATGAATCCTGGGTAAGAGAACTCCTTCTACCAAAGCAGGTTGGCACTATCTCTACCACTTATAGACTTAGAGAATACTTAGGATTCTCAGATTTAGGCCCAGAGTCTCACACCCAGTACGTGTCAGAGAAACCTGTTAAGCCCAAGTGGTCCTTTTTTGCGGGGCTAGGTCTGTATCCACTGTTCCATGGTGCCTTTGAGGTTTAATAAAATGGATAAATAAGAAAATCAGGGACATATTACTTAATATATTGACTTGTACTTTTTCTAAGACAATTGAATATTTATTTAGATGATATATGGATTAGTTTATTTTTCTTTCTATATTTTAAACTACAAAACGCAATATAGACAGGGGTTAGTAAAATTTTAGGACCAGAGTGCTGAGTTGTTTATTTGTGTTATTCTAGCATATGGGAAGGTAAAAGACTTTGGCATAGAGTATGTAAGGAAGCCTCTATATGAAAATATTTTCCCCCATATGTTCCACTGGCTAATATTATTTTTGACAAGATCCTTTTTAAAAATGAAAACAGATTTAAGATAGTTAAACCTATTGGTCATTCAAATTTTGGTGTTTGTTATTTTCATAACATCTTAGGATCATAAAACTTGGGACTCAAAGATTCCTCAAATGATTATCTAGTCCAATCTCCTCATTTTACAGATGATGTGATGGAACTGAGGCCCAGGGATTTGAAATGACTTATAGGGCAGGAACCAGAAACCAGGTTTTCTTATGTTAAATACAGAAATTTTCCTATTATAATGTACTTCCTCCTACTATGCTGGGCTAACAACTGAACTAGACACATTAAACATGAGTAATATAAATAAGCCTCTCAACATCTCTTTCATTTCAAGGCTGACATGAGAAAAACTTGCTTTGGCAACTGTGTGGCCATGACAATTGCAAAAAGCTTGATTGGTCACCCTGAATCAAGTTTCTCACCTCTCCAATCCACCCTGCACACTGAGCTTCAACAGTGATTTTCCTAAAGCTTAGATCTAATCATATTACTCCCTCCCCTACTCATTAAAGTCCAGTGGCTCCTTCTCACCTGTACCATTAATGATTAAATCTTCAGTTTGGCATTTAAAGCCCTCCATCACCCAGCCCTCAACCAGGATGATGCTAGAAAATGTTACACATCCATGCTGACTCTTTACTAAGTGGCTGTTATCACATCTCTATCCAGTCCTCATTCTATGCAACCCTTTTACTCTTTGCTGATTGACTATAACATTCACCATAAGGGTCAGTTCCAAATTTTCTCTTCTGTTCTTAAACTACATATATCATCCTTCCTGCCCATCAGAAGGACTCCATGAAACCTTCACATGAAACCTGGGCTCTCTGAGTTACTTCTTTTGCCCAGTTCTTACAACACCAATCCCTTCTACATAACCCACCATTTTCTCCTTCTTTGCTCTTGGAGAAAGATGTGGCCTGTTTTTTTGTCAAATCCAGCCCTTCTGCTAGTGCCTTTGACCCTGTCTGTTTCCCTTTTCTTCAGGGACTTGGCCCTTTGATGAAAAAAACAACAACAACAACAAAACTGCAATCTTTCGTTAGCTACTGGTTGTTTCCCTCTTAGATACAAATTACAATTACTTCATACTTGAAAATTTTTTTCATTTGACTCCGTTTTCCCCTTTAGTTAATGTCCTTTATCTCTCCTCCCTTTAACAAGCAAATTTCTTAAAATATGCCATTTATACCCGGTTCCTACTTCTTTACTTCTGAGAGAAATGATTATTAATAACCGATGATTTTGGGAGATCTAGAGTTTCCTCTTTTTCTAAAGTCCTCATTTCAAAAACTCATTCTCTGAAAACTGAACTAACTTTCTTCTCTATCAGACTCCATCCAACCTTACAAGGAACTTCTAATCCAGTGGTTCTCAACCTTCCTAATGCTGCAACCCTTTAATACTAGTATGTGGGCATATCTGCAGGGCGGGCTCGCCTGGAGACGGATAGAGGAGTGGTGTCTTGGTTCCTAAGACCATTGGAAATATGTATTTTCCTATGATCTTAGGCGACCCCTGTGACCCCTGTGAAAGGGTGGTTCGACCCCAGAACCGCTGCTCTAATCTAAGATAAATTCCACTCAAGGTAGCTTGGGTGGAGGTAGATCCTTTGTCTAGGTTGCCCAAGGTTGGGGGTAGTCTGGTATAGTTTCTCTGTCCAGTAGTGAGATGATGGCACTTTCAGCCCTTTATTGTAATATTCATTCTCTCATTAACTGTTAGCCAATCAGAGTTGATTACTACCCTCAGGAGCACCCCTCTTCCAAAGGCATATAATCCAGGAGCCCACTGCCATGATTGCCGCTGGCATTTGAAAGTGTCACTGACCTTTTATTGAAATGCTGGCATTATTAATAAAATGTCCAATTACCCAGAAATTATATCTCTAGTTTAGAACTTTTTAAACATCACACCTCCTACTCACTTCTCAGACCCTTGAAATATGATTTCTGACTGTACCACTGCACTGAAATCTTTATGTTCAAGATTGATGAAGATATATTCATAGTTAACTCAAATGGTCTTTCCTTAGTCCTCACCCTTCATGTCTCTGCAACTTTTGATGGTATTGACTAGCCCTCCTCTCTTGGTTTTAAATTATGCAGCTCTGCTTGTTCTTGTCCCAAGTATCTGATCACCCATCTTTGACTCCTTTACTTTATTGTTTTGCTAATATCTAGACTTCAAAAAATGAAGAAAATATTAATAATGCAAATTTAACCTTAAAAGTCTATCATGGGTATATCACTTGCTTTTCAGAGAGCCAGTTGTTAAACATTTACTAGCACACTGCTTCTTTGGGGGAACTGGAAAGACCTTGTGGAGGTGAGATTTAATTTAAGTCTTGAAGAAAAGTCAAGGAAACTCAGACAAAGAGGTTAAGAGGCACAACATTCTAGAGAAGGGAAACATCTTGTATGATTGCATGGAAATGGGAGATATAAAATTAGGTCAGTATAGTGCATGAATATTGAAAGTATAAGAAGACTGGAAAGATAGGCTTGGTCCAGGTTTATATGAGTTTTCATTGCCTAAAAAAGGAGTTTTTACTTGCTCCTGGAGGTAATAGGGAGACCTTGGAGCTCACTGAGCAGGAGATTGACATGATCAGATCAACATTTTAGAAAATTCACCTAGGCAGCTAAGCATAAGGTGGATAAGAGTAAGGAGTGGCTTTAAACAGGGAGATCAAATGGAAAGCTATTGCAGTAGTGCATGTTATACGAGATGGGGGCCTGTAATAGCATTGTGGTTATATAAATTGAAAAGAGAAAATGGATAGAACAAATGTCATAAAGGTAGAAAAAACAAGATTTGGTAACAGATTGGATACAAGTTTAGTGTGAGAAGTTTTTTTTAGTTTTGTCAACAATAACAGAGAAGCTGAGAGGCATGGAGGAGAAGAAAAAAGGGAAGGAGGAAAAGAGTGGAAAGAAAAATAATGAGTTCTATTTTGGACATTTTGAGTTTGAGATTCCTAGAGAACATGCCATTCAAGATGTTGAAAAGAAGATTGGTGATGAGTTACTGAAGTACTGGAGAAAAACTGGACTGGATATAGAAATCTAGGAATCATCTGCAAAGAGATATTAGTGATAGTGGAACCCACATGAAACTCCTGAAATTCCTCAAGATATAATACAGGAGGAAAAGAGAAGTCCCAGGTTGTCCTGGGAGGCAATGATGTTTTGTGGGTGTGATAATGGATGAAGAATCAACAAAGGCTACTATTGGGAAGGAGTGATCAGAAAATGAACTAGGAGAGAATGTCATGTAAACCTAGAGCAGAGAGAATGTATAGAAAAAGAAAGTTATGAGCAGTGTCATCCTAGACAAGAAAGATCAGGAGTGAAAAAAGATAATTATATTCAGCAATTAAGTGATCATTGGTAACTCTGGAGGGGTCTCTCTGCCTCTCGTTTCTTCCCTCTCCAATCCATCTTCCATACAATTACCAAACAGAATTTCCTGAAGTATGTATCATATCACTACTCTGCTCAAGAAGCTTCCATGATGCTTTTTTGTCTCTAGGTTAATATATAAGCTCCTCTCTTTGTCATTTGAATCCCTCTATCACCTGGCCTCAGTCTACCTTTCCAGGTTTATTCTATATTACTTCCTTTCATTGTCTATTTTTCATTCAAATTAGTCCAGTGCACACAATAAGAGCTTAATGCATGCATGTCAAATTGATTTGTGTTGTTGTTCCTGATATGTGGTATTCCCTCTCCAGTCTCTGTGCTTTTTCATGTAGTATCTGTCTTTCACAGTAAGAAAGCTCTCCTTTCTTCCCTCTGCCTCTTAAAATTCCTAATTCTATTTAACACTCAACTCAGATACTACCTCCTTTCCCCAATCCCTTTTCATCCATTATTAACGTATCACTCTCAAGTATTTGTTTATATTTACTCTGCATATATTCTATATTTATTTATTTGTGTACATCTCCCTTCACCATCCTTCCCCCTAGCCTAAGTAGAGCATAAGCTATTTTAGGGCAGGATCTGTTTTCATTTATTTTGTCTTTTGCATCACATTGTTTAGCACTTTGCCTAGCAGAGAGTAGATACTTAACAAAGGCTTGTTGAATTGAATTGAATTTCTCATTATGGGAGGGAAAGAGAATTCAGCAGAGCCTTTGTTCCAGAAACAAGACAGTATTTCTATAAGTAGTGAAATGATTCTGAAGAATACAAACTCCTAGGACAAGGAAGGTCAGAGAACTAACCTGGAAAGCATCCAGCAGTGAATACAATGGGCAAATCTACAAATCTATAAAATAAGAGCATTGGATCAGATAATCTTTAAGGTCCCCTCTTCCTCTAAATCCTATGATCCTTATTTGACACTGTGAAGTAATGGAAATAAAAATTTTGATGATGGTGGGAGGGGAAGTACAGAGAGGTCATTCAGATGCATGACTCAGTTCAGCAAAGTGAAATTTCAAATGGAATAGGGACCCACTCCAATGGGTGGCTTTTGTCAACCAAAGACAGAATGTGCATGTTGGGTATTTGGGAGGTGGGAGACAGGCTTGCCAGGAGAGAAGACTGTGGAAGGAGAGGTATAAAGATGACAAGAAGAAACCGATAGCACTGTGCATTTTGTCCAGAGCCCTATTGGGGATAACTGCCCCAAATACCATTGCAGTTATCACATGCATCATCTTTTGCCACCTGATGCCTGGGAGAGAGCAAATGCTTTAAGAAACAAAATCTAAGTTTCATTGCTACATGACCAGTGGCTCTTAAGATGCCAGGGCTTAAAGGAAAAAGATGTGGTTAACTTTCTCTCAGCTACTAGCTGCCGTAGGCCATTTTCACTACTTCTGGCTGCCTAAGTTTCAGAAAAGGTGCAAAAAGCCTCATTAACATCTCCCCAGCTACTCATTTTGATCATTAAATACTATAAGATTTCTCTTAAGTTCTATTGACAAAAATCTAAGAACAAGCTTTCAGAGTTGCCTTTTCCTCTTGCTTTTTAAAAATTTGTTTTGTTTTTTTTTTGAGTGACTCTGAACAGTTTTTTTTTTTTGTTAAAGAAGTAACATTTAATACCCTGATCTTTTGGACTTGTTTCCAATATCCTTCTTTACCAGAGAGGATAATAAAACCACGAGGCAATGTGGTATAGGAGAGAGAGCAATACAGCAGAGAATCTGAGTTCAAATTCTGTCTCTATCAATAACTTATGACCTTTGAAAAGTCATTTAACTTCTTTGGGCTTCAGTTTCTTCACTTGTAAAATTAAGAGGATGGATTAAATAGCTTCTGAGTTCCCTTCAACTTCTAACTCTGTGATTCTGTGACCTATTTTTTAAGGAGAAATAACTTGATTCTTTCCCCATAATTCAACGCAAAATACAAAATGGCTTTAATTATAAAACATTATTCTTTTTCTCGTACATTAATAACTTTAAGAGTTGGAAGGACCCTCTAATAAACCTGTCTGTCCTTCACCAACAATCTCCATTTCAATACTACTGGTTATCTTATTTCTGTTCCAAGAAATCCCCTAGGGGGAACTCTTCACTCTACTGACCTCCCCAGGCAGGCCATTCCACTTTTGAAAAACTTTACTTGTTAAAAAGGTTTTCCTTACATTGGACGTAAATCTATCTATTTGTAACTTGGATTCACTGCTCCTACTTTTCTGGGAGAAGAAGAATAAGTCTACCCCTTCTCTCATGACAGCCTTTCAAATATTTGCAATAGTGTTTGTTCTTTGCTCTTTCTATATGACCGGCTTAACTTCTTTTTTCACTCATGTGCCTTTCTTTTGATACATGTTGTATGCAAGTCACTGTGGGTACATCAGTCTTGGTGATGTGTTACAAGCCCTCCATTATCTTTTGTTTAAGTCACAATTTTGATTCTGTGGAGATTGTGGAGAATCACATGATTCTTAATCACAATAGCATTACTGGAAGACTAATGGCATTAAAAAGAAGAATTTTTATTTCAAACTTTGTCTAAGACATTGACAGATGTGTCCAGTGGCAGAGATACAAGGGTGGATCCCAAGGACACTCCATGAAACAGATCTAGGGTTTATCTAAAAGCACTGGAAATCTATGGGGCAATGATTCCTTCTTATTGCCAGTCCCAAGATAAGGAGCAGGCAAAAGCAGGCTCTATTGTAGAAGTAGCATTTCTCCAAACTAGTAATCAGTACAAAATTCCTCCTTGGAAGACTGTGGGGAGCAGTGACCAAATTTATTTGGACCAAATTTTTCCTAGGGAAAGAGAGTGCTTAGTTCTGAGACAGCCTGGGGACAAGTGGGAAACTGGAAAGTGGTCACCAGGATTACCTTCTGTTTAAGGAGCAAGGTTTCTCTGGATCAAGTGCCAGGACCCAGGCTGTTCCTGGGAAAGGGAAGTGCTTCCCTAAACTAAAGTATCTTCATGAAGAACCACTACAGATCCCTTAACCTCCAGGGACAAAGGTAAGGATGATGTGGGGCAAGAACTGAGCTTTTCCATACTATATAATAATAATTATGATCACAACAAAAACAATTTATTCTGTATGTATGTTATGATAAACTGTTTCAAGAGTCAACTAGTATTGTATATAAATTCAGAGTTCTAGCTGTAGTCCCTTTACTGGGAGGCTAAGGCTAATGGATCACTTGAGCTTGGGAGTTTTTGAGCTACAGTAGGTATATAACTGATTGGGTGTCCACACTAAGTCTGGCACCAGTATGGCGAACCCACTGAAGCAGGAGGTCACCAGGTTTTCTAAGGAAGGGCAAATTGACTCAAGTCAGAAATAGATCAGGTCAAAATTCCCATGCCAATTGACAGTTGGCTCAGGTCAGTGAGTGGTCACTGAACTTTCATCCTGAGAGAGAGGGAGACATAGTCTTTAGATAGATAGAGAGAGAGAGAGAGAGAGAGAGAAAGAGAGAGAGAGAGAGCTATAGAGATATAGATCTCTATATATAGATATAGAAATAACAAAATACAGAATTCTACCTAGGACTCAAATCATAATGTGGGAACATTTTATCTCACAGATTATCCTTTAATTAAAGTGCTTTTGTCTATGTGGATTTTAAATGGGTAAAATTGATGTGAATAATATTTTGTTGGAATATTTCAATGGAACTATGAGGTCAAGGATGTGATCACTCCCCTTTCTCTGCAATGGTACAGATATAAACTCATCAGTGCTTTCTCATTCTGTGTAATTCTTACGCATATCTTCTCATAAGTCTTTGATAGGACATCTGCTCAATGTGCTGGAATCCTTCCTCTGGTTTCTTGACATATGAGTGTGATTGCAATGATACTGACCTCCTTGATATTCCTCACAGAAGACATTCCATCCCTCAATTGTGTGTTTTTGCTGGTTGTCCCTCATGCTTGGAATGTTCTCTCTCTGTCTTCTGACTCCAGCTAAAATCCCACCTTCAACAGGAAGCCTTTTCTGATGCCTCTTAATTCTAGTGCTTTTACTCTATTGATTATTTCCAATTTACCCAGTATATATCTTGTTTGTACATAGTTGTTTACATGTTGTCTCTCCCATTTGACTATGAGCTTCTTGAACAGCAGGGACTCTCACCTTTCTTTGTATCCCTAATATTTAGTATAGTGCCTGAGTAGGAACTTAGTACATCTTTATAATTAACTCACTGCCAATGGATTAAAAAATTATGCATCTTTTATCTCTCAGTCTTGCTACATGAGTGGCTCATGGAATTTTCTGGTTTCATATTTTCTTGGTGATAGCATTTGAAGTCCCTTCTTGGTCAGAGTCCTTCACTGATAATAGGCTGGTGCCTCTTTATAGCTATGATGGATCTCTCTTACTGGCCTTAGGACAACATACAATTCTTATTTTTTAGAAACTGGTGTTCTGTGATTGGCAGCAATATGGAATCATGGGAAGGAAGTTGATATTAAAAAAGAAAGGGTTTTGCTTTAGAGAGTTGTAGAGGAATTAGAAGCATTGAGTAATTTCCCTAATTGAATTCAATTCAATAAACATTCATGTACTGTGAGTACTAGCATGATACAGTGGCTAGAGAGTCATGGTCACAGTCATAAAAACCTTGGTTCAGCTTCTGCCTATGACACATATTGGTATGAGACCTTGGGCAAATCACTGCTTCTCAGTGGTTCGGGCAACATTCTAAGTGTACAAGTTGTAGAGCAGGTACCAATTTGTGTTCACAGAAAGAGTTTCCTCATTGAAAGTTCCTTTTACCAATATAACCACAAGTTAAGTCAAAAACAAATGAAGATAAAACAAAGCAAAATGACAAGATACTATGCTTGGCACTACAGATAGAAATACAAAAACAGTCCTTACCCTCAAAGAGCGTATATATTCAACTGTTGGAACGAAGTACATACAGTATACAAGAAAGCACAAATACTTCCAGGTTCCTTGGGAACCAGATAGTGGGTTACACATTTTCTCTGATCCTCATGACCTCTCAAACTTCTCCAAATTAGAATTAGAATTAGAAATTTTATACCAAAAATAAAGCAACTTCAGCTGTCTCCATGGTCTAGTACATCCAGAAGCCAAAAGAAGGTAAAAAAAAAAACCCTCAAAATTCACTGATTTTGGACCGATGCTCACTGACCCTGAGCTCAATTAACACCCCTTTCCAACTTCCCATAATGCTGACAGCAAAGTTGCGCTAGCAAACTCAAGGACAGACCAGGCTTGTAACAAAACCCACCCCCACACTCTGGTCTGCTTTCTTCTTTCCATTACTTTAGAGACCCTGGCTCCAGGAGGCAAAAATTTTGACCTGTCTGAGACAGTCAGCCAGCACAACCCCAACCCTCTGGTGCAAAAAGCCTGCCAAAGTCAAAACCCCATAACAGCAGTGTGGCAAAATTCTGAGTTGCTGATGCCAGGCCAAAGAACTAAGAAACAGAGGGAACAGGATAGGACACTGTATGTATATGATATTGGGAGGGTGGGGTGAGGGTAGGATCAAGCCTGAGGGAAAGAGCACAACATTCAGCTGGGGCCAGTTTTGACTACACAAAAGTCACTTGGGTTATATATCTAGTCTAGTAAACCATGAATTGCCCAGTATGGGAAGAGACTAAGAAGCTTTGAGATGTAGCCCAAAGTAACCATAATCAAGAGTGTAAGTTAGAAGGCGTGTAATAAGTAAGATAAAAGGAGAAAAGACTGAAATTACCAAAGTTTTAGGGAGAAGAAAACTGAACAACTTTGAACATATCAGATAAATCAGCAGGAAAAACAATAACAACAGAAGAAAATGTGACCTCCAGATCTAATAAATGAGTTCAGGCATCTATGAATAAATAGTGTAAAACAAAGGAAAATGATCTAACACTTGATGAGATAGAGGACCCTGTGGAATTTAAAGAAAATATGGAACTACAATATGCTGCTTCTGAGTAGTTCAAAAGAGAAATGAGATTTTTTGAAAACAGAATTTATGACTTGCAAAGCAAAAATAATGAGTGAAATAGAACTGGAATCTGCAATGATAAGCCTCACCAAAAGAGAGAGAGACAGAGACAGAGAGAAAGAGAGACAGAGAGAGAAAAGATTGGGAATGTCAATACACAAATGAGAGAGAGACAGAGAGAAAGAGAGAGAGAGAGAGAAGATTGGGAATGTAAATACACAAATGTGAAGAATAATCTAAAAGAAAAGATGCAAAGAATAATGACATTAAAAGAAAATATGCTTACGGTACAAGCAAAACATACTGATCGTGAAGACAGGCTACATAAAGACAAACGAAGGTTCATAGATCTGAGTAAAGAAGAGCATGAAGAGCATGACAAAAACCAACAAGGGCAAAAACCTTTAACACCATAATGCAGGAAATAATAAAAGACAACTGCCCAGAATTTTTCAACATAGAAAATGAAATACTGGTTGGAAGAATTCACAGTTTACCTGCAGGAAAAAAAACTTTTTCAAAAGATAAATAAAACAAAGCACCAAGCTCCAAGACACATAGTGGTTTCATTTAACAATTCAATTCAGAAACAAGAAGCTCTGTAACTGATCAGGAAAAAGATGTTCAAATAAAAGAAAAAAGGAAATTAGATTAATGTCAGATTATTCTACAATGCCTATAAAACCTAGGAGACATTGGGATAATTGTGGGGGTGGGGAACCTTCAGCCTCAAGGCCTGATTTGTTCTGTGAAGTTTGGATTCAATCAAAGGGCTGCACTTGAGGACCTAGAGGGCCACGTGTGGCCTTGAGGCCATGGTTTCCTCACCCCAGGAATAACATGTTCTGAAGTGCAGTAGAGCACAGGGTGCAGCCCAGAGGGACCTACCCTGCAAATCGGAGGCCAACGACATGAAACAAGATAGACATTGCACGTTAAAGAGGTATTTGAAACATTTTTGACGAGAAAACTGGAGCCAGAGAGATTGATTACTGTTCAAACACCCCAAACTATAGAAATGCAAGATGATTGTAACAGTCCAGAAGAGCATAGGAATAGTGACAACAGAGAGACTAACCAGAGATTTCTTTCTAAATGTACACAAGGAGACAGAAGCGAAGATGGAAATCTGGTACAGATAACAGTGGAGCGGCAGACAGGGGCATTACAGACAGAACCTGGCAACACTCTGTCTACAGATGAATCAATATTTTTTTTAGGACTACATTGCAAAGTGGGAGGGTACGTAAAAGGAAGGAAGGGAGTGGGGGATAGAAAGGAGAATGTGATCTATTGGGGTCAAATCAAAGACTAATAATGAGGGGAAAAATACCTCAAAAAGAGAAAAGCCTACAGGCAGTTGGTAAGAAGTAGAGGGGATTGAGGAAGGGGGAGGGTAGCATTGGAAGGGAAGGAAAGAGGTCTTGTTTTAGTGGTAAAAGGGGGTTCCACTGATGAATGTTCCTATGGGTGAAGAGAGATGGTTTGTAAAGGGAGAGGGGATCCTTACACTTGGTGTGTCCTGAAGGATTTGGTCCTTGAAAAGTCTACTTGTCTGACATCAGATGGAGGAGAGTTTGGACCTCTAGTAGCAACTGACACCTGGAGGAGTGGGAGAACATAGATCAAGGGAGGAGATTTGGGAGCAACTGTTAAAAAAAATGAGCGACAGGTATGGCTCAGTGGTGGGCTGCATAATCAGAGATGTGGTAAAGGAGGGAACTTATCATGAGATAGTGTCCTCTCAGACACCTAATAATTGGCATTGTATTGGGAGTGAGTTACAGTAAAGAAGGAGAATCCATAGGACAAACTCTACAAGGCAATGGCAGAAATTGCCTAGAGGGAAGAGCCTCCAATGCATACCTTGGAAGCTTTGAGCTGCATAAAGAAAAGAGAAAAGAGAGAGAGATCAGGTCATTTATAGGAGGCCTGAATTCAAGAAGGAGGGTCTATAGTAGACAGAAAAAGAGGACTGATAAAGAAGAGAGTGAGAGAAATCCTTTTTGGAAAGGGGCACAAAAATGAAGAAGAGAAGAAGAGAATTTATTCGACTACCTGAGAGGGGAAAAAGGGTGGTAGGAAAAAGAATATGACTAGATAAAAGCAAGAAAGAAAAAAAGGAACTAATGAGCAAAAAATCAAAGGGAAAGAGATAATAAGTGAAAGGAAAGGATCAGGGGTGAGGGAAAGAGTCAGTGGGAACACTGCTCCCTTAAAAATTAAAGTAACTGAAAGAGCATAATACTCTTTACAGAAGAGGAAAAAATCATAACTTGGAAAAAAGCAATATTAGACAGATGGAGAAAAATATAAACCTAACTCATAACTTTAAATGTGAATGGATTAAATAATCCAATAAAATGAAAAAATGATAGACTAGATAAGAAAACACAGCCCTACAATCTTTTGCTTATAAGAAACATGTTGGAAAAACAAGGATATATACATAAAAATGGATGAGAAAAAATTTACTATGCCTCTAATAAATCTAAAAAAGCAGGAGTTACAATTATGCTATTTGACAAACAAGAACATTGTTTTAAAGTAAACACAAATTATGTACAAAGCAACAAAAATAATTAAGAAGGGTCTGCTAGCTGGCAGGAGAAGGAGTGCCTTGCATAGGAATTGCCACCTAGGCTGCACTTTGAAAGAAGCTAGGGGTTTTATGAGCACCTTCCATCTACTCTAAACATTTTGGATATACCTAGTTACTGATATCTCAGCCCCATTAGAAGATAAATTCCCACAGGGCAGTGACTATTTATACTTTTTTTGGAATTTTCTTTTGATATCTTCAGTGTTTAGCACAGTGACTTGTGTATGAGAAGAGTTTAATAAATGGTTTTTGACTGGTAGGCTGAATTGAGCAGAGAATGCAGATATGGGCTTCTATAAGTTTAGAAAAGAGGTAAGAGATGAAATGCAACCCGATCTGCTCTCTTCTTCCTATTCAGCTCCGGGCCCAATCTATTGTTTATGCTGAATAATGAGGGACCTGTTCTATGGTTCCCTGAATGCATGGCAAAGCCTAAAAAATAGTCACTTTTCATCTATTTTTTTCTGTATTGATGGATTAAATATTTTAGAATGTATATGGGTATGTTTTAAGAGTTTTTTGAGATATTCCAAAGCTTCATGCCATCAGCTCAATATAATAAAAAATAAGATTATTGTGAGGACTTCACCATCTATAGTATATCCTTCAATTTGAACTCTGTCCTAAAAATTATCCATGGGCATGTAAAATTCCCTTGGCCAGTGTATGTTCTCCTGCTTGGTGCCACTCGTGATGTTAATCATTAAAGGATTATTGAGCAAAGTTTCCATTGTTGTTATGTTTTTAGAGGAATTTTGTACACTTGTGACATAAATATGTAATAAACTTGTTGTAGGAGAACCTTTCAGATACAATTTTAATTCAAGGAAAATTGTGCCTCAACAAATTAAATACTTTTAAGGAATGGGTATGATAATAAATCATTCTTCTTTAAATGCTTATGCCTCTTGTAGTGGGTGGGCCTGACGTAGGCTGCTTCCCTGGTACATTAGGTCCAGTATTGGAATAAAATGAAACACCTGTTTGTCATTCAATTTGAGTAAAAGGCAGTTTAGTTAATCATAGTATAGAGAGAATATTAAATAAATAAACTGGTAACTGTGTCCAACCTGTCCCTTTGCCTCATATGTAAACTCAATTTCCTGGCAAGGCAGGGTATGATAACTCAAGTGTTATTGGGAAAGTCAACAAGCCTCAAGGATCCTGATTTTACATACATAGGCCTTTTTATACCCGGAGATAACCAGAAAGCCACCTCAAAAAGGTCAGAAAACTTCTCTAAAGGAAAAAGAGACTTGGGGAAATCACCCTTGGCCAATCAAATCTGGAAGACAGATTTCTTTTATAGAAAGAATTAGCATAAGCTACATGGATTCAAAAGTGGAAGGGAAAGGGATCTTCTTATGTGTCCCATGAACTCTTAACCCTTTAATTATTCTTTAACTTATAAATTTTACAAGTTACAAAATGGAAAATATCTAATTTTAGGGTTATTTTATTTTAATTTTATAAAATGTCAGTAATGTTATAGATGCAGTCAGACTAGAAGACAAGAATAAGCATGGACTTTAAAAAGCCCTTTAAAATAAGTGGTATCTATGATTTTCCTATATCCTATGTTCCTAATCCCTTTTTTAATGTACTTTGCTTTGCTACCTAACTCCACCATACACATTTGTATTAAATCCCAGTATGTTTCTTTGCCTATCTCCCCAAATCATTTGTACTGTTTACCATAAATTTAAAGTGTAACATGGGATCCTTTACCTAGTTCTAAATTCACGACAAGCATTACAATCTAATTACCGAAGCCATATGCACAGGTGGACTTCAGATGTCCCTGTGGTCGGCCAGCTTAAGTCAGGGGTCCAGTTGCTTGGCAAGCCCTGCTGTCACCCCTAGGGTTTAAGCTATAATCTAGAAAATAAATTCTTTTTATAGGCCATAATTTTTAACAGCATTCTATCCCTGCAGAATCATCTATCCCTTAAACCTTTCTAATGTACCCATTGGCCTCCCTGCTCCCTTGTTTATGTAGTTGACTTTCCTACCTTAATTAGCTGCATCATTTCAGCTAGACCTGCCACACAGATACCCTACTGAATGATCACCTTGCTATCTAGCTCTCATTTTGCTGACTTAATGTGCCCAGTGTTCTGAATCCTATGTCCATGACCTACCATTCCTCACCTTCCCTTACTGCCATGCCGACTTCTCCCTTTCTCCTAAAACGCCCTCTCATCTGTCCTGTCAAAAGATGTCAGGCACTTTACATTACATTATAATTTTCTTTGTTGCCACAGGAACAGGGTTCTTTTACCATTAATGTGACAATAATTTGCGATTTTCCTATCACTCCTTAGGAACAAGCTAGTAAAACGGACTGTGAATCCAGAGGTCAAGTTTTGCTCTGTCTTGGTAATTAATTATGCATGTCACCTTGGGCAAGTCACTTGAAGTCTCTGGGCCTCAGTTTTACTCCCTGTAAAATGAGGAGGTTTGAGGGTTTTGTTAGAAGAACTCTAAAGTTCTTTCTAGTTCTGCCTATGATTCTTTTTCTTGTTTGTTTTTTTTACAGTATGTTTAAGATCACCACTGATTCGTTATTAAACATTGGACTATGAGACCTAGCTATTAAAAAAAATCGAATGTGGACAAACAATATAAGACTCATTACCCTGCGGGAGAAGCAATGAATGGTCTCATTTAATTTGTGGAAAGTTGGATAGTAGTGATTCTGCAGCTGAAATTAAGTGATACGCCTCATTGAACAAGCCCAGAGCTCTCCAAGGGGAGATGAGTCCCGGTGCACAGCAGGGAAAAAAAAAAAAGACAGCTAGTGCTTTTAATTTGGTTGTATTTTTGAGACAGCAAATTGGCAGAAGATATTCAGGAGAAGGATGTAATGATCTCACCCTGCAGGATACTGAGGAGGAGATGTCAGTGTCAAGAACGATCTCATGGCTAAAAAAAAAAAAAAGTTAAAGGTATCATCTGTTTTTCTTTTTTATTGGAATTATTATTTTCTAAAGTCCCTCCCCTTTTGCAATCACCCCCAAAAGATATTGGATCTGAACTCTGATAGTATTTCTATCCCCCAGGTAATTCTCTTAATGTCATATCTAGGTTTCCTTTCATTTAAAGCTTAAAAATCCCACTTAGGAATTTAAAAAGAAAAATCTAGGTTAAAGTTTTAATGTAAGGAGGTTATTTCCTAAGAACTCATTTGAAAAAAATTCTAGCTTAGCCAACTCTTATTTGACATTTCTTGTTCCTTCTTCCTTTTGGCATACTTACTAAACTCAGTCAATGAATCAGTATCATTTTTAGGACACACTGATGTGCCTGCCATTTCTACTCTTTTCTAATGTATTCTGGTGAATAGATAGTGATGATGAGGCTACTATACATACATATTCATGCATACTCATACACATATATAATATATACATTATATACATATAATGTGTATATATTGACCTAT
This sequence comes from Pseudochirops cupreus, assembly GCA_028627135.1. Taxonomy (NCBI): domain Eukaryota; kingdom Metazoa; phylum Chordata; class Mammalia; order Diprotodontia; family Pseudocheiridae; genus Pseudochirops; species Pseudochirops cupreus. The sequence goes on from CM053582.1 coordinate 304,874,262, forward strand.
AGAGTATCCTCATACAAAATGCCCCAATGTCTACTCTTAACCATGATAGAATATAGTACAAT
>CM053582.1:304874823-304898216 GCA_028627135.1 Pseudochirops cupreus
GGTTTGTAGCATGGAGTCCAAATTTCTCCACAGCCGTAAAATGGGAGGATGCATGTGAAGGGGACTTAGACAAGATGGCTCCTAAGTTCTACTTCCTAAGCAACACAACCTCAAACATGGATTTTGTTGCTCTGGTTTTTCTAAAGACAGGAATTACAGATCTTGTGAAAGCACTAAGAGAAAAAGAAACCTATTCATGCCTAAAATGTTATAAAAACATTATTTTGTTGTAATTAAATAATGTCAATAAAATGCTTTGAGCTCCAAGGAATTATTAACACTATTGCTTGGATACCAGTTCTAACCTCTGAGTGTGGACTGACTATAGCTTTAATATTCCCCAGAAGTCTATAGATAAAATCTCAATAAGACTAACAAGTTTGTCCATTTAGAAAACCTTTTTCTTCTCTCAATTATTTAGGTTGCTTTATTTCTTTCTTAAAAAAATTTTTTAAACCTTCAAAACTGTGACTGTTTAGGTAGATTGTACTATTTATTTATTGAAATTCCTTTTCATGCTCAGAGCTTTGGCACGAATATACTTTTGGATATAAAGTCCAGGGTGCAGGGCGTGGGGGGGGGAGGGGTGGGGGAGACAGCCTTTTCTCCGTGTTTCATCTAATATGAGAATCCTACAGGGGAGAGGGTTATCAAATAATAGAAAACAGCTAAGACTTCCTCATGTCTACAAGGAAAGAATTGCTGAGAGAGGTAAAAATAGAGCATTTAACTGGCATTATTTAAATGAATAGTAGAACATGGAGCTTTGTGATGTGCTTAAAGGTGATCTGAAGTCATACATCACCTGCCTATATTAGTGGACCATCTATTCTAGATTTGTATTCAGACGGCACTTAACAAGTGCCTAAGGCAATACATTTTGAGATTAACCAGGCCTCCATATTCAAGAGAGACAAATGGGCTTCAGCTCGTTGATGTCTAATAATTCACTTTATCCTGATATCCTTATATAATATGATTCATTTAATTTTTCTCCCCTTTTCTATTGCTAAGGGAGAGGGACCAGCAGTCACATTTCAATACACATACACCATTTTGTAAGGAATCTTTTATTCTGAAAATTGTGAACTACAGCTAACCAGAGAGTAACTTCCATCTAGGACAGACCATGCTAATTGAAATCAAAACATTATTGTTCCAGGAATACACCCTTAAGAGAACTATCACTGATAGCACACACCAAGGATCTGAGTAAAATTCTCAGGACTGCTCCAGATTCTCAGAGCTCAGGCTTCTTTTTAATAAACTACTTGCTTGCAAATGGAAACACTACAGCTGGGTGGCTTATGGATAAGAATGTGTTTTGACTATGATAATAGTCACTTATGATTCTACTGTTTTATTCCTACCTAGGATAGTCTTTTATCTGAGATTATTAGGAAATAACTGGCTAGTGGATATAGAATTGATGCCAATTATAAATTAACCACAGTTGGAGATCCACAGAACAGGGATAACTGGACTTCATCAGTTATACTTCAAAATAAAGGAATCAATTAGTGGAAAGAATATGCATTAAACATCAGAAGACTTACACGCACGTCCTAAATCTGCCACTTACTAGCTATGTGACTTTGGGCAAGTTATGCACCTCTCTTGGACTCAATTTCTTTATCTATGAAATGTGAGGGGTGGGTAGTGGACAGGTATTCTGCATAGCCCCTTTCTTCTCTGACATTCTGTGGTTTAGTCTACTTATGTCCTGTACATGATTCTAGCGTTAGCAAAACATCACAGCTGGAACAATACCTCTCACCCTGAGGCCTTGCTGATTGGTGAGAGCTCTTCACATGTAGCCTCCTCCAGCCACTCAACCATGTCTACACAGGCATGTTATTCCTCATCCCTCCCTCAAGCTCTCTACTTCTTATTTTGAGGAAGTAATTAAATACTACTTTGGCTTCTGGAAAGGGTATGTGAATAATGAAATGCCACTCAGCATCCTTGTTTCTTTGCTCTTCATTGTGATCATTTATTTATGTGTTCGACTCTGAGGGCAGGGCCTCCCTTACCCTTTCTTTAGTGATTTTATCTCTAGTGTTCAAGGTGATAAAAGTATAAATACTTTTTCATTCATTCAAGGGGCATCCTGGGGCAACCCTGATTCTGCACATGGTTACTTTTTGTTGAAACCCATGAACAGGTTAAGAATGAAAAATTATCATAGGATGTTAGGATGGGAAGAAACCTTAGAGATTATCTACTCCAATCTCCTCATTTTAGGTTTGAAGAAACAGAATGCTTCAAAGGTGACAGTCTAGTAAAAATACATGCTAGTAGAGTTTGCTTTTCTTTTTTTGTAATTCCAAATGGAGATTTCTATAGGTAAATGTTCAGAAAAAAAATATAAGTATGACTCACCACTGAAATATTTTATGCTATATTGTAGTCCTTTAAGGGAATGATTATAGCATATAAAGTGAATGGACAAAAGTACAATAGAATATTCTGTAAACAAACACTATAATAAGAGGACACAGTAGGTTATCACTTTAGCCATAGCAGGTAGCCACCAATTGGCATGTGAAAGAATGTTTAAGTTGGAAAAGATATAATAGATTTATCTAAGAAAGGACTCTCTCTCAGTTGGAGGAATGGGGAAAGGAAATGGAATTCATGGACTAACAGACCAAAGTCAATTTTTGGGACTCCCAGGATTTGCTAGACACTCAAACATTCTTGCATTTTCCCCCATTATAGAAATAACATGGAAAACATTCTAGGAAGATGGCGGAGTAGGTAAAAAAAAAAATCCAAGCTCCCAAGATTTTCCCCCACAGAAAAGTTAAAATAGCACCTTAGGGTGAACAAAGTGAAGTGGGGTGTGGGAGATACCTCTTGCCCCAGATATTCAGTTCTCCATCTAGCCTGGAATCAAAGTCAAACCTACAACCTCCTCTAAGTACCCACAGCCAGAGGCTTTCTGCCCCACTGCTTCTACACTCACCCTCCATGAGCTGGTTCCTTCTCACCTCTGCTGCTCTTTGCAGCATAGCTAGGTCTGGCTTTCCTTGTCAGCAGATGTTCGTTCCTTCAATCTTCCCTGGGGTCAGGTGAAGATAAATAAGAACAGGAGCATAACTGCGGTCCTACTGGGAGACTTTGAGAAGATCAGAAGAAAAATTCCAGGATGAGGTTTGGTCCCTGTGAAGAGTAAACTCTTCCAGCCTAGGTTCCATTTTAACAACATGTGATAAGTCCTAGAGTTAGTTGGTTTGAGAGGCTGCTTTGGTCCTAGTCACAGGGACATTTGCCCACTCCTCTGGCCCCCCAGCTCCATAGTGAGGGGAGTTGGGCATCTGACCCCAGGGAAGATTGAAGGAAGATCTGCTGACAAGGAAAGCCAGACCTAGCTATGCTGCAAAGAGCAGCAGGGGTGAGAAGGGACCAGCTCATGGAGGGTGAGCGTAGGAGCAGTGGGGCAGAAAGCCTCTGGCTGTGGGTATTTAGAGGAGGTTGCAGGTTTGACTTTGATTCCGGGCTAGATGGAGAACTGAATATCTGGGGCAAGAGGTATCTCCCACACCCCAGGGCTAGAAGTGCTTACAAAAATTAAGCTATTACCACAAAACAAACAAACAAACAAAAAACCAGTGTACAGGCAAAGGAGAAAGAATCCAAACACAGAAAGCTATTATGGGAATAGAGATGACCGGCGTTCATCTTCAGAGGAGTACATTGAAGTAAAGAAACCCCCAAAGTGTAACATCAAATGTACACCTGCCTCAAAAGAATCTGTAGAAGATCTTAAGACTTTAAAAATCAGATTACAAAGATGGAGGAAAAACTGAAAGAAACAAAAATAAGAATAATCCAATAAAAACCAGAAGGGGATGAAAGGAAAGTCAACCAATTAGAACAGGGGACCAAGAATCTTAAGGAAGAAAATGACACCTTGAAAATTAGAATTGAGCAAAGTGAAGCCAGTAAAATTATAAGAGATGAAGAAATGACTAAACAAAATATGAATAATGAAGAAAGTAGAAGAGAAAGTAAAACATCTTATAAGAAAAACAACAGGTTTGGAGAATAGATCAAGAAGAGAAAATCTAAAAATAATACGAGTAACTGAAAGTTACAATCAAAAAAAGAATCTTGATATTATAATACAAGAAATAATTAAAGAAAATTGCCCTGAAACATTAGAATAAGGAGAGAAAGTAGAAATAGAAAAAATACATTGATCACCACTTACAAGAGATCCTATGAGGAAAACTCATAGGAATATCATAATCAAATTATGAAACTCCTAGCTCAACTAAAAAATATTAAAAGCATCAAGATTAAAACAAATTGAATATGATGGTGCCACAATTAAAATTACATAAGACCTAACAGCAGAGACATTAAAGGACCGCAGGTCTTAGAACACAACGTATTGAAGAGAAAAAGAACTGGTGCTCTGGCCAAAGATATTATACCCTGCAGAGTTAAGTATTGTCCTGAATGAAAAAAAATGGACATTTGATAAACTCTCAGACTTTCAAGATTTTGATTAAAAAAATCCTGAACTTAATAGAAGATTTGACATACAAAAACCAATAGAAACATAAAGCACATAATAAAAGCTGATTATAGGGGATCCATAAAGACAGACTGTTTACTTTTTATATGGGGAAAATGTATGTCTAAGATTCTTATCCATAATAGGGCAGCTCATTAGAAAGATTGGGGGTAAACCTGAGTGTGATAGGAATTTAAAAAGTAAAACCATATAGGAACAACTTAAAAGAGTAATTATCTTATACAAATGAGGTACAAGAGGGAGAATTGATTTAGAGGAATTAGATGGGAAGGAGGGCTGGTAGTTCTGGTAACTTACTTTCATCAGGAATGTGTTTAAAAGGTAACAATACAAGAGTATAAAAGTCTTCTAAATTCAGAAGAAATAAAATAGTAGGGGCATAGGGAGGGAGAAGAGGACACAAGAGGGATCTTTAGAGGGGAGGGGAGGGAATAGGTAAACAGGGGTATAGAAGGGTGTTTAGATTTATGGGAATGAGAGGATAGGGGAGGGATCCTTGGAGGGGAGTAGGCAAATCATAAGAGTACAAGGTAGTGGGTAGAATTAAAGTAGATGAGGCAGGAGGGATAGGAAATAAGAGATAAACACAGATTGGGAGTACAGTAGGTTGGGGAAAGTATAAGTCTGTATTTGTATGTATATATGTCTATGTGTGTATTTCTATCTATAGCTATAGAGAAACACATCTAAATTTTATTGTGGCCTTCTGGGGGGGAGGGGGAAAAAGAGTAAAGAAGAAAATACACAGCAGAGAACAAAACTCACAAGGAAGCAAAGAAAAGATGGACAATTCTCAACATGAGTATTATTTATCACAGCAGTTCTCAACCTGTGGGTTATGTTCAATTTGTAACAATGAAAATACATCCTGTTTATCAGGTATTTACATTATGATTCATAAGAGTAGCAAAATTACAGTTATGAAGTAGCAACGACAATAATTTTATAGTTGGGGGTCACCACAACATGAGGAGCTGTATTAAAGGGTCGTGGCATTAGGAAGGTTGAGAACCACTGATTTATCATATCGGCTTTCTTGAAATGAAAATTTCTTGTTACAAATTTTGAGTCTTCTCTTATGTTCTGCTGTGGACACGAAAAGCTTTTATTTTCCTTTCTAACTTTGTATGTAAGTTCCAATATTTAAATTTATGATACGTTTCTGTTTCTTTTCTCTAGTCCGTATTTGTGTTCTGGCATTTGAGTCTAAAATAAAATTTTAGAAAAGTAATTTTAAAAATAAGGAGTAACATGAAGTAGCAGAAAGAAGGGAGAATAAAAGGTTAAATTAACAAGTAAGTCTGGAACACACAATACGACTGGGCAGCTCAATGTTCAGGAAAAGCTGTGGGCATCTCTGCTGCTGGACAAACTGGGACAATTTATTTTCTTTTAAGGACAATTAACATTCTGAAGTCCTGACTTCTGCAGAACACATTGCTGTGTAATATTCCCTAGAGGAATAAGTGATTGAATTGATTTCTTTTATTTCTAGGATGTTCTGGACTTGTGAGTCTCAATGGCAAAATCCTATCCCTTGGAATTTTAGTCTTGGGACTTAAAATTCTGAGAACGTTGTATAGGTCAGTATAAAAGGTGCAGCCACCTTTATGGATCATGGGCTAGATAGTCACCAATGAGCTGTGAATTGAGGGATGTCTGTTCCCCAAAATATCTCCCCTACTATTCAGTCACTCAGACAATTCCACATTTGGACCTCAATCTTTTGACTTAAATAGTGGTTTTAGCTTGTACTTCTACAGTGAGAGATAATTTGACATAATGGCTGGTCTTGGTTTAAGTACCACTTCTGACACATGCTCACTTTGTGACCTTGGTCAAATCACTTAACCTCTCAGTACCCTAGGCAATTCTCAAGGACTATAAATTGCAGAGAATGTGATGATATGCATTGATAAAGGAAGATTTCTCACCAGATATGCCCTACTTCAGTGAATACACAGGTCCAGCCTTCTTTCCCTTAAATATGTACACACACGCTCACGAGCACACACACACACACACACACACACACACACACACACATACACACACACACACAACCACACACACCATTGCTTTAATGTTACATAGCAATTTACATATATTCTCTCCTTCAATTCTAACACCAATCCTATGAGTAAGTTAGTATAAATATATTATCCTCATTGTGTAGATTAGGAACCTGAGGTTCCTAGAGAAGGAATAACTGTACTCAGGGTCACGTGGCAAGTAGATGTTAGAGCTTGACTTGAATCCAGGTCCTCTGCCTCCCAATCTAATCTTCAGTTGAATGTACAATGTTTTGTTAGGTAAAAATAAAAATTAAAAATAACTTTAGAATGTGTATATATATATAGACACAGATATAGCGCTGGAGGAGACCTTAGAGGTCATGCAGTTTTATGTCTTCATTTTTAATGGATGAGGAAAATGTCACACAGAGACTTAAAATGACTTACCTAGGGTCACAAAGCTATCAAGTTTCTGAGGCAGAATTTCAAAGCAGGTCTTCTGATTTCACATCCATACCCTTATCCACTTTGACATCTGACTGTCACGTATTTTCTTATGATCAGAATTTATCAGACTCAATTTCTTCTAGCAGAATAGATAGGTACAATGAGGGTCTGAGAATGCTGATGGTGAAGGAAAGGTCAGTGGTCTTGGAGTATGAAGCATGTTTGAGAAGGTAAGACTCTGTAGGGCACTTATCCTCTAAGAAGAGTACACCAGCGTGGGTGTCAAGGGGGACAGAAAGTTAAGGCAGCCTGTCAAAGATAAAAATTGTCCTCTTCACCTTGTTGCCTAGGTCCCGTCCTGGGAGTACAAGTAACTAACTTATTCTGATAATTTGTCCAAAATAAAAATCAAACAGACTTGTAGGTAGATGCAGCTCAAAGTTAGGAAGACTATGCAAATTCAGGTTGTCATCAACCATGCCTCCTCATACATACATACACACATGCGCGTGCACACATGTATACACTACCCAAAGTAGCTAAACAAACTTAATTCTGTCAACTAAGGTAGTAATGGCCTCTAAACCTCCCAGGTCTTTACCTAAAAACACTATTCTTAAGCAGGTCAGTGATCTTTAGACGAGAAACTTATCAAAGTTTTGCAGGATTTTAATTTGAAAAAAGTTGGGGAAAAATGAAACAGAATGTAAGAGTGGTTGGGTTTTCTATTTCGCCATAATTATGAGCACCATAGATTTAATAAAAAAGTTTATAACTAAGACATGTTCAAGCATATCTTCTGAATAGCTTATTTAAGAAACATGGACAAAAAGCATGACTAACTTTATGCTGAAGAAATTATGAATACTACATATTCAAACATAGTAAGTGAGCCTGATGGACAATGTGTGCTATGTGAACAAATTTCAAAATTAGCTCCATGGTTTCAGCAAAGTTAAAAGGACATTTACAAACAAAACACCGAAAGTTTTAAAGTGTAACTAACTCATTGTTTAAGGGTATAAAAATGAATATGTGATAGGTATATAAAATGTCCATGGAAAATGACAATTCATCTGACTCTTGTTCTATACTTCAGTCATTCAGATCCCTCTGATTTCCCAACCCCTCCTCTCTGGCTGTTTGTCCCAGTTTTTTGTTTCTTTTTTTCACTGTACTCTTATTCCACACCAATTTTGGAGACTATCCATATGAGATAAAGAAAGAAGAATCAAAGAAAGGTAATAAAGAGCAAGGAATGAAGTTAGGAAGGAAGGAGAGAAAGAAGGAAGGAAGGAGAAAAGGGGAGAAGAAAGGAATGACAGAAAGACAGAAGGAAGGAAGAAAAAGTGATCATAGAATTTGTATCTTTTTTCTAGTATTGGGTTTGTGAAGGCCCAGGTAAGTTAATAGCCAATGTTTCCCCTTTCTTCAGGTTTCAGTACATTACTCTTTTTCTCTACTCTTTTCCAAGGTCAACTTATTCTCACCTTATCAAAATTCTAGATCTTCTGTCTTCCTTTCACCTTGGTACTCAGTTAACCTCCTCAGATTGAACTACTTCCTTATTCCCTTGTAAACCCCCAAATCTTTCCAATTCCAGAAGTGAGGCTTTTGCTCAGGGAAATTTTATTCAAGATCTTGTCCACCTTCTTTTGTTAAGAAGATCACATTTATCATTGTAGGCAATTATATCTTTTAAGCCCTAAAAAGAAACTGGATTTGTATATACAAAGATTCCTCCAGCAAAGGTAACATCAACAATAGTGCAAAAATCTCCTTGGTGTGTGAACTTTCTTCTTTAGGAAAGATTCATTTACAAATATTGAATAAATCTCTTCTGAATTGGTTCCTTTCTGAACCGAAAATTGGAAGTATAAAGGTTAAGGCTACTACCAGTAGAAATTTGACTTAACTTTTGAGGTATTAATGACGAGGGGAAAGAGAGGAACAAAATATATTATATTACAGTGACCTGGATCCTACCCATTTAGCTTTCCTAATAGGCTGTGGCATGCGGCATCTGTGAAGCATAATAGTCATGGAGAAGAAAAGTTATCATGGTTATGTTGATGCTAGCTAGTACATTCACCTTTCCCTTCCTTTGGCAGTAGTATGGGCAACATTCTGGGTGACAAATTGCTACTACCATGCCTGCCAAACTCATATTCTTAGTCTTACTAATTTTTTTTGAGTGTCTACTATGTGCAAGGTAATATTTTAGATCCTGCAGGGTCACACAGAGCTCATGCCCTGAGTGGAAAAATTTTTAGCTGTTCATTGGGAAGATGCCAGAAATCCTGGGAGGATTTCATTTCCCATAACCTCAAGATGCATTATCACATAAACATGGAAGACTGGTTATAGAAAGGATTTAGGTGAAGCAGAAAAAAGAAAAATCCATGTGGAAGTTTCAAGGAAATGGGTGTCAGGGAGAATTATATTTCATGGAATAGAATGCATTTTTGATGCTTGGAAATAATAAATAATAAAAGGCCTATGAAGAAAAGAACTCATTTCTGAAGAAATTATTTTAACAAACTAATTAACAAGGCAAATTTAAATACCAGTTCGTTGGTAAGACTAAGGGGAGTTGTATGACCCATAAATTTGGCAGATCTATGAAGCAAGAGTCTGAAAAAAAGTTAGGACATGTACAACGAGGAGAATTAAATTTAAAAATTTAAAAATTAAAAAAAGTTCATGTCCTATGATTTGCAGCCAAGCCATACACCTAACAGTTTAAGGGCAATTATGTATATGTGTTCATTTTCTACTTTTTGTTGTTGTTGGCAGGTGAGGAGAGGAGTGGGGAAAATCATTGGTAAGAATATAATTCACCTTAGTGGGGTAGGTTTTTAATTTTTTGAGTCAGTTTCAAAGAACATCAGCATACTTGGGGCAGAGAAGCAATCACCCAGTTGTTTTTTCCTTTTGAAGGCATCTACTGATCAAGGAAGGCAACATGATATTATAAGCGCTTATTTGAGAGGAAAGAGACTTGGGTTCTTTTTCTAACTGTGCATCTTTGGGGATTTGGGTTGGGAATGAGATACTTCTGTAACCTCACTGAATCTGTTTCCTTATTTTAAAAAAATTTTGGAATCAGATCTGATAATTCCATAGAGCCATCTAGTTATATGATTCCATAAAATTCTGTACTTTGTTATTAGTGCAGCAGAATGAACACTGAAGGTAGAGTCAGAGCATCCGGATTCAAATCTTTGCTTTGCCTATTATAACCTGTGACCAAGGGCAAGACAATTAACTTTCCTGGAGCTTAATCCTTCCCCTCCCCCCCATTTATAAGATGATTGAGTTTGATTAGATGATTTCTAAGTTTCTTCTAGCTCCAAATCTATGAACTTATAAGTAGTTCTTAACCTTTTATCCTCAGAATGTTCATTATCTTCACCCTAAATATATAAACCAAAGTAATACTTAAAAATGAACAAAGTGATCACAATAGATTCTGCTCTTATTTATTTTATTCCAATATTACAACTAAGACAGGAGGAATCAATATGATAGATAGGAAAGTACTCTGGATTTGTAGTCAGATGCTCCGTACTTGAATCTGGGATGTGCTACCTACTACCTCTGCACCTGGCAAATCCCTTAACCTAGAATCGTCATCAATTTTCTCACCTCTAAATTGAGGTCTTTGGATGTGAGGAACTTTAAGGTCTCAGCTATAAGCCTAAGAGTCTGTGATCCCATGTAAGCAGAAGAAGCCTGAATACAATTCAAAAATAACACTTTCAGTCTTCAAGATTCAATAACTTTCAAGAGTCAGAAGGTATCATATTGTCATCTCACTTCTGTGTGGAACTGGAAGTCAGGCTCTTACATTTTTACCATTAAATCTAAAATGTTCTGAACCTAATGACATAAGGAAGGAAAGAACACAATTGATGTGGAAGATGTGAGGAAGTCTATAAACCAAAATAAAGAAAGGTGAATTGTTTAAAGCACATTAGTGTTCAAAGGCACCTGAGTTCTTTAAAGGAAAATGACTGAAAATCAAATTGCAATCATGCAAGGCACTACATGCCTGTAAAAATTCTCAAGCATAGTTAACACCATTTGTCAAAATAAAAAATTGTGTATTGTACTCTTTAAGACAAACCCATTGCCTAGTCAGCTGCTTTCTCACTGTTTCTTCCTCAGAAAAATTATAAGCATACAAGTTTTCTCCTGAGCTAAGAAAGAAATGCACAAATCTCTATCCCTAGGCAAATGAAAACTCCCACTGTGATGAGTGACATAGACCATCCCTGATTTAGAATGACAGCCAGAAAACAAATAGCATTCTGAAAGGGGAGCCCAGAAAATCGAAAGAAGGCTAAGGGAACCAGCCAAGGTTTGGTTACAATATCTCTTTCATATTCAAGTCATTCAAACAGTCTAAAATAAAGGCTCAATTATTGAAATGCTTTAAGCAAGTTTCTTAAAAGCCTGAATTTTTTCATCCAGTTGTCTAAAATATTAGAAAGATCGAAGCTGGAGAGTGAAAGAAATGTAATACAGAGGAGAGTGCACTCAGTGTGGAGCCAGAGAATGTGTTTTCAAACAATGGCCCGGTTACAAGCCCAAGTTCTATGTAGTTTGGGTAAGTTCTTTAGCCCCTCTGGGCCTCAGCTGCCTCATCTATAAAATGGAAGAGATGGATTAGAGGGCCTCTCAGGCCACTTTTAACTCTGATTCTGTGGTCCTATGGAAAGATAAAGAAACCTAAAGTGACTAAATGTCTCTAATTCCACACAATTTAAAAAAAAATTTCTTTAAATAGCATGTGCTCTAAACAGACCAACATAGGTCCATTTACTTAGAAGTCATGCCTAATGAGTAAAGGATATGAAACACAGAAATTCATCAAGCCTTTAGTCATGACAAAAAATGATGTGGGGTTTAAACCAGAAGCTTTCTTCCTCCTGGTGTATTTGGATCCTTTCTTGCACTCTAATTCAACATGCTTTGGATGGGAAAACTTGCATTGTATTCCTCGGGGAACTATTACACCAACACATAGATCTTATTACAGCATTAGAAATTGTTTTCTGATATCCAGTTCCCTTTTTCAGCTCCCTGGACTACCTTAAATATGTCTTCTCCCTCCTTGAGGTTCACATTTCACTCAGGGCATGGTAATTCTAACAGTTACCTGATGCCCTTCTCTATGCCTAGTGATCTCCTTTGACCTTACATCTCCCCCTCCTCCAACTTCATCAGATGACCATGTTAGCTCTTTGCTTTTGAGCCTCCCTCCTTCTGTTGCATCCCTGCTTTTACCACCCAAGTCTATTTTCTCATCCCTGGCCCCACCTCAAGGGTGTCCTATTTTTCCCCTCCCCAACCCTACAGAAGTATACCTTTGCAAAGGTATTGATCACAAACCACTCTCATTTCAGGTCTACCATTTACTAATAACTTGATAGATATCAGATGACCCACAAACGTTATTGCTAAGTGAATAATTATTTATTCACTCAATTGCCCTAATTTAGATCTTTACTTTCTAAAACTGTAGTAATTTCATCATTGGTAATGGGTACGGCTGAACCCTAAAATATGCATGGTTAGGGATGATGGAAAATTAGATAATAAGGAAAATGAAACCATAGGCTGTTGTCAGTGTCATTTTAGTAATAGGGTGCTGCATATTAGACATTTAATTTTGGTTAAAATCAGTCTGGTTAATTGTTGTGTTTCTTTTTTAATCCTCAATTCTCTTTTCCTCCCTTCCCCTTAAAACCAATAACTGTTTCATGTAGTGATCCACTATTGGAAAGACTATTTTTTTGTTTGGTTTTGTTTTGTTGGAATCATGGTGAAAGGAGACGAAATACAAAATATCTCCCCAAATAAAAATAAAACATATCGGACAAGTTTTTTTTTTCAGGAGCAGGTAACGATTATTTATAAAAACACCTTTTATTTCCTCTTTTTAGAAATGCTGATGTTTTTGTGGATTTCTTTTATATTCTGTTATTTCTATTCATTTTCTTGATTATTGATTCATTTCAACAGTGATTCTCTGGGGTTTTCTAAGTAAACCATCATGGAGTTTGTTCCCATTGGCCAACAGTGAAATCACTATTTTTTTTTCTTCTCTTCTACAGTTAGATGGGAAGCTGCCTTGTTTTAACCACTAGAAGAGTCACCAGCATCTTTTTTCATTGAAGACAATGCTAACCCTGGTTTTTTTTATATCTATATGTTAGATAATATTGAAGGGTGCTTCTATTATGATTTTTAGGCTAATGAAAATATTTCATCAGTCTTTTTCTATACCTTCTGATATAAAAATATGTTTTTTGTTGTCTTGGTTATTGTTTTAAATAAATATGTTCATTTTTTCATAATGTTGAATCCATACTTTTATCTAGGGTAAAAATCCAACTTAGTTATAATGATTTTTTTTTTGGAGGGAAGAATATTGTTATAGGCCCTTTGCCAAGATTTTATTTATAATATAACAATATCACTTAATGGCTCTGATCTATGATTTTCTTTCTCCATTTACTTCTCTCTGAATTAAATATCAGGACCATATTTGCTTCATAAAAGGTATTTGGTAGAGTGCCTTCTTTCTCAGTTATTAAAATTTGTCTTTGTAGTGCTAGTCGTAGAAGCTGGTAGACAAATAGCCTTAAATTTAGGAATGTCTGGAATTAAATTTCATCTCTGATACTGACTAGTGTGTGACCCTGGGCAAGTCACTTGACATCTGGATTGTATGCACTTCTCTAAGACTGTAAATTACATATAAATTGGGACTGTATTAGAAGAATTCACTATGCCAATGAAATTAAACATGTAGGAACAAATAATGATTTTCACCTGTTTTATGGAATTTACTTACAAATCCATTAGGAGCTGGGCTTTCACCACTGCTCTCCTGTATAGTTCACTAATGGTGTGGTTTCCATCTTTGGGCTATGTAAAGTGTCTACTTCAGCCTTGCTAATTTGGACATTTTCTATTTCTGTAGATAATTGCATTTTCCTTAAAATTCTCCTTTTTGCTATCATTATTTTGATTAGTAGTTACTGATTTTCTACGTTTAATGTGAATTTTATTTTTTTTAAATAATAGAGAGGTAATTATATTTTCCCCTTGATTTCTTATGATCAGGTAGGTTTCTCAGTTATCAATTTTGTTACCGTCAGTTATTCAGTTTGAAGGTTTTAACAGTTCTACTATTATTTATATTTTCAATTTTTATTTTTCCTCCACAAATTTTCAATGTCTTCTTTTCTATGTGTTTTTGGGTTCTTAGTCTATTTTCTAGTGTTTTTTTTTTAACTGCATACTCAGTTCACTAATCTTTTTTTGCTGTTTTGTTAATATATTTTTTCTTTTAGGGGTTATTCTGGTTGCATCCCCAATTTTGGTATTTTGTCTCAGTGTAATCAAATGAAATAATATTTGGAAGACTTTTAACTCAGCGCCAATCACATGATAGGTGCCTAATAAATGTTTATTTGAACTCCCCTTTTTCATTCTCCTTACCAAAGTTTCTTAATATTTGTATTATTAACTCTTGATGCACTCGTTATTCAATGTATCAATCCTTAATCTCTATATAATTCTGAATCTTTTCCTGGTATTCTTTATGGTAATTAATATTGTGTTCATTATCGCTCTAATTTTTGCTTAATATTTCTGCCTTTTTACATTTACTTAGGATTTAGATATTTCTGAGCATGTGATATGTTTTTGTAAAGATACCTTGAATACTGAGGAATATGTGTATTCTTCATTTTTTGCATTCATAAAATGTGTTTTAAAAGTCTAATTTTCCAATGGTCTTCTTATTTCCGTATTTCCGCTTTTGTTTCTATTTCTGTTAGATTTTTCTAGATCAGTGGTTCTCAACCTTCCTAATGCCTCAACTCTTTAATACTAGTATGTGGGTATATCTGCATATGGGTGGACTCGCCTGGAGACAGATAAAGGAGCGGTGTCTTATTTCCTAAGACCATTGGAAATACGTATTTTCCAATGCTCTTAGGTGACCCCTGTGAAAGGGTCATTCGACCCTCAAAGGGGTTGCAACCCACAAGTTGAGAACCGCTGTTCTAGATGAACATTAAACACTCCTATGATTACTGTGCTACTATAACTGTCTTTTTGAATTAAGTTACTTTTTCTTATAAAATATTGATAATGCCATTTGGTACATATATATTTGGAATGTTACTGTCATTGCCTTTAAGCACGAATGATACAGTTCCATGTTTGGATGGCTAAATGGAGTTCCACCTGGAGAAAGAAGACTCCTCTTCCTGAGTTCAAATCTGATTTCTGACACTTACTAGCTGTGTGACTCTGGGCCAGTCACTTAACCCTGTTTATCTCAGTTTCTCTAAGTGTTAAATAAGCCAGAGAAGGAAATAGCAAACTGCTTTTCCTATCTTTCCTAAGAAAACTCTGAATAGTTTCACAAAGAGTCAGACATCACTGAAAAACAGCTGATCAAGTTCCTTTTTTGTCTTTCTTTACATTGTGAATGTCACATAAGACAAAAGTTTTATCAGAAATAATGTTAGTAAATCTTGCTTTGTTGAAATCAGCTGAAGTGTAGTAAATTTTGTTCTATCCCTCATTTTTATTTTGCATTTTCTTTATTATTTCCATATTTTTTCTGTAAATCATTTCTTGAAGTAAATTGTTATGCTTTGTTTTAATTTCCAGTAATTTTCTGGAGGGAGTTAAACCATTTCTATGTAGAGTTGTAATTGTTAAATTTGTGTTTTACACCATTTTATTACTTTCTATTTTTTCTCGCCATCCTCCCATCTCTTTTAAGTCACTTTGGTTCCTTTTATTTGTTTTATATACATGAATTTTAAACTAGTCTCCCCTTATAAATTCTAGTTCCCTCCTTCTCCTTACCTTGTCCAAGTTCGTTTGAGTTTATTATTATCCCTATCTTTTTTCTGCTTCTTAATAAGGTCTCATGTGTGTCATATACATTTTGACAAAACTCTTAACAACTCCAAGTCCTCTCATATGTCACAAAGAGTAACATCCTCAAGCCTCAGAAATAGTTTGTAGGTGTAGTTTGGAAGTCAAACAATCTCCAGGTGATTGCTAAACAAGTAAGTGCACTATGGCCCTGAAAGTGAGAGACAATTATTCCACTTTCTGTGCTGGTTCTTTTCTCTCCTAGGTGAACTACTGAAGTACTCTCCAAATGTTTTAATCATGCACGCTCATCACCAAAACACTTTAAGCATGTGCCCCCAATATATGCATACTTACTTATTTACAAATAATAAACACAATATACTATACTAAGAACTGTGAACATTATAAAGCTTCATAAAACATTAAAAAGGATAAGATTGAAGATCAAATGACACTTTTTTTTCTTAGAGTCAATAGGGAACCATGGAGTTCATTCATAGCATAGTGACATGATCACTTCTCTTTGAGAAAAATCACTTTGGCAGCTATACAGAATAGAGATTGGAGAAGGGATGAACTGGAGGTGGGAAGACTATAATGACAATAGTCAAAACAGCAAGTAATGAGAGTTTGAACTTTGGTGGTGGAGGCTGTGAGCAGAGACAAGGGGAGAGATGTGAGAGACGTGGAAATAGAACTGACATGATTTGACACCATTTGTATGTAAGAAGTAAAGGAAAGTGGAGAGACAAGGACTCCAAGGCTGCCAGAATCTGTGTAACTAGAAGGATGGAGATTTGGTGGAAAGACAATACAATGATTTGTGTGAGGCAGATCACAACCCATCTATATCTGTTCATCCTATGGGGCTCACTCTGACTCTTCCTTCCCTCCATCCCTATCTGAGAGCCTTCCACAGTCACAAAATGAGGAGGGCAAGCAATTGGGGTGTAATTTTGCCAAGGACATTTCATCAGCTGCTTTTGTGGGTACCTTGAAGACTGATTTGGGGCTTGGGGGGGAAATGGGAGCATTCACAGAAGACAGACTGTGTGAAGTAGGGGCATCTTAGCGGGGAGGGAAAAGGATAGGTGTGGTTTTGTTGAAGACTAGCTCCAAGATTGCCTAGAGAAGCAACGGTAGGATGCAATCTATTTTCTGAGATACAAAATGCTTGATCATATATCTTTAAAATCAATTTATGACCTTCCTGGGATAATACCACGGCCTTCTAGGCATTACCTAGCCTGCCTAGAACTGAACTAGCTAATATAGTAGCTATGCTTCCATCTTTTTCCTTTGTTCAACAGACAACTGTCCTGGATTTGATTTTCTGTGATATTTCAACTCTCAAAATATTCAGGAACTTTGCCAGAGTTCCCCTTTTTCTTCATTTAAGTGATCCCAAATTACAAGAGTTTTACGTCAATTGACAAATTTGGAGGGTAGCCTGGAAAAAGAGTTATGATTCACCATCATGTATCTGTCTGATGAGTAGGACCACTGTTCCACTTATCATTCTTCTTTGCCCTCTCACATTAGGGACAGAATATTATTTTGATTTGTGATTCAGTAGCATTTCCACAGAGCCTTGTCTCTCTTGTGAGGAAAAGGCTTTTTTGATCTCGTCCTTGGAAAATTTTTCACCTTTTCATTGCTGAAGTTACTGTTCAGGCAACCTAATGTAGCTTAGTTCACTAGCTGAAGAAGGCAGAAAATAACTCCTTTTCTTGGGCTTTCTAGCTGCCATCTGCCTGGTTTTTTTTTTTTATTCTTTATCTCTGGGCATTTTACTTGCTTATCAATACTTTCCACTGAATTTTTCTTTTGCACATGAAAAATGAGCCTGGGTGAGAGGGAAATATGAATTTCTAAACAATTCATACTTTTTTTTAAAGTAAAATTTACCTTTCAAAGAGTCCATTCTAATAGACTGCATTTTATCAACCACTTGCAAAAGGACATGCTTTTAAATTAGCCACTTAAAAAAAATCCTTGTTAAGAGACATTGTTAAGTTTCTTGGCTGAAACTGGGTTGCCTTGGGAGAAGTTCCAAATGTTAGTTTGAGGAGGTCAAACTTGGAAGCACATATCTGTATGTGTATTTCCTTGAATTGTAAATGCATTAGTGAAAGAAAACCGTAATACAGGTTTTCGCCTCTAATTTAAGGCCTTTCTTCAGAACAATACCACAAATGCCATTTTAAAAATTCACCAAATGTTATTTCAAGTAGCTGTATTGAGAGACAAGTAGACTTTATATATCTGTATTTATAATGTAGTCAAATGTTCTGGGTTGTTATTTCTTCCCTCTTCCTTCCCCTTCTCCCCTCCTTCCCCTTTATAGACTTAAGGGACTTTTCCTCTCCAGCTGTGTCTGGAACTAGAATAAGTGAACCAGTGAAATCTCCAAATTGAATATAAAGCTGTGTCAGAAGCAAGGAAAATGATTGCTTTTGTATTATGTTCATGCAATCAAGGTAATTTAGTAGATGAGATATATCTTTGAGAACAAAAAAAAATCTCTGGGGGATACAACCTTGGAACTTTTTTGGTATCCCTAAGTATTTCAGATTTATTTAAATTCAGGTAACTTAAACAGAGCCCTATTTCTACAAAGTAATTGAGTCTCTCATTTGTAAATACACATAAGCAATTTTCATTTAACTCCTCATTGCTTCAGCAACTAATACTGCCCTTCTGCCAGGTCCATGGAAACAAGAATGCACTAGAGATTACCAACCATAACCATTTCTTTCCCATTTTTTTCTCTTCCTTTCTTCTCTACTCAATTATTCTCTTGCAAAGGGCTTGAAAGAAGCCCACAGTAGCTGTAGACTAAATCTTAAAGATGCCATTGGACTGCTAGAGAGAGAGATCTCTTGAAGAACTTTGTGGTTTAAAAGTAAAAACAATAAGCTTAATTTCAAAGTATGCATTAGGTAATTTACATTGCAGATGCACTTAAAGAACAAAGGAAAACCAATTTTGAATGGTCTTGAGATGTCTGTTGATTCAGTCAGGCTACTCTTCAGAGGTAGATAAGAGTTATTTTTTAAATATGAATTTTCATTTTTTAGGGTATTTAGAAGACTTTGGAATGTTCCCAAGAACCACCTTGTCTAAGGTTGTCTAACCACCTTGCCTATATTTTGTTCTGTCATAGGTTTTTTTGAAGTCAGTAAACAAACAAAATAAGCAAAACAAAACACAATTTGATCTTATAGAACAGCGGTTCCCAACCTGTGGGTTGTACCCCCTTTGGGGGTCAAACAACCCTTTCACAGGGGTCTCCTAAGATCATCAGAAAAAAACATATTTCTGATGGTCTTAGGAACTGAAACACCACTCCTCTATCTCCAGGCGGGTCTGCCCACATGCAGATACGCCCACATATGAGGATTAAAGGGTCGCGGCATTAGGAAGGTTGAGAACCACTGTTATAGAATGTTCACTCTAGAAGGGGTGTATTGGTAAAGATGTGATTTGTTCTTCTAAAAAAAATCCCCTATGAAAACTTGTCTGTTTGGTTCCCTTAATTTTTTTTTTAAATTCATCTCTTCTTCCTACCCCATCCCCACCATTGAAAAACAAAGTGGGGAGGAATGCTGTTGAAAACACATATAGTCAAACAAAACAAATTCTTGCTTTAGGATTATCCCCCCAAAATATGTTTCAATCTGCACCAAATCTAACACAATTCTTTCAGGAGATAGGTAGTGTAGTTTATCATGAGTTCTCTGAAATCATAGTTGGTCATTGCTAAGTCTTTTAAAGTTGTCTGTCTTTATAGTATTGTCATCAATGAATTGGTTGGTTCATACAATTCTTCCCAGATTTTCCTGATATCATTTCTTTCATCATTTCTTACAGCATAATAGTCCCCCATGGATCACTCTCTTATTGTGACAGAGGAACTTACCTATCTCAATAACACTATGAGCCATGTCATGCAGGGTTACCCAAGACAGAGAGGTCATAGTTGAGAATACTAACAAATGGTGAGCCACTGGAGAAGGAAATGACAAACCACTCCAGTTTCTTTGCAAAGAAAATCCCATGGACATTACTAACATGATAAAACACATGACATCAGAATATGAGCCCCTCAGGTTAGAAGGTATTCAGTATGCTACCAGGGTAGAGCAGAAAACAACCACAAGTTATCCCAGTACTAATGAAGTGGTTGGGGCAAAGCTAAAAGGAAGATCAGCTGTGGATACATCTGGTGACAAAAGCAAAGTCCAATGCTACAAAGAACAACATTGCATAGGAACCTGTAACGTAACATCTACAAATTAATGTAAGCTGGATATAGTCAAATAGGAGATGGAAAGAGTAAACATTGACATCTTGGGTGTTAGTGAACTAAAATGGATGGAAATGGGTGAGTTTAATTCAGATGATCCCTACATACACTACCATGGGCAAGAATTCCTTAGAAGAAATGGAATAGCCCTCATAGTCAATAAAAGGGTGAGAAAAGCAGTACTGGAGTATAATCTCAAAAACAATCAAGTAATATTTGCTCAAGACCAAGGCAAAGCATTCAGCAAGTCTACGCTCCATCCATTTACGCCGAAAAAACGGAAGTTGGTCAGTTTTATGAAGACCTATAACGTCTTCTGAAGTAACGCCCCCCCCAAAAAAGATGATTGGAATAATGGGCAAGTTTGGCCTTAAAGTACAAAATGAAGCAGGGCAGAGAATACGAGAGTTTGGTCAAGATAAATAGCTGGTCATAACAAACTTCCTTTTTCAACAACCCAAAAGACAACTCCATACATGGACATCACCAGATAGTCAATATCCAAATTTTACATTGATTATATATTGGCAGCCCAAAGTGGAGAAGCTCTAAACCAGTGGTTCTCAACCTGTGGATCACAACCACTTTGAGGATCGAAAGACCCTTTCACAGGGGTCGCCTAAGACCATCAGAAAACACATTATTTCTGATGGTCTTAGGAACGGAGAAACCCCTCCTCTATCTCTCTCCAGGCAGGTCCGCCCACATGCAAGTACTCCCAGATACGCCTACATACGAGTATTAAAGGGTTGCAGCATTAGGAAGGTTGAGAACCACTGCTCTAAACAATGAGTTAAAACAAGGCCTGGAGCCAACTGTGGCTCAGATCATGAGCTTCTTATTGCAAACTTCAGATTTAAATTGGAAAAATTAGGGAAAACTATCAGAACATATAGGTATAACTTAAATAACATCCCTTGTGAACATGACATAGAAGGGATGAATAGATTTAAGGGATTAGATCTGGCAGGCACTTGCTAGGTAGAACAACTATGCACTGAGGTTCACAATGTTGTATGGGGAGCAGCAATAAAAAAAACATTCCAAAGCAAAAGAAGAACCAGAAAGCAAAATGTCTGTCTGATGAGGGTAATTCATTGAATAGCTCTGGAAAGAAGGAAAGTGAAAGGCAAAGAGGAAAGAGGATGATATATCCAATTGAATGTAAAATTCAAGAGAATAGCAGAGAGAGATAAGTTTTTTTTCTTAAATGAGCAATACAAAGAAATAGAAGAAAATAATGAAATGAGAAGAGACAGATCTTTTCAAGGAAATTAGGGATATCAAGGGAAAATTTCATGCAAAAATGGGGATGATAAAAGACAAAAATTGTGTCCATTTAACAGAATCAGAAGGATTAAGAAGAGGTGGCAAGAAGACAGAAAAGAATTATATAAGAAAGATCTTAACATCACTGATAACCACAAGGGTGTGGTTGCTGATCTAGAGCCAGATACTCTAGAGAATGAAGTCAAGTGGGCCTTAGGAAGCATTGCTAACCACAAAGTTAATGAAGGTGATGGAATTCCAATCAAGCTATTTATAACCCTATAAGATGATGCTGTTAATGTGTTTGTTTCACTCAGTATGCCAGAAAATTTGGAAAATACAACAGTGGTCACTAAATTGGAAAAGAACAATTTATCCCAATCCTAAAGAAGGGCAATGCCAAGGAATGTTCAAACTATAAATAATTTGACTCATTTCACACACCAGCAAGGTTATGCTTAAGATTTTCCAAGCTAGGCTTTGGCAAGAATTACCATAAATGTAGGGTGAGTTTTGAAGATGCATAGAACCTAGAGACCAAATTGTCAACATTCATTGGATTATGAAGAAAGTTAGGGAGTTACAGAAGAAAAAAACAAAACTCAACTTCTGCTTCTGGACCACAACAAAATGTGGTAAGTTCTCAAAGACATAGGAGTACCAGATCATCTTGCTTATCTCCTGAGGAATCCCTATGCAGGTCAAAAAGCAACTGTTAGAATCAAACATGGAACAACTGATTGGTTTAAGATTGGGAAAAGAAAATGACAAGGCTCTATATTGTCACCTTACTTAATTTATGTGCAAAGGACATCATGTAAAATACCAGGTTGGATGAATCAAAAGCTTGAATTAAGGCTGCCAGGAGAAATATCAATAATCTTGGATATATAAATGATACCACTTTGATGGCAGAAAGTAAAGAGAAATTAAGTGGCCTCTTGATGAGAGTGAAAGAAGAAAGTATAGAAGCTGGCTTGAAGCTCAACATTTAAAAAAAATGAAGATCTTGGCAACTGGTTCCATCACTTTTTGGCAAAAAAAAAAAAATAGAAGAAGAAATGGAAACATTGTCAGATTTTATATTCTTGGGCTCAAAGATCACTGCAGGTGGCAACTGTAGCTATGAAACTAAAAGATGCTTGCTCCTTGGATGGGAAGCTATGGCAAATCTGGACAGCATATTAAAAAGCAAAGATATCACCTTGTTGACAAAGGTTTGTGTTGTCAAAGCTATGACTTTTTGAGTAGCAATGCATGGCTGTGAGAGTTGGACAATAAGGAAAGTTGGGAGCTAGAGAATCAACGCTTTCAAACTATAGTGCTGGAGGAGACTTGAGAGCCTTTTGGATAGTAAGGAGATCAAATCAGTCAATACTTAAAGAAATTAAATCAAGCTATTCACTGGAACATCAAATACTGAAGCTGAAACATTGGCTATATAATGATATGGGACTCATTGGAAAAGGCTCTGATGTTGGGAAAGATTAGAGTAAAAAAGAGAAGGGGATATCAGAGGGTGATATGTATAAATAGTGTCATGGAAACAACAAACATGAATTTGGACAGATTTTGAGAGATAATGGAGGGTAGAAGGACCTAACCTGCTTTGGTCCATGGCATCATGAAGATTCAGTCACAACTGAATGACGGAATGATAACACTACAGCCTAATAGTATCCTACCTCATTTATATAATTTGAGTTATTTAGTCATTCCCCAATTGGTGGGTACCACCTCAGTTTCTAATTCTTTGCCATTTTAAAAAGAGTCACCATAAATATTTTTATACATTTGTAGTTAGTTTGTTTCTCTTAGGATGAATCTTTTCATTAATCTGTCTTCCCTCTTTCCACCCTGTCTCCTCACTCTTTTTTTTCTGCTCTTTCCC